>OZ025301.1:97160402-97840729 GCA_964019185.1 Maratus speculifer | reverse complement strand
ATGATTGCATCATAACTTGTTAAAATCATGCTCACTATAAAAGGCTATTTCTCAGAAATCTTTTTAAACTGTAAGTAATCTTTTTTTTTTTTTTTTTTTTTCTTTCAGTACAAAGAAGAAAATCAACAGCGAAGCAATGCATTAACTACATCAGACTTGGCTTTGCAGAATTTGCAAAAGATTTCAGTTAACCATTGTACTTTTGTATAGGACAGTAGAAGTATGAATTTGTGTATGTTTGAAAATTGTTTTTATGACATATTACTTAAATCAGCATTTATTTATACTAGAGAACATTTATTCATGTCAAAGACCATTTATGCAGTCGTTTAAGCAATGTTTCAGTTTAACTAATATCAAGCAATGTTTTTAATATTAATTAAAAGATAAAAGAAATGAATTTGCATCTTTTGGTCAAGCTACAAGGAAACTTTATAATTGCTATCTTGTAAAATAAATATTTAAAGAAGGGCAGTTTGAAACCCAACCTTTTTTTCCCCTAGAAAACATACTTTTTATAAGTATAATGCTTTCATGCAAAATTGATTTGACTACTTACCGAAATTTAATTACAGCGCATAAACCATTTGTATGTGAACTTTGTTATAAAACATTTTCACAGAAAGGTCATTTGAAATTGCATCGATTAATCCATACTGGTGAAAAACCACACGTTTGTGATATATGTCAGAAAGGCTTTTCCAGAAAATATTACCTTGATTTGCATCAGCGTGTCCACACGGGGGAGAAACCGCATGTGTGTAAAGTTTGTCATGTAGGATTTTCTCAACCAGCAACATTGTTCAGGCATCTCCTTTCACACACAGGAGATAAACCATATGTTTGTGAGCTATGTGACAAGCGGTACAAGCAGAAACGGAGCTTGAGTGTGCACCTTCTCAAACACACTGGCGAAAAGCCGTATGTGTGTGATTACTGTCAAGAGTCATTTTCTCAGAGACAATATTTTAATCGCCATCTTTTTGAGCACATTGGTTTATCAGGACCTTTAAAAGATATTGGCTTTAAACCTAATCTGTGCCATTTGTGTAAAAAGTCATTCGTGTCTAAATTTGTTTTGAATAAACATCTATTGTCTCATATTAGAAAGAAATATAGTGTTTGCTATAAACCATTAGATGAAAGAACTGTAGATAAAAAACTATTAGAGGAAAAAACTGTAGACAAAAAACCATTAGTTGAAGGAATTGTAGACAATAAACCACTAGATGAGGGAATTTTAGACAAAAAACCATTAGATGAAAAAACTGTTGAAAAAAAACCATTAGATGAAAGAATTGTTGACAAAAAACCATTAAATAAAGGAACTGTAGACAATAAATCATTAGATGAAGGAACTACAGATAAAGAAACACTAGATGAAAGAACTATAGGCAATAAACCGCTAGATGAGGGAACTTTAGATAAAAAAAACCCAGATGAAGGAACTGTAGACAAAAAACCAAACGATGAAGAAAATGTAAACAAACATCGCACTCAAGTAAAAGAAAAACTTTTTGTTTGTAGACAGTGTCAACAAGTATTTTCAGAAAGAAATAAATTGTATCAGCATATTCATATTCACACTAAAGCAAAACCAAGTATGTGGGATCTTTGTCAAAAAAGATTATCAAATGCAGGAAAAAGAACAGTCACCAAACTTCAAACCCAAAAGAAAGAAAAACTTTTTATTTGTAAACACTGTCAACGTGCATTCTCAACAAAATTTCATTTCTTTCGACACATTCGTACCCATGCTGAAAAAAAACCAAATATGTGGGATCTATGTCAAAAAAGATTGTCACAGAAAAGAAATTTGTGTGAACCCGTTTCAGATTTATGAGAGAAACTATATTTTTGCTTAAAATATAAAAGCAGTTTATTGACATAAACATATATTTATCTACTGCTTAGAATTATGTCATGTATATTGAAAAATAGATACCAATGTAGTATGCAATCTACCTATGTTAGTTGTTACAAATAACTTATATGAGAATTTTAATAAGTTGTGTTAAAAATATAAACTCTCAGAAAGGAATTTTTTTTTTTATATACTTCATATTTTTTAAAATTTCAATGATAATTTCAGGTTGTGTTGATATATCAGCATCTATGTATCATGATATGTATATATTATGTTTATTTTTTAAGTAATGAGATTTTTGATATTTTTATATACTACAGTAGTCTCCCTCAAACCCACACAGTTTCTGATGAGAGGTTGTGCAGGTTTTACAATTAGGCAGGTATCTAGTCATTGATTTGTTCACATTTTTTTTAACAGTAATTTGAATGTAATAATACAATCATGATTACTATAATGAATACTTACAATGTAATAAAATGTTAAATACTTATAATGTAATAAAATGTTAAATACTTATAATGTAATAAAATGTTAAAATAATTATGTAAAGTCATAAATTAAAATAATAAAAATTTTGATAATTTTCAAAACTATATTAAAAGTTAAGTGAATAATAATGAGTTACATTTTCCCAAAATTATTCAGTGGAACTCATCTCATAAAAGGATTCTACTATTCATGTCAAACCTAGAAAAAAAAGGAAGATTTTATTTCAGGTTTAGAAAGGAGGCTTAATAACCAGAAAAGTTTGATTAACACAAAAATGCATTTTGTAAAAAGATTGTGATTACTAGTAATATCAGCAATATCTTAATTTTTTTTAGAAATTTGTTGTCTTCATGAAAAGCCTCAGTTCAGTAATATTAAGAATTACACAAATACAGTCAGTTCTGCGAAATCTGCCAATGTATAATCTGCCATTCTCTATTATCCGCACTATGTGCCGAAATGTAAACAATGAAAATTGTATGATTAATAACCACCCTTGCTGGGCTATCATGAAAATTTTTTAATAAAAGAAACTTTAAATAATATTTTAATCCAAGTCTATATTTTATTGGGTACTACTCTGTTATCCCGTCGACCAATTTCGCCAAATCATACAAATCGCCAAACTAATTGCCAAATTATACATATTGACATAATTTTTATTTTAAAAAATGAAAAAACAAATAATTAGTAGAATATTATTACAAATATTAATAAAAAGTCGAAATAAAAATCACTTAATGACATTTTAAACACATGAATCATATTTAATGTCATTGAATGTGACATTCACGATCATCCATTATTCGCATTTAATCATACAGTTTGGCGATAATTTTTTGGTCAACGAGGTAACCTAGTAGTACCTTTTATTGAATAGACACATGGTAAAGCTTTAACCATGCTAAATTTGGTTACATCTATTATTATAATTTTAAAGACATTTAGATGTTGGTGTTTTTTAATCAAGAATTTCCCCGGTCTATCCTATATATTCTAACAAAATATGTGTATAAAGCAAATTGTATCTTTTTTTTCAGTTAATTGATCTTCAGTTATATTCTATGTAATAAATAAATTAATAAAAAATAAAGTGAAATGCATCTATAAAATATTGTGTATGTTTTTGTGTTAAGTGCAATATATTTTAGTTTCTAATTTTTTTATTATGCTTGAAACTATTTGTTTTCAGCTGTAAGTTGGCAATTTTGAAAATATCAGATATTTTTATATTTTCCAAAATGTCTTTATATTTACAAACCCTGAAAATTCTAGAACTGAATTATATGATAAGTATGATCGCAGATCATACAGAGGGTTTCAATTAATATTTCTTCCAAAACAACTTATCCCTGAACTAATAAATCCAAATTGTTTATTTATAATTATTAAATTGTTATATAGATGGTAGCACCAATAAATTTAATTTTAAAATAATTGTAAAAGGAAGTTATTTATTGTAATCAGATTAAAAATGTTAAAATTAAACTATTTAAATAAAATCTGAAATTTCAAATTTTTTGAAAATTCAAAATTCAGAAAAAATAATAAATTTAAAATCCTAAATCATTAATTAATCACAATAGTTTTTTAAAAAGAAAGAAAACTAATTGCCAAAAATTATTATGAATGTCAGATGAACAAAACCCTAATAATATAAACCCTTGAATTAGCAAAAAACATGAAATTTCTATTAATTAAATCCATCTTAATATGAAAATTTCAACTTGCTGCACCGAGGATCAAATTAACAATCTCCTATTTAATTGTGAGATGTTCTATCTACAAGCTAGATGTCTACACTCAAAATGTTTAAATTAAGGTTCTATTTTTAAATTTAAATAGCAAAAATGAACGGATAACATTGAAAAAATGAATTTAATTAAAACAATTTGAATAATTTCTGAACTGTAAATAGGAATTTGCTGAAATTGGGATTTCATATTTGTTATGTATTTCCATATGGTTCAATCAGACATCAAATTTCAACTTATTGAATGGTGAAGCTTTGTTATATTATTCTGAATGTGTTGGTAAGTGTTTAATAATCAATACTTATTGCATAATCTTTTCTTTCTTGTTTAGTTTATGCTATGGATGAGGAAGGGGAGATAAACTGAAAAAGTAATTCCTGGGTTTTGATTCAAACAGCCATTAATTGCTGTCAAGGATTGATAAATCTGCGCACTAATTATCTGCAATTTTCTATAATCTGCATAGCTTAGCAGAAGTAAATATCAGGAATTTTGCTTACCTATCACTAAAAAATATTTCCATCTTCAACAAAAGATCACAAATTTTGACTACTGACTGCAAAAAAAAAAAAAAAAAAAAAAAAAAAAAAAAAAAAACACAAATTTTGACAAACGATCATGGAAAAAAATTGGTAATTTGGTTCAATGATTATTAAAAAATTTTGTAAATTTTGCCAACATATTAAAAAATATCGCAAGTTTTGAAAAATAATGGCAGAAAACAAAGCAAATTTCACTAAACAATAGAGGGAAAAAATTGCAAAATTTGCATAATCACATAGTGCTTTTTGTAAGTCTATCTCTGAAAAATTTCACAAACTTCGGCAGATGGTTGCAGGAAAAAAATGTAGATTTCATCAATCTGTCACAAGAATAAAAGCGAATTTCATCAAATGATCGTTGAGAGAAAATCTTTAATTTTTAGAAATAGCAGGAAATTTGCTAATATAATGCTAATAGTCAATTGTGGAAAAAAAACACAAATTTCGACAGACGATCATGAAAAAATTGGTAATTTTGTTAAAAGTTTGTAGAAAAAACTGTGCATTTTGCCAATATTTTGGAAAAATACAAAATTTCAACAAATGATAACAAAGAAAAAAAAAAGCAAATTTCACTAAACGATCAAGGAAAAATATTGCAAAATTTTACAAAAGATTGCAGAATCACAAATCGCAAGTTTTGGTAAATAGTTGCCGGAAAAAATTGTGAAGTTTATTAATCTATCACAAGAAAAAATGAGAATTTCGTCAAATGATCGTTGAAAAAAAATCATGAATTTTCGGAAATATCAGATATTTTGCTTATCTTTCGCTAAAAAATTTCACAATCTTCAACAATTGATTCTGAAAAAAACCAAAAATTATGATAAACGAATGTGGAAAAAATTGGTAATTTCATAAAATGATTGTGGAAAATATGTTGCCAATATGTTGTTGATATCACAAATTTCAACAATTGATGGCAGAAAAAAAGCAAATTTTACTAAATAATCAAGGGGAAATATTGCAAAATTTATCAAAAGATTGCAGAATCACATACCAATTTTTGCCAATCTATTTCTGAAAAATATTGGGAATTTCGACAGATGGGGCAGAAAAAAAATTGCAGATTTCGTCAATTTATCACTAGAAAAAAAATGCAATTTCATTAAATGATCATTGAAAAAGAAACCAAAATAATGGCAGAAATACAGTCGAGTTTCTCTATAGCGAAACTCTATCCAACAAATTTCTCTATTTAACAATTTTTTTGTAGGAACACTCAATTTTTTCATGATTACATTGAATATAATCTCCATATAGCGAAATATATATCTTCATTTAAAGAATTTTTTCAAAAATGTTCTTTCATATGGTCAAAAAACACTTCAAATTATTTGTAGAATAATTTTTTTTGTTGACTTCTGGTTTATATTTCATAACATCATTCCTCTACCTTATTCCTTATGTCCAAAAAAAGGCATTCACCTCTCCCCTTCCCCTTACACACAAGAAAAACATCTTTTTGCATGGTTACACTTGACTTTGTTTTACCAAGATGAGCTTGCATTTTTGAAAAAGATTGAAACATTTCCTTGCTACTGGAGTGATTTGCAATTATCACAAAGCATTTTAACATATAAAACTATTCCATTGTCGTCAAAAATGTTTGTTTCTTGGTTTGGCTAGTAAGACTGGAATAAAGAAGGGATAAGAGGGCATTTGTAGGAAAGATCGTCTTTTTTAGCATGTTTTCATCTACCTAAACTCTGATTACTTTTAAAGTTTAGAGTGGATGTTTGTTGTTTGTGGCGACTCGGACCATTTTTTGTTGTGAGAGATGAGAGACCATGAATGAAGAGTTTTACTAAATGTCATCTATGCTAGTGTTATCTTCTACTCCATCTGCATAAAATTGCTTCTAGGATAAATATAACTCTCTCTGATAAAGTAATAATTTTGAAAATAATAAGGTACAAGAGAAAAAGGAAGTTGCGAAAATGTTTGAGATTCTGAAAAAATTCATTAAATATTTCCAAAACTTAATTAAACAGCTCCAAAACAATTCTGCTTCAAAATTTAAACATTAAATGAAAAAAAAATATGCCATTCTCTATCCATATAACAATTTTTTTGACTGAACAATGGATTTCCTTATATGAAGACTCGACTGTATATGCCAATTTTCAATTTGATTGAAAAAAAAAGCCTCAAATTTTGTCAAACGATCTTTGAAAAAAAAAAAAAAAAATCATGAATTTTCGTTGAACAATTGCTGAAAACAACACAAATTTCTGTAAAGAGTCATGAGTAAATATTCCAAAATTTGGTCAAAAGATTGCAGAAACACATAGTGAATTTTATTGAAATACATAGCAAATTTTGCCAATCTGTTGCTGAAATATATTGCTAACTTTAACAAATGGTTATGGAAAAAAGTTGCATTTTTTGCCAATAAATCACAGGATAAAATGCAGATTTTGACAATTGATCAAGAAAAAAAAAAAAAAAAAAAAGAAAAAACTTCAAAATATATTACATTTTAATGTTCAAAATTAGTTCTGTTTTTTATGTTTATTTGAAATTTTGGACCCTAAACTTTAATGGTGCCTATCTTCTTCAGAAGACGTTTCCCATTTAATATTGTTTATCTTGATGTATACTATGACCCATTAAAGTTTTTGCCCAAGAATTTAGATATACCCTGTATAGTACATAATGCCTGGAGAGCATTGGGAGTTTAATGGTTAAGTAAAAGGGGAGAACGGGGGAATAACCTCTCTTAAATTAAATTAATAGTTTTTTATGCCGAATTATCCGATTTGCTTGAAATTTTGGGTATAATTTCATTATGATAAGACTTATCTCTGAGTAGTTATGGGTTTCTTTTGCTTATTAATAAAGTGGTAAAGTGTGTGGGGGGGGGGCAGGCAATTATCTTGCCTCAAATCAGATAAATCGCTTTTTATGCAGAATTATCTGATGTATTTCAAATTTGAAATGTAGTAGGTTCTTTCTGATAAGGTGAATCCCTGAATAGTTTAAAGGTTTAATGGCTAAGTATGTTTTTGCGCAGATTTATCGGATTTGCTTCAAATTTTGGATTACAGATTCATTATGATAAGGCGTATCCCTGATTAGATATGAGGTTCTTTTGCTAATTAAAAGGGGGGGGGCGAATCATTATCCCTCCCCCCTTAAATTAGATAAATTGTTTTTTATGCATACTTATCCGATGCATTTCATATTTTTGATATAAGTTCTTTCTCATAAAGTGAATTCCGGAACAGTTTTAAGGGTTTAATGGCTAAATATAGAGGGGGGAACGGGGGATATCCCCCTTAAATTAAGTAAATGGCTTTTTACACAGAATTATAAGATTTGCTTCAAATTTTGGATGTAGGCTCATTCTGACAAAGTGTATCTCTGATTAGTTATTTGGTTATTTTGCTAAATAAAAAGGGGGGTCGATTATTCACCCCCCCACTTAAATTAGATAAATTGTTTTATCTAATGCACACTTATCCAATGTATTCCAAATTTTGGATATATGTTCTTTCTAATAAAGTGAATCCCTGACTAGTTTTAAGGGTTTAATAGCTAAGTATAGATGGGAGGATGAGGGATAATCCCCTTAAATTAAATAAATGGCTTTTTACGCAGAATTATCCGATTTGCTTCAAATTTTGGATGTAGGTTCATTATGATAAGGCGAATCCTTGATTATTTGTGGGTTATCCCACATTCCCCCCCCCCCCTCTCTATACTTAGCCATTAAACCCTTTAATTCAGGGATTCACTTTATCGGAAAGAGCCTATATCCAAAATTTGAAATACATCGGATAGTTGAGCAAAAAAAAAAAACAATTTATCTTTTTTAAGGAGGGGGATTATAATCACCCGCTCCCCTTTTTTAATTAGCAAAAGAACCCCATAACTAATCAGAGATATGTCTTATCATAATGAATCCATGTCCAAAATTTGAAGCAAATTGGATAATTTCGTGTAACAAGCCATTCATTTAATTTGAGAGGGGTTGTACCCCATCCCCCCCTTCATACTTATGCATTGAAACCTTAAAATTATTCAGGGATTCACCTTATCAGAAAGAACCTATATCCAAAATTTGAAATACATCGGATAATTATTCTGCATAAAAACCATTTTTTCTAGTTTGAGGAGGAGACAATAGCCCATCCCCCCTCTATAATTAGCAAAAGAACTCCATAACTAATCAGAGATACGTCTTATCATAATGAACCTATGTCCAAAATTCCAAGCAACACAGATAATTCTGCGTAAAAAGCTATTAATTTAATTTAAGAGAGGTTTATCCCCCTTCCTCCTCTATAGTTAACCATTAAACTTTCAAAACTCTTCAGGCATGATATACTATATATAAGCCTTATCAAAATGAACCTATCTGCAAATTTAACACACTTTGGATAATTCTGCATAAAAGCCCATTTATCTAATTTAAGGCGGATGAGGGGGGAGAGTAATCGTCCCTTCCCAAAACTAATCAAGCAAGCGTCTTTTCAGCATGAACATATGTCCAAAAATTGAGCCAAAACAGTTAATTCAGCATGAGAAACCCATTTACCTAAATTAAGAGCCTCCTCCCCGATTCCCCTTTCATACTTAATCAATGAATCCCCAAAATTAATAAATCACCAAAATTAATTCCTTGTCACTTTTTTTCTGCTTTTGTAATTTGTCACTTTTTCCGATAACTTTTTTTCTAGTCACTTTTTTCCGTTTACTGAAAGTGCCACATTTGTTGCTCACTAATAAAAATAAATAAAAAATCGTCTAAATTATCCCATAACAAGCCTTAATTTAAGTTTTCCTCCTCTCCTTCTCCATAAACAAAGGAACTTAAAACTTTAAAAAGCTTTATTTTCACGCACACAATTAAATCTTTTCTATTTATTATTTTATAATCACAATAAATAATCATATAAATTATCTCCTATCCCTACAACTTCTGCTCTTGAAAATTTTTGTTTACAAAAAAAGTTGCCATATGCATTGCTCACTAATAAAAATATATCCTCTAAATTACTCCCTAATGTTCCATAATTTACGCTACTCGACTACGCCTTTCACATACAAAAAAAGTTTGTATGTAAGGAGAAAAGGGATTGAAGCATAAATTGTGGTTTGTTAGATTTTAATCTTATAGAAATTAAAAAAATTTTAAAATCTTTTATAAATTTTAAATAAGTGTTTTTTCTGCGACCCTTTCACCAGGGGCGTGCGAAGAAAAAACCGCCCGGGGCAAAGCTTTAATTTGGCGCCCGAAACGTCCCCCCCCCCCTTTTGCACGGCGCTGCCTTTCACAGAGTTGCGCGATCTTTTCATGAAATCAATCTGCGTTTTTTTTTTTTTTTTTTTTTTTTTTTTTATGAAATTGTCGTGTTTTTAACGATACGACAACGTTTTTTGTACGATTTTTTCACGAAAACGGATTTTTTTTTCCCACGATCTTTTGACGAAATCGTTGTTTTTGCGCGATTTTTTCCACAAAAATGGCGTTTTTTTTTTTTCTTTTCCATAAACTTTTCACGAAATTGATATTAGATTCGCAATCTTTTGACAAAATCGGCTTTTTATCGATGTTCTTTAGACGACGTTTTCCCGCGGTCTTGAGATGAAGGTAGCGTTTTATTTGCGATCTTTTGGCGAAATCGTAGTGTTTTCCGCGATCTGTTCATGAAATTCGTGTTTTGAAATGTGAGTTTTTTCGGCGATCTTTTTATGACTTTCCAATTTTTCTGCGCGCAAATATACTTGGAACAAAATCTGAACAAGTTGGTAACTATGTAAATTTAAAAAAAAATTCGATGAAGCCACTTGTTCATGCACTTGTTTCTGCCACCCAAACAACCCAGAAGCTCAGAAATGAAGCATGACGTCACATACATATACTTTTGTAAAGCGCATGCGTCTAGTTTTGGGGTGTTGTTTATCAGCACTAAGAATTGAGAGTCGTTCTCGTGCGAGGATTCAACTATTCAACTTCTACGGAATTTGAGTTTTGTTATTCTATTTACAAACTGTTTCGCCAGATGCATATTTTATTTTAAATAGCTTAAAACTCTGCTTTTTGTAATTATTAAAGTACGTCAAGTATTGTGTATTATAAAAATCTTTAAATGAAATTTAGAATACTTTACTTTGCATTTATTATTCTCATTGTGGATGGAGAATAGGTGATTTCTGTATTGTGAGGTAAAGTTTATCAGATAATAACAACCCAACAGATTTATCGCATTATGTTTCGAATTAGTATTGCTCGAGATCACTTTATTTTAATAATATATATACAATTATTACAAAGTATATTTTTTAAGTTGTCATGATCATTCTTATTTTATTTACTGATTTTGAGTATCTAGAACGATTTAAATTAATAAGCAACTAAATGATTAAATTGTTAGGCACAGATGTCATATACGCACCACATTTGCACGTGTTTTTTCCCCTGCCAATTCGGCGAAAATTTTGTTCTTTAATATATGTTGGAAATTGCATGAAATAACAGCATGTGATTTTTTTTTTTTAATAGCACTATAAAAATAAAATAAAGTTAAAAAAAATAAGAGATTCTAGTATTTTAAAAAAGAGATAAAAATAAATAAATTACAGTTTCATATAAATAATTATTAATGTGCATTATAATAAAAATAATATAAAGAATTAAAATAAAAAATAAAAGTAAATAAACATGAATTCAATAAAAAGGGAAACGATAAATAGACAGTTACAAATAATGAACTTAATAAGTAAGAAAACAGTAAACATAATTTTCACAAATAGCCATATTGAATGCATGCAGTTGCATCATTTAATCAGTTCATTTCATTGAAATCTGTAATTTTTCCCATCTTATTTCGCTAACAATTTTATACTTATAACTAACGCATCTTCTTCTTGGCACAGATGTGCTATGCCAAACTCGTGGGAGAAAAAACATGTGCAGATGTGGTGTGTATATGACATCTGTGACAATTGTTATTTAATAACAGACATAAAATTATTTCATAAAATGTCCATGTAGACTTGAGCAATAACGACAGGTATTACATAGAATTAACCCTGTGTTACCAGCATTACTTTTCAGGTGGTGAGGATTTTAAGCTCTTCATTTAAGTTAAAATTACTTTTATGTTTTTGTGATAAAGGGTTTAAATCTGTGGGCGTTCATAAGATTTGCTGATATCTAATTACTTCTATTTTACAAGCTGAATCAAGTCTCAAACAGTGGTTTGCCTAGATGCCAATCAAAATGTAATATATCCAACTTAATTTTCAAATGTGTTGCAAAAATTTAAAAATAACTTTTTTTCACTTATTGTAAATAAAAGTGAGGGATTAAAACTATCTAATTATGAAAATTACTGTGCTTATTTTACTTTTAAGTGAAATAGGCATAGTAATTTCCATTAATTTCATAGTTAAAACTGCAATATAATATACACTCCCTTCATATGACATCATGTGGCACCCAAACTTAAGACTAATGCGGTTTTTTCCCATTTGTAAGCGTAGTAACTTGCCCTTCATTTTTTAAATTCTTGAAAAAAGAAAACAAGAATAAGAAAAATTGGTACTTACGTATTAACGCCACTGCAGCAGAAGTTGTGCTAATGAGCCAATAAAGAGCAATGTTGTTCGCATGCGCACTCAGTTATCTTTTGGATTCCTTGTTGTTTGCTGATTTTTGTCGCCATTTCTTTTAGTGCTATACTGCTTTTTTTGCTCATTTTTCACGCCATTTGTTTCAGCGTGCGAACAACACGATTGCTCTTTATTGGTTCATTGGCACAACTTTTTCTGCACTGGCGTTAATACGTAAGTACTGAAAAATTAAACAGAAAAACCACACATGCTTTAGACGGCAAATGGGGAGTCATGACGTTCTGTGTGTGGGCACAGATGTTATATACGCACCACATTTGCATGTGCTTTTCCCCCTGCCAATTTGGCGTTGCACATCTGTGCCATGGTGAAGATCTGCTTAATAAGTTTATAACAATTTTAGGGAAATAAAATGAAAAATTAAAGATTTCAGTGAAATGTGTTTAAGTAAAACAAATGCATTTCAATATGGCTTAAGTATTAGAATATTTACAATTCATTGTGAAAATTATATTTACTGTTTATTACTTATTAAGTTTATTATTTGTACCTGTTTATTATTTGTACCTGTTTATTTATTGTTTACTTTTTGTTGAATTCATGTTTATTTACTGTTATTTTCCATTTTAACTTTATAAATTATTTTTATTATATACTATATCAATAATTATTTATATCAAACTATCATTTGCTTGTTTTTATTTCTTCTTTTTTAAATACTAGAATCTCTTTCATTTTTTCACGTTATTTTAATTTTTATATTGCAATAAAAATTCATATAATTTGAACATATATTCAAAAGCAAAATTTTCGCCAAATTGTGGGGGGAAAAAAATACGTGCAAATGTGGTGCCTATATGACATCTGTGCTCAGGACTGTAGCTAGAAGTGAACAATATGTTTGGGAGGGGGGGGGGTCATCATTTTTTTGTCATTCTCTCTGACGCAGAAAGATAAATTAGTGCATATTCATATTATAGGTTCTATGTTTTTTAATTAAATTGTTGTAATAACTTCATTTTATACTAAGAAAAGTATATGGTGATGAAAATTTTGTGTGTATAACTAGTGCAAAATTAAACATCATGTTAGTTTCACATGTGCAAATAGGATGAGTGAGTGTTTGAGTCAAAAAGAAACTTAAAAAACCCAAAAGAAATACATTTCAATGTGAGCAATACTTACAATGAAAAGACATTATACACCAACGAGCAAATGCATCTAAATGTATGGGGGGGGAAATTTTATCTAACAGAATTCTAAATTTAGCTGACTAATGATTCATGTGATATTAATAAACCAATAAGCTTTAAAGATATCTCTTCTTCAAACTCCCTTCTCTTCTAACACTATTTCTGAAAAATAAGCAACCCTATAACTGTGAAGCCACTTTGAATTCCACAAACAAACATAAACCAGTTCAAAACATTTATCGTCAAAAATCTAGCACAGGATACCATATACCAGACTTTTCCCCATTTCGAAAATGGTCTGATTATAATATCCAAAAATAAGCTACATTTGAATTGCATATATTAAATGAATTATATTAAAAATGAGATATATTAATATAAAGTAATACCTCTATGTAATATATCTTCACCTGCTTTTGTGTCTTAGCTTTTTTGTCTAACAATGTTTTAAACTAGGAGGCGGCAGCACATATAATCATCTCATCGAGTTCATTGATAATATTCCAAAATAAATTAAAACTCAATTCGCATATTAAAACATAATCAGTCTGCCAAGTCCTACCTTAATGAAAAATACTTGAAAACTTGATTTTATCTGTTGACTCGTATGTTTAACATTGTGTTTTCCTGCTCTTAGTCTTTCAAGTTTTCATACCTTTGGGTGCAGGAAAACATATTAGTCATTCACTAAAATCAGGTTTTCAGGTGTTTTTCCACCAAGCTATGAGTTGTTAGACCAATTGCATTTTAATATGCACATCAAATTTTAACTAATTCTGGAATTTTATCTGTAAATTTGAGGAGGTGATTGTCTCTGCTGCCTATTTCCTTGATGAATTTTGTTTGTCCTTTTGTTTTTGGATTAAGAATACATTATTAAATGAATTTCACTTTGCAATGTTACATAAAGTGGGCTCTTTTTAAATTGTAATAGCTTCCCTTTCTGTTTGTGTCTTATTTTTCTTGCCTATTAATATTTCCTCAATAATTTTGGTTTTCACGGTATAAAGTTTGTTTGTCTTATTGCAGTTGGATTGAGAAATGCATTATTAAATAAATTTCGTTTTCTGATATTAGATAAAGAATACATTATTAAATGAGTTTCACTTTGCAACGTTACATAAAGTGGGCTCTTTTTAAATTGTAATATATTACCTTTTTGTTTGTGTCTTATTTTTCTTGCCTATTAATATTTCCTCAATAATTTTGGTTTTCACGCTATAAAGTTTGTTTGTCTTATTGCAGTTGGATTGAGAAATGCATTATTAAATAAATTTCGTTTTCTGATATTAGATAAAGTGGTAACTTTTAAATTAGTTTATTCTAGAAAAAAAATCTGCAACATCACGAGGAAAAACATGACATGGTAGGGAATAAATGGCACATGGAGAAGGAAAAAAGCATCACGAGGCATCAGGTTGTTATGATTTTGACCAGCCCAAAAAACCCTGGTGGGTTTTTTCAAAAATTCAACTTAAAATAGTTACATATATAATATATTGTACTACATTTCTTAATATCAGTACACCACTCATAATGTTTATAACCATCATCCCACACCCCAAAGAAAAGAAATGTGCTAATTATACCCATGACAATTTTTAAAAGAAATAATTGTTAGTTAATCTCTGTAGTATGTGTAACTAACACAAACAATTTTTTTTCCATTAAAAAGTATTTTGATGTATAATCCATTCTATGTTATACAATAGAAACTCATAATAAAATACCATATATGCTGAAAATCCACGTAAAATACTTTAATGATAGTTTTATTGTTAAAATTATTACTTATAATCAATTTATCTAAAAGCAAAGCATAATTTTGATTACTATCATTGATTTATATTAGGGATGCACCGAATATTTGGTATCTATTCGGTATTCGGCCATGTTACCGAATATTCGGTTAGGCCGAATACTAAACTATTCAGTTGAGCCGAATATCAAAGTATTCGGCCTGCCGAATATTCGGTATGGCCGAATATCAAAGTATTCGGCCGAATCCAATACTTAATAAAACCTTTTAAAAACTTTTCACTATTTCTACTTTTAACTGTCAATTTTTTAATTTATATTTAAAATAATTCGAAACAAAATCATTTTTAAATAAAATAGAATGTTTTTACATTATTTATTTGCTGTTTGTAAAGTATAACTTAAGAAAATTAACCATGAGAAGGATTAAAATGGTGATTTATTAGGATTTTCCTTAGGAATAAATTACGTGCTCATACAAGTTTCTAAATTTTGTTTAGTAAATAATCTGTTTCTTGCTTTTCCCCAAATAAAAGTCCTTTAAAAGAAAAAAAAAAACCTTTTGAGATTATTAATAGCTATCAGGGCAGACAATTT
Source organism: Maratus speculifer (assembly GCA_964019185.1). NCBI lineage: Eukaryota > Metazoa > Arthropoda > Arachnida > Araneae > Salticidae > Maratus > Maratus speculifer. The sequence continues at coordinate 97,824,942 of OZ025301.1, read as the reverse complement.
TTGTTCATGAAACCATAATCATAATCAACTATTAATAGCTATCAAGGCAGACAATTTTTGTTCATGAAACCATAATCATAATCAACTTATTGAGTCATAAGTACATTGTATTTCATCTCACTCTTGGTCAAAACTTGTGTGTTCATTTATTACATTAGCAATAAATAAGAACATATTTTCAACTCACATGCTTTGATTTCTGTAAAATATAATATGATGGGAAGGGTGGAAAATACCACCATTCATAAGAAAAGAACTATGAGCCAAACATACCTTTATTCAGAATTAAGTTGAAAGTATTTGTACTTTATATCGAAAAAAATCTGCCTTGAGTTATTTAAAAAGGAAAATTATCAGACTGTAAAATTTTTCTTCGGCCATTTTTTTCATTATTTGATTTTAAAATGTTTGTTTTGATTCGTAGAAAATTTTATTAATTAAAGTTTCATAACTGCACTTCTTAAATAACTCAAGGCAGATTTTTTTCAATACTAAATGCTCTTATAAAAAGCTCTTGTCTATCAAAATGTAAGTTTCTTTTATTAAATATTATGTAAAACTGTTTTAAAAAGTAACATTTTAATACCTTTAAATTTTGAAATTAAAGAAGTATTTGGAAAGCCGAATATTCGGTATTCGGCCGAATAGTTTACTATTCGGCTAGCCGAATATTCGGTATTTGGTTCACCTGTCGGCCGAATATTCGGTATTCGGCCAAAATCACTATTCGGTGCATCCCTAATTTATATATATTTGTAATCAATTATTTACTAGTACATTGTTTTTTTTTTTTTTCCAAGCATTCTGAACCACCTCCCATAACCCCAAAAACCTGAAAAAACCCAGAAAATCTTGACCCCCCCCCCCAAAAAAAAAAAACCTCAAAACACTCAGTGGGTTGAAAAACCCCAGGTATTTAACAACATGTGTTGCATAAAAATGAGTATAGAAAAATAAAGCTAAAAAGATAAGTGGTAAACACCTTGCTTAGGAAAGTCTCTTAAAATATGGTTATTCAATATTTTATAAGACTCTAATCAAGCATTGTGAATTAAAACTAAGATAATCACAAACATGCTTATAAAAAAAGTAAGAGAGGTACCTGATCTGTAGAAAAATAAAAACTTTCTCACCCCCTATTGAATAAATAAAATCTTCTGAAATGGCATCCTTGTATCCCAGGATGAGAATTTGTGATGTACCTAAATATTCCCAGAAATATTGTCTCATGGTTAAATGTATATTATGAAGGTTAGATTTTAAGGAAAAATGGAGATCTTTTCATGTCTAAATTTTCAGATTAAAGGTTATTATTTTTAATTTATGGAACTTTAAATCTGCAGAAGTTTTTGAGCTTGCTCTTGGGAAATTGGTGCATCGCTTTCAGAAAATTGTCAATAAATTTTTAAAAATAGCGCAGCACTGCCAGATATGTCTAACCTCTACTATAAAACGTACATAAAAGGTCAAAATTAAGTAATGTAAGTATTAATATGTTGCATTCATACAGGATATGACACGCATATAAACTTTCTCCTAAATTTTGCCATTGACTAATGTCACAAGTTTAAATTTTCAATTATTGGTGTGGAAATGATTAAAAAATTTCTTTAAGTACAAAATTTAATCCAGAGAGAATCTCTGTAACAATTTCAATCTATTTAATGCAAAGACATAGCTATAAAAAATAGGTACTTACGTATTAACGCCACCACAGCAGACGCAGTTATCTTTCGGATTCCTTGTCACCTTGTTATTTGCAAGGATGTAGTGGAGAATATACGCCGTATACCTTCTGGATTTTTCTAAGGAATATCATATACCCTCTGTTTCTCAAGAAATCTGTTTCATCTAATATACACAATCTAGAGTATATTCTCTGTCTTGAGTTTAGTCCTCTATTTAGAGCGTATATTCTCTGTTATTTTTATGACTACATCTCTGGTTGCTTGATAATTTTTTTATGCCATTTTAGTGCTTTTTTTAGTGTTTTAATGCTTTAGTACATTTTGCTCATTTTTTAAAGCAATTTTTTTTTCTTGCAAACAACACAATTCCTCTTTATTGGTGCATTAGCGCAACTTCTGCTGCGGTGGTGTTAATACGTAAGTACCAAAAAATACATATATACGAGCATTGTTTAATTTGCACTAGAGCCCAGCTCTAGCATTTCTGTGTTTTTAGTAAATATTTAAATATTGGTTGGACTTTTTCAGAGCTCATAAATACAGAGCTCTGGAACCCATTAGGATAATAAAGATTTAGGAAAACCACCTTTCCTTTCTCTCCTATCTCCAAGTTAAAAACATTTATATATGTGACATAGTGTGTAAAGATGAAAATAAGGAATTTTGCTTAGTGGCCACTGGCCGGTAGGTTGTCTTTTTTTAGTAGCCAGTTATTAGCTAGTGAGAATAATTTCTTTAACAGCCAGTAAGTATATTTATGTTACTGAATATTTAATAACAAGATATATACGAGCTTAGACTAAATAAGTAATATATGAACTAATTAAAATATTTTAATTTATATTGTTTGGAATAAACTTGAGTTACTAATTTCAAATCTATTTTAAATTAACAGCAAAGTTATATGTAACATGCATGTGTTACATATAGCTACACAAGTCCAACTATGCTTAGGTACTTGCATAGCTAACAACATAAATAAACCCCAACCCCCTCTTTTGTAATTATTTGTCTAGAATTAAAATGTAACACCCCCCCACCAACAACAACAAAAAAAAGTTTATCTATTGACCAGCAGGTTTGATTTTTAAAAAAAGCTAAAATTCACAACAAATTTTCTAAAAAATAAAAGGCGGGGGGCCCTCATGAAACTAATATTATACTTTTTTTCCACAATCCTTTGACATAATGTGCATTTTTTCTTTTTTTTTGTGATCTTTTGATAAAATTTGCGCTCGTTTTCGCGACTTTTTAATGAAAATCGCGTTCGTTATCACGACTTTTTGACGGTATTGGCGATCGTTATCGCGACAATTTGGACGGTATTCGTGTTTGTCATCGCGATTTTTTGACGGCAATTCGCGTACGTTATCGCGACTTTTTGAAGGTATTCGTTCGTTATCGCGATTTTTTGACGGTATTCGTTCGTTATCGCGATTTTTTGACAGTATTCACTTTTTTCGTGTGTGTTTTAGATAAAATTCGCGTTTTTGCATTCGTTTTTACTTTTTTTTTTTGACGAAAATTGCGTTTGTTATCGTGATTTTTTGACGGTAATTCGCGTTCGTTACCGTGATTTTTTGACGTTTTACGGTATTCATTCGTTATCGCGATTTTTTAGGCGGTATTCGCTGTTTTCGTGTTTTTTTGATAAAATTCGCATTTTTGTGTTCATTTTTACGTTTTTTGACGGATTTCGCGTTCGTTATTGCGATTTTTTGACGATATTCGCGTTTGTTATTGCGGTTTTTAGACGGTAATTCGCGTTCATTATCGCAATTTTTTGACGATATTCGCGTTTGTTATCGCGGTTTTTAGACGGTAATTCGTGTTCGTTATCGCAATTTTTTGATGGTATTCTTTTGTTATCGCGATTTTTTGACGGTATTCTTTTGTTATCGTGATTTTTTGACGGTAATCGCTTTTTACGTGTGTTTTTTTTTTTTTTTTTTTTTTTTGATAAAATTTGCGTTTTTGCGTTCGTGTTTACGTTTTTTGACGAAAATCGCGTTCGTTATCGTGATTTTTTGATGGTATTCGCGTTTGTTAACACGATTTTTTGACGGTATTCGCATTCGTTATCGCTATTTTTTGACAGTATTCACATTTTTTGCATGTTTCTTTGATAAAATTTGTGTTTTTTTCTGTTCGTTTTTACGTTTTTTGATAAAAACCGCGTTGTTTTCGTTGATTTTTTGACAAATACGCGGTTCTTTTTACGATAATTGCTTTTTTTGCAATTCTCTAATGATATTTATTTATGGTTCTTCCACGATTCTTCGACGATATTAGCGATTCTTTGATGATATTTGCGTTTTTTTGCGATCCTTAGACGATGTCTTTTCGCGATACTTACACGAAATTCATGTTTTTCCGCGATCTTTTTTCGAAATTTGGGTTTTTTCAATTTTTTTGTTGAAATTCGCAGGTTTTTTCCCCCGCAATTCTTTTTACAAAACATCTTTTTAAAGAATCCTGCATTTGGCCGGTACATTCCACATTTTTAGTCGCCAGTTTTTCCCATTTAGTCGCCGACTGGCGAGTGCTTATTTTCATCTTTAATAGTGTGTTGCATACATAAGAGATTAGAGATGAAATGGTTTGTGAGATTTTCTGAAAAGTTTTCTTACAAATGTTTTTGCTAGTTATTCATTCCTTAATCCTTATATATATGTACGTATATGATAAGCATAGCTGCAAAATATTTGTTTTTTGTGTTAAAGCTATTTTGGAATCATAATCATTAACCTTATTTTGTTGCAAAATTCTACTACTGATTAACATTAAAATAAGGCAAAGATTTCTATTCAGAAGGAGTGATAGCCTAAAAAGTGGAACAATTGACGATTGAGTATGAGCAGGTAGATATATTTAAAATTTTTATTTTGCTGAGAGAAAAATATGCTTTAAATTTTACAAATAATGTATGAAGTATAAATGAATAGATTGGAGCAGAAAGTGGGTGGGAGGAGGCATGCTTTGGTTTTAGTACTGCAGAATATTTGGGCTCAAGTACTTTTTTGTTAGAAATCAAGCCCTGAATATAAGAATTTGCAATCTATTTTTTATTAGAAAAATATTTTTGTAGTATATTTTGCTGCAATTTCCATTTATTTTTTTATTGCTTTTCAGCTTCAAGTGTCTTTTTAGGTGATTGCCTAGTTGTCCAGAAAGTGAAAAGATTTTTCAAAGAAAAGATATTTGTATGAGCTTATGAATCCCATCTATGTTAAAAATCATTCATTGGAAGTAGTTGAATATACAGAACAGTCTTGCACTACAGAAGAGATATTATTTGTGTGCCATGTTAAATAAAAATTAAATAATAATGAAGAAAAACTTGATTTCACCCTACATTTTTTGCTAAAGACGAACCTTATGCATTTGTAAAAAAAAAAAACATTTTAAGATGCATCAACTTTTTCAGAAACATATTTCTTTGACAAAATATTTATCTATAATTAAAAATGTTATGTGAAAGTAATTTGTTGCATCATAATAAATTGCATGCTGAAAAGAAATCACATGAATGTGAACAATGTCATAAAACATTTTCGACTAAAAGTAATCTGAAACTGCACCTAAAGCGTTACAATTTGCATTCTGATATACATCATGTAGATACGATCGATGCTGATAAAAAATCACATATTTGTAATATTTGCCATAAAGCCTTTTCGAGGAAATATTATCTAAATGTGCATCAGGATCTCCATAAAGGAGTAAAGCCTCACGTATGTAGTGTTTGTCAAAAAGCATTCGCTGTAGAGAATAGTTTATTCAAACATTTGCTTATCCATACCGATGAAAAACCACATGTTTGTAATATATGTGATAAATGTTTTAGAACACAACAAAGTTTGAGAATACATCGTTTTACACATACTGGAGAAAAACCTTATATATGTGCTTACTGCCAGAAATCATTTTCACAGAGAAAATATCTTAATCGCCATGTTTCTCAGCATACTGGTATTTTAGCTATTAATTCAAAACTTGTATGCGATTTATGTCAAAAATCATTTCCTTCTAAATTTTTTTTGAATCAACATCTCTTCTCCCATACTAAAAAGAAGTATATTATATCAGAAAAAACATCTGATAAAGAAGCTAAGGACAAACATGCCTCTCAAACAAAGGACAAACTTTTTATTTGTAAGCAGTGTCCACAAGCATTTACAGAAAAGGACAAATTGTTTCGGCATCTTAATACCCATGTTGAAGAGAAACCAAGTGTGTGGGACATATGTAAAAAAAGATTATCCCAAAAAAAGAACTGAATATGAAGCTGTTTATCATACATGAGTATTTATATTTGTTCTTATAAAAGCTGAAAAAAAAAAATTCTCAGAAGCTCAAAGTCCACTAAATGGTTGGTTGTTGTGATTTCAGCTTTCTGGAAAAATCAAGTACTAAACAAAATATTTATTGTTTTGTACCAGGGTTGGAATTGTTTTAGAAGAAACCTGTTTTCTTCCAGCACAGTGGAAGATATGGAAGAAACTAACATATGCTGGTAATTAAAGTAAGTAAGTAAAAAAAATTAAATTCAAAGTATAATTATACGAAATCTAAATTGGAAAATTTAATTAATATTAAAAATGTTATTTTTGGAAAAATAAGTTGTTTTCTAATAACAAACTTCAGGTTCAGCAGACAATTCTAGGAGATGGATTTTATATCTCTTAGAGAAATTTATTATGTAATTTATGTAAAAAGAGAAAAAAAACTACCTACAAAATGTTTATTTTTCGTATAAGAATTCATTATTTTCATGTAAAAAGGCATTATTTTAAACTGTGTTATACATTAAACAAGCAAATTTGTAATTATTTCTACTAGCATCTAGCATGCTTATCTGAATGCTGATTTTAAAAGAAGTTTTCTCTAGGACTTCAATTTTGTTTTTTCATCTTTTGCATTCATCCATTCAAAGTCGAAATACTGATTGCAACACCTTACTGCTAAAAGACTTATTTGTTATATTATGCTGCATTGTAGTACAAAAAATGAGAATTTTAATGATTTTTTATGCAGTAATAATTGTATTATATTACCTTTAATAAAATTGATATAAATTAAAAGTATTGTCTTTTAATTAAATGATTTTCATTCTGGCATTGATAAATGATCCATTATATTTAGTATTAGTTACAAAAGTTTAAATAAATTAAAAATATTCCAATTAAATTGTATTAGATAACATTTAATTGATTTTGTGCATTTTTGGATAAAATCTCTTTTTTTTTTTTTTTTTTTTTTTTTTAGCCAATGGTTGGCGATTTTTAAACAGGTGTCATGTGATCTTGACTAAAAAACTGATGTAATTATTAATTTAGCCTATATAATTAATTAACTATGCACAGGTTTGATGGAATTAATTTACTTAAGGTTATAGGAAGAAGACATTTACTGTATCTTACAAAGTTGAAAGTTATATGGTAAATTCTTAAAGAATAACAGTTTCTTCCATTTTTTTCTATTTGGAAGAAATGTATTTTTCTACAATATCTCAAAATCACAAACTCTATCAAAAACATTGTCGGTAGAAATGTTGTAAAGCTTACAATTCTGAATAAAATGAGTACCTATGCTTAATATTTTTGTTAAATATTAAGGTCGCAACTCTGCTTAAGTGTTTTAACCCTGTGGTCAAAAGTTTGAATGAACTCAGAATTAATTAGGGTAGGGAAAATGCTTTGATTCCTGCAGTTTAGGTCTAAAATGAATATGCTATGTTTCTTCCTCATACTAGCTGATCATTAAGAAATATGTGCATATTTGTAGTTGTAAAACACCTTTTTTTAAATTACCTTAACAATGTAATACAATTCCAACTTTGATGTTATACAAAAATATTAATGTGGATACTCTTTTTATTTAGAATTTTAAGTTCTATAATGTTTGTATATTGATAATTGTTTGACAGAGAGGTTATTTTAAGGTATTGTCCTTAAAGGAGAATATGCTTAAAAGTATGACGTACATCGCAAAACAATAAGCTTCTATGCAGAACATTTCAAGTAATCAGTTAAGAAATTCACCATTCAAGCAAAAGAAAAATCGAGAAATTCACAGAGGTTTCTAATTTTCTGAAAAATTACGGCATTCAGTTCCTAAATTAATAAAAATTTGAAAATATATCGCAAATTTCATCATGTAGTTGCTGAAAAAAATCAATTTCATCAATCATGTGGAGAAAAATCATCAATTTCGTCAGAGGATTGCGTCAAAAAACCAGAAATTTTGACAAATTTCACCAAAAGATTGCAAAAAAAATGGAAAATTTCATCAAAAGACTATGAAAAAGCTACAAATTTTGTCAAAAGCTCAAGAAAAAATTGTGAATTTTGTCAAAAATCACGTAAAAATAACAAAATTTCGCAAAATAAAGCCTTTACAAATTTCGTCAGAAGGTCGCAAAAGTAAAAATTTCATCAGAAGATAGTGTGATAACTGAATATTTCGTCAAAAGACCACATTAAAAGTCACAAACTTCATCAAAATATTGTATAAAAACTGCAAATTTCGTCAAAGAGGTGAAAAAAAAATTAATGCTGAAAATAGATTTTATCCTTTTCCGCTTTAATATTTAAGAAGTTTGCTGTTAATTTCAGAATTTTTTTTTTTTAAACTCAGAATCACCTCTGGAAAGTTTTCACTGGATAGCTGGGAAAAGAAAGTCAAAATTCTTTAATTGTTCATTTAAAAGGCTTGCAAAAATCATCAGTTGGTTGTGAGAAAAACTCGTGCAATTCCCGAAGAACATTTTTGATCAGGTAATTTTGGTGCAGAACATTGCAAAGTAGTTTGCTTTGGGGGTATTGTTAAGATAATTTAGTCTCTTCTGGCTTCAGGCTCTTGATTAGCAATTAAGGCAAAATTTTCAAATAGAACTACAACCTTAATTTTAATCAAAAATAAGAATGTGGGTGCTCCTTTTATTTAAAATTTTAAGCTCTACAACATTTGCACTAACAATTTTTTTTGATAGCATAAGCTGTTTTTAAGTATTGTCACGGTAGTAATAATAATAATAATAATGAAAGTTGTATCTACAACAGTTAATATAATTTAGATATTTCCTAATGCTCACTTAGTATGAGGAAGAAAATATAGCATATTTATTTTAGTCTTAAACTGAAGAGATCAAAGCAATTTCCAGGATTCCCCTAATTAATTTTGAATTGAAACTTCTGACCACTGGGCTAAAACTTTGAAGAAGAATTACGGCCTTAATATTTAGCAAAAGTATTAAGTGTGAGTACTCATTTTATTAAGAATTTTAAGCTCTACAACATTTGTACTGACAATGTTTGTAATAGAATTAGTAATTTTAAGATTTTTTTTTTTTTTAACTATATTATTATATATATATTTCTTAACATTCACCTAGTACAAAGGGGAAACATATCATATTCATTCCAGACCTAAACTGAAGGAATTAAAACAATTTTCAGCTTTCCCCTAATTAATTCAGAATTCAACCTCTTAACCACTGGCCTATAGTCCTTCAGAGGAATTCTTTGTGCTCTGCAAATGCTATTGCGCTTTTCCCTCAAAAAACACCCAGTACCCTGGGCACTGTGATGCACATCACAGACTCTTGAGAACGTTTGCAGACTATTTATCAACTGTTAAAATTTAAAAACAATAATTGCTAGAAATTATTTGCCATATGCCATTGTAATATCATCTGCACCACATGTGATTGACAAAGCTTTGATTCGCATTAAACTAGAAATCAGTGAGGATTCTGTACTTAATTTTCCCCCCCCCAAAAAAAAAAAAAAAAAAAAAAAATCATCTGAAAATTTTGACATAAAATGTATCATAAATTTCAACAAATGGTCGCAAATATATATGTGACAAATAAGTGACATATAATCAATACATTCATAGTTTCTATTAGTTATGTCATTATTTGCAGTTAATTATTAAATGGCTATGGATTAATTAATGCGAATAAAATACTATAGAGTAAGGTGAAGATAATTTTTCATCTGAAAAATGCACCGTTCACTGCTAGAGTGGTAGCAATAAAGAAAGTTTACAAACAAACATTCCTGTCATTCAATCTACCATTACATTTCTGTCATAGCGATCATTGCAGGTATCGACTTGGCAACGCAGGTTAATCATATCAGATACTTGTTAATCACAGACCAATCAAACTACCAGACTCATGTACAATAGAAATCATAAAGAACGAATAAGTTTTTCTTGCTGACCCACTGTATCGTCAGCTGCCCTTTCTATATATAGACATTGAATGAACTGAAATATGACCTGTCATGACTATTTTGGAGGACTTGAAAAATCGAACTTTTGTGATGGCAAATGACTTTACAACATTGTTGGATGAAGTGAATTGAACTTCAAAGAAATTATTCAGAAAAATAAAACCTATTTTTTTAAAAAAATCTCATTTTCCCTTTCATTTTGAGAACTTTTCAAATCAAACTCTGAAATTTTGGGGGAGGCGATCGCCCCCCCGCCCCCTAAAACTAATCTCTGGATCCACCACTGATCAGAAAGTTCAAGTGATCCAAATATTGGATACTAGATCATCAGTGAATTTTCTTATGAAAGAATTTACCATAAATTTAAGTAGCATTTATGATTAAAAAATAAAATATCGCAATATCATGTTAAAAGCAATTCAAATGCAGGAATAAATCTTTAATGGCACTGATCACCCAGCTTCTGAATTCTTGGTGTTTGATGATTACTTATATTTAAATTATCTCCTCAGGAAATTAATATTTTGTACTCCTTTTTTCTGTGTACTCTTCTTGAAGGAAGTCTCTTTTTTACTTATCCATCATCAGATATTTTAAATAACGGATGCTTCAAATGCCCATAGACTTAACATTGCAGAAGAGAATTTGGAAGCTGAATGACCAGCACCCTTAAGGATAAATAAGATATAAATATTTAAATTTTCTTATGGAACGAAACTTTATGTTAGAGCAAGAATTAAAGGGTATTCATCGAGTGAAAAAAAAAAAAGAAAAGAATTATTGACAACAAACCAAAACTTAAGGGAGACCCGAACCCCATTTTCGGCCAAAAATCAACAAAAGTTCAAAAAAAATTTTTTTCAGAAAATGATAAAATACATATTTGCAAATATACATTCAAAATTTCAGAACTCGGGGACACTTGGAACAGGTAGAAAATGAGCTTTTTAAATTGTACTCACTGTAGAGTTTAAAGGACTAGCGGCCATTTAAAACGTGTTTTCCGGAAAATGACTTTTTTCATATTTTGCCTAAGTTCAAAGTACTAAGGCTCAGTGGTAAAATGATTTAGAAACAAAGTGTTTATGTTTTTAGAATCTTAAAAAAATTTGCAACAAAAGTAAGGAGAGATATTTTTTTTTAACTATTTCTGAAAATTTTACATAAATTGGTAAACATGAAAATTATAACGAATTTAAGGAAATTTACAATGTGTATATATATATATTTTTTTTTTAAGCCGATTAAAATAGAAAATTAAAATTATCTCTCCTTAGTTCTTTACTATATACTATAACACTATTTAAGAAATTTTAGTAATACCAAAATGTGGAAAATTGAATGAGGAGTAGTAATTTTAAAAAGTGTATTTTTCGACCAAAAAAAATCATAAAAATCCCCATAAAAAAAATATACTTTTTAATAAAGAGTGAATTTTTTTGCTAATTACTCCTTACAAGAAGATTCTTAAACAGTACACCAAAATTCATTACTTTAAAATCAATAATAAAATTTTTTGAGGTTTTCTTACGCGTCTCCCTTAATGCCTTGGGGGACAAGCATACATAAAGAGTTCAGATTCCTTGATTATTTCTACCGATTATTTTTTATATTGTAAATTGTACCTCATTTAATCAGCACATTTTCTCAATTCAATTAGGCAAAAATTTCTGTTTTGAAAATCTGGTAATAAAAGATTAAATATTCTGTAAAAGATGCTCGTCACCAAGAAGTTAATCATTATGCGGATACATTCACAGGCAATTTGCTTGTAAATGCATCAGGTTTGATGATTAAGAAGGTAAACAACTATTGTGTTGTGTCATGCTTATAATCAGTAAAATTTATTTTGTTTATAATTTAATTTTCCTTTAAATTAAATAATTTACTTATTAAATATATTAAACAAATTTTGTACTATATTTTCCTTTTCTGTTGTAATTTTTGTGTCATTGTTCATAATTTATAGTCAAACTTAATTAGTAAAAAAATAAAATGTTTATAAAAAAGGATCTGTAATCTGCAAAATCCTCTGTCCCTAAGTGTGCAGATTGTACAATTAATCAGGCTAACTTTGGGCCAAGAGAGAAAGAAAAAGATTAAATCTGCTAACATCACTTGAGTTAATGACAAAGTTTTGGTCTCAAATTATAGATGGCAGCACTAGTGTGAGCTTGGCAGCTCATTTGAAATTATTCATGAAGATTCCACCATGGCAGAATGGAGCAAAGTTACTCTGATTGACTGTACTAGTTTCCTCTTTTGTACCGATCACTAGAGTTCATTCTAGGTAATTTTTAGGTAGCTTTCATTACAAAAAGTAAAAAGCTACCTATTGCAGCCGTCCGGAGGAAAGCACTTCCGGAACATTTTGGTATATTTTCACCGATCATGACCCCCAGACCCCAAAACCACCCTCCGTTCAAATGTTGAGATATATATATATATATATATCTGATTTTTGTCATGCGATAACTAGTGTATTTATGAACCGATTTGAATGAAACTTGATATGTACATAGTACATACAAATATCTCGACCAAGTTCGTTGGCCAGCATCATCCGCCATCTTGTTTCAAAATGGCGGCCATTTAAAATCAGGGTTTGAAAAAACCCGGGGTTTTTTGAAAAAGCCCAACCCGCTGAGCCCAGTTGTCTAAAACCTGTGTTTTTTCGGGTTTTTCTGAAAAAACCCGGGCTTTTTCGGGTTTTATTAAAAATTTTTAGAGAACTCTTCAAACTTCTAATTTTCATATGCATAATACCTAAATCTTTCATTTATCAGTTAAACAAGGGTATAATTTTGCATTAACCCTTTCCGGCGCACTACTCTTTAAAGTTGGAATTCAAAGAAAAAAATAATTAGGCAATCTATTTAGGCCTAGAGGAGTACACAGGTATTGTTTTGTAAAGATTGCACTAACGATTTTAATTATACAGCTGTTGCCGAAGTGGTAACCTCCCATAAGTAAAGCATTGACAAGCGCAGTGAGAAGAGCATTGCTGTGAAGCGCGTATTACAGTGACACATTTTACCTATTATGTAAAAGCAGTAGAGTTTAATCTCTGTGGCGCTGCCATCTAGAACTCATAAGAAAGATTTAAAGTAGCCATTAGAGTAGTTTTTGAAATAGTCACGGAGTTTTTGTGTCTCTAAACAGGGGAAAAATTTAGGTGTTGCCGACCCGGCAACACTGCGGGTTAAGGGGTTAAGTATGAATTAACAATAAAAATAAATATATATATAAAAAAAATGAAGTATATTTAAAAAGATTATTTTGTATCTCATGGGACTAGATTACTGTAAGAATGATATATTAAGCCAAGTACAACTGAATTTCTTTATATAAATCATACATAAGTTAAACAGACTAATAGTTTATACTATTCCTTTCTTTCCTTCAATCAGAAATCAGTTTAAAACGACATTATATTTATTGTGCTAAAAGTATGGAATTTTATTATTTTTTTTATTTATTTTTTTTTTTTAATAGACAAAAATTAGTTTTAGTGTTTGTGATAGCTACACATACTTATAGAAAATTAAGTTGCAATTACTTGTTTTAAAAATTGTCATTGGGAGAATTAAGACTTTTTTTTTTCCTTGGAGGGGGTGTTAACTTGACTGATATTATGAAATATATTACCTTATGTAATTTAAAGTTGAAATTTTGAAAAAACCCAAATGGGTTTTTTCATAAAAAAAGCCTTTTGGGTTGAGGAAAATCACAAAAATTCTGCCTTAAATTAAACATGCTAAATTTATAGTTTCTTTCATTCACTTCAATTCAAAAATCAGTAGAATATTTTTAAAGGAGATTTATAATAATATTTTTGAAAATTTTAGCAAAATTTACTACATATATTGCAACAGTATTAAATGTTAAATTAGATTGCCATAGAAGTCAGTGTCAAGGACATTTGTAAATTTAGATCACAAATGGAAATACATTTTTACTAGCTTTGCTGCTTAATAAACTCCTAAATGATTATGTCATTTGCTCCAAACCAAATCAAATGTAGAAAAGTATTGTTCGATTGAAATAGAAATAGTTTGTGCTAAATGTAATAAAAAGAAAAACGAGAAAATCTTAAAGCTATAACAATGCAAGCAATCAAAATGGGGTTCAAGTTTCAAATGCCACCTTTAGGTTATACATTTAGATTTAAAGCACTTGGATGCATTTTAAAATACTGGCAAGAAAATCTTCCTTCTTTATAAGCTAATTTGTTTTCTTTTGGTCATTTTATCAATGTTTAGAAATTCCTTTAAATCTGGTTCTTTTAAAATATATTTAAATTAGCATTTATTTTACATTCTCATATCTTAGATTAAATAATTGTACAGTTGCGAAAAAATGAAAAAATTTGAAAAAACCCACAAATGGGTTTTTCATGGTTTTTTTTCAAGTGGGCCCGCCCGAAAAAACCCGGGTGGGTTTTTTCGGGCTGGGCCCACTTGAGCGAACCCTGTTTAAAATTTAAAAAAAAAATTTAATTTAAAATTAAATGCTAAAAAATTAAAAGTTGAAAATATTTTTATTTTATGTGTTAGATCTTAAAACACCATATCCAGAACACTTTTTACTTTGTCTATATCTTAAAAAATGATTGAGTTATAGCACTTAGAATTTTTCTTATGGCTGACATTTTGAAACTACCTGATTTTTGTCATGCTATAACTAATGTATTTATGAACCGATTTGAATGAAACTTGGTGTGTACATAGTACATACAAATATCTCGACTGAGTTTGCTGGCCAGCATCATCCGCAAGCTTGTTTCAAAATTGCAGCCATTTAAAAAATTTAAAAATTTTAACATTTATAATTAAATGCAAAAAAATTAAAAGTTGAAAAATATTTTTATTTTATGTGTTAGATCCTAAAACACCGATTCTAGAACACTTTTTACTTTGTCTTTATCTTAAAAAATGATTGAGTTATAGCACTTTGAATTTTTCTTATGGCTGACATTTTGAAACAATCTGACTTTTGTCACGTGATAACACTCGTATTTATAAATCGATTTGGATGTAACTTGGTGTGTGTACATAGTAGATAATAAAGCCTGGACCGAGTTCCTTAACCAGTTCCATCCACCATCTTCTTTCAAAATGGCGGCAATTTAAATTTTTTTAAGAAATTTAAAATTTGAAATTAGGTACAAAAAAGTGAGAAATTGAAAAAGATTTTTCTTTTATTCATTTGACCTTGATACAAAGATTCCAGAGGATTTTTTGTTTCATCTATATCCTGAAAAATGGCACTTTCAGCAACTCACTTTCGGCACTTTAGCACTTTCAATTTCCAGTGTGATTGACATTTTGAAACGGTCTGAAATTTGTCACGTGTTAATACGCATATTTATACGCTGATTTCGATACAACTCCGCGTGCTCATGGTACATATCAATGTCTTGACCGAGTTCATGGGCCAACCTTATCCGCCATCTTGTTTCAAAATGGCAGCCATTTAAATTTGTCAAAAATCTTTTAAATGTATAATGATGTACAGTGTGGTCAAAAAACACTTTGCCGATATATGGAGCTCTAGCGGCCAGTCCGCTCAACCGATCGAAGTGAAATTTCAGATATAGCTATTCAACGGTATGAGCTCGAGATTATGTAAACAGCAACAAAATGGCGCTCACGGGTACGGTTATAGTTACAGAAACTCGAAAATTTCAAATAACAACACCCATTTTTTTCATCGCAAAATGCTCAGCGCATGCGAAAACCCTAAAGAGTGTTGGTACCGTACGTGTATCGCAAGAAACGGACATGTTATGCACACACAAAAAACTATTCTGCGAATCCTCCCCCCATAGGAAAAACTCGATTGGGGCGCAAGGAGAAAATTTGCATATGACACAGAGTCAGTACACTAATCTCTGATTACAATACAGATGGGAGAAATTAAAACTTTTATTTTGATTACACATTTTCCACATGGGTGCCATCACCATTAATTGCCTGTGATGACACCCACGTGGAAAATGTGTAATCAAAATAAAAGTTTTAGTTTCTCCGATCTGTATTGTAATCAGAGATTAGAGTACTGACTCTGTGTCACATGCAAATTTCCTCCTTGCGCCCCAATCGAGTTTTTTTTATGGGGGGAAGGATTCGCAGAACAGTTTTTTGTGCGTGCATAACATTTCCGTTTCTTGCGATACATGTATGGTTCCAACGCTCTTTAGGGTTTTCGCATGCGCTGAATAAAAATGGGTGTTGCCATTGGACATTTTCGAGTTTCAGTAACTATAACCGTAACCGTGAGCACCTTTTTGTTGCCATTCACAGAATCTCGAGCTCATACCTCTGAATAGCTATATCTGAAATTTCATCTCGATCGGTTGAGCGGACTGGCCTCTAGAGCTCCGTATATCGGCAAAGTTTTTTTATGACCACCCTGTATAAACAAAAAAGTAGAAATTGAAAAATGTATCTTTCTAAACTATTTATCTTAAAAATGAATTCCGGAGTATTTTTTGCTTTGTCTTTACCTTAAAAAACGCCTGGGATATAGCAGTTTGAATTTCTATTGTGGGTGACATTTTTTTTTAAAATGTCAATTTGCCCGCGACAGCACTCGTATATATTAATCGATTTCTATGTAAGTGTGCATGTTCACATGAATTAAGATTTCGATCAAGCTCATTGGGTTTTTTATTCATCATACTGCTTTAAAATGGATATCGTTGAATTTGGCGACCCTGTAAATCGCTCTTAAAATAAAACCAGGTTGAATAAAAGATGACTGATTTCTAAAAATTCCTATTAATATTCAGTATTGACAAAAGTTAATATTCAATCTTATATAATCGTGTTCCACTATTTTGAGCTTCGTATATTTGATTTACAGTAGACTCCCTCAAATCTGCACAGCTTGGGACCAGAGGTTTTGCGGATTTTAGAATTTTGCAGATTTCTGATCATTGCTTTGTTTACAATTTTTAAATAGTAATTTGAATGTAATTAATAATGCAATCAAAAATATAATGAATGCTTACAATATACTAAAATATTAAAATAAGTAATAAACTAAAATGATAAAAATTTAGTTAATTTTTAAAATGATTAAAATACTAAAAACAAAGGTCAAGTTAATAATCATTAATGTTCAATTAAATATTCATTATAACTATGAAATGTGTTTTTCCTAAATTATTCAATGAAACTTGCCTCATAAAAGTACATTACTAATTCACATCAGGATCATAAAATAATGAAGCTTTATTTCAGGTTTAGTCAGACTTAATAACTAAAAAAGCTTGATTATAATACATAAGTATATGTGGTAAGATTGTGATTACCAATGATATCAGCAATATTTTTATTTTTTCAGAAATAAATTATTCTTTCTTCATGAAAAAACATCAGTTCAATAACCTTAACAAAAATTTACAAATAAAAAAATGTATGGAATTGATATAAAACTAAAAAAGTGAAATTTTGCACCTACATCTGAACTGACTGCTTCATTGTTTACATCTGTAAAATATGTGCGGATTTTAGAGAGTTGCAGATTTTAGGAGTGCGGATTTGAGGGAGTCTACTGTATATAACTTAATTTAAAATAAATAAATAAGTATATGAAAGCTACCTCTTCCTCCCGGCATTGCCGGAAGGACTTTTGTATGGTGCTTCACCCTGCTCTTTTTCAAATTTACAAAATGCACCCTGCCCTTTTTAAAAGTAGTAAAATGCATTATTGATTTTACCAGGAGATTTTTAATAAATATTTTTTTTATTATTATTATTTAGTTATATTTCTAAATTTATGCATCCAAAAATGATAGAATTTCCTCATTTCATTAAGAAAAAGAACATGAAACTATTCAATCATGTTTTAATATTGTTTTTTTAATTTTTATATCAAAAAATCATTTGAAATTAATGTTACTTGATATATCATACTTAAAAATTAAGTATTTTCCTGCTTTCTTTTTCCCCTTTTTAAAGGCAATAACAAATTTTTTCATGCAACATCTGCCTTTTCTGCTGCAGAACTGCCCTTTTTAGTACCTTAATAGCACCATGTCCTTTTTATTTCTAGAGTGAACACTAGTGATCACAAAGCCACAATATTAACAGTATATAAGCTTGTATATGAAATGTCTTTAATTAAAATATATGTGCAGTTATTTATTTTATTTTTATTTTATTTTTTTTATTTTATTTATTTATTTATTTATTTATTTTTTTTGAAATTCTGTATAGTTTATTTCTGTTTCTTTTTTATGTTTTAATCTATTTTCAGGAGATTGTGTAGTTAGAATAAGAAAAAGCTTTCTCAGAGAAGAGATGTTTGAGTACTATACTTTTATTGAAATAAGAAATGTCACATTTTCAAACTATTTAGTGAGCTATTAGCATAATTTTGTTCATCTATAAAATCTATCCATGTTAGGAAAAATTATTTTAGTTCTGGGATTTAA
Source organism: Maratus speculifer (assembly GCA_964019185.1). Taxonomy (NCBI): domain Eukaryota; kingdom Metazoa; phylum Arthropoda; class Arachnida; order Araneae; family Salticidae; genus Maratus; species Maratus speculifer. The sequence goes on along the minus strand of OZ025301.1, from coordinate 97,806,568 downwards.
GCCAAAAATAATTTATACATCAGTGTAACTTGAAGTAACTTCTACAGAAGTGACTATGTGTGATACATATTAAAAGCTCTTTTTAACTAAAGAAAAAGAAAACAGTTTTGAAAATATATCGTAATTAATATAAAACTGATATTAGTATAAAAAGCATATTTAAAAAATAAAATAAAAAATAAAACCATTATTTACAAACTATGTTTTTAACTTTATCTGAAGGATCCATTTTCATCCAGAGCTATAGATGGAGCCAGATTTAAACTTTGACTTGAGAGATTTGTACACTTCTCAGAAATCACATGTTGGTGACTTAGGTAAAAAAATGTTTGTTAGCAAAACTGTTAAAGTACATGCGGGATTAAAACCATATGTGTGCAAACAATGTGGTACAGCTTTTTCAAAGAAAAGTAATTTGAGTTCACATGTATTAATCCACACTAGTGAAAAAAGATATACTTGCACTGTTTGTCAGAAATGCTTTTTAAAACAGTCCTTCTTGAAACAGCATCAGCACCAACATACAGAAGAAAAACTTCATGTTTGTAATGTCTGTCAAAAAGGATTCATACGGGCAAAGTGTTTGAAAAATCATCAGCATCACCATATCATACAGAAGCCTCACATGTGTAATGTTTGTCAAAAAGTATTTTGTCAGGAAAATGATTTAAAACGACATCTACTTCTGCACACAGGGGAGAAACCACATGCTTGTAAGCTATGTGACCAGCGTTTTAATCTAAAATGCAATTTGAGAAGACATCTCTTCACGCATACGGGAGAGAAGCCCTATGTTTGTGATTATTGCCAAAAATCATTTTCACAGAAAGGACGGTTTAGTGAACATGTTTTAAAACAACATACTTGCATTTCAACTTTTATTTCAAGACCTTTTGTCTGCAATCTGTGTCAAACGTCTTTCACACGGGAAGCATATCTTGATCGGCATATTTCTGAAAATCAGACTAATACTTCAAAATGTTTTCCATGCAATCTATGTAAAATATCGTTTCCCTCCAAATGTGTGCTGTATCAGCATCTCCATTCTCATACTGAAAACATGTGCCATGTACATAAAAAAACATATGAAAAAGATAAACAAAGTGATGTAAATAATCCCAGTTTTCAAGCAGAACTTTCATCACCGTTTGTCGACAAATTTTGTCAGGAACCTCTTTCGCATGAAAGAGATCTTAATCCCGATGTTTCTCAAAATGCTGATTTAAAACTTCCTGTGTGTAGCTTGTGTCAGAAATCATTTACCTCTATAGATAACTTCAATGTACATCTACTTTCTCATAACAAAAGGAAGTACTTTGTGTATCAGGAGACATCAGATGAAGGAACTGCAGATAAACTTTTCTTTTGTAAAGAGTGTCAAGAGGCATTTTCAGAAAAAGCTGAATTGAATCAACACCTCGATATCCATACTAAACAGAAACCAACTGTATGGGATCTTTGTCGAAAAAGATTATCACAGAAAAAAGAAAAAGATTTGAAGGAATTCATTTCTAGTACATGATAGAAATAAAACTTTATTTTAGTTATAATGTGAACAGATACTTTTACAAAAACTTGAAGTGTAATACAGTAAACTCCCTCAAATCTGCACTCCTGAAACCCACAAACACCTAAAATCTGCACATCATATTGCTGATGTAAACAATGAAACTTTCAGTTCAGTTGTAGGGATAAAATTAGACTTTTTTTATTTTATATCAATTCTGTTAAGTATTTTAATGTGTGATTGTGTTTATACGAGGGCATTTCGAAAAGTAAAGATACAATGGCTCGCATTCCTTTAAAAAAAAAAAAAAAAAAAAAAAAAAAAAACTATTTAGAAAATGTAAGTTACATCTTATTAACTGGATTATTTATTATTTTCCGACATAATCACCCCGGTTATCCAAACATTTGTTAAGTCTGGGCACAAGCGTTTCTATCCCACAGTCATAGGTTTCTGCCTGTTGTTAGAACCACATTTCAACTTCATCGTTGATCTCATTATTGTCGTGGAATGATTTTCCTCCAAGATGTGACTTCAATGCAATTCTTCCAATTTGAGATGTCTGTTCGCTGGAATTGCTTCCTCCGTTCTCTGAAGAAGGGCATCAGAGATCACAGATGGCCGACCTGTTCTTTGTTCGTCATGAACATCGGTCCTACCTTCAGAGAAATGATGACACCATTTCGTTACATTTTGTCGATTGATAATGTTTTCATAAACAGAAACAATTTCTCTGTGAATATCCGCTGGTCGCATGAAGAAAATGTATGACGGAGCGCACTTCACATTTGGTGGGATTCTGAATCGGCAGAACCATTTTAAACACGACCTACTCCAACCAGAATCAACGTTGAAATGCCGAACAACAGCAAGGAGAAAGTGAACAGGTCAAGGTTAACACCTGTGTTGCCAACTTGCTTGCCAAAACTTTTCTTTTCCTCCGGCGTACATTGTATCTTTACTTTTCGAAATGCCCTCGTATGTTTAAACTCATGTTTTTTTATGAAAGGCAGTTTCAATTTATTTCTGAATAAATTTAAGATATTGCTGATATCACTAGTACTGTAATTTCCGGCATATAATCTGCAGATCAAACAATTCTTTTTGGACCCAGAAATCTTATCGAGTGAATGAGTACAAATATTTATAGTGATCTAATAAGTTATGTTTCTGGGTTGAAAAATTATTGTTTGATCTGCAGATTACATGCCTGAAATTACGGTAATCACAATCTTTTTTATTAAATATATTTATGAATTTGAATTAAGCAAACTTTTTTTGCTATGAAGTCTAGTTAATCCTGGAATGAAACTTCCTTATTTTATGATTTTGATGTGAATTGAGGATCAAAACCCTTGTGAGGGTTTCATTTAATAATTTAAGAAAGATATGTATAAGTGTTATTGTGCATGTTTAATTATACATAATTATTATTTACTTATCCTATAAAATTTAATAGTTTAACTTAATTCATATTTTTTCTTGGTTTGGTTTATTACTTTAACTACGTTAATATTTTATAATATTGTAGGCATTCATCGTACTTTTAATTAAATTATTATATTCAAATTACTATTTAAAAAACATAAATTTAACAAGGATCAGAAATCCTCAAAATTCTTAAAATCCACACAGTCTCTGGTTTCAAGCTGTGCAGATTTGAGGGAGTCTACTTTATCTACATTTATCATGAAATCTACATTATCAACAAAATCATATTTTCACTTGCATTATGAAAAGATTCTCTTCCATAGAAATTCAAAGTATATTTAATCTACATATACATTCACTGCCAGTTATAACGTACCTGAGATATAATGTACTTTTGCTTATAGCATACTCTGATGCTTGGACCTCAATGAAATCCTATATAAGTAATGATTTAAAATTATGGCTATAATTGACTCTGTAAAGTCCTAATTTGGTTATAATGTACTTTTTAGACTCAAACAAAAAATAAAATTTGGATGTCAATCATGTATTTCTGGCTTGCAAATGCATAAATTGTCTCCAACGTTTATCTTATTGAATTCTAAGGCTGAGTTTATTTCTTTCTTCAGATATTCATTATCAAAAGCAATTTTCGCTCTTTTTTTTCAGCCATTTGTGGTTTATATTAACAAAAAGGCCCCAGAGACTCAAAAATAGAAAGAGGAGCAGATAGATTTAAGGAAAGATTTCCATTCTTCAAAATGATTCTTTAAAAGAAATAAAAAATGAAAAACTGCACAAAGCCACAAAAGGACATAGACAATTAAAAGATACGAATACATCTATTTAGACTTTTAAGGTATAGATAGTTGTAAACTGTCAACATTTTGTTTATTGTGACATGCTTTTCTTTTCTTTCTTTCTTTTTTTTTTTTTTTTTCATTTTTAATTGCATTTGAAGTAAGCTGAAGCATTGTTCTGTAGAACAAAAGTTACTAATCTATTCCATCTCATATTAGCATCTCCCAACCTTTTGTTATCAACTGTAGACTGTTGGTGAAGAAATGAGATAATCATACTTCAAGTTGAAAGAAAGTAAAAAGTTTATAAACTCTGAATTAATCTTTTTTTTTTTTTTTTTTTGCACCTATTTTAATTTGATGTATTAAAATGTAAATTTTACTGTGTCATATAATCAAAGAAAACCATGAAAAATATCAGTAAATCTTTTGTAAACTAAAAATATAAGAAGTAAAACATTTTTTTAATTTTATTTTCTAAAAAAACTCATAAAATTTCTATTTTAAATCTCTATTATTATGTGTGCTTCATACACCCTTTTCTTTCACATTATGCAATGTATTTTATTGGTTATTGCTTATAACATACTTCGGTAATTAAATTCTATATTTTTTGATCTCCTGAAAGTACATTATAACTGGTGTTGTCTGTACTTGTACTTACTTATATTTCCCAAAAATATGCCATGTATCTTGAAAAACTTTTTCTACACAAATTAATCCATAAGGTAACTTTTACCCTTTTTGGAATGCTATCATTGGCGCACCCAGGATTAAGCTTTGGAGGGGGGGCTAGCATATTTTAGAGGTCTGTATTTTCCAGATCTGGCCCGAGCAGATCAGTTCAGTCCGATTTTTTTTTTTTTTTTTTTTTTTTTTTTTTTGCATTTTATTAAAAATGGACGAGATTTGTCGGTCCCAGACGTACATTTTTTCTATTGGATGGATACAGAACGAGGACTGGATGGTGGAAGGAAAGAGCAATCAACGAAACCTGGGCGAGGGCCTCTGAAAATTTTTGATAGGGCTAATTTTGAAGACTTAAACCTTTTGATAAATAAAAATAAATTATTGTTTTAAGTGATAAATATAAAAATGCTGATATTTCAAATTTCATACGAAAATTTACGAATAAGAAAAGAAAAGTGAAGAGATTAGTATTTTTCTAAATTTCTGTTTAACTGAATCTATTAAAAATAATAAAGGTAAACTTTCAGAATTTTAGAAAACATTAAATAGTTTAATCTTATGATCTGGGAAGGGCTTCAGCCCCCTTAGCCCTCCCCGTGGGTGCGCCAGTGAATGCTATGTCCACTCACATTATTTTTATTCTGACATTTTGTACTCATTTATTATTATGTAAATAAATTTTATACAAATGGTTATAGATACTTTAATTCACGTATTTAATAAAACTGCGCAAGAGCTTGAATTTCATACAAGTTAGAAATGTTTCAGATTTTTAGCTCTCCGAAAAACATATTTTTCAGAGATTATATATTTTTATGCAAATATTATAAGTAATTTTAAATTGAAAGTTTCTGTTTCAAGTCCATAATTCTGATTCAATTTTTTTACACAGCAATCTTTGCTAGTTGTCCAATTCACACTTTCACATGCTTTACTCAAAACATCTATTAATAAATATGGCAAGCTAAAATTTTCGTTTTTCTCGCGATCTTTCTGCGAAATTTACATTTTTTTAGCGATCTTTTACCGAAACTTGCATTTTTCTCGCAGTCTTTTGCCGAAATTTGCGTCCTTTCCGCGATGTTTTGCTGAAATTAGCGTTTTTCCCGCGATGTTTCGCCGAAAGTAACTTTTCCCCGTGACGTTTGGCCGAAATTCGCATTTTTTCCATGATTCTTTGATAGAATTTGTTTTTTCTGCTATCTTTGAACGAAATTTGAGTGAGTTTTTTCAGCGGTTCTTTGCGTTTTCCCTGCTATTTTTAACGAAATTCCCTTTTTTCTTCGTGATCTTTTTCCGAAATTTGCGTTTTTCTCGCAAATTTTTTTCCGAAATCGCTTTTTCTCTGCTATTTTTGAATGAAACTCGAGTTTTCCCCACGATCTTTTGTCAAAATTTGCGATTTTTTCAGCTTTTTTGTCAATATTTGCAATTTTTCCGTGATTTTTTTTTTTTTTTTTTTTGGGCCAAATGTTGCTTTTTTCTCGAGATTTTTTGTCAAAATTCGCGTTTTTCCCTCAATTTTTTGATAGAATTCGCTTTCTCCCTGCTATCTTTGATAAAATTAGAATTTTTCCTCGATTATTTGCGTTTTCTCCGCTACTTTTTGATGAAATTAACTTCTTTTGCCAAAATTCGCTATTTTTTTAGATTTTTCGAAAGAATTTGCGTTTTTTCTGCGATTCTTTGAAAGAATCTGCGTTTTTCAGCTATTATTTGTAAAATTCGTATTTTTCTGCGAATTTTTGAAAAAAATCCGCGTTTTTCTCTCGATTCTTTGACGGAATTTGCGCTTTCCCTTACTATCTTAGAATGAAATTCTCATTTTTCTGAGATTCTTTGACAGAATCCGTATTTTTCACGCTACTTTTTAACGAAATTTTCCACCATCTTTTGGCGATTTTCATGTGTTTTCCACGATCCTTTAAAAAAATTAACGTTTTTTTCGCGAACCTTTGATGAAACTGGTGTTTTCCCACGATCTTTTGCCAAAATTTGCGATTTTTTTAGCTTTTTTGTCAATATTTGCAATTTTTCCGTGATTTTTTTTTTTTTTTTTTTTTTTTTTGCCAAATGTTGCTTTTTTCTCGAGATTTTTTTTGTCAAAATTCGCGTTTTTCCCTCGATTCTTTGACAGAATTCGCTTTCTCCCTGCTATCTTTGATAAAATTAGAATTGTTCTTCGATTATTTGCGTTTTCTTCGCTATTTTTTGATGAAATTCACTTCTTTTCCACGATCTTTTGCCAAAATTCGCTATTGTTTTAGATTTTTCGAAAGAATTTGCGTTTTTTCTGCTATTCTTTGAAAGAATCCGCGTTTTTCAGCTATTATTTGTAAAATTCGTATTTTTCTGCGAATTTTGAAAAAATCCGCGTTTTTCTCTCGATTCTTTGACGGAATTTGCGCTTTCCCTCACTACCTTAGAATGAAATTCGCATTTTTCTGAGATTCTTTGACAGAATTCGTATTTTTCGCGCTACTCTTTAACGAAATTTTCCACCATCTTTTGGCAATTTTCATGTGTTTTTCACGATCCTTTAAAAAAATTAACGTTTTTTTCGCGATCTTTTGATGAAACTGGAGTTTTTTCGCGATTTTATCTCGTATTTTCAGATTGAAGACCGATTTTTTTAAATTTCGAAACAAATCATTCCTGCGAAAAATGGCAAATATCGGAAAAAGGTGAAAAATCACAGATCCGCAGAAGAATCTCATGTCGGCATTTTACAGGGTCTGCCGAGATATTGCAAGGTCTGCTGATATTTTTCAAGACCCAGAAGTTGACGCACTGGATGACGTTAAAGGTGCAGCATTACCATGCAAGCCAGTGTATGCGCCCCGTCATTTCCATATTTCTTAGTTCTTGTGTTCGGTTGTGTGTAAATTTCGCCATTCAACGAAATGAATCGTATGAACATTATAATTACCTATAGGGGCCTAAATTACCTAGAGAGTCATCTTTTTACTTACTCATCATACGTAGTATAAGATAAGTCTTGCAATCGTTTTGAAAATCGAAAAAAGTTTTTTGACTGATTTACACATTTCAGACACTGGAGATTCCAAAAAACATTTTTAGAAAAAAAAATGCCGTCCATCTGTCTGTGTATGTGTAAACGCTCTAACTCCGAACAAATTGAAATAGAGATTTGAAATTTGATGTGTACTTAGTATGTAATTATAGGAAAAAGCCTATCAGTTACCTCGATTATCCGAGACTCACGAAATAATCGTTCTGATGAAAGGTAAATAAAAAATTTCGAAATTTTTTATTTTAAGGAGTGGATATAAAGACAATAAAATAACAAATTTTGTACAAAAAACAAAGTCGATCGGATAATTAGTTGCCGAGAGAGTTGTAATCCTATTTTCCTTACACTTCGATTTTTCATGATCCTGTATTCCATTCAAATTTTAATTCAAAGATATATTTTAATTGGAAAAGAGACGCTTAACCCTTTCCGGCACATTGTGCCTGGACTGGGATACTTAATTTTAATTCCAAACTTCCAAACGGCACCAATAATATTTTAGTAAAATTTTGCTTTACAATAAAAGCTTCAATTAAGGATTTCAAAATATCTAAAAAATTCGTTTGTGAATTACGATGTCGGTCGTTATTTTCTCATTTTACTAACAGATTTTGTCCGTGCCGAAAAGAGTTAATCCGACGCAGTAAACTGTTAATTAATGATTATTATTTTTTGGTAGATTTCGTATGAAATACTACCGTCATTTTCCGTCAGGATGCATAATGTAACTTTGTAAACACTTTATCAGCCCGGGGGAGGGGGGGGGATTATCGTTCCTTAGCCCACTCATATCTTGATTCGTGTGTATGTCTAGGAAGAATGAAGTCCATGGCAGGCGGCATTTTTGCCGATCCCACCGAAGCTAGTATAGGAGAGAAAAATACGGGCTTCTGATTGGTCGAAAAATTGTTTGCAAATAGATCATCCTGAATGCTAATGTACTTTTTAGGAGCGTATATGGGTATATCATTAAAATAATATTAATAAGAAGAAATTGCAATTTTTTTAAAGCAATATAAAACAATTGAGTTTGACGCCGTAAAATGAAAATACTCTTGTTTCTAAATAAATTGTTATGATTGTGTATATATATGTATATATCATGTTAAAAAAACAGAAAGAAAAAATGGCAATTCCATTTTTATTATTTTCTAAAAGTAATACAGAACAATTTTTAAACATCCTGATTAACTTCTTCAATTATAAATTCCGAATTATCTATTTCTTTATTTATTAATAAATATTTAAAAACAGAACGAAAATCCAGCTTTCGAAAGCTTTTCAAACAGAAATTGATGATTAAATAAACGTAAACTCAAAAATGAAGGAAAGCAAAATTATTCAACCAATCAGAAGCCCATATTTTTCTCCCCTTCTGAAAGTATTCGATTTGCGCCGTTCTTGAATTTAGGTTTAACAACTTTCCCATACGGGCATCTAATGTTGTTTTGCAGACCCTTTGTTGGTCTTAGAGTTGCAAAAAGTCGGTTTATTCCCGGGTTTATTTCCAATAGACCAGGTTTATTCCCAGGTTTATTCCCAAAAAACCGAATTATTCTAAAAAATCCCGGGTTTTTTCCAGGTTTATTCCTAAAAACCCGGTTTATTCCCGGGTTTAAACCGGGTTTTTTCTAACCTTTGCAACGCTAGTTGGTCTCGGGGGGGGGGGGGGAGGCGTCTTATATGACAAAATAAATATTATCCAAATTTTTAATGCCTTTCATTCACAATAAAGAATTATTATTTCAGACTATTTTCTTGTACTGAAGGTTGCGAGAAACGTCTAGCCTTGAACCAATAGGGCAATTGCAATCAGCTGATTTACATCCACCAATCAAATGCTCGCGATTCACCTCCTGCCACACCCATAATCCTCTCAGCTACCAAATCACAACGATTGTTTGACCTCCAATAGTTGATTTGTGACGTCTTATGAAACTGCCCTATATCTATATCACAAAGGCCAAACGTATCTGTGCGTAACGCATACGTCATTTTATGAATGGCAACACTTTCCCCTGCAATTTCGGGTTTGCAAGCTTCGCTACTGCAAATTTTACATGTCTAAGCATCGTTAATTAAAATTTTTACACGTCGTATAGAGAAAAAAAAATGTACTTTTAAATGCAATTTGTTTGAAAGCTGTATGTCAATTTATTCTCGAGATATTAATTTTTTTTATAGTTTTTAGTAGCAATTTTGTTATTGTGGCAACAGAACCAATCCGTTTTCTCTTAAAATTGAAAAGGAAAAATAACTGCAAATTAAAATGCACGACGCTTTCCCAGGCAATTTCGGTTTTGCAATTTTCGGTACTGCAAATTTTACACTTCTAAACATGGTACATTTTTAACTTTTACACCGTCGTATAGAGAAAAAAATATACTTTTAAATGCAATTTGTTTCATAGCTGTATCTCACTTTATTTTTGAGATATTTTTTTTTTTTTATAATTTTTAGTACCAATTTTGTGATTGTGGCAACAGAATCATTCCATTTTCTCTTAAAATGAAAAAAAAAAATTAAATTAAATTAAAATGCGTATACTATTTTAAAAGTATCGTCTGAATTTTCGTTTTATATTGTTTGATAATTTGGATAATTGGGTTTTATAGTATTTTGTAAATTTTAGCTTAAAATAATATTTGTTTGAGAGTTAGACTAAACAATTCGCGATTCCAGTAGGGTTCCTACATCCTTCGGTAAGAGTTGCGACATGATGGCAATAAATTCTGATTGGTTGAAATGTGTTTTCAACCGCCGCGGGCGATTGATCGCAGCGCTACCATAGACTTAACATGGGACGAAAACAGAGTGGATTCTAATCTGCAATTTTCATAATATTTTCTGGTGAGTATAGATTTTTTATGTCTATTTTTATATTCAGAAATGTTTATTTTACACATATATCCTAAAACATTACTTGGAATTCTTCTGTATAATTTTAAAAATATTATTTATTTCCTGAAGTTTCGTTTTCATCCTGTCAACGCTAGCATTATTATTTTTTATTATTATTATATTAAGTTATATATGAGAAAAAAACTGGTTATTTTCATTTTTTTTCTAATGTTGTATTTATATTCACCATTATTTCGACGGAAACGCATTGTATTTTTTTTATATTCTTCTTTTTCGTTGTCAACATCGGAAATTGGCATTGGCGAGATTTGGTGTTGGCGCTTTCGCCAAGCTGTCAAAGCGTCATATCTGCTTGTCTTTGTCTGACTGTAGTATTATTTACCATTGAATTCTCTTTGCTGACTAATTTTGACTTATACTCTACTTTTTATTTTTACTTTTTTCTTGGTTTCGATTATTTTTCAACAGAGTAAGTCTGTATTTTATTTATTTGCATATTAATTATCTAAAATCTAAAATAATTTAAGAAAAAAAATCCAATCGAAGCTGTTGCCTTTTAATTTTTATGAGGATTCTTGTTTTTTTCCATTATTTATTATGAAAATTATAAACATTATTCATCCTGGTGAGTAATTATTAATACAAGAGTGCTCATTTTAAGAAAATAGGTATTATTTTGAACTTAGCTAAAAGTTAAAAGCCTTTGCCGTTTTTAAAATCGTGTTTACAGTAATTTACAAACCATTTTTAACGATTTTGCAGTCAGTTTTCAATTACATTATTTCAATCTATTCAAGATTCCTTGTATCTTAATATCTTCGTGTGAAAGAAATTAGAAAATATTAATTTTTTCGTGTAGTCTTAAAAAAAAAAAAAATTATTGTAATTTTTTTTGTCAAGTTTTTCTTTTTTTTAAGTATTACATGTATTAAAAGTATTTTTTCTAACCTAAATGTAATAAGAAATTTAATTTAGTGTTTGCTGAAAATCAAGTTTTTTCTCATGTCATTAAAAGACGGGATTTTTCAAACCCAAACATTTGATAGTACCTTATTTTGTAATTTTTCATAATTGCAGAGGAAACAAAATTAGTTTCTTCAGATCCCAAAGCAATAATTTCATTTTTCTGTATCAGTAATTAAATCTTTATGGGATTTCTTTTAAAAATCATCAATTTAGATGTCAAAATTATTATTTTCCAGCTTTTTAATACTTCATAGTCACATTGTCCCTTGTGAATCAAAATTTAGTTGAATGTAAATACAGTAAAACACTCAATATTCTTGCAGTGAATTAATAATAATAATAATAATAAATATATAAATAATTGTTTTGTTTATTTTTAATTTTTATTTAGAATTTCTACTTATTGAAATAATACTAATAAAACAAAAGTTTTTTAATTTACAATTAAAATACCAGTAATTAATAAAACATTCCTGAAAATGTATAAATTGTTCAGATTTACTACACTGCTGTCATCACAAGATAAACAATTTTTTTAACAATAGGATACTTAAGAAATGTTGATTATAAAAAGTCTGTGCTTTATCAATACATAGAATTGTATTTCCTGTTGAAATTCTCAAGACTTACATTTGCAATAATTACTTAATAAATTATTTATATTAATTATTGAATATCGATTCAAAGAAATGAATCTGCTGATAAAATGTTTTAAATACCATTAAAATTCTTGCAAAAACAGCAGAGTTCAATTTTCAATCCTTCATCTGCAAATTTATTAGTTCCATTGTTACTGTAATTAATATTTATAGCTTTTTACATTTTGAGTTTTATTTTATTTATTTATTTATTTTTGTTGTTGTTTTAGAAATGAATAACCAAACATTGAATCAAAAACTTTATGGTGTTAAAATATTCCCTTATTTGAATGAAAAAAAAATTTAATTTGTTAAGTGCAATTCAAATATGACTATTTAGCTTTTCAGGCATCAAAGTATTTTATGCACTATAATTATTACCTAAAATAATTTTATGCTATATGGGTTTGTCCATTATACTCAAAATTAATAAATTAAGTACTATAGTAATAGATATTTGACCTTTCCCGTGATTTAAAAATGAATAAAATTTTGTAAATGATTGTTAATAACATTTCTGTAAATTTGTATACACATAATTTCAGAAAGGGGAAAAAATATAAAAAGATTTATTAATATAAAGTAAAACCAAATCTTATTGTGTTTAGTAAAAATTTCACTGAAAGACAATGGAGCTGTGAAACATTATTTCCCATTTTTTGACTGGTCTGATTAAGATTTTCAACAATAACTTAAATTATTAACTTTTTATTTTTTTAATAGATTAACAGTGGTTGAAAGATAAAAATTATTCTATAACCTAATCTATTTAAACATTGCATTAAAATTTAGAGAGTTTAAAGTACTTTCACAGATCTTGTATATTAAATTCAAATGTTTTAATATTTTTTATTTTTCTATTATAAATAAAATTGTCTTTTTATGAAAGAAATCTGGCCAATACTATTATGTTATAACCATGGTTGGTTATAACATAACTGATATATAGATATGTGTATTATGCTTATTTTAATAATATTTATAGACATTCTTGAGCTATGCATTAATAATAATAATTTGATCAGCAAAAAATATACATTTTTTTTATTTCAATATTTTAAAAACTTGTTTTAATTAGTAAAAAATACTGCAAAAAACTATTTATTATGTCAAAAAAAAAAAAAAAAAAAAAAGTGATTTTGGGTATGTTTTTGTTAACAAGGCACCAGTGTAAGTGTTACATGTATATCAGGGATATGTTTAGGAAAACATTAAGGTCTTTTATAGGACTCTTTACAAAAAAAAATTATCTTAAAACAGGACCCTTCACATTTTTTTTCATCCCAAACAAGACCATTCACAAAATTACTTGTCTCATGAATAGAAATAGATGTTTACAGGATCTTTCCATATTCAAATTAAACTTTTCACAAATTTAATAATTTAAAAATAAAATCTGACCTTAAATAGCTGAATTCACAAAGAACATATTACTTGACTTTTTTATATATGAGGGATAGAACCAGAATACATCAATAATTTAAAATTCACAAAATAATGACTAGAATTTTTCCAGATAAAAGAAAAATTGGTACTTACTTATTAACGCCACCGCAGCTAAAGATTTGGCGGTTTTTAAGTTTGTCTAAAACTCAAGTTTTTACGTCAAATCATAAAATAAAACACTTTATTTAAAAAAAAAGTAGTCAATCGGATTTCAGTGGGAAAATGGGCTAATAGAGAGTTTCATATGGATTTTTAAAAAAATTGCATCTTGTTCTCTTTTTGGCAAATCCCAAATACGCATTTTCATAGCACTAAAAAATGGCATCTAAAATCAGCAAACAACAAGGCAACAAGTAATCCAAAAGATAACTGCGTGCATGTGCAAACAAGATTGCTCTTTATTGGCGCATTAGCACAATTTCTGCTGCGGTAGCGTTAATACGTAAGTACCGAAAAATTTCACAAATAGGGCCATGTGAGAAAAGTCTGGAAAGATAAAATATATATGCATATTTATATATATATATGTGTGTGTGAATGTACACAAATATAGATGTATGTATATATTCATATAAGTTTAGAAATAAGCTCACTGTGCATGTAGAGAAGAAATATGCTTATTTGAAGGATCAATGATACAAAAACTGTAGCTAATATTTTTTGTAAGGATTTTTTTTCCTGCTTGAGTGATTGTAAAAAATGTTAGTTTACCATAATTTAAAAAAAATAATATTTTTGAATTTATTTGTTATGTATCAAATATGTTTCAGTTTGAAAATGACCGGTTGTTCAGCCTTTAATTGCTCAAACAGAAGCGAACAAGGGTATGTAATGAAAGTATTCCCTACCGATCCCAAAAGAAAAGCTCTCTGGGCATCGAAAGTGAAAAGACTGAATTGGAAACCCACTTCTTCTAGTTACTTATGTGAAGTAAGTGACCTGAGTTTTAAAAAAGCTGTTTAGATTCATTTCCCTGCTTTAAAATATCCCTTCACCATTAAGTCAACCATTTTTTTATATTATTTTCAATATTATTTTTAAAATATGAATTTTTTTTTCTTATGATGATGGTTTAAATACGAATTTTATGTATACAATGCAAAATTAATATTATCGCTTGTACTGTAGTTACAGGATCCAATGAATGTTAATTTGGCAATTAACTTACAGTTTCTTTCATTTAAAGTTGTTTTCAAATCCAAAGGGTCTATTTTTTGACATAGGTTCCACTAATTGAACATACATTAATTGACATAGTCCATTAATTCATTTTTGTTCGGGTATGAAATTGCCAGGTGTTCTGATTCAGAGACTATGTACCGTAAAATGGGGTGAATCAGAACACTTTTCAACTTTAATGTTAAAAAAAAACTACTAATTTTTTAATTCTTTCATTTTTTTTTTACTAGAAACTTCGGTCTTGTTTTGTTCTTTACTTTTTAAGCAAAAACGTAACAGTTTTTATTGTTTATATATGTGTATTTCAATTTTTTAATGGTGTTCTAATGGTTCAATTTTTTAATGGTCTCCTATCTGCGGGGTGAATCGGAACAAATGTTATAATTCTTATTTATCCCGATTCAAACTTTAATAGGGTTAATAAAAAGAGGTAATAATGATAAGGTAGGAATAAGAACATGTAGTTAGTATCAAACCAAGCCTTTATTTTATATACTAATAAAGGTATTACTTTTCAAAAATTAGAAAATACCCTTAATTTCAAGAAAAATTTAAATTTATTCCAAGAAATTGCATCCGAAATGCAGAAGATTGAATTAAACACAAATTCAGCCCTGTTTTAAAGTATCATTTACTAGTAGTCATAGTGTAAGTGAATCTATTGAGTAGCCCCAATCGCTGCATGTATTTATACAATCTTTTAATACAGCCTCATCCCTAGTTTTAGTACTGTTTGTATTCCTTCCTGTTTTAATTGGTTTTCCATTTTGAGATGTTTGTGTAATGTTGTGGTTGTCAGAGAAAAATTCTGTACAATTTTTTTCTCAGTAATTTGCCATTTTTAAATTATTATATTTTGTGTTCCATGTATAATATGTTAAATTGGTGGTTCACTTTTTTGTTTAACTAAATAATTTCTTGGGCTCTTTAAACTCTTCAAGTAATTAGAACAAACAAAATATTGTTATAATACATATTCATACATACATTTTCAGGTATTACATGAAACTATTACTCTATAGAAAAATAAACCATAACAGTAAACATGTTCCAATTCATCCAGTAAATCTCAAATCTCTGATGTTGCAAACCATTTTTCACTTTTTCATTATGTAGTTTTAAAAAAATAGGTAGCATTTAATACAGCATATCGTTTACAAGTCTATCATTAACTAAAAATCCTTACTCTTATGTTTAGAATACGAAAAATACTGCAGTTACATACAAAGTTTTGAAGACATTGAAAATGAGGATTTTGAAAATCCACTTGCAGTTTTTTAATGTACCCCAGTTGTGGTGTCAACATGATAAAACTGCTGTGCTGTGCTATCTGCAGATGTCCATTCCACTCTCCATTCTGATTCCCATTCCATTCCAATTTTCCCGCTCTTTCATATCTAGTGCTGTAGTCATCCAATAGCACTAGCCATTTTTCTGATTTTGTTGCTGTCTTTTGGTTGTGTCCTTGTTGCCATAATTAAAGACATGCAGACTGCAAGGAATAGGGGGTCATGATATGTTTTGTTAATTGATGTATGTGAAGGGTGGGATGGGGGGACAAATTCCTCCATGGAAAAAAAATAATCTTATAATTTTTTGCCATTAACATATATACATTATTTATTAATCAAATATAGCCAAACAGTAGAGTAAAATTTGTGGATTTCTCTTTAAATTGAAAAATCACATAATTCTATACTGTAAAGAATTTGAAAATTTCAAGATCGAAACCTTTTCGACAAGTCAAAAAATTGATCATTTTTCAAATAATTGCATGAAAACTTTTTTCCTTACATGGAAAATACCCTCAAATTTTATTTTATTATTATTATTTTTTTTTATTTATTTATTTATTTTTTTGGGGATAGATGCACTTTGCTGATGACCAATGGCTTACCAAAACCGCTAATGGCAAGAAAAAACTTAAACCTGATGCAGTTCCAACCCTTTTTTCCCATACTCCTATGCCGCAGAAAAGAAAATCTACGTATAGCCGTTCTGAACAGCCATTGAAAAAAATTTTGTTAGACGAAGAAATAGTCCATACTTTACCATTACAAGATAATCAAAATATTATGAATGCTGCACCATCACATGATCAAAATGATGTTGAAATATTAAAAAAAGAACTAGTAGCTGCAAAAAATCTTATTTCCAAATTGCAAAAAGAAAATATTTCATTAAAATCAAAAATCGCAAATCAAGCCTCTCAAATTTCTAAATTTAAAATGCAGCTCCAAAAAAAGTCAAAACCTGTAAATTATCCGAATATATTTAATGAAAATCAAGTAGAGGCTATTAAACATGGGAGCATGATTTTTAAAAAATGGTCTGATGATACTGTCAAAACAGCTTTAGGCTTGCGATTTTCTTGTGGCACAAGTGGTTACGAAAATCTCCTAGCCCTTAATATGCCATTTCCATCTGTGCGTACTCTTCAAAGAAGATTACAGCACATCACATTTGAAAGTGGGCTATTAAACGAAGTATTTGACTTATTGAAAGTCAAAGTTGAGAATTTCACAACTCAGCAAAAATATTGTGTGTTAACATTAGATGAAATGGCTATCAAGGAAGCAGTTGAGTTAGACTTAAACTCAAAAACATATTTTGGAAACGTAACCTTCCCTGGCCAAAGTGGTAGTGCAAGTCATGCACTCATTTTTATGCTGGCTGGTGTTTCAACTCGTTGGAAACAGGCAGTGGCATATTACTTCACTAATGGCCAGGCAGATGGTGCAGCTCTTAAATCAATAATAATTGAAATAATAAAAAAAACAGAAGAGCTTGGCCTACGCTTACTCAATGTAACATCAGACATGGGTGGCTGCAATCAAGCAATGTGGAAAGCTTTTGGAATATTAAGTGGACGATATTCCAAAACAAATTCATTTATAACCCACCCATGTGATGAATCAAGGAAAATCCATTTTATTGCAGATGTGCCACATTTACTGAAAAATATTAGATCATCTTTATTAAATAATAAATATTTTAAGCTCCCACAATCATTTGTAAGTAAATATAATTTATCAAGTCCCATAGTTACATCTGAGCATATTGAAAATTTAAATGATTATCAGGATGATTTCAATAAAATGAAAGTTTCTCGAGCTGCACAACTTCTTTCCCATGATGTAAGCGTAGGTCTAAAATATATATCAGATGAAAAACAAGATCCCTCCTATTTAACAACTGCATGGTTTATAGCTGTGGTAAACAAATGGTTCAAATTAATGACCTCCAGGCATCCAGTCATGGCTCTCAGTAAATTTAATTTAAAAATATATGATGAAACAATAGCCTTCCTAAAAGAAGTGATCGATCTTTTTCAAAACTTAGAAATTTATGCAAAAAATGGAAAAAAATCATGGAAACCCATTCAAACTGGAGTAATAATTTCTACAACATCAATCTTAAATTTACAGGAGGAGATATTATCCAATAATTTATTTGATTTTGTACTAACTTCAAGATTTTCACAAGATGCTTTAGAGAATTTATTTGGAATAATACGGTCTAAGCAACCTGTACCCACAGCATTACAATTTAAAAATAACTTAAAATTAATTTCCATAGGACAGTATTTAAAAAAACATTCAACTGGGAGCTATGATACTGATGATAGAAATTTTTTGGATCTCTCAAATTTAATGATTGAAAAAAAATCAAAAATAACTACAATTCTATTGCCCAAAGACTGGAATGAAATTTCATTAAACTTGAACAATACTGAAAAAAATTGCCTGTACAATATAGCTGGGTACATTATGCATGGGATCTTCACATCCAGTGCAATTTGTGACACATGTTTTACATTTGTAGCATCCAAAGAAAAAGAAAATGCCGTTTTTTCAAAATTGGTATCTTTGAAAGAATACAAAAATGGATGCCTTTATTATGTAAAGAAAGATATATTTTTATCATTATTCTGTCCTATGGAAATTCTCTTTCGATGTCTTTCAAATTATTTAATGAATTGCAACAACTGTCACAAATTTGTGCTGGAGAAATTTATTAATGATGAAAACATAAAAACTGTGAAGATTCCAGATTGTCATTCCATAAAAAATAAAATAATAAAAAGATTTATTTCTTTTCGATTAAAAATTTTTGGTGCAAAAAAAACAAAAGAAGTTAATAAATTGGCAAAATTAAAAAAATCCCAGCAATTCAACAGTAAAAGTGCAGCTATGCGAAGTTGGGCAGAAAAAATCAAATAAAAGACATCAGCATCTTGTGTTAAATCTTGCACCTAAGTTTACATAAATGTATTTAGTTATCTATTCATAATTAAAAATATTGTTCTCAATTTCCGAGCAACCTGTTGTTGAAGCTACAATAATAGTAGGGGAGACAGGTCGGAATATTGTTTACATTCTTTCTCATTTTCCCTTAATATATGGGTGTTTTTTGTGACGTAAAAAATTTATCTTCCATTTTTCGATCATCACTCTCATATTTTCTGTAAACAAATTCCTTCTCAGGGAATTGTGAAAGTTTTGAGCAAAATTATTGAAGCTCTAAAATATGATCTGACATTTTCTCATGGACCTTTTCAATTTTTTTCCCTTAAAACTCTCAGGAAATCTAAAAACAAATTTTCTTTTGTTCATCATCACTTAGATACTTCTAACTGATAATTTGTCATCAAAGATTTATGTGCTTATTTATTTTTATATACACCACCACTCTAACGCTTCCAACCAATTAATTCATCTTCAATAGTTTGTGGAAGTTTTGTGTACTTATTCAGGCTGTAATTGAAGTGATCTGACATCTTCATGAGGACTTTTTCCAACCCAATTCAGATTGTTTTCTTAAAACAGTTGCTGTGGAAATTAAAAAGAAGGTTTCATTCTGCATATAACCACTCAGATAATTCCAATCAATACTTTTACTTTGAAGAGGGTGAAAGTTCACAATCATTCTCATAATTTCTGTCAGCAAATTCCTCTTCAAGGAATGATGAAAGTTTTTAGCATAATTATTGAAGCTGAAGGAATGATTTGACACTCACATACACCTTTTTAATTACTCCAGTTTTTTTTTCTTAAAATCCTGTGTAAACGTAAAAACAAATTTACTTCTGTTCATTCTCACTTAGATACTTTAACCAATACATTTATCATCAAGGATTTGTCTTCTTATTCAAGCTCTAGTAGAGGTGATCTCACATCTTCATAAGTTTTTTTTTTAATCAAGTTAGTGCATTATTACACATAAAAATTACAAGCGACAAAAATCACCTGCTTTCTTTCCTTTTTTAAGCATTTCATTGGCAATTACTGGCGACTCGCTTTGTTTCAGCTATCAATGCTCCAATGCAAAGTTGTTGCTTGTTTTCTGAGCACCTCCCTCGAAGCCCTAGGATAATGTGAAGACGCCTGTAATTAGAAGCGACTCTGACCCCTTGTGTAATAGTCTTTTAGAGTTTTCATGTGCACCACCTCTCTCATACTTTCAACCAAAAAATGTGTCTTCATATGTTTGTGAATTTTTTTTTTTTACTTATTCGGGCTATGATTAAAGTGATTTGACATTTTCATGTAGATTTTTTTGAACCCACTCTGGATTGTTTTCTTAAAACATTCACTAAAGGAAATTAAAAAAAAAAAAAATGTTTCTTTCTGTATATAACCATTTGGATATTTCATTATCATTACATTCGCTTTCAAGAGAATCAAAATTTTGTGTTCTTATTTAAGCTGTGTTAGACACGGTCTCACATCTTCATAAAAATATTTTGAGTTTGCTCCATTTTATTTTCTTAAATATTTTTCTTGAGAAGACAAGAAAATATACATATATATTGCAAACTCTAACTTAGAAACCACTGTATACAGTTTTAAGATTGGTGCACGTTCTCTGTACTTCTAAAAGCTCGAGTACAAATAATTTTACATTTTCATAAGAAAATGTTTGATTGTTCAAGTTTGTTTTCTTAAAACTTTCCCTCAAGAAGTCTAAAACAAAGTTTATGTATCTTATCATCTTGATACTTTCAATCAATTTATCCTCGAGCAATTGTGAAAGTTTTGAGAATAATTATTGAAGCTCTAAAAAAATGATCTGACACTTTCACAAAGACCTTTTCAATTACTTCAGCTTTTTATTTTTTTAAAATCTCAAGAAACCTAAAAACAACTTTTTCTTCTGTACAGCATCACTTAGATACTTCCAATCAATACATTTGCCGTCAACGATTTGTGTTCTTATTCAAACTCTAGTAGAGGTGATCTCACATTTTCATAAAGAATATTTTCTTTCGATCGTGTCAGAGTTTTCATGTATACCACCACTTTAACACTTCCAACCATTAAATTCATCTTCAATAGTTTGTGAAAGTTTTGTGTATTTATTCAGGCTCTAATTGAAGTGATCTGACATCTTCACAAGGACTTTTTTCAACCCAATTCAGATTGTTTTCTTAAAACATTCGCTTGTGAAAATTGAAAAGAATGTTTCAGTCTGTGTATAGCCACTCGGATATTTCCAGTCAATACATCACTTTGAAGAGTGTGAAAATTCACCATCACTCTCATATTTTCTAATTAATAAATTCATCATCAATGAGTTGTGAAAGTTTCGAGAATAGATATTGAAGCTGTAAAAGAATGATCTGACTTTTTCACACAGACCTTTTCAATTACTCCAGCTTTTTATTTCTTAAAACTCTCAGGAAATCTAAAAACAAATTTTCTTTTGTTTATCACTTAGATACTTCCAAGCAATACATTTATGATCAAAGATTTCTGTACTTATTCAAGCCCTAGTAGAGATGATCTCACATCTTCATGAGGACATTTTCTTTTGATCATGTTAGAGTTTTTATATACTCCACCACTCTAACACTTCCAACCAATAAATTCATCTTCAATAGTTTGTGAAAGTTTAGTATACTTATCAGGCTCTAATTGAAGTGATCTGACATCTTCAAGAGGACTTTTTTCAACCCAATTCAGATTGTTTTCTTAAAACAACTGCTCAAGAAATTAAAAAGAATGTTTCATTCTCTATATAACCACTCAGATAATTCTAATCAATACTTTTACTTTCAAGGGGGTGAAAGTTCACATTCACTCTCATAATTTCTGTCAACAAATTCCTCCTCAAGTAATGGTGAAAGTTTTGAGCATAATAATTGAAGCTCAAGGAATGATCTGACACTTTCACATGCACCTTTTTAATTACTCCTGCTTTTTTTCTTAAAATTCTCTGTAAATCTAAAAACAAATTTTATTCTGTCCATTATCACTTAGATACTTCCATCTGATACATTTGTCATCAATGATTTGTGTGCTTATTCAAGCCCTAGTAGAGATGATCTCACACCTTCATAAGGACATTTTCTTTAGATCGTGTTAGAGTTTTCATAAACACCACCACTCTTGCACTTCCAATCAATAAATTCATCTTCAATCGTTTGTGAAAGTTTTGTGTACTTATTCAGGCTCTAATTGAAGTCATCTGACATCTTCACGAGGACTTTTTCGAACCCAATTCAGATTGTTTTCTTAAAACACTCGCTTGTGAAAATTAAAAAGAATGTTTCATTCTGTATATAGCCACTCGGATATTTCCACTCAATAAATCACTTTGAAGAGTGTGAAAATTCACCATCACTCTCATATTTTCTAATTAATAAATTCATCGTCAATGAGTTGTGAAAGTTTTGAGAATAGATATTGAAGCTGTAAAAGAATGATCTGACTTTTTCACACATACCTTTTCAATTACTCCAGCTTTTTATTTCTTAAAACTCTCAGGAAATCTTAAAACAAATTTTCTTTTGTTTATCACTTAGATACTTCCAACCAATACATTTATCATCAAAGATTTCTGTGCTTATTCAAGCCCTAGTAGAGATGATCTCACATCTTCATGAGGACATTTTCTTTTGATCATGTTAGAGTTTTTATATACACCACCACTCTAACACTTCCAACCAATGAATTCATCTTCAATAGTTTGTGAAAGTTTAGTGTACTTATTCAGGCTCTAATTGAAATCGTCTGACATCTTCACGAGGACTTTTTCGAACCCAATTCAGATTGTTTTCTTAAAACAGTTGCTCGGGAAATTAAGAAGAATGTTTCATTCTGTATATAACCACTCAGATAATTCTAATCAATACTTTCAAGAGGGTGAAAGTTCAACGCATTCTCATAACTTCTGTCAACAAATTCCACCTCAAGGAATGATCTGACTCTTTCACATGCACCTTTTTAATTACTCCTGCTTTTTTTCTTAAAATTATCTGTAAATCTAAAAACAAATTTTATTCTGTCCATCATCACTTAGATACTTCCATCTGATACATTTGTCATCAATGATTTGTGTGCTTATTCAAGCCCTAGTAGAGATGATCTCACATCTTCATAAGGACATTTTCTTTAGATCGTGTTAGAGTTTTCTTAAACATCACCAGGATGTTCCGATGCAAAATTGTTTCATGCTTTCTGAGCAACTCCGTAGGAGTACTAGGATAATGTGAAGATGTTTGTAATCAGAAGCGACTCTGACCCCTTGTGTAATAGCATTTTTAGAGCTTTCATGTGCACCACCTCTCTTATACTTCCAACCAATAAATGCGTCTTCATATGTTTGTGAAATTTATTTACTTATTCAGGCTATGATTAAAGTGATTTGACATCTTCACTTTCGAACGCACTCCAATTTGTTTTCTTAGTATAGTGGCTAAAGAAAAGTTTAAAAAAAAAGTTTTTATGCATATAATTGTTTGGATATTTCCCTATCATTATATTCACTTTGAAAAGTGTAAAAATTTTGTTTTCTGATTTTAGCTGAAGTAGACATGACCTAACACCTTCATAAGGATATTTTCAATTTGCTCCAGATTGTTTTCTTTATTTTTTTTCGTGAGAAGACAAGAAAGAATATATATATTGTAAACTCCAACTTAAAAAACCCCTGTATTCAGTATTAAGATTTGTTAACATTTTCTGTACTTCTAAAAGCTCAAGTATAAGAAATTTCACATTTTCATAAGTACATTTTTCTTTTATATCCCTGAAAAAGTTTATGTACACTATCATCCTGATACTTTCAATCGGTTAATTCACCCTCAAGGAATAGTTAAAGTTTTGGGCATAATTATTGAAGCTCTAAAAGAATTTTCTGGCTTTTTCACATGGACATTTTCAGTTATTCCAGTTTCTTTTTTTCCATAAAACTCTCAAAAAACCTAAAAAGAGTTTTTTCTTCTGTACAAAACAGTTGCTCGAGAAAATTAAAAAGAAGGTTTCATTCTGCATATAACCACTCTGATATTTCAAGTCAATACATTCACTTTCGTGAGAGTGAAAATTTACCCTCACTCTCATATTTTCTAAACAATAAATTCATCTTCAAGAAATTGTAAAAGTTTTGAGTTTAGATACTGAAGCTGTATAACAATGATCTGATCCTTTCGCACAGACCTTTTAAATTATATCAGCTTTTCATTTCTTAAAAATCTCAGGACACCTAAAAACAAATTTTCTTTTGTTCATCATCATTTAGATACTTTCAATCAATACATTTGTCATGAAGGATTTGTGTTCTTATTCAAGCTCTAGTACAGGCGATTTCACATCTTCATAAAGAACATTTTCTTTTGATCATGTTAGATTTTTCATGTATACCACCAATCTTGAACTTTCATCCAATAAATTCTTCTTGAAGACTTTGTGTACTTATTCAGGCTTTAATTGAAGTCATCTGATATCTTCACAAGGATTTTTTACAACCCAATTCAGATTGTTTTCTTAAAACAGTTGCTCGAGAAAATTAAAAAGAATGTTTCAGTCTGTGTTTAACCACACAGATATTGCAAGTCAATTAAATCATCTTCAAGGACATGTGAAAGTTTTGGGCTTAGATATTGTAGCTTTATAAGAATGGTCTGACACTTTTGCACAGACCTTTTCAATTACTCCAGCTTTTTATTTCTTAAAAATCTTAAGAAACCTAAAAACAGTTTTTTCTTCTGTACAGCATCACTTAGATACTTCTAACCAATACATTTTTAATCAAGGATTTGTGTTCTTATGCAAGCTCTAGTAGAGGTAATCTCACATTTTCATTAAAAACATTTTTTTTTTATTGTGTCAGAGTTTTCGTGTACCACCACTCTTATACTTCCAACCAAACATTCACTTGAAAAAATTAAAAAGAATGTTTCAATCTGTGTATAGCCACTCTGATATTTCCAGTCAATACATTCACTTTGAAGAGTGTGAAAATTCACCATCGCTCTTATATTTTCTAATCAATAAATTCATCCTCGATGAGTTGTGAAAGTTTCGAGAATAGATATTGAAGCTCTAAAGGAATGATCTGATTTTTTCACACAGAAACTGTTTCAATTACTCCAGCTTTTTATTTCTTAAAGCTCTCAGGAAACCTAAAAACAAATTTTCTTTTTTTTATCATCTCTTAGATACTTCCAACCGATACATTTGTCATCATAGATTTCTGTGCTTATTCAAGCCCTAGCAGAGATAATCTCACATCTTCATAAGGACATTTTCTTTTGATCATGTTAGAATTTTCATATATACCACCACTCGAACATTTCCAACCAATAAATTCATCTTCAGTAGTATGTGAAAGTTTTGTGTACTTATTCAAGCTCTTATTGAAGTGATCTCGCATCTACGCATGATCTTTTTTCAACCCAAAATGGATTGTTTTCTTAAAACATTCACTTGAAAAAATTAAAAAGAATGTTTCAATCTGTGTATAGCCACTCTGATATTTCCAGTCAATACATTCACTTTGAAGAGCATGAAAATTCACCATCACTCTTATATTTTCTAATCAACAAATTCATCCTCGATGAGTTGTGAAAGTTTCGAGAATAGATATTGAAGCTCTAAAAGAATGATCTGATTTTTTCACACAGAAACTGTTTCAATTACTCCAGCTTTTTATTTCTTAAAGTTCTCAGGAAACCTAAAAACAATTTTTCTTTTGTTTATCATCGCTTAGATACTTCCAACCGATACATTTGTCATCAAAGATTTCTGTGCTTATTCAAGCCCTAGTAGAGATGATCTCACATCTTCATAAGGACATTTTCTTTTGATCATGTTAGAGTTTTCATATATACCACCACTCGAACATTTCCAACCAATAAATTCATCTTCAGTAGTTTGTGAAAGTTTTGTGTACTTATTCAAGCTCTTATTGAAGTGATCTCGCATCTACGCATGGTCTTTTTTCAACCCAAAATGGATTGTTTTCTTAAAACATTCACTTGAAAAAATTAAAAAGAATGTTTCAATCTGTGTATAGCCACTCAGATATTTCCAGTCAACACATTCACTTTGAAGAGTGTGAAAATTCACCATCACTCTTATATTTTCTAACCAATAAATTCATCCTCGATGAGTTGTGAAAGTTTCGAGAATAGATATGGAAGCTCTAAAAGAATGATCTGATTTTTTCACACAGAAACTGTTTCAATTACTCCAGCTTTTTATTTCTTAAAGCTCTCAGGAAACCTAAAAACAAATTTTCTTTTGTTTATCATCGCTTAGATACTTCCAACCGATACATTTGTCATCTAAGATTTCTGTGCTTATTCAAGCCCTAGCAGAGATGATCTCACATCTTCATAAGGACATTTTCTTTTGATCATGTTAGAGTTTTCATATATACCACCACTCGAACATTTCCAACCAATAAATTCATCTTCAGTAGTATGTGAAAGTTTTGTGTACTTATTCAAGCTCTTATTGAAGTGATCTCGCATCTACGCATGATCTTTTTTCAACCCAAAATGGATTGTTTTCTTAAAACATTCACTTGAAAAAATTAAAAAGAATGTTTCAATCTGTGTATAGCCACTCTGATATTTCCAGTCAATACATTCACTTTGAAGAGCATGAAAATTCACCATCACTCTTATATTTTCTAATCAACAAATTCATCCTCGATGAGTTGTGAAAGTTTCGAGAATAGATATGGAAGCTCTAAAAGAATGATCTGATTTTTTCACACAGAAACTGTTTCAATTACTCCAGCTTTTTATTTCTTAAAGCTCTCAGGAAACCTAAAAACAAATTTTCTTTTTTTTATCATCTCTTAGATACTTCCAACCGATACATTTGTCATCATAGATTTCTGTGCTTATTCAAGCCCTAGCAGAGATAATCTCACATCTTCATAAGGACATTTTCTTTTGATCATGTTAGAGTTTTCATATATACCACCACTCGAACATTTCCAACCAATAAATTCATCTTCAGTAGTTTGTGAAAGTTTTGTGTACTTATTCAAACTCTTATTGAAGTGATCTCGCATCTACGCATGGACTTTTTCCAACCCAAAATGGATTGTTTTCTTAAAACATTCACTTGAAAAAATTAAAAAGAATGTTTCAATCTGTGTATAGCCACTCAGATATTTCCAGTCAACACATTCACTTTGAAGAGTGTGAAAATTCACCATCACTCTTATATTTTCTAATCAATAAATTCATCCTCGATGAGTTTTGAAAGTTTCGAGAATAGATATTGAAGCTCTAAAAGAATGATCTGATTTTTTCACACAGAGACTGTTTCAATTACTCCAGCTTTTTATTTCTTAAAGCTCTCAGGAAACTTCAGGAAGGAATTTATTTATATTTATTTATTACTATTATTTTAAAGATTTATTTAATTGTCTTGAACAGTTATGATACTAAGGTAATGTTCTCAATAAACTCTTCTTGTAGTTTTATGATATAAAGTACTTTAGTTAACTTAGAGGGACTCTTCACTCATTCGACAACACTCATTTGTAAATATTAAACCTGTGGAGAGGTTATTTTCAAATTTTTTATTTAAATTAATTTTTTTTCCTTGCATAGGCTAGCTTAGTTTGATCTCTAATATGGCATTGGTTTTGAAAGTGGAAGAACAGCATAGTCTTATAAAAAAAAAACTGAGCTCAGCTATCTTACACAAAAATAAATCATTTAAAAATATCCATATTGAAGCTAGAAATTTGAAAACAATGTGTCCATAGGTTTAACATTAGCAAACGTGTGTTTTCAAGTGAATGAAGAGTCCTCTTAAGACAATTGTTCTTAAACCAGATTGTTTACTAAAACACATTCCTAAAATAATTTTTTCTAACAAATACACTAAATTTGCAGGTGCTTTTATTCAGAAACTGTGTAATTAAATAGTTTTTCCATAAAAATAAAAAAAAAGTATTCAAGCGTAATTTTCAAAAAATTCAGTCAAATTTGACATTTTAACCAAAATATAAGTTATGGCAACACAAAAAAGAAAAAAACTGCTGTTATGAGACAACAATTGTTTATAACTCAATTTGTTATTCATATATCAAAAAATGAAAGAATTGTTCGATTATTAATAATTTGGTACTTTTCAGTTAATCAGGCACCTCTATTAAATATATATGTGTATACATAACAATGGCACCTGGCTAATTGAAAAGTACCATAATTCAAATCACATTTGCATTAATATGTATTCATACATTCATTATGTAATATTTTAATTTCATCTGTTTTTTTTTTTTTTTTCCATAGGAGCCCTTTATCTAGCAGTCCCAACCTTTTGTAACCGATGGACTTCTATTTCTGTTGTTGGAGTAATAATTTCAGTTCCTGGCATATATTTCAAGATTTCCTCTTAAAAAAATTTAATATTTTCTCATTGTTTGAAAATAAAATTTTGATATAGTTATGTTTGTGAAAATTGCAACACAATAAGGAATTATGCAAATTGAGTCAAACTTGCAGGATGAAATTGTTGAAGGTGTCTTCCAAGAATGACTTTTTTTCCCTTTTTCTAATAGAATATTTTGTACTATTTAGACAACACTGGATTAATTTCTGTGATACCTTTTTCGAGATAAAAGGGGGCAGGGATAATAACCAAACCAATCAGAAATATATTTGTTTTAGAAATTTAATGACACTACTTCCCATGATCAGATATATTTGGATTTACACTTTTAGCATTGTTGATACTTTGTAAGTTTAAAAGAAAATAGCAATCATAAGCTCTCAAAATCACACTTAAATTATAAGAGTTTGGCACCACTATATAGATGGAAATGTTTTTGATGAACATCAAATTTGTTCCTGTTGCCTCATAAACTTGTATATACTTGATGTCAGCTTAAACTAGACCATTTTTCTATCTGCTTTATTTACTTTATATTAATCACAATAGTATTTAAAGTTTACTTTTATTTTCATTAAATTATGTACATATATTAGTTATTTACCTTTTCTGAACTTGTTTCAGCTTTTAAATTATTATATGTAACTTAAGTGACTTTAAGTAAACTTCATTAAATTTGCTGTTACCCACATGTAAAACTACCCATGTAATATTTTCCACCTTTTTTTCATTTCCCACTTTCTGGTCTGTTTATCGAGAAATCTCTGTATGCATTCAGTGTAATGCCACAATAGAATTTGGAAGAAATAACGGTCAGAGAATAAAAGAAAACAAAAACCTGGTAGTGGGGCATGCAATAGCACAACAGTATGAGATGACAGCTATCTCATCTGTATGGCTGTTACAAATTGTACAGTGTCTTTTTGTTTAGCACACCTATTCACACAACTCCAGGTGTTTTGTTGTCTAGACCCATAGCTTGTTGTCATCTGCTGCATTATGAACGGAGTGTAAGTGTTCCTCTATGCAGGATTCTTCTCTCTCTAGATGCCTTTGATTTCAGTGGGCTCAGTAAAATAGTGCGTGGCATGTCAGATAGCAATAAGTTGCTTATTCTTATGAATCTCGCTACAATCTGAAGTACAGTAATGGATGAGTGTATGTCAGAAAGTCCACTCCCACAATGTGTTATTTAGTATCATTTTGCAAAAATACTTGGCATCGGGATGTGGGAGCTATTGAGTATAACTGTCAATCCCACCTAATGCACATTACATGCAACCTCAACAATGATCTTTAGATAAAGAAATTGGGGAACCATAGCTTCTTTCTTCGGTGTATTCCATGTGCTGTATTTCAGCACTTCAATGTCTGTGTACATGTTTCTCAGACTGCACAAGCCTTCAGTGCATAGCGTGTTTCCCTTCTTCCAAGGCCTACTTATTCCCTGGATATGTCTCCTATTGAGTATATCTGGGATTTCATTATTCAGTGACTCACTTGTACGTGGGGCATACAGTAAGATTAAACTGTGACTTCAAGTTGAAGCCATCTGGGATGCCATTCCCAAGAATTACATTCAGATTCTACATGCTTCAATGTCATGAAATGTATAGACTCTCATCACTCAGTGTAGCAGATTTTAATTTTTTTTTTTTTTTTTTTTTTTTTATCTTGTTTATGTGATTGTTTATTTGTACCACTATCAGTATATATTGAATAAATTTCATCTCTGATGGTTCCATCATGGTGTTGCAATTTTCACAAATATGAGTATATTAAGCTCAATAGTAATAGGGCAGCATTTCCATGTGATAAATCGCAATTTATCAGATGATGAATTTCTCCTGATCTGACATTTATCAATTTTTGTTCTTCTAAAAAACAGTTCAAGTAGAGCAAGCAAGTTTTATAGTGCATAGAAATAATCAAGAAAATTAAATAAAAAGTATTGTCATAGTCAAATTTAATAAAGAACTTCTTTGTTAAATTTTTAGTGTAATCTAATATTCAAAATTTATCTTACTTTTGAGTTGTTTATCATATTTGTAAATAAAGTTTTATAATGCTGTATATATACATATATTTTAATAAATGTTTTTAACTATTAAAATTTCCCTTTGTGTTCATTTTTTTCATTACTTTAAAGATGTAACAATACTGCTAATTATGGGTTATAAAAGTATAATTCTGTATATATTGTGTCATTCATTTGAAAATATACACTGATAATTTTTGACATATAGAAAGCAGATAAACATTGTTTTGTTTAATCTTTCAATGAGTGCTCTTAAAATGTTTTTGTATGAGTTGGTATATAATATGAGATTTTTGTGCAGAGGGGAATTATGAGATTAAAATTACTATATTTTTCATAATAATAATAAGAAGAAATATGTAAAAAGAGAAAATCAGCAGAAAGATTTTAATTTTGATGTCATTTGTGCAAAAGAGTTAAAAAAATTATGAAAAGGAAGCATATCCACTGTAAAGTTAAAAATAATGGAAAAATCATTAAAAGGTAGCTTGAACAATATAAAATAAAAAAATAATATATGTTTTAAAAGTGCTCTTTTGTGGTCAGTAATAGCTGAAATTAAGTTAAGTAGCTCCAAAGCATATAAGAGCTGTAAAATAAACAACAGGGGGGAGGAGGGTAGAATTAAGTTTGAACATATGCTGTTTGTTATTTTTGTATATGAGGACCTCAGAAACCAAGGGGTATAAGTGACAAAATTGAAAAAAAAAAGCGTGCAGACCACATGGAAATACAGTAAAACTCGTTACAACAATATTTTAAGGACCAAATAAACATTGTTGTAGAGGGGTTATTCTTATATCAAGAGGCTACTTATTTTGGGCATTTAATAAGGGTTTCTTCTTTAAGATATATGCTACTTTAAAAAATTATATTTAGAAAGCAGAGTGTTAAGGCAGATGAAGGGCTCGCAAGCTAATAGTATTCTTAAGTGGAGGATATTTTCTAATATCTGTTTGCATTTTGACATTTTAAAATAATTTTTTTGGCATTTGATAGCTGAGGTGCATTTTTACACCATTCCTTTTTTACTTTTTCGATTTTGGTTGCAGATATTGTCTATAAAGTTTCTTTCACTTTCAAAACTGGTTCTGAAACTTAAAGTGCCCTTATAAAAGTTATTTGGGAGCAAAATCAAAAAATATCATTATAAAGGGAGAAAATAACATTGAATTTAAAAAAAGTTTTACAGAGGTTTATGGTTTTAGAGAATATCGAAATAATAATATTAAAGGGAAATTAATATTAGTTTATACGTAAATTCATCGGGACCACAAAATATTATTGTCATAGAAAGTGTTATTGTCGTATCGGATATCATTGTAACGAGAGTTTACTGTATGCTTTTTTCTTTTCAGGTAAAGAGATAAAATTGATTTTGTAATTATGTGCTGTTTTTCTAGAGACAAACCATTTTCCAAGTAATAATCAACATTGATTAATTATAAATTTGAAGAAAAATTGTACTGATCTTTTTTCTCATTTATTGAAATAAGTGTTCAAAGACCACAATGAAACAAGCGGCAGTTTCTTATTTCGATTCAGTCAATTATTTAGTTTAATTTATCAAACTTAACATCAATTATCTTTAAAATGAAATTTACTCCAAATCAAATTTTTGTCACTTGAACACCTTGGCTTCTGAGGTCGTCGTATAAGATGAACACAAAATAGTAGCAATCCAATTTAATGATTCATTTGCCAAATACTTATTCAACTATTTGTATTAATCAGTATAAAATAATTTATCATTAATTAAAGTTGAATATTAAGTCATTGTTATATTCTGAGTGGCTGGGATGCATAAATTAAATTTTGGCAATAATTCGGCTTTTTTTAGGAAAAATTACATTCATTAACTGATTTAATCTGTTTTTAATGCCAAGTATTTTTATGTGAGTAAAAGAAAGTCATCAGTGTAGCTCAGATTTATTATTTAATTAAAAACAAGTATGCATATTTATATGCGTTAAAATCAGAGAATAAAATGCACTAAGAAATAAAGCTCAATCATTTTTTTAGAAATCAGCAAAAAGATAGTTGGAAAACAAAGTAAGAATGAAAAAGAAAATTCTGTCTTTAAAATTTTTAAAGTAGATATCAAAAGGCAGTTGTAAAGTAAATCCTGATTTGTTTTTAAAAGTACATTACTCAAAACAGCAGTCAAATACCAATATACCTGATAACCAGCAACTGTATTGGTTGCAAATATCTCAAAATCATAGAAGAAATAACAAAGTATTTTAAAAATAATAATTAGTTTTCTTATATTATTACTTGGACTACTGACTATAACATGAGAAAAAAAAATGCCAACACTAACCAGACAAATCTAATCACAAAAATCAAAATGGGAAAAGTTTAATCAAATTTTTAACCAATTGTATTAGTTTTTTCATCAAAAAATATATTTAAAATAGAAAGTTAAGGCCTTACCAATAAAACACATTTGTATCAACCCAAGCTAAATGTTGATTCAAGTTTTTTAATCAGGTTACTCGAATCAATGCAAGACTCTAGTAGCTCAAAAATGAATTTGTATTTAAGAAATTGAAAAATATTCAATTAAAAAGCATTAAAGATTTTTTAATTTATATCTGCTATTGCAATATATTGCACTTATATGCTATGCATTTTTTAAGTGATATGAGGTTGATCATTTAAATGATTGTTTGAAATAGCCAAATAATCGTGCCACATCAGATACTCGTGCATTTTTAAACAAAACTATTTATTACAAATACAAAAAATAAGCTACATTGTTATTCAAAAATAAATGCCAATACTTTTGACAGATAAGTACTAATGTCATTTAAATAAATTTTGGAGTAATGTATACTTCTAAAAAAGACAATTTATTGGAGTTTTCAAAAAAAAAAAAAAAAAAGTTCAAAATATCTCTTAATATTTATCAGAAAATTACCAACATATATATAAACATGAATATAAATTGCTTGACAATTGTTGATGTAGTTTAAAACCATTCAGTGTTTCAGACTTGGAAAAAAAAAATCAGACTATAGAAAATGACATTTGAATTAAGTAGCCTTATTACCAGATTTTTTTTTTTTTTTTTTCTATATCAAAACAAAATATTCGACGTTTTTATCTTTTAATAAATGTCCTAATAATATTAGAAAAGTAATGGATTCTACAGTGTTTCGTTGAAAAAGAAAATGAATTGGATCAAATGTCAGAAGCTTTGAGTTTCCTATGTAAAATTAAAAAGAATTTTGATAATTCATAGTGTAAACATTTTCTCAGGAATAAATACAACACAATTGACTTTCACTAAGATATAAAAATACAGAGAAAGCAGAAATATTGACTCTGAAACACAATTTCAAACATTAGCATAGCTATGATTTTGTTTCAGGGTGTCGGAACGATGCGGATGGAGAGAGAGATGCTAGTCCTAATGCAACTAATTTCATGTCATAAAAATTTGTAACTTATTACATAAATCTACCTATAATTCAATTCAAAAAATAATTTCCTGTCTCCTAAGCAATTCTTTGTTATGCACCTTAAATGATAAAACAAAAGTTGCTGGTGTTATCTTATTGTTCTGAATATCATTACAAAAAATAATGTTATTGTATCTAAATTAACATTATTCTTTATGAATAATTTCTAGAATTTATTAAATTTTCTTAAAATCATTGTTTTGGATTTTTAAATGCTTTTAATAATATAATGTGCTTCAATGCTGTGCTGATTATAATAATCTACACTCATTCTTGTTAAATTTTAAATTTAATTCTGCAAGGAATAACATTGAACCATATCAAACTATGAAGTGCTTTAATTAAAAAAATTAGTGTATGTATATAGTATACACATATATTTTAATCCATTAAAAGTTTTCTTAAGAGCTGCTGTAACAATAAATTATTCCTGATTGGATAAATCAAATAACAAACAAACAAACAAAATAATAATAATAACAA
The DNA here is from genome assembly GCA_964019185.1 of Maratus speculifer. Lineage (NCBI taxonomy): Eukaryota > Metazoa > Arthropoda > Arachnida > Araneae > Salticidae > Maratus > Maratus speculifer. Next base: position 97,772,378 of record OZ025301.1, on the reverse strand, counting down.
TATAAATAGACAAGGTCAAATGAGTTGACATTTGATTTCTGTCCTTAATATATTTCCTGTATATTCTGGCAACTTTCATTGAGATTATTAGCAGATAATTTTTTTGAAAACTCAAAAAGAGTTCATTGATCATTATGGAATATTTATGTTTTAGAAACATTAATACTTTTTTTTTTTTTTTTTTTTTTTTTTTTTTTTACACTAATAATAATAATAATTAATTAATAAAAATTATAAAGGCAAAAAAGTGGAATTGTAACAAACTAAAATGTTTTGAGAAAATAAGTTATAAAGTCATGTTTTCCTATTTCAAAATATGTAAAAATTTATTTTTTAAGATTAAAATGAAACCGATTGTCCTAAATAATGCAATATAATATATATAAATATTATTTTATGCTATAAATGGTTTCAATTCATTCACTATTCTTTTAGAAAATATAAATTAAATAGATAAATATTTATTGTTAAATTCTAAGTAATAAATTTAAAATAAATATTAAATGAGCTATGAATTTCACAGTGCATCTTTTTTCATAATAGGGACAAAAACGGAAGTAAACAAAATTTACTTTATTCGAGACTCGTTCCAAAAAAGAAGAAAATTTGTTTTGTTTATCTATTTCCGATTCGTAAGAACGCGCATTAAAATAATAATAATAGCAACGATAAAAATAACCAAAGGGCGAGGAAGCGCCAAGCATAAAACTCAGGGTTGCACGCGTTTTCTTCCATCCTCCACTTTTCTTCCACTGAGCATGCGTACTTGATCTCTTGACGCTACTCTTACAAACAAGGAGAAGGTCCAGGTTCTCTAGATTCCAGCCAAAGACATTTTATAGGTAGACATGAAAAACTGTGATCTTAACTGAGGATTTTTGATCACAGCTGACGTACGGAAAAAAGTAAGTTTATAATGGAGTTTCGTATATGTTTTATATTTTAATTTACCTAAGAAAATGCCTTTATTAGTATAATTTTCATTGCGGATCATTAAGTATTATTCTTCCCTGTTTCATTTAAGTCCTTTTTTCAAAAGAATACTTTATTTTTCATAAGTTTTTTTAATTTTTCGTAAAGCAAGTGAATGTTATAAAAAAACATTTTCCAATTATAAAAATATAGTGTTACTTTTGTTAATATGCTATTTTTTTGTTACCTTTTTGCATAAAAATTAGATTTTTTTTTTTAAAAAGTAGATTTTTTAAAAAGTTATTTAATATTTTGTAAATTATTTTATTATGTTACAGTTGCTACCGTTAAACTAAACTTCTCTACCTATTATTTTTGTTTGTCAAACTTGAAAAAAGATGAAATTATAGTTCATAAATTTGCTATGTATTAGAATCAGTTGCTTAAACCAAGTTTTTATGTGCTAAACATTTAATTTAAACGGACGTTAGTATAATGAACTGTTAAATCAAAGGTAGCAAATCATTTGTTTCATAGGAGCTGATTGGTGTTAATGCAGTCTTATTTTGTTTCGGTTTGTCATAAAATTGCTTTAATTATAGAATATTAAATCTCAATATTATCCGATAGAATATTTGTAATTTAAATTTAATGATTGTTTTAAAAATGAGCTGTTTTAAACTTGTTAAATTGCAAGTTTTTTTTTTCTTTTAACTAAATGAATTGTTATTTATTATTCTTTCATTGAACTTTGTTCATGTATGCAAAAATTTATTTTTGTAAACTATTTTTTTCCTCATTTCCTGATAGGCGAAAGTTATAAAAATTATGTACATAGATGTATTTCTGACGTCAGCACTGCATCTTGCATTTTAATATTTGCAGAATTTAATTACAAATTAATAAATTAGTAAGGCATTTTTTCATTATCCTTTTGAAGATATTTGGCCGTCAAAAATTCTTAGTATTACAATTGTATAAGAGTTATTTACAAATATAAACAATAATTTTGTTGATTATGTGATAAAATGTGCCAACTGACTGTGAAACTGAAAAATTCTTTAAACAGCGTTCGAAATCCTTGGTGGTCCGCTGGTCCGAGACCACCGATAATTCATTCGGACCACTAACTTGAAAAATTTAGTGGTCCGCAGGACCAGTGCTTTTTTTCAGGCCCTGAGAGAACCGCAACCGTTCGCACATAAGAATTTTGTTTCAGCGATGTCGCGGACGCGCTATAGCGCGTAAATTACGAAAAAAATCGGCGATGGGACGCAAAAAAATAGCTCTTACGCGTTTCACAGGACGCATAATTTCGTTAAAGAATCGCGAAAAAACGGCAAATTTCGTTAAAAAATCGCGAAATAACGACTAATTTCCGGCGAATTTTGTCAAACAATTCTCGAAAAAATGGCTAATTTCATTCCAAAACCCGAAAAAAAAAGCAGATTTCTTCAAAAAAATCGCGAAAAAACGGCAAATTTCGCCCAAAATAGCGATAAAACGGCAAATTCTGTGAAAAATCGCGCAAAATCGGCAGATTTCTTCAAAAAATCACAAAAAACGAAAAAATTTGTCCAAAAATCGCGATAAGACGGCAAAATTTGTCAAAAAAAATCCCGAAAAACGACAAATTTTCTTAAAAAATCGCTAAATAACGACTAATTTCCGGCAAATATCGTCAAAAAATTTGCTAAAAAATGGCGAATTTCATCCTGAAACCCGAAAGCACGGCAGATTTCTTCAAAAGATCGCGAAAAAAATGGCAAATTTCGTCCCAAAAATCGCGATAATACGGCAAATTTTGTCATATTGCGAAAAAATGTTATTCCGTCAATAAATCCCGAAGAAACAAAAGATTTCGTCAGAATAACGCGAAAAAGGAAATTTCGACAAAAAAGCACAAAAATAAATAAGTAAATGCCGGGAGAGAATTTTTCTGTTTTAAAATCTAATTTTCCTGCTTCCCAATCGGTTTTTTATTGCTCCAAATCTTTCTGAGAGAATGTGACTCCTGAAAGCATCATTTCATTAAGTAAAGTACCCATTTACTCAACAAAAATATCCCTCTTTTCAGCTAAAATGTGTTTTTCAATAAACCTGTCTTGCCCCATTTTAAAAGAAATGCAAACAATAGTGATACTTGTTATCTTCTACACTTAAATAAGCATTATTTTATAATTAAATTTGTACCTTGCACATTTATTCTTTAAAAAGTGCAGAAAATTTCTTTGAAATTAATATTGGTTTTAATTATTATTATTAAAACAATTATTGCATTTTACTTTTCTTGTAGAAATGAACAAGTTCAATTTTTGTGTTGAAAAATATGACTTATTAGTGGGGACCCGCTTTTGTATAAAAGGGAGACAGAATTTTAGAGGTCCTGTGTCCCGGGGACCCAGAATTTTTCAAATCCAGCTGCATAACTGACACTAGCTACAATTCCACCACTCTGGCTACAATCTGGAGAAAAATCGAAAAAAATTTGCATTAAACCTTACAGTCAGTTGAAATAAGTAAGGACAAATAAAATATCTAATTTGATAGTTTTTCTTTACGTACTTTTTTAAAAATTTTTAGCAAATTATAATTTTACATTTTATTATGCTGAAAATTTTAGATAAATGCAAAGTAAGATTGATTTATTTTCCAGAAAGGGGGGGGGGGGGATAGAGTCTATTCTAAGTGTTAAAATTATTTAATAGAATTTTATGTAGCGGACCAGTGATGATGTCTGCGGACCAGTAAATTCTCATTCTTACTGGTCCTTGGGGCCAGTGACTTTTTTTTAGGAATTCTAACGCTGTTAAATATTAAAAAACAAAAAATACTTGATATTGATACTCAATTTGTTTCTTGGTTTGATGCAATGGTATCAATCTTTAATTTTAATCTTAATCTTTAATCATTTGTAGAACATTAATCTCTACAAATAAAAATACTGTGCTTTTATTCAATTTTTGGATTTTCAAAGTAGCTGCAGGTTTATTTCTATTAAATTCAATAAAAATTTATTTTCATTTTAAAAATTCCTTTATTAAATGTTTTTTAATTAAAAAAATTTGTATTTAAAATTAGACAATTGTGTTGTACAGCGTTGAATTCAGAGGATGGTCAGAGCAATGGAGTAACTGCCCCCCTCCCCTGGAAGATTTTAGATTTTGTGCTTTCAATGGTGAAAAGGGTGCCATTTCCTTTCAAAAATGTATAATGTGCCCCCCCCCCAGAGCCACAGAGATCCCCAGTGCCGAAACTAGAAATCCCTCCCATAGAAAAGTATCTGTTTACAGATCAAATTCTCTGTAAAAGTCATGCCAAGTAGTAGTGGGTTGTATTTGTACTTCCAGCCATACTCTGTTTACATGAGTAGATTTAGTTTTTTAGTGGAAATTGAATATGAGCTGTTAATTCATTTAAAAAAAGAGCAGAAGCTGTTGCTGTTGAATACAATATGAAGTAGAGAATACCTCCTTTTACTAACCAAACTTTTTAAATTTCCAGAGTCCTGAATGAAGAACCCTCAATGAGAAATCACCATTTGTCGTGAAAATTGGCAAGGAATTACTTGTTCTTCAATTTATATTTCTTTTTTGGTAAGTCATTAAAATGCAAATACTTATATATATTAGTACATATATATCAAAATAAATCTGCATATATATTTTAATAAGAGCAAAATGCATTATGTTGACCCTTACTTTTGGCTCTTATGCTTGGTGGCATTGGTTTGTTTACAAATTTGAAAGTATAAAAGCTGTGAAATTTGTACTTTTAAAATGCAAGGTTTTGCTGACAATGTTATTTATTTTTTATTTTATTCTTATAAATTTAAGAATAATTATATGAAAAGAGAAAGACAAAAAATTTATCATTCAATTATAAGACGTATAAAATTGAATTATGTACATATTTAAAATTTCTTGTTTAATGTTTCAAACATAAGCACAAACATGTAAAGTTAGTGTTTACAAGAAATTAATTTTTCTTTGTTTTATGAACAGATAATTATATTTGTGGTAATGAAATAATTCTAATTGTTATGTAAAATGCTCATGAAATCATGTACAATAGACTCCCTCAAATCCGCACAGCTTGGGACCAGAGGTTTTGCGGATTTTAGAATTTTGCGAATTTCTGGTCATTGCTTTGTTTACATAAAAAAAAAATAATTTGAATGTAATTAATAATGAAATCAAAAGTATAATAAATGCATACATTATACTAAAATATTTAAAAAAAAGTAAACTAAAATAATAAAAAACGTAGGTATTTTTTAAAATGATTAAAATACTAAAAGGAAAGGTAAAGTTAATAATCAATAATGTACAATTAAATATTCATTATAAAAGAGGAAATGTGTTTTTTCTAAATTATTCAATGAAACTTGCCTCATAAAGGTACATTACTAATTCACATCAGGATCAAAAAATAATGGAACTTTATTTCAGGTTTAGCCAGACATAACTAAAAAAGCTTGATTTATACATAAATATACTTGGTAAGATTGTGATTACCAATGGTATTAGCAATATCTTTATTTTTTCAGAAATAAATTATTCTTTCTTTATGAAAAAACATGAATTCAATAACCTTAACAAAAATTATAAATTAAAAAATGGATGGAATTGATATAAAACTGAAAAAATAAATTTTTGCATCTATATTTGAACGGAATGTTTCATTGTTTACATCCGTAAAATATGTGCGGATTTTAGAGAGTTGCAGATTTTAGGAGTGCGGATTTGAGGGAGTCTACTGTACATTGTTATTAACGATAACTTTTCAAATAAAAGTTCTGTTGAAACTAATTAAACTACTATTTTTAAACCACTTAGTAATGTATAACTTAAAACTGCAAGTATTCTTTTATCATTTGATGTTTATTTTTATTTTTCTGTCAATTTTTTGCTTAAAGTTTCAGTATATAATTTCTAAAACATCAAAACTTTTAAAACATAATTTAGTTTTTTGGAAAATTGAAATTTCTTGGCATGACTATTGATTGACTACTGTAAGATTTGTTTAAATGTGCTTGAATGTATATCATATGCATTGTTATTCTTCAGTTAAGTGTGTTAACTTTTTTAAGCAATCAATTCTAATGTGGCATTTAAAATATTGCAAAGATTTTTACAGTTACATGCAAATATTTCTAATGGATGAAATTTTTCAGACACCAGCATAAAATTAAGCTTTACTGAAAAACAAAAACATTTTGATATGGGTATCTAAAATTGTACATTCAATATAACTTTCCTAATCTCAAATGAACTTAACCTTCCGTTGGGCGCCCATTGTAAAAAGTATAACGTCTTATACTCTTAAAGTATGCACTTTCTTCTTTAAAACAAAATTCAAGCCGTAGAGGATGTTAATAACCATATTGGATTCTCTTTTTCCACTTTCTGAAATTATTTTCTATTTCAGATTGCACAATTAGTTGCAACTATCATTTCAATCTGTTAACAGTGCATGAAATGTGCAAGGTTTATCTGCAAACAGCCTTCAAATAAGCAAATCTTATGCTTGATACGTGAAGCAACTAATATAGATGAAATATGACTAATTCTGTAAATCAGAAATTACTTAAGGGTGTTCTTAAATCAAAAAGGGCAACTTTGTGACATGCTTTAATTTATTTTTATTCAGAAATACATGATACTAGCAGGGTTGTTATTCAGAAACTGTCTAGTTGCACTCAATTTTCTGTTTTTTTTTTTTTTTTTTTTTTTTTTTAATTCACAATAGACCTTTCATAACAAGCCTTCAAAGTTGACGTTTTTGAGCCCATTTCCCAACAAAAGCAGAAAAAACGGTCGAAAAGCAGGTGATCATGTGATCAAAATAGCTTAAAACTGAATAGATATTTTAATTATCATAAAATAGAAAACTAAGTTCCATTCAAAATCGCTTCCATAGTTAGGTATTCCAATTTTATAACTTTCTGTTAAAAAATGAGTTTGTGTCAAAACATTTTGCACTTGTTGAGCAAAGCAGTTAAGAACACCTTCAATTATTGTTTAGTAATTCCTTATTAGTTTTTATTCTTTGTGATTGTAGTGGTAAGAAACTTTTTATATATCTAAACGTCTGCTTTAATATTTATATTAAAATAAGTTTTGTGGAATATTTTCATAAATTGTGATCAGAGATAACTTATGATATTTGTAAGTTAAATTATTTGTAAAATTAAAATAAAGCAGCAATGATTTATTCTTTTTCACCTGTTGTACAATTTGCAATACACACCGGTTCATGTGATGAAAATTTGTGTGCCCGGCGAAAGGTTATTATCAAAATATTAATTTAAATTGTATGCTATAATTATCACTGGAGATACAAGTTCACTTTTAAGAGGGTGGATTGAGTTATTAAAAAAGATATAGTGTGGAATATTTATGATTTCTTCCACAGGATTAATATTAGCAAAGTGTCTTTTCATTTGAATGAAGTAGCCTCTTAATCCTACAGTTAAAAGCATTTATTTATTTATTTTATTTATTTATTTTTTGTAATAATTTGTTTACACAAAAATAATGTTATTGTTGGAATATTATCTTTGTAGCACAGGTGTTTTTAAATTATACTCTAAATTTATGAATCTATTTAAATAAATGATAAACAGAAATAATTTCCTTCTTTTTTTTTTTTTTTTTTTTTTTTTTGAAAACTTGTAAAGTAAATGTTATTATTTAAATTTATTTCCCTTCTTAAAGGAATTCTGTTTCATAACACTGTATAATAAACTTAGAGTACTTTAACTCTTACACAAAAATGGTTTCAAAATAATATTAAATCAATGACAGTTTTCTTTTTACAAATTTCTCATTTGCATTTGTATATTTTTATTTATTTTTATCCGTTTTGCATAGGTTATTTGAGATCAATGTCGAATTGGATATTGTTGTACTATTTTGTTTTAAGATGGTTTTTCAGAAGAAAATTTTGCTTCAGAATTTGTTCCAAAATTAAAAAAGCCTTCAAATGGAAAAAATCTGAAGGGGAGGGGGGGAAGAATTTTGGTTACATCAGCCTCAAGTAACAAATGCCGAAAAAAAAAAGCTTAAAGTACCGAAATGCAAATAAGAATTTTGAAGAGAACACTGTCGTTGGTTTAACATTTAGTTCCTGCACAATCTCTCAGCAACACCTACAATGCTGAGAGGGGCATATGTCTCCTAAAAATGCCCGGAAATGAGAACTAGTGAGTTACAAACATTTATTGTGGCTGTAATGGGATTATTTTTTTAAAATAAAGATCAGATCTTGAATTGAAAAGTACAGTGAAACTTGTTTAAGATACGCCTGCTTAAAATACGATCCCGCTTAATATACGAATTATCTTCGGTCCCTTGAAAACTGCCTATTAAGAGCCCACAATAGTCACAGGAAAAGTACACAAAAAGACCCGGATGACCATGTAAAGTCTATGGGAGTGTTCTTTTCTAATATCTCGTTCAAATTTTAATATTTTTACATGATTTTTTTTGCATAAAATAGTTCAGGACGATCCACAACCGGGCTAGTTTTTACTTTTTCGATTTTGGTTTTAGATTTTTTAAAAAAAATTACTTTAATTTTCAAAACCGGTTCTGAAACTGAAACTATCATAATATAAAAAATATATAACCAAAATCGAAAAAGTAAAAACTTGCCCGGTTGTGGATCGTCCTGAACTATTTTATGCAAAAAAAATCAGGTCAAAATATTAAAATTTGAACGAGATATTAGAAAAGAACGCTCCCATAGACTTTACATGGTCATCCGGGTCTTTTTGTGTACTTTTCCTGTGACTATTGTGGGCTCTTAAACCCATGTAAAACTACCCGCTTAATATGCGTATGCATAAGATACGAAGAAAATTGGTCCCTTGATGTCAAAAAACCCGCTTAATATACGAAATGGTGCTTATGAAATCAGTATATCGCGTGTTTTTAGGACAGAATATGTAAAATCTCAATTATTTTTCATAAGATACTTTCTTTTAATCTTTTTTCTCTCTAAAATATGTTCTTTTCCGCTGCTTTTGCACGCGGAATTCTGATAGACTCCTTTTACAACAAAATACAAAAACAACAACCTCTTTTATTTGTTTTACCATTACACTTGGGAAGTGGATGGATCTGAAATTTCATTGGTTGCTCCCTCTCCTGATTGAATGAGAAAGTTGTTAGTGAAATCCATCTATACTTTTATGCTTTTTATTTTTTGTATCGCTTATCTAGCTATTTTTTATTATTATATTATTTTTATTACTATAAATCGTCCTCGGGAGTGCTTTTTTATGAGTTTCTTTTTGTCACTTACTTTTTTGGGGCACTTTACAAAATATTAACATCACGGAATAAGAGCAGTAGCAAGAAGAATACAAAGATATGGACTTTTTGGCAAAATTAACGATCACGTTGTGACAAGTGAAGTTCGCTCTATTGCAGATATAATCACGAACGTCAAAAGTTCCAATTAACCTAGGTCTTCAGAAAGAGTTAGAAGACAACATAAATGAAGAAACAGATGTACCAACCATACCATCATTCCCAACTGTAATGAGATCGTTTAGCTTACTGCAACTGTATGCCTCTTCGATGGATGCTGGTCTCTTCGTTGAAAAATTTTCTACCACATCAACAAGGGAGAAAACTTCCTAATAAATTCTCGCCCAACGTTGCACCAAATCAAGATAACTTTTTCTCAAGAAACTAAAACTACATCATGATTTTTATAATGTATCTAATGATTATTGTTCCTTGCATACATTTAGTTTGTCTTTCAAAAAATTATTATGACAATTTATTATTCTTCGCCTTTAAGTATGTAATGTATTTTAGTTATTTTTTCTAAAGATTAACAAAATTTTCATCTTATTGTCTGTTTTTTAATTTGGCAGAGAATACTGTATAAAGGCATTTTAATTTTTTTACTGTACAAACAGATATTCAATAAAATTTTGGAGAAAAATAAAATTATTCTTTATTTCAATCAATATCTTAAATTCAAATTTTCTAGAATGTCTAAAAAGTGTTAGTAATGGGTAAAATAAGAGTTATAAATGGCTAAAATTACGTTAATAACAATGTGCACTGTCTTTAATATGCATTATTATTCGAGAATCTATGAAATCCGGATAAGATACGATCCCGCTTAAGATACGAAATGCTCTCGGTCCCTTGATTCGTATCTTAAACGAGTTTCACTGTAGTATTTATTCCAAAAATTCAAGATAAGCAGGTTTGGAAAAATTCAACATATGCAGATTTTCAACATAGACAAGTTAGACTGTAATATCAGTTTTGACTTTCCTGAAAGCTATTCTGCTTGCCTATATTCTGCCCACACAATAAGTTTTTCTTATTTCTAAATAGTAAATACAGTACTCTAAATACATTACAAAGCTTTCAGAAATTTTGATGCATAAGCAATAAAGATTTTCTTTTTAATAGAACATGAGTGTAAGTTATTGTATTTCTGATATCTTCAAATCTAATATATTCTTTCAGTTTGAATGAGACATTTTTCTTTTTGTCTTGCTAAATATTTATGTATAAATTTTAATATATTTTGATTTTTTAATTTATGTACAGTTTAATTCTATTAATGGAATGATTTTTTTTTTTTTTAAATAGGTATATCAAGAAACATTCTTTTCAGACTTGATGTTAGTACTTCTTGATCATACCAACTGAACATTGATTATCCTGCTTCTTTACAAAATACTGCCTTAATAGTTCATAATTTACATTGTTTATTTTTACAGATATTTCTTTCAGATTAAAATTTAAATACCTGTTTCTGCAGATCAATAAAATTTTCTGGAAAGCATACTGTCATCATCATATGCCATTGTAATACAGATTGTTTTATTTAATGTGTAGTAATCATTATAGTATTCAATAATAAATTTGTTCTGTAATAATATTTATAACAAAGAAATTTTGTTTCTGTAATTTGTACTTTCAAATAAAAAAAAATTATTAAAAATTTGCTGTTTTCATGTGAATATATTTTTATTATAAATGTCATTTTCATTTCAAATATTTACTTGTTTATCATGTAAACCAATAGTGCAAGAATTGTTTTTAATTATTTCTTTATTTTTAATAACAAAATGGTTAAAATATAAAATAACTAGCTGACCCATGCAGCATAACCCAGATCTGTGATGTATGAACCCCAAATTAGAATGATTTTATATTTTTAATTCCATTTGGTCTAAATTTATACTTTTAAATGAAAGAATTCGCAAAAACATATAGAGTTGAAGATACATGCTATTTTGTGCAATTTTTGATTTTTGGAGTCTATGAATTGAAGTTGAGTGAAAATATCAAAATAATTTGTTACTTTTTAAATAACTATTTCTTTAAAATGTCAGTTGATATAAAGTTTTTTAAACAGTGATAATTTGCACCTAAGGCGAACATAGTTTTGCCCCTCCCTCCCCTCCTTTACAAAGAACAATTTACTAAGTTTCTAATAGCGAACTATTTTGAAATTTAAAATACTTTTCTAAATATTGATTCATAAAATCTTGAAAATGGAATAAAAAAAAGAAATTTAAAATATTCAGCTTTATACAGGTTTCCATCTTAGCAATAGCAGGTATAATTGCTGATATTTTCTCTGACAAAAATATAGAATTTTTTCATTCAAGACTGAGTTCTATTACAGACAAATTTCCTTTTCAAAGATTTTATGGCAAGTTTTATTACAACTAAAGCATTTAAAATTGCAGAATTAAGTTACTACATTAGTCACTTTGTGGTGAAAATATGAAAGCATTCTTCACAAATATATATATATATATATATTCATGAGGTGCTTGTGATCGATATTTAATGTTCTGTATTTATACTTTTTTGAGTTTGGAAACATTTTTCTCTTTTATATCCAGATGCTTTCATTTTTGGAAGATAGTTTCGAAATGATTCTGAAATCTAAAATATGCTCATATTAAAGCAATACAACCAAAGTTTAAAAAATCCAAAATCCAAATTAGACATCAACCTCAAGTATCATGTATGTATATATATAAACATAATTTAAGCAAGAATTCTGAAAAAAAAAAAAAAGGCTTCTGTATGTTTAACATTAGTGTACGAGTGTGAGACTACAGTAGTCATCACATGAAGAAACTAGAACGTAATTGTTAAACCTATGTGAGCATTTTTTTAAAAAGTTTCTTATTTGCATAGAACTAATGTTGAATTCTAACAGCCTTTGTATTGTATTTACATTTTCTATTTTGATTGTAGATTAAAGTTCTTTAACCTTTTTGTTAGTTTTACATTTGGATTTTCTCACTGTAAGACGATTTTATCTAAATTTCATGTATACGTATGTAGAAAAAAAAAAAAAAAATTATTTTAGGTGGCACAAATGCCAACCAATTGAAAAAATCCCCATGCAATTTCTTGAACCAGGTCAGCATAGCAACTGACATTCTACTGACTAAACTACATGGAACGATACTCAGCCTAGAATTTCTACTCAGAGTAAGGAGATTTTAAAAAAAATGCAAGAAATTCCTTACCCTGTGTTCTCGCTATAAGTTAAGCTACAAATGCAGCACATTATGGAATATTTTCAACGAGCCACCAACATGAGGCAAATATGAAACTCAAATAAAACCAGCATCAATTGAATGTATTAATAATGCTTGGAAACTTTTCTGCAAAAAAAAAAAAAAAAAAAACTATCTAAATTTAGAGGGGTAATCCCACTGATTTCCCATTTATACTTATCCAATGAATTCCCAAAACAAATCTGGGAAGTACCTTATCAGAATGAACCTACATCCAAAATTTGAAGCCAATCAATAAATTCTGTGTGAAAAACGCATTAACCTAAATTAAGGACAGTTACCTCCCATTTTTTCCTTGTTAGACTTGCCAATGAACTCTCAAAATAAATCATGGATTTGTCCTCATCAGAATGATGCTATGTACAAAATTTCAATGAAATCTGATAAATTCTGTAAAAAAAAAACCATTTATATAAATCAAGCGGAGTGGCATTAGCCCCCCCCCCCCCCATTCTTTATACTTATCCAAGGAACACTCAATACTTGTCATGGAGGTGCCTCATCAGAATGATGCTATATCTAAATTTTCAACAAAATCTGATAAATCTGCATGAAAAACCCATTTATATCTATTAAGGAGAGAGGCATTAGACTCCCTCCTCGTTATACATATCCAATGAACACTTAATATTAATCAGAGGCACCTCATCAGAATGATCCTATATCTAAATTTTGAATAAAAACTGATAATTCTGCAAGAAAAACCCATTTATATCAATTAAGGGGAGGGGCATGTGCCCCCCCCCCATTCTCCCTCTTTGTTCTAATCCAATGAACACCTAATAACCATGGAGGTGTCTCATTGGAATGATCTTATATCTAACTTTTGAACGAAAACTGATAATTCTGTATGAAAAACCCATTTATATAAATTAAGTGGAGGGGCATTAGCCCCGTTCCCTTTCTGATACATATTGAGTGAACATAAACTAATCAGGGAAGTGCCTTATCAAAATATACATATATCCAAAATTTCAAGTTTATCTGATATTTTTATCTTGAGTTACCACATTACGCACGTATAGAATGTTTGGTCACATAAGCTCTTAGGCTTTGATAGCCTGTGAGCTAAAAAACTGGATCAACAAGAAGTCTTACCCTTGGCGAAATGGAGGGCCAAAATCCCAGTCAGGTGTGATCCAGCGACCTCATTGGTCGGGTGGTATAGGTGAAAATCACGAATGTTTCTCCATTTGAAAAAGAGTAAGGGGTAAAGTAATTTTGAAGCAATTGTTACCGTCTGTATTTATTTACGATAGACCATCGAAATTAACTCAATTAAGATATTTTGATGATATTATATAAAATGAGAGTGAAAAATAGATTATAAATGCAAACAGATAAGATTTACATCAAAGTTGACGCTACGATTTTTTTTTTTTTTTTGAAAAAAGGGAGTAAGGCGACACTTCGCCTACCGTTAAGAGATTGTTCTCTGAAAAGGACGCGACTCAATGACCAATGAGGTGTTTGGATTTCATCGGACTGTGATTTTGGCCCTCCATTTTAAAATTTCACTTACCCTTGCTCCTGAAAAATTGTGGTGGCATATACATCTGTCAGAACCAATAGTTACTAGACTGTGAAAATAGCCTTACAAACTTTAGGATCTAGTTAATTTTACTGATGTGAAAAACTCTGCTTTTTCAAAATAATTTCACAAAACTTTGAATTATAAACATATCTTAAAACATCATTATGGCCAATTAAAAATTTAAACCATAGTTTTATGGAATAAAAGGACTTCAGGGGGCTCAGGAATTGAAAACTTTTCAAAAAATAGATTTTTTTTAATGATCTAATTTGATTAATCATTTAATTCTTAACTCAATGCAAAAAACCGCATAAAAATATTTGCATTTTTAACAGAGTTATAAGCATTTATGTATCAACACTTTCATAGCCACATCCATATAATTTCAACTTTAAATCGTGTTTTCTCAAAACTTGGTTTTTGACGACTAACACCAAGATAAAAAAAAAAAAAAATAAAACTACTTGATGGAATGGCTTTTTTTTTTTTTTTTGCATGCATATAACATTATCTAGATTATGAATTAATATATTTTAGATAGTTTAATATTTTGAGTATTTTTAATGCAAAAAATGTTGTATTTTTTAAAATTTTCAACTTTGAGAGATTTTTTAATACTGTTTTTATTAAGTGATAGTTATATCCTTAATTCATAATCTAGATTATGATGTTATATGCATGCAAAAAAAAAAAAAAAAAAAAAAAAAAAAAAAATTAAGCCATTCCATCAAATATTTTTTTAATCTTGGTGTTAGTCGTCAAAAATCAAGTTTTGAGAAAACACGACTTAAAGTTGAAATAATATGGATGCGGCTAGATCATAAAAAAAATCGATTATTTGAAAAGTTTTCAACCCCTGAGCCCCCTTAGAGATGTACCGGGTGATCCAAAAGTTTCGGGAGTTTTGAAATGTTAATAATTTGGAAACTATGTACAATACAAAGGTTCGGTTTTCAGATATATGCTCAGAAACACGTGGGATTTTGTTTAGCATGATTTTTTTTACATGTATATAGTTACAATTTTTAGCAACAGGTGGCGCTGTTGTACAACACTGGATGTAACTATAAAATATGCTTTATAGACACATGAGTATAAGTTCATTGCGAAGCATCTTTTGTAGACTATTAATGAGATTTCGTTTTAAGGGTGGTTTATGTTCAATTACTTTTTTTTTAAGTGGTTAAAATTGCATTGAAAGGGAATTTTGATACAAAATTTGATGAGTAACTACTATGTTTAGACATGCTTTCTTTGCATGTCGAGCTGTGTTCTTGTCGTACAATACGGAAGTAAAAATAGAAAAAGATTCGATGGCCATTAGAAATGTGAAATGCCATGGTAAGAAAGATTTGAGAAAAAGGCTAATTGAAAGATCATAATAGAAGCAGGAGATCCCAAATGTCTGTTGCAATCGTAAAAGAGGTAAAATTCGATGCCAATACTCGGTGGAAATCACCAGCTCATAATGAATCAGTACACTTGTAATATCACGATAAATTTGAAATTTCATCTGGAATTTCTTTCTCCTTTGAGGATACTGTGCAGTGCACGTTCATTTGCGTCGGCTCACAGCGGTACTTATAAGCTATGGGCGTCATAATGAAAATTTGTAACTCTTGGACACTAATTCTTTCTTTTTAGCGAGCTATATCGTACCATAAAAATAATATTGTCAATTTTAGCGCCACCTGTTGGCAAAAAGTGTAACTAACATAATTTGTTTGTTTCATCAAAAATACAAATCCCATAAGTTTCTAAGCATTTCTGTGAAAACCGCATATTTCTATTGTTTATAGTTTGTTAATTATTAGCATTTGAAAACTCCCGGAACTTCTGGATCACCCGGTATATAAAGATGCAGTAAGAAACTTGTAACTACATTTCGATTAGCTACTGATAATCATGCCTCTTGTATTTTTAACGACTATTATAAAGTACCCGTTTTATTTCAACTATGACGTTACATTTTTCCAAGCGTTACATTTTTCCATTTCATTGAAAATATTATTTTTCATTTTTTTTACTTCTAATTATGTCGCCATTTCAGACAGAAAAATTCTTGTTAATGAAATATCCATGTTTATTATATAACAGAAAATATTCTTATTTCTATTTCAAATATGACGTCATATTTATTTCCTTTTCTTTTATTTCTTTTTTCATTTTTTTGCATGGAAATTGCTCAATTTAAAATTTATTGCCGCTGAGAAATTATTTTAGGTTTCTATTTTATTGGCAACAGGAAAGGAAAATGGTTAAATTTTAATTAAAAAATGCCTATTGATTCTGTATGAAAAATAATGAAATTTTGAATTATCAAGGAAAATATTTGAATAAATCAAAGATTAGCCTATGTTCATTTCCGGGCTTTAACTTATCTGTATGCAAAGATTCAAAGACTTTAATCTATTTGTTTTGATGCCAAATTCATTCCAATTTTCGGACACACTTTCACATTTATAGTATATATAAGATAAGTAACGTTTCTGTTTATGTTACATTATCCTTCGTAATTTCAAAACAAAAACATTGCTAATGTAGCATTTTCATGATCGTCAAAAAAAGCAATAAACTGCCATTTAAGGCACTCATGCAGTGGAAAACAACTTAAACATACATTTATTTAAACAAAATTTCATTGAAAATCATATACTTGTCACGCTTTCTTTAAATTTTGAAATATTCATAAAAATATATTAAAAAAATAATGTAAAATGATTCAAATTTGTTAATAATGACGAAGAAATCCAAATGCCCTCCATTGAATCAGAAGCTCGGCTGATTATCTTCCAGTTGGAGCACTTTTGTTTATGTTTATACTGAGAACTTGACCTGAGAAAAGATTGGGTATAGTTGCAATAGAGTATTTAACACATTAAGTGCCACATTAGTCATCAGAGACTGATACTGAACTTTCCATTCAAATCAAGTTTTAACTAATTCTGGAATTTCAGCCATGAACTTGATGAGGTGGTTGTCTTTTTGTGCTACCACCTTCTATTCATAATTAATCAAGTAATTTAAGAAATAAAAATTAATTTTTGCTCAAATCTGTCATTTGGGTGATTTTTTTTAAAACTAAAATCCTTAGAAAAAGATGAAAGGAAACTAAGTACTTGTTTTTTCTTCCCCAGCTAATTTTCAAAAAAATATTTATCTTGCTATGTAGCTTTATGGCTTATAAGAAAAGTTGGATTGATTAAAATTATCTCTCACTTTACAAATTTATTAATTCATCATTTATCTAAAGCTTTACTTGTAGCTTCTGCATAACATAGATTTTGCATTTTTCAAAAATGTGTAAAGTAAATGAAACATCACAAATAAAGAAAAAAACTACATAAAAAACAGCATGCCACACTGTTTTTTAATGTTTAAACCAAATGTGTTTTTTTTTTTTTTTTTTTTTTTTTTAACCATACTATATTTTAAAAAACATTTTCTTTAAACCACAATCTTTTTATTTAGTCTAGGTACCTCTTACCGAATATTCGTTATTTGGCCATATTATCAAATGTCAAACTGTTCGGTTAAGACAAATATGAAACTATATGGCCTGCAGAATATTCGGTTTGGTCGAATATCAAAGTATTCAGTATATCAGAGGTTTTTTAAGTAATCAGACAAAACCTCTTAAAAAACATTTTTAAAAACTATTCACAATTTCTACTATTAACTGTCAATTTATAAATACAGTAGACTCCCTCAAATCTCTAAAATCTGCACATAATTTACGGATGTAAACAATGAAATATTCAGTTCAGATGTAAGTGCAAAATTTGACTTTAGTTTTATATATATTAAATACATCTTTTAATTTGTAATTTTAGTTAATGTTATTAAATTCATGTTTCTTCATGAAGAAAGAATAATTTATTTCTGAAAAAAATCAAGATATTCCTGATATTGATAATCACAATCTTACCAAATATATTTATGTATTAATCAAGCTTTTTTAGTTAAATCTAGCTAACCTGAAATAAAGCTTCTTTATTTAATGATCCTGATGTGAATTAGTAATGTACCTTTATGAGGCAAGTTTCATTGAATAATTTAGGGAAAACACATTTAATCTTTAAAATGAATATTTAATTGTACATTATTGATTATTAACTTGACCTTTTCTTTTAGTATTTCATGGCTGCCAACTTCTATGCCTTTTTACAACCAAACAAACCCATTCGAACCAGAAATTTCATTTAACAAGTTAAAAGAGTATGCAATACTACAAATCTTGAAATAAATACAGAACGTATATTATTTAATAAATTTTCTGGTTAGAAACGCATTTTTCTCATTTAAAAAGGCGTAGAAGTTGGCAGCTCTGGTATTTTAATCATTTAAAAAATTATTTAAATTTGTATTAATTTAGTTTATTACTTATTTTAATATTTTAGTATATTGTAAGCATTCATTATACTTTTGATTTTATAATGAATTACGTTCAAATTATTTTTTTTAAAAATATGAACAAAGCAATGACCAGAAATCCGCACAACCTCTGGTCCCAAGCTGTGCGGATTTGGAGGCGTCTACTGTATATTTTAAAAAATCTGAAATAAAATCATATTTAAATAAAACAGAATGTTTTTACATTATTTATTTGCTGTTTGTAATGCATAAATTAAGAAAATTAACCATGAGAAGGATTAAAATGATGATTAATTAGAATTCTCATGGGAATAAATGATTTTCAAATGCAAGCTTCTAAATTTTGTTTAGTTTAATAAATAATCTGTTGTTTTTTCTAGTGTTCAGCCATGGGGGTGATTTTGGGGTTAAAACCCCTCACAGAGCTGAGAATGTTCGCTATAATTGTCACTTATATGAATCAAAACCAAACATAATATTTAAATGTTTTGGCACATTTCGAATCCGCTGCTTTATTGAATCAGATTTCATTTAATTACGTGGTAAAAATTCTAATTAAAATTATGAAAGTGTCTATGACATGGATTAGTTAAGTGAAAATTGGTTATTTGAACTAAATCACTTTTCTGAGACATATTATGCTAAAAAAATGATGATTTCCTGCCATACAGATGCTCCTTGAGTTTAAATATTATACAGTGAATATTCTAATCAGTGATTCCATTAACCAGCAATCATCTTTAACAGAAACTCAACCCCACCCCCTAGAACTGAATTTTGGCTGCGCCACTGGCTTTTTCTCAAATAACAATGTTTAAAAAAGTAGAAAAACTTTTGGGGTTGATAAAAGATATCAAGGCAGACAATTTTTTTGTTCAAGAAAAAATATTCGTGTTCAACTTATTGAGTTACAAGTAAATTTATATCTCATCTTATTTGAGGTGAAACTATATTTTTGTTACTTTAACAATAATGAAGATATCATAACTATATTTTCAACTGACATGATTTGATTTCAGTGAAATATGATATGACGAGAAGAGCTGGAAAATGACATCATTCATAGGAAAAAACTATGAGCTAGACATTACTTTATTAAATTTCAGTTGATGCTATTTGTAATGTATTACTGATCAAAATTCGGCCATTTTGAATATCATATTTAATATAAACAAAATTAATATAAAACAAATGTTGCTAAAATATCCTCATTATTGATAAAGTTGTGAATAATTATTCAGTTTTGGCTTATTTCGCACTGTGTATATATTTGATTGAATATATTGCAATATGAATGGAATAGATTGAGATTTTCTCATTAAAAACTGTTTGTCTTGACCATATTTTCGCCACTGAAAGTTTCTTGCCAGATTTTAAGATCCTGAATGTTTATAATCTCTGAGAATGATCGTTTATTCCAGATCCAGATATTAATGTAGGATGCTTTTAAAAACTTCTATGCTAAATCGAAAGAAGTAGAAAAGTTATTTTTATTGAATTGCCGTCATTTGATTTTACTGTTTCTTTAGGACAAACAGTAATAAAAGAAACTTTCATTTTGATAAACAAGAGCTTTTTATAAGTAAACTTTATATTGAAAAAAAAAATGTACCTTGAGTTATTTAAAAAAAAAAATTATGAGACCGGATTTTTTCTCCCTCATTTTTTTAATATTTCTCTTTTACTTTAAAATGCTTGTTTTAATTTGTAGTGAAGAAAATTAAATTTATAATTTTATTAATTAAAAGAGTCTCATAATTCTTTCTTAAATAACTTAAGGCAGTTTTTTTCAGTATTAAGTTTACTTATAAAAAGTTCTTGTTTATTAAAATATAAATCTCTATTATGAAATATTATGTATGATTGTTTTAAAAAGTAACATTTTAATAGCTTTAAACTTTGAAATATAAAAAGTATTCAGCAGCCAAATATTCAGTATTCAACTAAATACTTACTATTCGGCTGGACGAATATATGGTATTTGACATAACAGTTACTATTCAGCTAGCCGAATATTCGATTCACCTGTTTTCCAAACATTCAGCCAAAATCACTATTCAGTGTGTCTTAGTCAAAAAACATAGATGTATATTAATATAAAATGTATGTAAACAATAAATATAGACTTGAAAGCCAAAAAAAAAAAAAAAAAAAAAACCGCTTGGAAGTAATTTTAAATAATGGACAAACAAATAAATTAGTAAAACATTAATAAAAAATACAAATAAAATATTGAATTAAAAAGACCTGATGACGTTACAAACACGTTTAACATTTTAATGGCAAGTAAATTTGACATTTATGATAATTCATTATTGGATTTAATGTTGCAGATTAGCGACATTTTTTGGGTCGAAAGGTTAATCAAGTGCGTGTAGCAATATTTTTAATAACTGTATGAAATCATACAAAATATCAAGTGGGAGAAAAATATGTATTATGAAAATGTAAATGTTTTTTTAATAAGAAGGAAAATATATACAAATAAAAATAAATGTAGAATGAGCTTTTCTTCTTTGAAATTCTTGGATCTTTCACTGTTAAACAATATATCACATATTATGAAAAAGACAACTTTTTTCTCAATTTGTGCTACAAATAATAATTTTTAAAAGCATTCATTAAACGCCAGTAAATTTGATAATTCAACATCAATTCTCACAGAGCAGAACCTAGTGAGAGGCAGGATTAAAAAAAAAAAAAAAGGAAGTTTATGATTTTTTTTCTTTAAAAGAGAATATGAACATGAAATAAACCAAGCTAAGAGTGTTTTCTCAAAAACTAGCACGCAAAAGAATTTAGGTATCAGTATAAAAGACATACTATAAAAACAAAAATTAGCATTTATCCTTATTTTTCTCTTTCAAATGAAGATTCAGAACAATATATTTTTTCTTCATGAAAGGGAGGTGATGGCCTGGCTAAGCCACTATTGGATATCCATAATAATAATGTTAAACATGAATGTAAATAAAAAGAATCTAACAATTATTTTTTTGGATCAGGAAAGTTGAGGACAGGGAAAATAAGTCATTTTAATGCAATTTATTCTTTCCTGATACTGTTATTTTAAATGGTATTTACAATCATTTTCTTATTTAAAAATTCATTAAGAGAAATTTTATGTTTTTTTATTCAATATGATTACAGAAATAAAAAATTGCGTGAATTAAATTTGAAATCCCATGACTCCCCCCCCCCCCCCCTCACTCATGGGTACTCAACAAAATGTTTTTTCTCAATGAATGCAATAAAAGTAAATAAACAACAATTGTAAAATGAACAAAATTTCAAAATAATCTCAAAATAGCTTTTATTTAAATTTAATTACAAATAAATCTGACATATTAACAACTTAATAAATCGCACACAAATAAATTCTACAACGGTAATAAAATAAATCAGCATTAAATTTAATGCTTCAAATAAGATAAGCTAACTGTAGCAAATAAATTACTTTATACATTGTTTGAATCAAACGCTTTCTATGCAATAATTATGAATATTACATCTCTAGAGATCGTATAATCTTTAACAATTCTGTTTCAATACAAATTTCGCCTTTTTTTCGATTTATAAGGCATGTTAAAATTAGATACTATGTTTCAAACATACCTCTATAAAATTATTAATAAATCGCTTTGTTTCACTGTATTTCTGAAAATTTAACATTTATAACGTAAAATTAGATATAAAAATCAGTATGGCACAAAAAAATATGGCGTAAACTTCGTGTTTTTTAATAAAAAATATTTTCTTTAAGCTCTATCTGGCCATAGCACTTAATCGTAAATAATTCACAGTTGCCGTACTCACCTCGCGGTTGAGGTGTTTCAAGTTACTTCAGATGGCTGCCATGATATCCCATGCATTTGAATAGGGATTTCATGTCTATTACTTAAACGTCTTTGATTCCAGCGCTCTGATACGCTACCTGACGGCAGAAGTTATAAGTATTTATTTCAGTTACGCTTTATGACTGTTTTGGTTTTTTTACGTGCATCGTGGTTAAAAGGCCGAGTATCCGCGCTATATTTAATTATGAATAAAGGTAAAAAATTGAATAACACATTTTGCTGTGTACCACAGTGTAATTCTAGAGCATGTAAAGAACCAAATTTAAGTTTTCATCGATTTCCGAGGGAGACAGATTCTAGGAATGTCAAAAGAAGGAAGGAATGGATTAGGGTTCTGAGAACTGATAAAAAAATTACAGATCGAATGGTAGTTTGTTCAAAACACTTTCAAAAGCAAGATTATATTTTACCAGGTAAGAACTCTTAAAATCTATTCCACAACTCACTGAAGTTAGAAAAAAATGAAGAGTAATTTTATTGTGTCATTGTGATAAGAATGGCTTTAAATAAAATATGTTTAAAATAATTAAAAAGAAAATACATTTTAAAAGCTAATTTTTATTCTATGGAATTAATATTAAAACTATTTAATCCCCCCTATTAAGATACATATACATTTTAACGTCTGAATTAAAATATTTAAACTAACTAAACTATGAAAAGTTGCTAATCAATTAAAAGTAAATGTAATACCTGTTTTTAAGATTTCAAGCTGAAGAAATTTATGTTTCAAAGTTGCTCGTGTCCAATTGACATGTTTCAATTTAATTGGAAATAAGCATATATATATATTTGTTATTTTGTTTCAGTTAAAAATATTATACTTAATAAATGTCCTATAAATAGATTAGGATACAACAGATAAATAAATAATGTAGGTTTTTTGTTTTTTAAATCATAAAGTTATTTATTTATAGTTTCATAACCAGAAAATCCACCAGGTAGGAGAATGCTTCATGATCACCCTTCTCCCCTCCTAGAAATCAAATTTGACAGAAAAATTAATATTCAATAATTTTATTTGGAGAAAGGGAGAGGGGAGGGGAGGTGAGGTTATCTAGATCTCCTTTTTTTCCATACATCACTATTTATATTACACTGTAAATAACATACAGTTTGGTGTTTTGTCTTCTGTAAAAGAAAGCAGAAAAATGTTCTTTACCAAGTGCAAATGTTCTATACTGTTTTAAATTGTGTAAAAGTCAATTGTAAATAGTTCTTTCTAACACAATATTATATGGTATCTATACAACTTAGTATTTTTCATTCAATTCTTCAATTCAATTTATTCATTTTTCTAAAATCAATAAGTTTTGTAAATAAATTGTATTCATTAATAATATTTTTAATATTATAGTTAAATAATCACAATAAAGTAGTTATAGTTATTATAGTTAAATAATCACTCTGTACAGGGGCCTCGCTAAGGGGGGGGGACAGGGGGGGAGCCTCCCCCCCCCAAACATTTCCAAATGTTGCTACAGTTGGCAAATTTAATTAAAATTTTAATAAAAACTGTAATACATTTCCTATTTTTGATAAAATTTGCAAAAGTTACAACTATAATTGGGAATATTATAAAACTTTTTACAAATAAGAACTGTATTACATTTTCTAAGTGTGGTAACTTGGAAAAATTATAAAACGAGTAAGCAAATATAAATATTTGACTTGGCAATTTAAGGTCTTCTCTCCCACCAATAAAAAGTCTTAGCGATGGCCCTGACTCTGTACTTTCTGCACAGGGTTGCAGGTTTTTGACATATGAAATTTTTTTATTGTTTAAACCTCAAATATTACATTGAAATATAAAATTTCATTTTAACTGTTGCATGTATATTACATATAATTTTTAAAATGTCACTGTTATTGTACATCAATGATGAAAAACTAGCAGTACAAGTATTATTCTTAAGTGTATTTTTTTTTTTTCAATAAATTTTTTATAATATTGTATTTTATTTTAAAGTAACTGCAAGATTTAGAAATGTTTTCATGGGCTGAATATTTTTCAAAAGTCCTAATAAATTAAAACAGTAATAAAGAATATTAGAATGCTATGAAACAATATACAGATTCATATCAAGTGTTAAGATTTCATGAAGAACAATTTGCAACTGATCAGAAATAGCTGAAAGATTTATGCTGTATGATTTCTTTAAGTAAAATTTAATAAAATAAAACCTTAAAAATCACATTTTCAATCTCCTTTTAGAGTTTTTCACTTATTTTGGTTTTTATATCTGTTTGATAAAAAAAAAAAAAGTATTCTATCACAATAAATGATTAAAAAATATATTAGTTATCATTTTGCTATAATTTAAAGTAAACAATTATAGAAAACATTGATTTATTTAATGCATTGGTAAGATGTTTTAAAAACACATAATAGGTTTTTGACAAAATTATTATTATTACAATTTTTATTTAATATTATTTTATTATTTTAGATTTGCCTACAAAAAGACCACATCTGAAAAATATTGCTGTTCCTAGTCTTTGTTTACCCGTATTATCAACGGAAACAAAAACAAAGTTGATCGAAAAAGAAGCTGTGATTAAAGAACGTAATGAAAGATATGATTCGATTACCAGGTAATTTGCAATAAATGCCTTAAAATTATTTGAGTTTCAAACATATTTAATTGTGAATTTGGTATGTAGCACTGTAAAATATTTCATATTTAAAATTGTTTAATTTTTTGTAGGAAACGGGAGGCAAAACCAGTAGACCAAATAACTGGTAGTAATGAAGATGAAATTGTTGCCATCAATGTCCTTTTGAGTCTTTGCCCAAAACAGCATGGTGGAAACAATTGTGAAAATGTTGCTGATGTTAATCCTGATGTTGATGCTGGATGTTGATCCTGATCCTTTAGTTGACGAACAAGAAAATATAGATCCCAATGAGGTAATAGCAAAGTTATGTTTAGAAACTGAAGGTGTTGTCAAACTTGACAAAAGCGTTCAAGTTTGCTCTGGGGATCTCCGATCACGAGTTCTAATAAATGTAGAGAATTTGAGCACGAAAGAATTAGGTTCTTTAACGGGTGTTCCTTCTCGAATTTTGTTAGACAAATTTGTTATTGCTCTTAAAGAAGAAATGAAGAACAAACCAAAAAGAAATTTGTCAGTTATGGAGCGACTCATTCTCACATTAATGAAAATGAAGTTGAATATAAGCTTTGTATTCTTGGCAATTCTTTTTGGATGTACTTCAACTACAATCAGTACCATTTTCACTGAAACTGTGGTAGTTTTAGCTGGCATTTTAAAAGGATCGATAAGGTTCTCTTCCAAAGATGAAGTACTGTCTAATATGCCTATATGTTTTAAACATTTTTCTGATGTAAGAATGGTATTAGACTGTACTGAAATCTTTGTTGAGAGTCCAAAATGCTTAAAATGTTGTGTGAATACGTATTCACATTATAAAGGTAACAATACCATTAAATATATGGTATGTATAACTCCTGGTGGGATTATTTCATTTGTTAGTTTGGGGTATGGAGGAAGGGCTTCCGACAAGGAAATTTTTGAACAGAGTAGAGTTGTTGAAATGCTTAAACCATGTGTAGATGCTGTCATGGTGGATAAAGGTTATCACATTGACAGCATTTGTACAGAACATATGATCAAGCTAGTACGACCACCTTTTTTGAGAGGAAAAAAAGTGTTTCCAAATCATGAAGTTAAATTAACAAAAAAAATCGCAGAAGCTCGAGTTCATGTTGAGAGGGCAATTCAAAGGCTAAAACTATTTAAAATTTTTAATTCAGGAAAATTACAGTGGAAACTTGTTGGCCTAGCTGACAGTATGATGACAATTGCAGCAGGCATAACAAATCTTAGCTATTCAATTTTAGCGGAAGATAAATACATAAAATAAGGCTGTAGTATCATCCATCTCTATATATATGTAATATAAATCTAATTTTAAATAATTTTCAGATCTTGTATCCTCCCAGATTTTTTTTCTCTTGTTATTACTGTTTGCATTAAAAAACTATGCATATTCAATTTTAAATAATTGTCAGATCATCGTGTATCCTTCCAGATTTTTATTTATTTATTTTTTTTTTCTTTTTTTTTTTTTTTTTTTTGCTATCGCTGTTTTCATTCAAAAATAATGTTTATATTCAATTTTAAATAATTGTCAGATCATCGTGTATCGTCCCAGATTTTTTTTTCTCGCTATTACTGTAGGCATTCAAAAATAATGTGTATATTCAATTTTAAATAATTGTCAGATCATTGTGTAACCTGCCAGATTTTTTTTCCCTCTCTATTACTGTTTGTATTTAAAAACTACACATATATTCAATTTAAAATAATTGTCAGATCATCGTATATCCTGCCAGATTTTTTCTTCTCGCTATTACTGTTTGCATACAAAAATTATGTTTATATTCAATTTTAAATGTCAAATCATCGCGTATCCCACCGGGGTTTATTTATTCATTCTATTACTGTTTGCATACAAAAATTGTGTTTATATTCAATCTTAAATAATTGTCAAATCACTGTGTATCCCACCAGGATTTTTTTTTTTTTTTCTATTACTGTTTGCATACAAAAATTGTGTTTATATTCAATCTTAAATAATTGTCAAATCATCGTGTATCCCACCAGGATTTTTTTATTCTTTCTATTACTGTTTGCATACAAAAATTGTGTTTATATTCAATTTTAAATAATTGTCAAATCATCATGTATCCCACCAGGATTTTTTTATTCTTTCTATTACTGTTTGCATACAAAAATTGTGTCTATATTCAATCTTAAATAATTGTCAAATCATTGTGTATCCCACCAGGATTTTTTTTTTTTTTTTCCTATTACTGTTTGCATACAAAAATTGTGTTTATATTCAATCTTAAATAATTGTCAAATCATCGTGTATCCTACCAGGATTTCTTTTTTTTTTTTTTTCTATTACTGTTTGCATACAAAAATTGTGTTTATATTCAATCTTAAATAATTG
Organism: Maratus speculifer; assembly: GCA_964019185.1. Lineage (NCBI taxonomy): Eukaryota > Metazoa > Arthropoda > Arachnida > Araneae > Salticidae > Maratus > Maratus speculifer. Next base: position 97,745,133 of record OZ025301.1, on the reverse strand, counting down.
TCAAATCATCGTGTATCCCACCAGGATTTCTTTTTTTTTTTTCTAATACTGTTTGCATACAAAAATTGTGTTTATATTCAATCTTAAATAATTGTCAAATCATCGTGTATCCCACCAGGATTCCTTTTTCTTTTCTATTACTGTTTGCATACAAAAATTGTGTTTATATTCAATCTTAAATAATTGTCAAATCATCGTGTATCCCACCAGGATTTCTTTTTTTTTTTTTTTCTATTACTGTTTGCATACAAAAATTGTGTTTATATTCAATCTTAAATAATTGTCAAATCATCGTGTATCCCACCAGGATTTCTTTTTTTTTTTTTTCTATTACTGTTTGCATACAAAAATTGTGTTTATATTCAATCTTAAATAATTGTCAAATCATCGTGTATCCCACCAGGATTTCTTTTTTTTTTCTATTACTGTTTGCATACAAAAATTGTGTTTATATTCAATCTTAAATAATTGTCAAATCATCGTGTATCCCACCAGGATTTCTTTTTTTTTTTTGCATTACTGTTTGCATACAAAAATTGTGTTTATATTCAATCTTAAATAATTGTCAAATCATCGTGTATCCCACCAGGATTTTTTTATTCTTTCTATTACTGTTTGCATACAAAAATTGTGTTTATATTCAATCTTAAATAATTGTCAAATCATCGTGTATCCCACCAGGATTTTTTTATTCTTTCTATTACTGTTTGCATACAAAAATTGTGGCTATATTCAATTTTAAATAATTGTCAAATCATCGTGTATCCCACCAGGATTTTTTTATTCTTTCTATTACTGTTTGCATACAAAAATTGTGTTTATATTCAGTTTTAAATAATTGTCAAATCATCGTGTATCGCACCAGGATTTTTTTCTTACTATTACTGTTTGCATACAAAAATTGTGTTTATATTCAATCTTAAATAATTGTCAAATCATCGTGTATCCCACCAGGATTTTTTTATTCTTTCTATTACTGTTTGCATACAAAAATTGTTTTTATATTCAATTTTAAATAATTGTCAAATCATCGTGTATCCCACCAGGATTTTTTTATTCTTTCTATTACTGTTTGCATACAAAAATTGTGTTTTTATTCAATTTTAAATAATTGTCAAATCATCGTGTATCCCACCAGGATTTTTTTATTCTTTCTATTACTGTTTGCATACAAAAATTGTGTTTATATTCAGTTTTAAATAATTGTCAAATCATCGTGTATCCCACCAGGATTTTTTTCTTTCTATTACTGTTTGCATACAAAAATTAGTGTTTATATTCAATTTTAAATAATTAACAAGAGTATTAAAAAAAATCTAATTGATTTTTTTTTTATGTACTACGTATATAACCTTTCTATATGTAAAACATATTGTGTACATTTAAGATAAATAAAATGTGTTTTATTATTATTTATTGTGTCATTTAATCCTAAAGTTTGAAAAGAAAACATTAGAAAAAATCATAATTGCGCTTTTTTCATATAAAAGAACCTTGCATAAAACTTTCCATCTTCATTTTAGTAAAATTTTCAATCATGTATTAATTGTGACTGATTTCTTTTATATGGAAAAAGCGCAAATGATTAAATTTTAAATTGTAAAGGGCAAAAAAAAAAAAAAAAAAAGTATTTTTATATTAGCTAGGTTCAAATCTTGACTGCGCCAGTTTTTAACAGGATTGTGATGCAGACATGTCTTTCATTAAATTTAGATTTAAACTATTGCATGTATTTTCTTTGTAAATGGCCAGTCAGTACCTTTCGTTTTACAGAATTATACTTCACCATACTTGAAATACAATTAAAAATTAAAGACAGAACAAAAAAAGTCCAAAATTACAGATGTTACATTTAGAGTAATTTTTCAGTAGAAAATTTTTATAACTCAAAGTTGTGCATTATATGAACCACAATTAACAGATTTGTGGATTAAATTGAACCCATGCATTAACCACTTAACTGTCTGCCCCAAGATAAGTTGGGAGTAAACACACAGTTTCCCCATACCTGTCGCTGGTTAAGTGGTTAAATTTAGCTTTCTGGAGACTCGCAATTTTATGTCTGAGAGTTTGTATGTCATATGGAATTACACTATAAAGATCTTCTAATACAGTAGACTCCCTCAAATCCGCACAGCTTGGGACCATAGGTTGTGTGGATTTTAGAATTTTGTGGATTTCTGGTCATTACTTTGTTTACAATTTTTAAACAGTAATTTGAGTGCAATTAATAATGCAATCAGAACTATAGTGAATGCTTACAATATAATAAAATATTAAAATAAGTAATAAACTAAAATAATAAAAATTTAGATAATTTTTAAAATGATTAAAATACTAATACCAAAGGTCAAGTTAATAATTAATAATGCATGATTAAATATTCATTATAAAGATTAAAAGTATTTTTCCAAAATTATTCAATAAAACTAGCCTCATAAAAGTACATTACTAATTCATATCAAAATCATAAAATAAGGATTTTTTTTTTCAAGTTTAGCCAGGGTTAATAACGAAAAATTCTTAAATTAACCCATGAATATATTTGGTAGGAAGATTGTGATTACCAGTGATATCAGCAATATCTTGAATTTTTTCCAAAATAATTTATTCTTCCTTCATGAAAAATACATGAATAGAGTATTATTAAGAAAATTACAAATTAAAAAATATATGGAATTGATACAAAACTAAAAATTCAAATTTTGTCCCAATATCCAAACAAAGTTTCATTGTTTACATCCATAAAATATGTGCAAATTTTAGAGAGTTTCGATTTCTGGTTTGCGGATTTGAGGGAGTCTACTGTATATCTATTTTTTTAATCATATTTTCAATGGAGGCTTTGAGAAGTAGCATTGTATTGTTCCCAGGTGTCAGAAGAAAACCATAGAAATATTTATATTGCTTTTTTAAACAATTATGCGTGACAGTAATTTTGTCTAAATAATCAGGACAGTGCTGGAGATTATTTTAAAGCATACAATTTAACAGATTAAAAAAAGAAATGCTGTCTTTCAAATTTAACTCTAAATTATTGCATGTATTTTCTTTGTAAATTATCAGTCAGTACTTTTCATTCTGACATGTAAAAAGGAAAAAAAAAATATTTTTCTACAACCAAAACTTGCAAAATTATAAAAGTTAAGAAATGTGTTATTTTAATGTACTGGTCAAAGTGATGTGCAATGTCAACCTATTGCACATCAGTTAAATCACAAATTCCGATTTAAAAAAAAAAAAAAATATTTCAAACTCCTTTAAACTTTGGTCATGAAAAAGATTTTTTTTTCATTTTTAATGACAGAATATCAAATCTCATTCACAAAATATAACTTATAGGAACCGGATAAAATCATTCATGTAATTCTTTCTGAAATGCAATTTTTGACTTAAATGGTATTAAGCCCAGTAGCAGAAACTATTCAGCATGGCAATGGGCGCTGCAGTTTATTTTAAACTTTGCAGATTAATCCACCAACCTAAATAAATAAATAATTTTAAAAAAAAACTGAAATTTATTTTAAGTCTCTAGATTTGTTTCACAATTTCATTATATTTTGTTATAAAAATTTTTTTCTTATTTTATGGGATATTGTTGTTTTAATAAGCTTAGTCTAGCACTGTTGGATTGCAGATAAATTTTAGTATGCTGCAGACTGACACAGAAAATTCTCTGTTCGGGGTATTTAGTATAATTGTTTAGTAGTGTTCATTCTAGGCCATTTTTGAAGGGTGCAGCACCCTGCCTTTTTTCAAATTTACAAAATGCACCCAGCCCTTTTTAAAAGCAGTAAAATGCATCACTTGTTTTCCCAGAGATTTTTAACATTTTTTTTTATTTGGTGATATTTCTAAATTTGTGTGCCCAAAAATGATAATTTTCTCATTTCTTTAATAAAAAGAACATTAAACTCTTCAATCCATGTTTTAATTTAATTGTATTTTAAATTTTTATATCATAAAATCATTCAAAATTAATGTTACTTGATTTATTATGCTTAAAAATTAAGTATATTTTCTGCTTTCTTTTTTCCTCTTCTAAAGGCAATAACAAATTTTTTCTTGCAAAAGTGCCCTTTTCTGCTACAGCAGTGCCCTTTATAGTGAATAGCACCATGCTCTTTTTATTTCTAGAGTGAACACTATGTTTATGTTTAGGTAAATTGAAAAGTTTTTGCAGCTTTAACTATGTGTCTAAAACTAATGGTTCAGAAATTAACTTTTGGACTATGTGTCTAAAACTAATGGTTCAGAAATTAACTTTTGGACTATGTCTACAATAGATATACTATATAATCTTTTAAACAATACTCTGATACATTGATATTAAAAACCAGTACAATACTTAGAAAAAAAAACACATACACACCAAGGATTTAAATCAGAAGAATTTAATGATACTATCAGAGAAAAAAAAAATCTATACAGAAGTATAAATTCCATAGCAGAACTAAATAAAATTATCACAGTTTATTAATGTATATATCTATGTGCACAACATTTTTTTAAAACACATTATACATACAATATACACATAGTTAAATGTCATCTAAAAAAAAGAAAAGAATTATCCCTTTAGAAAAAAAAAGATAACAGTAAAAAATACAGTAAATAGTACATCGAATTTTATAAGTAGTTATAAGATGAAATTATTTTATTATTGTTTATTTGAATATGCCACACAGCGAGTAAAAAGCAATATAATACCTTTAAAATATAGCAATAATACACAATACAATCACAATAAAAAGCAAATTAATACAGCAATCTATAATTCATATAGATTTTTAAAATTCCATTTTTTTTTTTTTTTACACATATGTCTGCATAGAGAGATTTTTAAAGCACATATACTACAAGTTATATACAAGAAAGTTATACTACATATATTTTTTGAAAAGTTTTTTAAAATTATGGAAATTAATACACTTTTAGAAGAGTTATAACATAAAAGAAGACATGTAACTTTTGACAGTTTCAAGAACATTTAAGGCTTATGCCAGGTACCCTTGCACTCTACCAAACTTGTATAATATTATCGAAATTTGCTGAAATAAACATTCCCCCTCCACAGAAAATTGTTTGAAGTCAACACTATCTGGATGATTGCCTTACAATTGCACATTCTTCATCTATAAAGTTTTGATAATAGAATTTTTGCAAAATATCTAATATTTTTAAATACAGTCGAGTCCCTATATAACGAAATCCATCGTTCCAGTAAAAAATTCGTTATATAGAGAAATTCGATGTATAGAGAATGATATTAAAAATCGTGTTTAATATGTAAATTTTGAATAAATATTATTTTTGATCTTTTTAATTAAGAATTTGAATTGTTTAAAAGTAAATATTAACCTAACATTTTATTTCTTTAATTATTTAAGTTGATTCAAAAAAGAGAACAGACGTTTATTTGAAAGCTTAATGAAAATCAAATAAGGAAGACTTGCATTAATTTCAGACGAAGATATCTGTAATTTTTTTGTTGCTATATATCTTTTTTATGTGACTTTAATATTGTTATGCTCTCAAAAAAAAGCTCAAATTTTAGCAAGGAATGAAAAAAAGCTCAAATTTGGTGTGGGAGATGGGATGAATTTGTTAGATTCAAAATAACATTACTGTTTTACTTTACTGTATTTTGGAAACCGTTGTTAAAGAACACGTTCCGTCGTTCTTTTACCGTTGTAAAAGAACAAGGAGAAAAGAAATATTTAAAAAAAAAAAACTCGGCACTGAACGGTAAATTAAAAATAGGTGATGGAAAATTGATTCCATATGATTTCAAAGCTTTTTTAAAACTGAATAAATTACGACCAATTTATGAAAAAATTTGTTATATGGAGATAGATATTTCGCTATATATAGACTGTTTTTAATGTAATCATGCAGAAAGGGGACCGTTCCTACTAAAAATTCGTTATATAGAGAAATTCGATGTATGGAGTTTCGTTATAGGGAGACTCGACTGTATATGTAACTAGTGTAAACGCCTGTCCTATGTTGGCAGGTTAAAATTGGGGTTTTGAGATAAATTTGAAATAATTAATAAAAATATTAGCACAGATGTTTCTGTCGCACTGGTGTTGATGCGATGTTTTATTGCATCATTTTGGATAGAGAACTTCTAGCATATCTTGTGCAGTCGGGACTTAAAACTGCATACAGAGACATTAATTGCAGCCTTCGATACAGGAAAATTGCCGCTTTAAATTTTATAAGTAGTTATAGATGCACATATTTTATTTTTATTATTTATTTGAATATGCTACGCAGCAACTAGAAAGCAATATAATATTTTAAACACATAACAATAATACACAATACAATAATTTAATTAAAGAATCACAATAAAAAGCAAATTAATACAGTAATCTATAATTCATACATATTTTTAAAATTCCAATTTTTAACATATATGCCTGCATAGAGAGATTTTTAAAGCATATATACTAATAATTATACTATGTGTATATTTTTAAATGCTTTTGAAAAACATGAAAGCTAATACAGTATTAGAAGATTTATAATGTAAAAGCAAATATGTAATTTTTGCCAGTTTCAATAAAATTTAAGGCTTATGCCAGGTACCCTTGTACTCTATCAAAATTGTGTAATATTATTAAATTTGCTGAAATAAATATTCCTCCTCTACAGAAAATTGCTTGAAGTCAACACTATCTGGATGATTGCCAGAGCAGTTAAGAACACCCTTATTAAAGATTTGACAATAGCACTTTAGCAAGTACAGTAGGCTACCTCAAATCCACACAGCTTGTGCAGATTTGAGAATTTTGCAGATTTCTGGTCATTGCTCTGTTTACATTTTTTAAAACAATAACTGAATGTAATTAAAAATGCAATTGATGAATACTTACAAGTTAATAAAATATTAAAATAAGTAATAAACTAAAATAATAAAAATTTAGATAATTTATAAAATGATCAAAATATTAAAAACAAAGGTCAAGTTAATAATCAATTCATGATTAAATATTCATTATGAATATAAAATGTATTATATGTACATTGCATGAATATACACTATATTGCCATTGATTATGGGACACTTGCGATTTTAGACATTTTACTAAATATCTAGAAAAATACATGAGGAATCATCTCGAAACTCTTAGTGTATAAATATAATAGTATACGTAATACATCTCCGTGAAGATTTTTTACCGAAACGCTATAGGGGACCGTCAACAAATTAAAAAAGAATGAATATCTTTTGAATAACCCTGTCAAAACTAATGTAGCAAAAGCGCTCAAACTCTAGATTATGATTGAATGCTTTATTGTAATACACTGTGTTCATTTTTATGCAAATAGCATGCACACTCGCAGAGTAATTAAGGTTTTTATAAAAATGGTCCCAAATTTTTCCAAGTTTTTCCATTATAATTTTCAGAGTTCTTAATATAAAATAATATTTTTTTCAGAAAATATGACAAACAACATTGCACACAGTAACCTGTAATCAGAATTAAAAAATAATAAAAATTGTATGAAAAATGAGTAGGTTTACTATACAATTTTTTACTGCGCATGCGTCAAAGATATCAAAATTTCATTTGCATATTATGTTAGCTAAATGTATAGAGCAACTTTTGTAAAAGTCTCAAAATCATAGCTTGAAAATTCTGAAAGTAATCGTCTATAGAAAAAGGACAAAATCCGTTGTTTCCAAAATGAAGCAAAAAAATGAGGGATTTTATCCAAATGCAGTAGTACATCCCATATTGTGTATTCTATATTGACACTAATCAATGAATATATGGATACAACCCCTCTTGTTTTTGCTTCATTTTGAGAATAACGGATTTTCGACTTATTCAATTGGCGATTATTGTCAGAATTTTCAAGTTATGATTTTGTGACTTTCACAAAAGTTGCTCTATACATTTAGCTAACATAATATGCAAATGAAATTTTGATATCGTTGACGCATGCGCAGTAAAAAATTATTTAGTAAACCAACTCATTTTTTATACAATTTTCATTATTTTTTAATTCTGATTACAGGGTACTGTGTGCAATGTTGTTTGTCATATTTTCTGAAAAAAATAATATTTTATATTAAGAACTCTGAAAATTATAAGGAAAAAACTTGGAAAATTTTGGGATCATTTTTATAAAAACCTTAATTACTCTGCGAGTATGCATGCTATTTGCATAAAAATGAACAAGGCTTATTACAATAAGGCATTCAATCACAATCTAGAGTTTGAGCGCTTTTGCTACATTAGTTTTGACAGGGTTATTCAAAAGATATTCATTCTTTTTTAATTTGTTGACGGTCCCCTTTGGAGTTTCGGGAAAAAATCTTCACGGAGATGTATGACTTATACTATTATATTTATACACTAAGAGTTTCGAGATAATTCCTCATGTATTTTTCTAGATATTTAGTAAAATGTCTAAAATCGCAAGTGTCCCATAATCAAAGGCAATATAGTGTATAATGCCCAAAATTAGTCAGTGAACTTCTAATAAAAGTATAATACTAATTCTCATCAAAATAATAAAATAAGGAAGTTTTATTTCAAGTTTAGCCAGACTTAATAAAAAACTTGATTGTTACATACATATATTTGGTAAGAAGATTGTGATTACCAACAATATCAGTAATATCTTGAATTTTTTCAGAAATAAATTTATTCTTCCTTCATGAAAAAACATGAATACAGCAATATTAACCAAAATTACAAATTAAAAAAATATATTGAATTGATAAAGCCATTAAAATTGGATATGCTGATAATTGGATAATTGTTGATAAGTATGAATCTTGGCTTGCATTTTCTCCAGATTGTGTGGTCTCATAAAATGAAAATTTGCTACTGATTGAAATATATTCATTTAATTTTCAAAAGAAAAGGTAAATTATATAAAAATAATAAAATAAAAATTTAGATAATTTATAAAATGATCAAAATATTAAAAACAAAGGTCAAGTTAATAATCAATTCATGATTAAATATTCATTATGAATATAAAATGTATTATATGTACATTGCATGAATATAAAATACCCAAAATTAGTCAGTGAACTTCTAATAAAAGTATAATACTAATTCTCATCAAAATAATAAAATAAGGAAGTTTTATTTCAAGTTTAGCCAGACTTAATAACACACAAAAAAAAAAAAAAAAAAAAAATTATTGTTACATACATATATTTGGTAAGAAGATTGTGATTATCAACAATATCAGTAATATCTTTAATTTAACTCATTTAATTTTCAAAAGAAAAGGTAAAATATAATTAAAATACACAAAAGCTAAATTAATTAACATTTTTGAAACAAATTTTTCATCAAACGGTACCGAAATAGTAATAAAGCTATCATCATAACTTGAATAAATAATCAAATCACAAATACTTGCACCTATCAATGCTAAACCTAATTGGATTTGGCCATAATATTGATGTTTTTGTTTTAGTTTATTATCTTTGGTTATATAACTTAATTGGGGAACAAAATCAGATGCTGGCATTGATTTCCCAATTAGTGGACATTTTATCTCAATCAATCGCAAATTTTCATTTGATGAGACCACTCCATCTGGAGAAAATGCAAGCCAAGATTCATCCTTATCAACAATCAGTCCAGGTGTGACAACTTTATAGCCTGTAATGTGGCTATAAGCTTCCCTGGCTCTTTTTTCCATTTCATTTCCATACTCTGTGGCATAATTACCTCCAAAATTAGCACTGTAAAGTGCATTTAATTTCTTATGCCAGTCTGGAGATTTATTTCTTGAGTATGTATATAAAGTGTAGCAAACACTTCCTGTGATACGTTTTTGCCTTTCTTTGATCCACTGTTCTGAATCTTGACCTCTAGTCGACCAAGCTAATTTTACAATATCTTCCGGCAAAAGAACTACATTTTTTTCGTAGAATTCTTTCATCTCAATCCCCAAATTTTCTACATATTTTACACTTAAATTCTGCGATGCGATGAATCTGTTTTTCAAAATGTGCTTCATACAATCATGGACATCAGTAGAAGGCACATCACTGAAAATAAAATTATTATAATTGTAATGCATGCTATAATAAAGATTTAGACAAATGCAATATACATTTGAGAACACGAGTCAAATCACAATATTAATACTAGTGTCTTTATGGAATTCACACCTTGTTATTAATGTAAATCTTAAAATATACACATAATTACTTAAAAAGCATTGAAAAATAGATATTTATTATCATAAATAAATAATGATAATTTATTATAAATAATTAATATCTATTTTTAAAAGCCTTTTAAGTAATTATGTGTATATTTTAAAATTTGCAAACTTGAGTAAAGGGAAAAAAAGAAAAACTTGCTTTATTTTGTATTTTGGCCATAGTAAAATCTCGGTTTCCAATGAAAACCAATGGATGCAATGAGAGATATTGATTTTCTGGGGATAAGACAAAATTTGAAACTCACATCCTCAATTCTGTAATATCTAAGGTAGAGGTCTGCACGGGCCGGAATTTCCAGGCCCGGCCCGTAGGAAAGTGATTTCGGCCCGGCCCGTTGCAAAACTCAAAAGTTCGGCCCGGGCCCGGCCCGGCCCGTTTAAATTTTTGTATTTTAGGCCCGGCCCGGCCCATACAAAAATCAGCGAAAACAGGCCCGGCCCGTTACAATTTCTACGATTTCTAAAAAATTCATATTTTTATCATAGAACTAAGATTCTTTTAAAGAATACTGCATACATATCTATGGAATGATTTTACAGTATATTTTACAGCAAATACACATTAACAACGTTAATGATTATTTAGATTCTTAGGCTTTCAACATTCGAATAAAGATTCATTAAAAAATTAATATGGCTTAGAATAAAAGAAAAAAGAAAGAAAGCTAAAAACATCGTTAATTTTGAAGCTGTTTAATAAAAGAAGATTTATAAATATATTTCTATATCATTTTATTATAGATTTCAAATCCAAATTCATTCTTAAATTCAGAGAAGCTCCTTTCTGATACATTTCTAAATTAATTTTTTTTCTCAAAAACGCATAAGATTATCAGATATCTTTATTCAGAAACTATATAATCGAATGGCATTATCCATTTTTTGATACAAGCAATTTATGAATACTGCAAACAAATGAAATACTGTCATAATTAGCGTTTTGAATAGAATTTCCGAAAGCAAGGGAATGGAGAAAAACCTACAATCATTTGAGAAACTATTATATCTCAACAAGGTTATACAAGTATTTTATTTACCAAAAATGAAAAACGCTATTCGATTCCAAATCCCTACAATAGTTAGGCTTATCACTTTTATACTCTTACAATTTAAAATTAATCAGAAAATGTGTCAAACTTTCGCACTATTGAGAAATTAATTTAAAAACCATCAAGAAGTACATATCCAAAGACTAAGCTAACATAAGTTCTTTATCGCTGTTAATTTTACAAATCATGTTTTCTGCCAATAATTAAGTCTAGTGCCGGTCCGGCCAGTCTATATGTAGAAAAATAATGTAAGCGTGATCTCGGACCGGCATGAGTCAACTAAAAAAATATTAAAACGGGTTACACATAATGTAATTCTCTGATGCCGATGCCACTGTACATTTTTATATTGATGTTGTCAAACTAGTATGACCACATTTATACTTATTCTCGTTAAAGCCATTTTCGCTGAAAATAGCTCATATTTTATCATTTCTGCTTAAATCTTCAAAACGGGCCGGCAGGCCCGAAAAAATTTTTTTTCGGCCCGGCCCGTCTGGCCCGTTCAATTTTTTTGCCGGCCCGTTTATGTTGTTTGTCGGCCCGGCCCGGCCCGTTGAAAAAACTATTCTAAATCTGCCGGGCCGGGTACGGGCCACGGGCCAGGCCCGGGCCCGTGCAGACCTCTAATCTAAGGGAAACCTGGGATACTTGACACATAGCTCTTTTTTTTTTTTTTTTTTTTTGAGACTGGGAAATATTTGTATGTTGGAAGTGACATCACACAAAAATTTAAATTGGGCATATTAGTGTAAGACTTATATAATAAAAATTAAAAGTATCAATTTTGTTTGACAAAAATAAAAAGGTATTAACTTAACGTAACTTTTGTTCTTACGTGCTTCAGTCAAGTATCTTTAACAATAATATGCTTAACCCAAATTGAAAGTTTTGAACATTCATAATTTACTACCTTTACAATTCAGAATAATAATAAATATTATGTAATACTTAGTGTAATATATAGAGATTAAATCTACACATTCATTTAAAGAAAAAAAAAATCTTGAATTAACAACTGGGTCAAGTATTTTTAATTTTTCCAACCACATAAATTAATAATTAACTAATGGATGATTAGTCTGTATAGATTAAAAACTTTATAGAAATAAGGGATGTTGAAAGCTAGTAGGCATTGTAAGCATTTTTTAAATTAAATCATTGAATCTTTATGTAATGTTTTCCACCAAAAATTAAAAATAAAGATACTTTTCGGTTAGATGGCAGAAAGTGTTTTATATATATATATATATATACAAATATAATATATAATTGCACTATATTTGTGTATATACAATAGACTCCCTCAAATCCTCACACCTTGGGACCCTTGCGGAATTTAGAATTTTATGAATTTCTGGTCATTGCTTTGTTTACACTTTTTACACCGTAATTTGGATTTAATTAACAATGGAATCAAAAGTATAATGAAAGCCTACAATAAAATAAAGCATTAAAATAAGTAATAAACTAAAATAAAAATCTAGATAATTTTTTAAATTATTAAAAGCAAAGGTAAAGTATCATGTATGATGAAATGTTCATTATATAGATGAAATGTATTTATCCAAAAATTTTCTAAGAAAGTTGCCTCATAAATGTACATTTCTAAATCACATAAAACTCATAAAATAAGGAAATTTTAATTTAAATTTAGGCAGTTTCATTGTTTTAGGTTTAGACTTAATAAAAAAAAACTTTATTAATACATACATTTATTTGGTATGAAGATTGTGATTACCAATGATGTCAGAAATATCTTGAATTTTTTTCAGAAATAAATTTATTATTCTTTCATGAAAAAAACTTGAATTCAGTTATATTAACAAAAACTATAAATTAAAATATATATGGAATAAATATAAAGTTTAAAAAGTGAAATTTTGTCCCTATATCTGAACTGAATGTTTCATTGATTACATCCATAAATTATGTGCGAATTTTAAGATGTCTGCTGTATGTGTATAACACAGTTGCTTGGCTAATTTAAAGTACTAAAATAAATAAACATAGAAATTATTTGAAAGTAAAAAATACTTAAATAGAATTTTTTACCTGGTACATTATAATTTAAAATTTTATTAAAATTAAGGGATGTCAAACTGTTATACTGCATTATTTTATAGGCATTTTATCTCTGAATCTTTATGGATTTTTTTTTTTTTTTTTTTCAAATAATTACTAAAATTTCAACAATAAGTATGAGAGTTATTTGAAAGAGAAAAATACCTAGTAGATATATTTTCTTGGCTCATCAATGCACGACGTCCTTTTATGTGCAGCGCTAAAACAGAATCAGGACGAGCTTCAATAAACATTGCAGTATATTTTGCCAAGTTTTGATCGCTCACAACGTGATTCTCAAATGTTGATGAGACACAACAAAACTCTTGCAATGGCACAGTCTGGTAATTACTGGCAATTGCTGTTTTTTGGGACGACCAAAGACATTTTACATCTGTTGAAGATAATTTCTCGAACTTCAAAACATCATTCCTAAAAAAAAAAAAAAAAAAAAAAAAAAAAAAAGTATATGTATAGAAAATTATTTAAATTCTATATACACTTTTTTAAATTATTTTTAAGCATAAAATACAAATTCAAAAAATGTGTATTTAATGGATTAGTTTGCTTAATAACAGTTAATTTTACATTTATTTTCTAATAAATTGCATATTTCTTAATTATGTAATAAAATACAGTACTTTCCAGTTAGCCAGGCACTAGTGTTATACATATATATATATATATATATATATATATATATATATATATATATATATATATATATATATACACATATATAATGGTGTATAAACAAGTACTGGTACCCAGCTAACCCAAAAGTGCCTAAAATATTTAATAAACAAAAATTAACTGCAAAAAAAAATTATTCAAACTCATTTTATACTTTCTGATGTTTGATGTATATAAATTTTATTAATCCTATGAACTTAGTGTACATAATTATCAGTCATCATTGACTCAAGACAAGATTGCAAATTTTAAACAAAACAATATATACTCTTAACCCTTTATCTATCGAATTATAAATTCATGAAAATTTTATATTCTAAAGCATTTAATATAAATTGTTTAAACTAAATTAAAATATTTACATAATCATTTAATAAGTTTTTGAAGGATTTAGAAGGTTTAATTAATTTTTAATTTGCAAAGATTTTGTGCAATATTTATAACACCACTGAAATCCTTTATTTTAAATTGTTTTCTTAGTATTTTGTTGACTTATGAAATGTACAAATATGATGTTTTTACAATATAAATAAAGAAATATTTCCAAACTGAAAAATCCCCACCCCCCTCCCTCAACCCCCAAAAAGCTGAAAACATGTAAAAGCAAAAGAAAACACCCTTTTAAAAATTTTGTTGTTTTGTGTAACCAATAATGCTTTTGGAACAAGATAAAGTGATGTATTTAGAATTCATTCTAAACTATACTACAACTAATCATCGTATTGTATGAATTTTATAGTAAGTTATTTTTATGGTACCTATAATTACTGTCGGATGATAAAGGGTTAAATAGATCTACTTTGAGGTGGCAACTTCTCTCCCAAATCATCCTACATGGCACTGTGTTTTACAAATTGCCACACATATGTATTCACATTGAAGGGTCTAAATTTAGAGGGCATTAAAATTAAAAGAACTCATTTTTTAAAATCATTTTATATGTTTATAAAAAATTATTTAAAAATGCATTATTGAATCTGTTATACATTTTAAAAATGCATTGTTAATTTGTTGATGAAGGTTTAAAATTAATGGTTTGTCATAAAGTAATATAATATAAAAGGTGTATCATTAATTTATGTTTGCTTTGTTTGTAACACACATATGTGCATGTTTGTTTGATGTTCGTTGTACGCATAATTAATAAATATTTATGTTTATATAAAATTTCTTTACAATTCCATTTTCCTTTTAAATTTTTTTGACAGTTTCGTTTTCGGTTTTAGTCTTAAAAACCTGTTTCTTAAAGCGCCAATTACATTTGTAAATCTTTCACATATATTTTACTGCATTTTGATGAAATATTATTCACAACAGCTTTTTAAGCTTAGAATTTGTTATAAATTTATAATATATATATATTTATTTGTTTATTTATTTAAGGAAATGTATGAAATTAATAAAAAAAAAATCTAGTCATATAAACTAAATTGTAGTGCAAGTCGTAAATAAAATTAAACATTTACATATACATCTTTAATTTCTACATAGAAACTACTGCTTGATTAGAGATTTCTTTAAGGAATTTATTTGTATACACACAATTTATGCCAATAAGTCTCATGATGCACTTACCTACTGCAATGAATTAAAGTTGCTGCGGAATGCTTGCAACGACCCGTTGATCCTGCTTTGCAGGAGCACAACAAAGATATTATTTTCAAATTATCTTTTTCTACCTTCAAATCACAATTGATTTCATGGGGAGGCGCAGATAATGCACTGGTCTGTAAACATAGTGATAGCAATTTAATAGTGCTATCATCCATAAATTTTATGCCACAAGTAATTAAGTGGTTGGCTTTTAGAATTCTTTCCCCCTCTTCTATGCACCTACTATTAGAATTTCCGTCTAGAAACTGAAATATATCTATTAGGCCAATTCGCAAATCCATTTTTAAAGAGAAAAATAATGTATGAATAAAAGGTAAACAACGAGGTAAACAGGGTAGATAACTGGAAATATCCGCCATTATGATTTACTACAGCGCCACCTGCAGGAGATTTGAATCGCGAATATATGATCTACTTTTTACTGTAACTAATTATGTAGATTTATTATAAATCAATGAAACAGTTCTTTCTTAAAGATTGTCTTTCGTCGAATTTCGACGGGTTCCACCTCGTATAAATAATTTTCCAAAAAAAAAAAAAAAAAAAAAAGTACTTTTTTGTTTATTTTGGGCCTATTCACTTTTTATTTAAAACGCAAGCTATGAAAAAAAAAAAAAAATCTAAAATTATACCATAAATAACAAACTAGTTCCTGTAATCAACATAATGTCAACAACCAGCATAACATGCTAATTTTAATTAGGAATTAAAACAGCATATAGAGGCGATGCTCTACATGCTAACATGACATTGAAATGATTCTTTATTGTAAATGCATTTAAGAATTTTTTGATATTCAAATTTGATGTTTTTTAGTTTATTATCTACAATCGAATACAAATATCATAATCATCCTAAGCAAATTAAAAATACAGTAAAACCCCGATAATTCGGATTAATTGGGACCAGACCCAATCCGGGTTATCGAAAATCCGGATTATCTGGAGACTTAGAAAAAAATGAAATGAAATTAAGCATACTTACGGAAAATCACTTTTATGTTAAACTTATTGAATATTTACAGAGAGAAAAATGTTTACTTTGTAATAAAAAAGTCGAAAAGATTTCAGAAAAAGGTTTTTTTTATTCAAAATATGACGATGAAACAAGTTAGTGTTATATAAATCAGCAAAAATGTTTCTCAAGCTTGGAAAAAAAATAGCCAATTCGATCCGGATTATCGGGGTCCGGATTTGCGGGGTTCTACTGTACATGTAATGTAGTGCGCTTGCATGACACTTTACTTTCCTGAACCGAGAAGTTATATCTTTTCTCCACCAGATAGCGTATTTGAGAACCCACTCCATAAAAGTATCCTTTGCGAGCGGTCGACTCGAGAATGTTTCCTGATCAAAACCGTTGCATCATGTGGAGAATGACTCTTTAACTCTTTTTGAATGATTCATGCACCTATTTTATTATGATTGTTTTTGTTTATTTGTCGGCAGGTTTAACAAATCTGAAATTAAGAACTGTTTACTTTTGTTCGACGTGATTAAAATCAGGTAAGTTTAATTTAATGCATTAAAGAGTCAAATTAAACAAAATATGTGTCATATTTAATTAATTAAGTTGATTTTATATAAACTAGATTACTTATTGAAATCCAAAGTATGCTATCCGTCATTTTAATGTATGTACCCCGTTGAAACGTTTTATAATATTTTCGAAAAATGTAATATAAATTTTTTTGCCTAGTATCTTTTAGTAATATAGTATTATTTGCATTATATCTTATTTTTAATCACTGCATGAATGAGGAGGAATGAAACACTTTTTACAAAAATAAGAAAATCAACTTTATAGCAACATAACACGGAAAAAATTTTTTATAGCTGAGGGAATTGAGTTTCAAAATGTGTCCCATTCTCTTTACCAAAAAAGAGGTATAAAACCAAGCTTGGGTTTAGGACGTCAAAAAGTTGTTTTCAACATGATGTGCCAAAAAGTATTGAAAAGTGCCAATTTTATTTAATGTACATTTAAGTTGCGATAAAATTATGTAACATAATCCAAATTAGTTGTCATTTTCATGCTCGGACTGATAGCTAAAAATATTCAAATTACTATTTAAAGTGTTTTTCAAATTACTATTTATATTATTATTATTATATGTTCAGTTTGTTATTTAGAAACAAATAGAAATCAATTTAAAAAAAAAAAAGATTTTCTAAATCTAAAATGGCCACTATTCAATGACTGATTAGATACTACTTAGATTTTCAATGATTTTCTAAAAATGTTTGTTTTTATACAGAAACAACAGATATAAACCCCAGTTGTAATTTGCAATATAAATGCTCTCTGAGTATTTAAATGAATTATAATGTAAAATCTATATAATTAAATGTTTTTTAAATCAATAATTTAAAAAAAACTGGTTTGTTAAATTCAATGCTCACATATATATATAGATATGTATGGGTGATTCTCTCCAAATAGGCCAAAATAAGAGTTATGAGGGAGTGATGAATTTTAACAAAATGCTAATTTACTTTTTTACCATTATCTGAATTGAGATTAGTCTTAGTGGGCTTTAACTTAACTAAATATTTATAAATTAGTATTAGTTAATATTTTTTAATATTTGCCTGTATTCAATAGAGACTGATGAGGGAGTGAAGTGGAAGGCTTAGGACCTCACCAGTCCCTCATCAGCCTAAACTGAACACACACACACAAATAATTAAAATCTCTATAAATAAAAGGAATTCCGAGGATAATTAATTAATTAATTGAGGCACAGGGGAAAGCAAATCTTGGCAATGCGCCAACTCGGTCCAGAGGAAGCAAATCTTGGCAATGCGCCAACTCGGTCCAGAGGAATATCATTAAGAAATATAAAACAGATAATGTATTTATCACAAAAAATCGTCTGCTAAGAAAATATCAACACTTTAACACGAAACTAACGCAATCGTTGGATACATGTTCCCTCCCGTGTTTCTCATTGCTCATTTTAAGTATTTTTAGAGTTTAATATTAGTTGTTGTTTTTAAAACTGATTTTTCACAAAGTCAGCTGCGACGTATTTCAGACAATGCATTTCTGCATGCTTCCAGTTATTGATAAAATCATACAAATTTCAAGTTCGTTTAATATTGCTAATACGGACCCGGGCAACGCCGGGCGGGTCAGCTAGTAATAATAATAATAATGTAATAATAATTATTATTATTACAGATTTAAAAGAATTTGGATATAATTTAAGCCCTATTAAGCCTAATCTCACTTCAGATATTAGTAAAAATGTAAATGGGCATTTTGTTAAAATTCATCACTACTTCACAATCACTCCCTCATAACTTTTATTTTGGCCTATTTGGAAAGAATCGCCCATATCTTTATTTTAATATCTTAGTTTAAGTTTAATTATTAAGAAAAATTTTTTTTGTTAAATTTTATTCTTACACTTTATAAAATAGTCTAATTTTATTATTATTTGAGCATATTATTTTAAGTTTTTAGTTGTAAGTTTAGCCTTAATCATTTTATGTGGAAAAATCTTAGAATGAGACTAACATTAAAACAATATTAAAATATGCATCATATCCAGTGATGCTGCTGGACTTTAAAAATCCTGGTCTCCAGGACCCATAACTTCTAAAAATTGTGGGTTCCTTTTTTATAAAAGCGGGTTCCCACAAATAATAAGTCATACTTTTTGACGCAAAAATTGAACTTGTTCATTTACAAAAGAAAAATGAAATGCAATAATTAATTTTTTAATAATAATAACTAAATAATTAAAACCAATATTAATTTTTTTTTAAACTATTAAGAGAAGTTTTCTTTACTTTTTAAAAAATAAATGTGCAAGATACAAATTTAATTATAAAATAATGCTTATTTGTGTGCAGAAGATACTAGTGTCACAATTGTTAGCATTTCTTTTTAAAAAGGGACAAGACTGATTTATTGAAAAAGACATTTTTGCTGAAAAAAAGAATAATTTTGCTGAGTAAAGGGGTACTTTTTGTTTAATTTCAGGAGTCTCATTTACTCGAAAAGACGTGGAGCAGTCAAAAACGGATTGCGATGCAGGAAAATCAGTTTTTAGAAAAGAAAAAAACAATTTTGGAGCAACAAAATTAGTTTTTGGGACAGGAAAATTCACTCCCGGCATTAATTATTATTTTTTTTTTTCTGTGCCCCTCAGAGGAAATTTCAGTTTACTCACAATTTTTTGACAAAATTTGTCAGTTTTGTGAATTTTTTAGCAAAATTTTAAGTTTTTCGCGATTTTAAGACAAAATCTATCATTTTATCAAAATTTTTTTAAATCAAATTTGGCATTTTATTGCGATTTTTAGAGGGAATTTGTTGTTTTTTCGCAATCGTTTGAGGAAATCTACTTTTTTTTTTTTTTTTTCTTCAAGATTTTGTGACAAAATTTGTGTTTTTTCTCAAATTTTATGATGAAATTTGAAGGTTTTTCTTGAATCCTTTTACAAAATTAGCCTTTTTTTGTCGATCTTTTCTAACTATTTCTATATTTTTCTATTAGAAATATTATCTCTCGATCAAGATGCAAACTTAGTCCTTCCGTTATCATATTTTCCTGAAGACGCCCGCAGAAGACGGCGCGAAACATTGATATTTTATTTTATTTTAATTGTACAAATGTATATTAAAATTCTTGTTTTGTGCATCAATGAGCAATGTGTTGTATTTTTAATAAATGCATTCTTATTAGCTATTAAATCTTTTATATTTTTAAATCACAAGATATTAAAAAATACACTTTTTACGTATAAACATTTCAATAAACAATTTTATTTTACTTGATAGGTGTAACGAAAAATTAAAAACAAATATTGACATCTTTCGATTCCATCTTATAAGAACTATAATCATAATAAAATAAAAATATGAATCGTTTCACGTTCAACACAAATGGCTTGCAACAAAGATATGTAAATTAAAAACCATGCACACTATTGTAAAAATAATGAATTAAAAATAGACCATGATCAAAATTAATTATCATCTTTAGGGATTAATCTAGGGCTAGCCAAATAGCCAAAATGCTAACTGAAGGCTCGTTATGCCCCGAAAGCCTCTAGTGGATTAGCCAAATAGCGACAGCCAAAAAAAATGTTACATCATTTCCATTTTATCATTCCCCATTTCGTAAACCTGCTGCTTGTCGCACAGAAGGAAAAAAAAATCATACTGTGTCTGCAACTTGCTTCAAAATTTGTTCTGTCCTCTTTGAGGGAGTATCTTAAAACTGTTTACTTTAGGTGAAGACATTTGCGAGCAAATGATAAACCTATGGGTAAGTTATTTTCTAATATCTAACTTGTATTTCGACATTTTTTATTAATTTTCTTTCGTATTAGGTAGCTAAGATCCATCTGTACATTGCATTTTTTTTTACTTTTTCGATTTAATTGTAGATATTTCTTAAAATTGCTTTCAAAATTAGTATACATGCACATGATACAATAAATGCTAGCTCTGAATCATCAATGTATCAGATGCATATCATGTATTCTTTTCAGATTTGAGTATTTGCTTCCTAGTAACATAACAAGAAAAAGTGATGAAAAATTCAGTTTGTAATGGTGCAGAGAAAATTAAGTTTATTTTACTTTGACTTAACTTTGACCCACTTATGAGAAGAAACTGAAATTGTTTATGAATGGAAGTTGCCTAAGTAGGTTCTGGCTTCAAGGTGTTAAGAAAGGAAGCTAACTGATTGTATTCTTTTATTCTATAAATAAGGCAGGTACTACTCTGTTATCCCGTCGACCGATTTCGCAAAATTATACAAATCGCCAAACTAATAGCTAAATTATACATATTGACATTTTTTTTTTTTTTTTTAAATAATAAGAAAACAATTTAGTAGAATATTAAAAAAAAATACAAATAAAAAGTTGAAATAAAAATCACTTAATGATGTTTTAAACACATGTACCATATTTAATGTCATTCAGTTGACATTCACAACCATCCATTATTGGCATTTAATCTTATAATTTGGCGATAGTATTTTGGTCGACGGGATAACAGAGTAGTACCATAAGTCATTACTGACATGTTTCCCAGTGTAAGTTTTTTGTATAAATTTGTAGCAACACTTGTGCTGTGTACAACAGATTGTGAAAAGAGATTCAGCCTCATGAATATAACAAAAACTGACTTGAGAAATAGACTGACAATCACATAATAATGAATAATATGGAAAAGACAGTAAAAAAAAAAAAAATATTCATTCTTTCTAAAATCCATTTATGTATGAATCTCGAAGGGTCAATCTTAGAGTGGCGTATTGTTTGTATATAGCACAATTTAAAATAATACTCTTGTATGTAGCAGTTTTGTATAAATGAAACATTTTTCTTTTTCTTGGCTAAAATTATCATTATTTGGCTAAAAGTTCTTGACTATAATTAGCCAAAAAGCTACAACTCTCTTTTTCCTAGATTAAACCCTAATCTTGGTTTATCCTATTCAAGCTTTCACAAGGAGTTTATTTATAAACTCTAACATAAACCAGGGCTTGAATTTCAGGGCGGCATGGCGGGATTCGCGCCCAAAATTTTGAAATCCCGCCCAAAAGAATATCGTGGGCAAGAGACTCCCGCCCAAAAAAATTACAAATTTTCTGAAAATTTTTGCCTTTTGAAACTACGATTAACTCCCACGATCTTTTTGCATATTTTGTGATGTTTTCCTGCGACTGAATGACATATTTTGCGAGTTTTTTACTGCCAAAAATCGTTGAATTTCACGATTTTTTTCTGTAATGGATCGACAAATTTCGCATATTTCCCCCACGATCGATTGACAAGTTTCGTGCAATTTTCCGCCGCAAGAACGGAGTAAATCTTTCGAATTTTCCAAAAAATTAATGCATTCTATTCCAAAAAGTTATGAAACACCGTTTATCAGCCCAGAAATTCAGGTAGTTAGTCTGAATTTCCGGACTGACAACTGATTTTTCATAGCTTTTGAACCGAGCTGAATTGCATATTTTCACAATCGTTTTCAGAAAAAGAAAACGCAGAAAATTTTGCTAGATTATCGTGATAGAAACTTTGATTTTGTCAAACCATCGCATCGCGGAAAAAACTGTTTCTCTCAAAAAATTCGATTTTCCTTTAAAAAAAAAAATCGCGATAAAACGGGAATTTCTTCACTAAGATCGCTGTATAAATGCAAATTTCGGTAAAGGATCGTGGAATAAACGCGAATTTCGTGAAATAATAGCAAATTAAACGGGAATTTCATGAAAGCACCTCTGAATAAATGCGAATTTCGTGAAAGTATCGCCATATAAACAGCGCCGTGCGAAAAAGGGAAGGGAGAGGGCAGTTGCCCCGGACGCAGAAATTTAGGTGACGCCGATTTTCTATTACCAACATCATTTTTGGCTTGTAAGAAGAAAAAGAAAAAATACTAATTTGAAACTTTGTTCCAAGGGCAGTTTTTCTTCGCACGCCCCTGCATATGAACCCGAATTTATCTAAATGTCGCTTAGAAAACGTGAATTTCATGAAAGAATCTCGAAAAAATGTGAATTTTATTAAAAGAACATATAAAAACGTCAATTTTGTTGAAAGAACGTGAAAAAATATAAATTTTGTTGATAATCAAGGGAAAAAATGCTAATTTCTTTAAAGGTTATCTTTCTTCAAATTTGTCAAAGAGTTCATCAGGGATGATTCCGAGTATAAATTTTTTTGAAATTCACAGCATATTTTCTGAAAGGTTACAGTAGATTGTGTGAGGGGGGGGGGGGGGGGGGGGATTTACTTTTGACACTGTTTTTTTTTTTTCACGCACTTAGACGAAATTTGTGGATTTTTCGCGATCTTTAGACAAAATTATCAGATTCTTTAGATTTTTGTATGATTTTTGCAAATTTTTGATGAAATTTGAGGATTTTTCATGGTCAAATGCAGAAATTTGCAGATTTTTCGCAATTCTTTGACAAAATTTGCGATTTTTTTCACGATTCTTTGACGAAATTGGCAATTTTTTTTTTATCCTTACCTGAAGTTTGCATTTTTTAGCGAAACTTTGATGAAATTTGTATTTTTCTTTCACTATTGTTTGACAAAATTCGCGTTTTTCACGATCTTCTGATGAAATTCGTGTGTTTCCCGCGTACCTCTGATGATATTTACGATTTTTTGGCAAGCGATTTATAAAATTGATTTTTTTTTGGGGCGACGATTTGTCGAAATTCGTCGAAAAGAATCGCAAAAAAGGTGTCAATTTCCTCAGAGGGAGGAGGGAAAAAATATAGGCGTTTCCTTGAAAAACAACACGCACACAAACACATCTATTTATTATTATAAGTATAATTTTTAATCAGAAATAATATACACTGGATTAACTTTTGAAAAATTAGATTAACCCGAACCCTACTTGCAGGAATCTACACTCAACCTAAAATCAACCAACTGAACCAAACACAGAGTTTACTACAGTAATGAGATTCTTCCGCGAAATTCCGCTTTTTCGATATTTTTTATATCGGCAAAGATCGCGATAATTACTGTTGTCATCAAAACATCGCGAAAAACACAATTTTCGTCAAAAGATCGCATAAAAGCACAATTTTCGGCAAAAGATCGCGAAAAAAGCATTAGTTTCATCTAAGGATAGCGAAAAAACACGACTTTCATCAGAAGATCGCTAGAAAAATGCAATTTTCTTCCATAGATCGCGAAAAAAACTGCAATTTTCGTCCATACGTCGCGAAAAAACGCATTTTTCGTCCACAGATCGCGAAAAAAATTTGTTTTCCGTTCACAGATCGTGAATAAACGCGTTTTTTGTCAAAAGATCGCGAAAAATATAATTTTGTGAAAAAATCGCAGAAAAATGTGAATTTCATCAAAAAATCCAAAAATTTACCTAAAATTTTAATGTTTTTAACAACTTTTTTTTTAGATAAAAGGGAAATTTAACATTAGCTTCCCATGTTTGTTAAATGATTTTTAAGTGAAAACATGATAAAATTTGAATTGGACAACTAGCTAAGATTGCTGTGTAAAAATTGCATTAGAAATACAAACTTAAAATAGAAACTTTCATTTCAGAATTACTTATAGTAGCATTTGCATAAATAGATTCATTCTGACCCTCCCCCCCCCCCCTCCAAACAAAAATAAAATAAAATAAAACAGGATTTAAGAAAAAATATTATTTTATTATTGCAAATAAAATAATTTTAATTGCCTTTAACGCGCGCTATTTAAAAATAACTTCATATTTTCCGGTTATCTCGCTTTTCCTCTTTTTTTAACTTTTTGCAATCTCATACCTGTATCTAGACTTTAACAAAAGTAATTAGCACTGGGAGGGAATTGATTTACTCTTTTTTTAAAATTAAAAAACACATTTTGCATAATTATTCCGAGTTGTTGATAAAAATTGCTTTAGTGGTATTTTGTCGTGTCTGTATTCGTGTAATTCTTTAAATAGCACATAAAATAACAGTAGGTTTTAAAGATTTTTTTTCTCCCTCCCAAACAGCTAAACTCCCCTCCATTTGTAAATGGTGGTAGGGAGACTCCCTTCCTCTGGAAAATTGAATTTCAAGCCCTGTAAACTTATGAATTTTAAATGAATAATTATCATTGAAAACAAAATTTTCATGTGTATAAATTTCAATAGACTCTGCAAACAAAATTTTTACGTGTATAAATTTCAATAGACTCTTATGATAATAATTAATTAATATTATAATAATGAAAGCAAATTATGTTTCATATCAAATTGTTGTCATAAATCCATTACAAGTGAGTGTATTGAAATTTATGCCCGTAAAAATTTTGTTTGCAATGATAATTTTTCTTTTAATATTCATAAGTTATGGCTAGAGTTTATAAGTAAATTCCTCGTGAAAGCTTGAATAGGATGAACCAAGTTGATAATTAACTTTGATCATGGTCTATTTTTAATTTACATCTCGTTGTCACAAGCCATTTGTATTGACCATGAAACAATTTTTATTTTTATTATACAGTAGACTCCCTCAAATCCGCACTCCTAAAAACCACAACTCTCTAAAATCCACACATATTTTACAGATGTAAACAATAAAACATTCAGTTCAGATGTAGGTGCAAAATTTGATTTTATTAGTTTTATATCAATTCCATATATTTTTTTAATTTGTAATTTTTGTCAAGGTTATTGAATTCATGTTTTTTCATGAAGAAAGAATAATTTATTTCTGAAAAAATAAAGATATTGCTGATATAATTGATAATCACAATCTTAGCAAATATATTTATGTATTAATCAAGCTTTTTTAGTTATTAAGTCTGGCTAAACCTGAAATAAAGCTTCATTATTTTATGATCTTGATGTGAATTAATACTGTACCTTTACGAGGCAAGTTTTATTGAATAATTTAAGAAAAATACATTTCATCTTTATAATGAATATTTAATTGTACATCATTGATTATTAATTTGACCTTTGCTTTTAGTATTTTTATCATTTTAAAAACTGTCTAATTTTTTATTATTTTAGTTTATTACTTATTTCATTATATTTTAGATTTCATTATTAATTACATTCAAATTACTTAAAAAAAAATGTAAACAAAGCAATGACCAGAAATCCACAAAACCTCTGGTCCCAAGCTGTGCGGATTTGAGGGAGTCTATTGTATTATGATTATGGTTCTTATAAGATGGAATCTAAACATGTCAATGATTGTTTTTAATTTTTCGTTAAACCTATCAAGTAGAATAAAATTGTTTATTGAAATGTTTATAATTGCCATTTTTAGTGATCTATTGACATAATTTAAATTTTTTTCAGTGATTTTTAGGGGGACACTTTTTTGAAATTTTTTATAAAATCAGGGAGAAGGGAGAGGGGGCGGATTGATTAGGAAAGGTAAATTAACGGGATTTTTGGTATAGTTTTTGTTGTTATAAGTCCAAAACTATGGTCTCATTATACCTGAATAGATTCTGTAAATACTATAAACTTTCAACAGTCGTGTAAAATGTAAATATTATAGTAAAGTATTTAAAAATGTATAAATGTTATCAATAGCATAAGCCATAAATTATTTATGTTGAGTTAATACTTATATTAGCTAATTTAAAGAAAAGAACAGTACATATGCTGAATAGATGTGATGCATGTATTCAAAGCATCTGACATTTCCTACATTTCTTCAAGTATAAGTTATCTGTATATTTTTTTGATGGAATTTTGTGCATGTGTTTGCAAAATATAAAATACTTTATATTTTAAATTTTATACCTATCACTTTTAAAAGCATTTATAAATGTTAAAAACATTTAAATTGTTAGTAAACTAAGCAAAATAAAGAAATAGACATCTTTCTTTAATTGTATCTTGTGTGCTATAAATATATATATTTTTTTTCATCTTGACTTTTAAATTACTCATTTATAATTTCTTTTTCTTGTAGGTTTTTTGCGAGCTTATTTGAAGGAAAATCCTGCTTAGACTGGCATTACTGACTGAAATTTAAATATCAATTGAAAAATTTTCAAAGATTTGTATGTAAATGTTCACCAAATGTCTTTAAAATTTTTCTCACTATATATATATATATATGTTTTTTAGGTAATCATATTCTGATGAATTCCTAAACTTGTAAAGACATTAACGTAAGTAAGTTACATAAAACCTCTTTTACCCTGTTTTCAACTTGGAATATCTTTTCAAAATCAAATTTTTTACTAACATCCTTCTAGTTTTTTCAGTGCACAACATACAATTTTTTGCTATCTCATAAAGAATTTTTCACTCATTCATGAAGTAATGTGCGTCTGATATGTTACTAAAAATAGTTTTTAAAAGTGCAATTAAGTTCTAAATTTCTGTATAATTTTCAGAATCAACATGTATAAACATTCTAATGATTGAATACATTTTGACTTATAAGCATTTGAACCTTTCTCATATGTTTTACCATGAGGAATGAGAATAATTTAATAGGAATAAAGAAATAATATCTCTTTGTAAAAAGCTTGAATTAATATATCATAGTACCATGCATAAAAGTTATATGCTGTATATAGAGAGAAACAAAACATAAAAATCTTTATCTGCCCATAAAAAAGCTTTTTAAGATCTTTTATAAAGAAACATGCTTTTGATGTATGTTTAAAAGTTTTTCTTCAGAATATAGTCCCAATTTAATCTTTTGTCTACAGAATTATTTATCAAGAAATTGCTTCACCCGAATAATTTTCTTTTTTAATATCTGAAGATATATTAGAATTTTTAAATTATAATTATGTGAAATTTAGACTTTTTTTTCATTAAAACTTATTGGTAGTTATAACTTTATTAAAATATTTACAAAAATAATCTTGATAATGAAGAAAAAAATTTTTATGGAACTATTACAAATCTTATAAAAGCTATGCATTTAATTCATAATAATCCTCTCTGTGAATTTTGTTGTTGAAAATGCTTTATTTAACTTTTTCTTAAAAAGAAAAGCTATACCTATAAAAATGATTAAGAATATTACCACTTTTTGAAAATATTTAAGGGTGTTCTTAACTGATCCACTCAACAAGCGAAAAACGTTTTGACACATTTACAAATTCATTTTTTAACAGAAAGTTATAAAATTTTAATGCCTGACTATGAAAGCGATTTCAAATTGAACTTATTTTTCCATTGTATGATAATTAAATTACTTATCAAGTTATAAGCTATTTCGATGATGCAATCACCCATTTTTCTCCTCCTTTTCGACCGGTTTTTCTGCTTTTGTCGGGAAATATGCTCAAAAGTGTCAACTTTGAAGGTTTGTTATGAAAAATCTATTGTTTTTATTTAAAAACAAAAGAATGAGTGCAATTGGACAGTTTCTGAATAACACCTGCTATTTTCATGCATTTCCGAACAAAAATAAATTAATGCATGTGTCACAAAGTTGCCCTTTTTGATTTAAGAACACCCTTAACTTCAACTGTTTCTCTATACTCTCAAATTTGATCAAGAAGAGTGTGTGGAAAATAAAGTAAACCTTTATTACTAGCTTGAGTAAACAAATTTTTTGTTAAATTTTCTTCAATGGCTCTTAAAAGGTACCATTAGTGCATAAAGGGTTAAATTTTATTAATCACTTTGAGAAATATGCTGAAATGTGTTACTAAACATTTTTTAAATTATAAGCATTTGAATCTATGTTATATTTCTGATGATATCAATTGAGAATTTTTTATTGAAAGTAGCACTAATTACTTAATAACTATGGATCAACATCATTCTGTTAACAGAAAAACTACATCTAACGTATGTGAGATATGCCAGAAATCATTTTCACAGATGGCACATTTAAAAACTCATCTACGAACACATACTGGAGAAAAACCGTATGTGTGTGAATACTGCCAAAAAGCCTTTTCACGCAATGCATTGTTAAAAGAGCATATTGATAGGCATTTTATGGAAAAAACATATTCATGTGAAGTATGTAGTAAACAATTTTTACATAAGCAGTCTTTAATTGAACACATTCGTATCCACACTGGTGAAAAACCCTATGTTTGTAGTGAGTGTCAAGCATCATTTACAAAAAGCAGACTTTTAAATCAACATTTTATTATTCATACCCAAACAAAACATGTATGCGATGTATGTGAAAAATCTTTTCAACGAGAAAAAGATCTGAATCAGCATAAACTTTTTCACTCAGGAGAAAGACCA
Organism: Maratus speculifer; assembly: GCA_964019185.1. Classification (NCBI taxonomy): domain Eukaryota; kingdom Metazoa; phylum Arthropoda; class Arachnida; order Araneae; family Salticidae; genus Maratus; species Maratus speculifer. The sequence goes on along the minus strand of OZ025301.1, from coordinate 97,715,815 downwards.
TACATGTGTGATGTGTGCCAAAAATCATTTGCACATCAAAACAGTCTTTATAAACATCTTTTTGTCCATAATGGGAAAAAACGATTTGTATGTGAGCTGTGCGAGAAGGCTTTTACATTTAAAGGAAGTTTGAAACAGCATCTTCGTTTGCATGCTGGAGAAAAACCATACGTTTGCCAACATTGCAAAAAATCATTTGCGCAAAAAGGGCATTTGAAGCGGCATCTTATATCTCATTCTTTAAACAGAATACCTGAGCCAACTAAAAAACTATTCATATTTTCTGAAAAAGGAAGTTCAGATATCAAGGAAGAATCAAATTCATGTGATAAATCTACTGAAGAATTCTCTCAGACAAATCCTTTGGACCTTCCTCAGAATGCCAAAACAAAAGAGGAAGGATATATGTGCAGCAACAATAAAGGAGTTCCAGAGAAGAAGGATTTAGATGAGAGAAAGAGATTGCATGTCTGTAATGTATGTAAAAAAAAATTTTCACAGAAAAGATCCCTTGATGAGCATCTTCGTATACATTCTGGAGTGAAACCGTATGTTTGTGAAATATGTTCAAAAGCATTTCTGCGAAAATCAACATTGGCAATACATCGTCGTGTTCATACTGGTGAACAACCATACTCCTGTGATGAGTGCAATAGAAAGTTTTCAAGAAAGAGTTCTTTATATCTGCATATACAGCGAGTTAATCGGCAAAAACCACATGTTTGATAAGTGTTGAAAGACATTTTTAAGTCAAAATATCTTATACTGATACATTGTGTTATAGAAGGAAAATGAACCTGTGTGACAAATGTTGTAGGAAGTTAGGAAAAAAAAAAAAAAAAAAAAAGAAATTGTTTAAATAAACACATTTAGTGGTATACTCAGGAAAAAAAAAATATCTTTATGATGAGTGTTGTTTAAAATATTTTTTTGAAAAGCTTACTAAATTCAGCAACATTTAGCTCAAAAATGATAATAAAGAAATTAAATCACTATGAAATTTCTAATAAGACACTTTTTTATGGAAAAAAATTTGAATTAATAAATCACAATAATATCGAATGCACAACTATTAATTGTAATTTTTTAAGTAAAATTTTACTGCCAAAAAATTCTAAAAATATCTGCAATAACTTACAAAATAAATCATGCTTTTATTTTAACTGTAAATTGAAGTTACTTGGACATCCACAGCAAAAATGCTAGAAATCATTCCTATTTCTACCATGCTGAAAGTATTGATAGAATTAAAACAATACTTGATCAATAACATTAATTAGTGTTCTGTTCATGGCCATTTTTTAAGATTATAGTAACTTTTTTAAAATGTTGAAATGCACTCTAGTATTGGGCAATGCTGTGATATCCTAATTGATTCTTTTAATTAGCTCAATTATTTCTCGATAATTCTTGTCAACCATTTGAGTTTGAGTTAACAATGCTTTGAGGTCTATAGCTACAGTGGCTGTTACCTCGAATGATCCAGTAATGCACAGAAACAAATACAGAACTCTTTATTATTACAAGAAATACAGTACATACATTTTAATACACATCACAGGGACAACACAGACACCCATGCCGCTAGCTGGACTCGAACCAGGGTCCAGCGGTGTCGGAGGAGCTGATGCTACCAACCACGCCACTGGATCGACTTGTCAATCATTTGCTATTCATATTCGATCAAACCTTATTATGAAACATCTCTGATAGTTGAGTTGAGACAATCTTTGAATTCATCATACACAGCAAGATAATATCTGCATCAAATAATTTTTTCAGTTACCTGTGATGTTTTATTTTTTTAATATCTGAATTATTTTTCGATAATTCCTGCCAACCAATTGCTATTCATATTCTATCAAATTTTATTATGAATCATCTCTAATAGTTGAGTTGAGATAGTCTTTGAAGATATCAGATGCAGCATGCAAATATCTGTATCAAATAATCTTTTCTTTTACCAATGGTATCAATTTTCACATATACGTAGTTGTACCATTGGCGAAAAAAATATTTCTTCTTGCAGCCTGAAAGATCTTGAGATTGAAGAGAACAGCAGGCAAGTGATCCATGAGGAGAAGTGAACTTTAATCTGTTACTTTTTTGTGCTAAATAATTAAAAATAAAGCAAAAACTATGTCATTTTTTCTATGTGAGAAAGCATTTGTTTTACTGAAAAAAATTTTGTTGTGCAGATGTAATGTAATAGAAATCCTTTGGGAATTTCTTTTTATTTATTTTTGAAAGAATAATGGGTGGGTTTATAAACGCATTTAAGAAGCCACTTGACTTGCTTAAAAAGACCCAAATGATAATGTTAAATCTATGAAGACGTTATTTTTAAGTAACTCGCTCAAATTTTAATATTTTTACATGATTTTGTTTTGCATAGTATAGCTGAAGATAATCCACAACTAGACTAGTTTTTACTTTTTTGATTTTGGTTATATATTTTTTAAAATATGATAGTTTCAATTTCAGAACTAGTTTCAACCAGTTCTAAAAATTAAAGTAATTGAAAAAAAATCAAAATCAAAAAATAAGAACTAGCCTGGTTGTAGATTGTTTGTTCTCAGCTATCCTATGCAAAAATAAAATAAATAAATAAGTAAAAAATAAAATAAAAATCCTGTAAAAATATTAAAATTTGAGCGGGATATTTGGAAGTACACCCCCCCCCCCTCCCCATAGACTTAACATTATCATCTGGGTGTTTGTGAGCAAGCTGAGTGATCTCTTAAGTTAAAAAAATTATTATTTTAAACTATCCAAATGAAAAAAATTATGGTTTCTTGAAATTTTACTGAAACATTATTTATAAAAGTCTAACAAATATAAATTAGGTTGGATACTGCTAATGTTAATTACAGTTGGCTATGGAATATTTGAAGATGTCAGGAAAAGTCATTTTATAACAGGGTTAAATAAATATAAAAACTTGTCGGTATTTTTTTTTTACTTGTATATACAAAAAGATGGAATTGGAATTGTAAAAATTTTCAACTTTTGAGAAATTTTGAAAAAATTCTTTGGCTTGTTTTTAAGACCTACCAACATGCCAATTTTCACTTAGATTGTTCTAATAGATTAAGATGCATTATTATTATTATTATTATTTTTTTTTTTTTTTTTTTGATTAACTTTCTCATCTTTTTTTTTGCAGTTTGAATAGAGAAATAATAATAATAAAATCTTAATATATTTTGACACTTAATTGTGCATATAGTTATAATAAAATTAATATAGAACTTGAAACAGGATGAAATTTTCAGGCACGTTTTTTGACCTCATCTTGACAAAAGCTATTGGGCTTGAGTTAATTGCCTGATGTAAGCTTTGCTCAGTTTGGATGAAAGCTATTTTACCTTGTGTGTATGAATTGGTTTGGATGAAAGCTATTTTACCTTGTGTGTGTGAATTGGTTTGGATGAAAGCTATTTTACCTTGTGTGTGTGAGTTGGTTTGGATGAAAGCTATTTTACCTTGTGTTTGTGAATTGGTTTGGATGAAAGCTACCTTGGTTTGGTCTGGTCTGATTTGTTTATTTGTTAGCTATTTATGTCAAATAGGCAGCAATTTATGGCAGACCCAAAATCAATGAAGACATCCCTAACCCAGCCCAATTTGACTTTTTTCACTGAAAAAGGCTTACTAACATTATCCTGCAATTAAAATTCTCTTTTAAATAATAATACATACATAATATTCAGAAATTTTAAATTAGAGCATTTTCCGGGTAATATGTTTGCAAGCTATTCAGTATAGAAATATAGTGATCCCTTAATAGTGGTGACAGTCCAAGAGCTGACCACTCAAAACCCTAAGTCATCAAGCACAAGAAAAAATCCTTTATTTTATTTAAGAATAGTAATAGAAGAATCTAATGATCCATGTCTGCCAGAAGCAAAGTGGTGCATAAGCCGAAAATTGATACCACTAGTGGTTGACTCGTAGGATTAGCATTGTGTTTTCTTGCACCCAGTTGTCCGTGTTTTCATACTTTTGATTGTACAGCAAATACAATGCTAAATCTACGAGTGAACCACTAGTGGTATCAATTTTTACTTTCTTCTATCTTTACAAGAAGAAAGTATGGGATTCATGAAAATGTTCAACTTCTGGTTTTCGATGGATTTATACGTTTTAGAAGGTCCTGAACACGTTTTGACTATTTTTAGAAAATGTCTGTCTGTCTATAAGTGACAAAAAATTTGTGGGCGCTCTATCTCAAGAATTAATGCTCGAAATTTCATAAAATTTTATATTCAGTTAGACCTTGATATGAATTAGTGCCTATTGGTTTTTGGTGTAAATTGGCCTGTAGGTGGCACTGCTATACTACATTTTTCATGATTTTATTGATTGCTATATCAGAACTAATGCACAGAATTTCACCAAACTTCAGATTCTGTGAGACCTTGATATACATAGACGCTGATTAAGTTTTGGTGTAAATTGGCCTGCAGGTGGCGCTGCTATGCCACGTCTTTCATGATTTTCATGATAGCTATATCTCAAGAACTAATGCACAGAATTTCACCAAACTTCAGATTCCGCAATACCTTGAGATACAATGCCACTGATAAGGTTTTGGTGTGAACTGCACAATAGGTGGCGCTGCTATGCTACATTTTGCACAATTTTTGCAATAGCTATATCTCAAAACTAATGCAGAGAACTTCATCAAATTTCAGATTCTATTACACTAGAATATATAACATAATTAGACATGTATATATATATATATATATATACCTATGCGCTAAATCGATGTAATTATTTGCACTTTTTAAATGGTTTAATTGACGTGATTTAAATAGAAGAAAGTTTTGTGATGGACACAACATACTAATTGGTTTATGCACCTACTTCGGTTCTGTCAGACAAGGATCATTAGATTCCTCTACTGCTACTCTTCCATAAAATGAAAGATTTTTTTTTCTTGTTCTTGATGACTTAGGGTTTTGTGCTGTCGGCTCTTAGACTATGAGGGTTATGTTCATGAAAACGTCTGCAAATGTTGAGATTATTTTTCTGTGCATAAAAAAGGTTATAGACCGGGGGTGGCAGCGCAGATAATCATCACATTGAGTTCAAGAATAAAAATCTAGGATTAGTTAATTCTCAATTCACATATTAAAAACGCAGTCAGTCTGCCAAGTCATATCTTGGTGGAAAAAACCTAAAAACCTGATTTTAGCAGTTGACTGGTAGGTTTACCATTGTATTTTCTTGTACCCAAAATTATCAAAACATCAATTATTGGGAGCAGGAAAACATAATGATAAACCTATGAGTCAACCATTAAAATTGTGTTTTTTGATGTTTTCCACCAAGATTTGACCTGGCAGACTGATTGTGTATTAATATACTAATCGAGATTTAACTAATCCAAATTTTCATCTGTGAATTCAATGCATGATTGCCCCTGCTGCCCCTTTTTGGTCTGTTAGGTTTTTGATTTTTTTAAAAATGGAAACAATGTAAAAAAAAAAAATTGCATATATTCACTGAACTTTGAAAGGACTTGGAAATAAAAGTTATAAAAGATAAAATTGTAAATTCAAAGTAAATGTCAATGTATTCATTTTTTAAACTATGCAAAAGTTAACTTTTGTAATTAACTTTTGTTTTGATGCATAAATTTTTATATATTTTCCTAATGTGAAAAATAAATTTTACTAAATTAATTGTTACCTTTTTTAAACAATTAAAATCTAGAAATTTAAATATGACCTCTACCAAGAGATCACCGCTCGGAGCGACCAGTTATTATTGGAATGGAATGTAGTCACTATAGGGAGGTTTTACTGTGCAAAGAAGCTGAAATGATGGTAAATACGAAAATTTGAAGTATATTTTGACCACAGTAAGTTTGTTTCCAATCTTAAAAAGTGTATTACACTACAGGGAAAGAAAATAGCCAAAATGAAATAAATGTGGTGAAGCAAAGACTTTATTTAATGAAAAACTAGATTCTGTTTGTTATTAGTTCTAGCTGTTGCCATAATCATTGAATAAATTAATCTAAAGTCTTGTAATTAAAAATCAGGATTGGCTTTAGGAAGTGATGAGAACAGGCAACAACTTTGCAACCCTAAATTCTAGGTTGTAAAAAACAGTAAAATAGCTTATTTAAAGTTTAATACTTTTGTTTTAATGTAACATTCATATTAATACTAAAAATCAAGGGTATCATACCTATTTAAGCTGCTTTTGCTCACAAGCCAACTTATTGTGGTCAGATAGTACTCTAACCCTTTAAGCGTCCTAACCAGGTTTTTCCATTACGTTATATTTGAAATCAAGGACCAATTTAATTTAAAAAAAACCTGATATTAATGTTATTTTTTTGCAGTAAATAAGATAAATAAATATGTAAGGTAATCATAAACAAATCCCCATACAAATGATTTTCATTGGTATTATTTTATGAATCATTAAACATAAAGTAAAAATTATGCCGGACGCTTAAAGGGTTAACTGTATCATTAATACAACTATAAATGATATATTCAGATTAAACAATTAATACACACCTGTTGCTGAAAAAAAAATTCAAATTAATTTGAGATGAAAACTAAATGTCAATTAAAGACATTCATGCTCAATTAATTAAGCAATCATTGTATAAAAATAAAATTCTTTTTTCTCTCATACCTTTATTTATTTATGAAAAACATTGTTTCTTATCATTTCGATTTATGTCCTTTACATTTTTATAGTATATGTAATATATTATTTTTAGTGCATATAATCTTTGATTTTCTATCGGTTTATCCAAGTAATAATTTTCACCTTATTTAATCACAATTATCTGCAATTGAGCTAACCAAAAATTTTTAATCTTATAAGTGTATTGTGTATGGAATTTGTTATAAGTTTAATTATTGTGTATGTATGTTATGAAAATTTTTTATATATCATGATTTAATATCATACCTATACTTACTTTTAAAGCATTTTTTCCAGTATTTTATTATCTTTTCTTGGTACCCAGAAAAATAATTTCATAAAAGCGATGATAATGATGCATTTTTGTATTCTTATTATGCAATATAATTTCAGTTGTTATTTTATCTAAATATTTTTTACAAATTTTATTTTCTCAAGTTTGGCATCCTCTTTGTGAATTGTATTTAATAGAATTTTTGTATCTATGATAGAAAGATTGTTACATTTTATTAAATTTATATATATTATTTAAACTATAAAAATAGATTTTCAGAGAAACGCTGCCTTTCTTTGTATATCTGTATGTATGTTATATAGGTTTTTTTTCTTTAGTAATATTTGTAAGTCTATTTATATAAAAGTACATTAAAATTGTTTATTTAAATTATAATTTCATAAAAATATTTGAAGTTCTTACAAGAGAATCTTTTTTGATGTTGCTTGAACCGAGCATCTAGACCTGGTGAGTTTTGTAGCACTATACATAAAAGTTAGAGAACTTATAAAAATTCTTGGTTAAAATCATATTATATATATATAGTTGAACCCCATTATAGCGAACCCAGTTTATAACGAACTCCCGGATATAACGAACGAAAATTTTGCTCCCGCTATTTTCCTATTGTATTTAATGCTATTTTACCCTTTTATAGCGAACCTCCGGAATATTAAGAATCGGTTATAACGAACTTTTTTTTTCAAGTCTATCATGATTTTTTTTTTCATATTTTTCTTTTCTACTGATGTGAAAAAAGGTTTTCGACTCTAAATTTATAAGAAAATGCATGCCAGCTATTAAAACATGGTGCAAATTAACTATGTCCCTTTATTAAAGAGTAGTAAGAACTGCATTCTTTCTCTTTTATGGTAGCCATTCTGCAGGTGTGATCACACCCACCCATCAGTTATTTTCCATTACTCCTGTCATAGCAAATCAGTTACGCATTTAAGCTAACTTATTTAACTAATATATTTAAGAATAATTCAAGACATGACAGCATTGAAAAAAACATCTTTAAAGCAAGCATTAATCAAAAGCTTTTTTCCTTAAATTATACTCTCCGTAGTTCACAAGATGATGAAAAAAAAGGAAAATTTAAATGAAAAAACAGCAAACAAACAAAATAAAAATAAAACTATTTTTAACGCGCCAATAATTAGTGTTACTTATCCTAAGTCTGGATAAAGTGTAAAGATTTTAGTATAGTCAGGATCATTCTTTACATTGTCTGCTCATTTATCCCAACATTTATCTGAACTAGGGTTGGTCTCGAATGTTTAGATAATCGGTGCTTTCCTGTATTTCTATTTGTCTTCCTTTTTAGTTAATTTATTTAGTATTGTGCCTAGTTTAATATTATCAATTTTAGTCAATTTAATTCATTAATGATCATATCTAAATGAATTTACGTTTTTTTTCTTAATACATGATTATTGAACAGATAGGTATCAGGTAATTATATACATATTTTGTAAACTCTAACATTTTTTAACAGTTCGAATATAGCGAACAAAAACTTCGGTCCCTTGAAGTTTGTTATAACGGGATTCGACTGTATATATGATACTTTAATTTTTTTATTATTAGATTTTTATTTGTTTATATCATGCCAAAAAATAAGTTAAATTGCCAAATATGGTGCTACAGATTTTTTACTTTCCTTACTTTGGGATTATGACATTTGGCTAGGGTTGATGGAAAACTTTACTTTTGCAAATACACCAACTTTCCCCCTGCCAAAAATGTGAATATAATGTAATTTAAAAAAAAACAAATTTATATGTTTTTGAAGGGAATTTCAAACTTTTTTCAATATTTTATATTTATTATTAACTAAGTTATATTCTTAAATGCTTTTCTTAAAAAGAAAAAAAATGTTAATAGTCCAGTACATGGCCTTGAAAATAGCATTCTCAGAAAATTATGCTGCTGCAAAATCAAAAAACTATGACTAACACAAAAATTTTCTTGATTCTCAATTGCTAATATAAGGCTTTAAAATGCACTAACAAGGAAAGTCCCCATGCGGACATACTCCGAAAAATCTGAAAAAATTACAGAATGTTCTTCTCATGAGGATATATACGTTTATAAAAAAATTTTTTGGCAGAACCTCCTTACCCTGTCAGTAAAAAAATAATGAAATTTTCATTATTTGGCGATTTATCATCAGTTGGCGATGAAAAGCAAATTAAAAAAATGTTTTCTTATGTCAAAGGCATTTTAAAGGAAAAAAGCTTCATGTTCAACGTGTTTAGATAAATTAAATATCTTTTGTTTTGTCAGCTTTAGTTTGTTTTAAGTATAATTTCGTTATATTAATATTTATATGTATTTATTTTCAAATTTAATCATCAAAATTTGAGATTTAAAACGAAACTCATAATTCAAATTTAATTAAATTTGTTTCAAGCTCAAAGTCCAATTGAGAATTGTCGATTAGATTTTGTTGCTATGGAAACATATGATGTTTATTTTTGAATATGCTTGTATGAGGATAATTTTTCTCAATATAATTTTTTTTAGGTATGAAAACATTTTTTCCAGCTATTAATTAAATAAATACTTCAACGAATAATATATATATATGTAATACAATATGTATATAGTTGTATATAATATATTAAAGTCTCTCCTTGTTTATGTTTAAATTCATTAAATATGATTTACACGCATTCTATATATCCAACAGTTTTGAGTTGCATGATAATCGTTTGCTTTTGATGAGGAAAAGGGCTGCTTGCCAAATTGAGTGACTCTTTCGTCTTTTCACGCCAAATATCCGAAAATATTTTATTTTTTACACAATATCTAATGTGATTCCGCTGCTAATTTTGACTGATCCTTTATTACATACATGAGTACTTTAATTAGTATTTTTTTCTTAAAATTCTGGGTATGCCCAGTATGGAGACCTTCCTTGTAAGTCTCAATGCTAGGTGTGAATACCACAAAAAAAAGGTCCCTTGTTAGATAAATAGAATTTTTATAGATTTGTGATTTGAATCCAACTTAATATAAAAGTACAAGTTATGTTCTTATATTTCTTTGTTCTATGGCAGAGTGCAAAATGATAGGATTGCAAAAACGATGAAATGAATTCGTGTTTGCTAAACAAATGCGTAAACCTTTGTATTGAAATTAAATACATGGTATTCCAATTAATATTAAAGTACAGTATAGAACCATTTATCCAGAAACCAGTTAACCGGAAAACCAGTTATCCGGAATGATATTTCTAATAGACTGATGTTAGAATTTTTGTAGAAAAAAAGTGTCATACATTGCCAGTTTGACATATACATTGCTTGAAACAATTGTATAGTTTGATAACAGCATCTAGTATTTGAAATAAAAGTATGCATTGTTATAGATGTTTTCATTTTTATGCAGAGAGAAAACAGAAGAATTTTTGTTCCCAAGGAATTCCCACAAATTACCTTTTTTTAAACTCTAATATTTGGTTTTACTTGCATCTAATTCTTAGTTCATGTAATCTAATAATTAATTTAAAATCAGAAGTAATACCACAACCACATATATTCCTTAAAACTTATCAAATGGATGCTGCTTTAGTGCCCAACCAGTTAACCAGAAAAACCAGTTATCCGGAATATATCTGACCGCAACCATTCCGGATAAATGGTTCTGTGCTGTAATTGCTTACAAGAATTGCAAATGATTTTTTAGTAATTTTTAAAATATGTATTTTGCAAAATTTATGCAGGAGCAAAATTATAAGAACACAGTCAATATTTCTAAAACCACAGAATGTGATTGACAGATATTTTCACACATCATTTAAAAATGCATTGAAAATACATTATGGGCACATTCATTTAGTTTGCAAAACATTTGGATTACACGGTGAATCAAAATGTTTTGTAACTTTGAAAAAGAGCAAAGTCTGTCTTTTAACACCACCAGAATGTACTTTCAAAGAATTGCTGGTGAAATTAAACTTTTAAAGACAATAATTTTTAATTTTTTAGAGAAACCACCTATTTGTGTTACTACAAAATCTACAGGCAAGCTGAAAATTCTTTTAAAACGATTCTAAAATTTGATTATTTGCATTGTTCCAAGTAAAATAATAACAACAAAAGGAATTTGGTAGCCAGATAAAAATGCCAGTATCAAAATCGACCATGTGAACTACAAACAAAACTTCAGCAGCTCTTAAAAATATAAAAACACATCAGTGTTTCTGTTTAACATCTGGCAGTAAAAAAGCCCACTTTCCATTTGCAGAGAAACACCTGAAGCAATAAACGAATTGGCCTAAATTTATCTTCAGTGCTGAAAATAAGTTTAATTTCGATATTCCAGATAATATTAATCCATATTTGCATGGACTTTGAAATGGAAAAGACATATTTCCCATGCATCAATTAAGTGGAGACTTTTTAATGGTTCGGGCTACTTTTTCCTCGGTGGTTAAGAATAAATTGCTTTTCTAAATGAATAAAAAAAACAGATATACGTTTATTCACATGTTGGAATGCCATTTGTTGAACCTGAATGAAAAAATTGCCAACTTTTATGAAATTTTTAAGAAGACAATGCATAAATTAACTCAGAAAAACACACAAAAAGGTGGTTTGAAGCTAAATAAGAGTTTCAAATTTGATTGGCCAGCCACTGGTCAATTCGTCTAAATTCCTTGAATAACATTTGTGGTGTTATAGGGCACAATATGAAATGAAAGATGGTCAAATCATGCAGTATTAAAACCTGAAATTTGGAAGATATGACTTGTTTTGTCACCTCAACAAATTTAAAACTATGTAAATTTTATGCTATAATGTTCCATTAAAATTATTTAACCCTCTCCGGCACAGACAAATTCTGTTAGTAAAATGAGAAATTATCGGCTGACACCTCGGAACTTAGAAACAACTTTTTGAGAAATAAAGAACCCCTTAATTTAAGCTCTCATAGTAAAAGCAAAATATTATTGGTGCCGTTTTCAAGTTTAGAATTAAAATTAAGTATCTCAGACTGGGCACACTGTGCTGAAAAGGGTTAACACAAAAGAAGCCCAATTGACATGCAATAATTCTATAATTTAGAAAAATCTGTTTCGCTCTTGTCATTTTGCTCCCAGTGCACATCGAGAAAAAATGCAAGGCATTATATTATATTTATAACAATTATTTTAGAATGTTTTCTTTATGTTTAATAATGTTGAGTATTTAGTATGATACAATAAATTTATATGGTTTATATGAGGGTTGATATAAGGGGCCGTCCATTAATCCTGTGATGTTTTTTTTGGCATTTTTAACCCCCCTCCCCTTTGGTGATACATGGTGAGGTTCAAGACTACCCCCCCCCCCCCCAAGCCTACATCACGTGTATTTTTTAGTACCTACAAAGAATCTTAATTTTTTTAGAATGTTTATTGTAAAATACAGGTTCAAGTATCATCAAATTTTATTATAGAAAATAAAAAAAAACTACGATAATAACCTTAAGAGATAATCAGAAAGGTTGCAAGTTGTTTTGGACTGACATAAAAATAATGAAAGAAATGCGAAAAACTATTTTGTAGTAATACATAAATATAATTTAATTTACAATGTCCTCAGACCATGGATTAGCAAGACTTTCTTAAACACCAATAACTGGATAAGCATCTTGCAAGTTAGTTGTAGGCACAATGCTTTGTTGAAGATTAACATCGGTTTCATCAAGCCACTCGGCATCATCATTTTCATGCACTACGCAGAGAATCTTTCTCGCGGGAACTTCACTTCATTCGTTGCCTGGCAACGGTGAATCAAGGTTACACTACAAGCCGCTTTCGACTTTGTACGCGTTTGACGAAAAAATAAATACACGAAACGCCGCTTTTCAGTTCAGTATCGCGCGTTTGCCGAAAAAATAAATACTCGTGATATATTACTACACCTCCCCTCCCCCCTTGTGATATTTCATGATTTTTTTATGGATCCCCCCCCCCCCCCCCACTCTCGAGCCTCGCATGATTAATGGACGGCCCCTAATTATATTTTTTATTTAGGCAACTACATGATCGTTCTGATGATTTTGTATCCCGGTATAGTGTATTAAAATTCACTATCTGTATTTCAGAATTATTTAAAAATAATTATGTTGAAATGTAATATTGAGTTATAATTCATTTTAAAAAAATGAAAAACTTGAAATAAAAATGCTTTAAAATTATTTATCTTTCTAATATTCATTTTCTATAATTCTTAAACAATGCATGTCTATTTTAAAATAATTTTTAGTTCTTCTGTATTTACAATGGTAATTCCTGATCAATAACCAACATCCAATTATTATAAAAAGTATTAATTTTTTTCAATAATCAAAGCAAATTGTCTGTCAATTTCTCTTTGAATAGTTTCTCAAGACCTGAGTGCCTCCAAAATGGATTTAGTTCATTATAATAGGGCAAACATATTATTGGTTCACCACATGGTAATCATCCATATCTTTATACTTTTCTGATTGGATTTTTAAATTATTGCATCACTTCAGGCTGAAATAGGTTTCACACATGGCACTAGACATAATATTTTTGTATGAAGATTAGTAGACTGAGAGGCGGCAATGCAGACAATCATCTCATTGATTTCATGGATAAAAATATAGGATTCTCGATTCAGTTCAATCAGTCTGGCAAGTCATATACACAACTCCATATATAATCAGGGCCGTAGCTAAGGGAGCACTATGGGCGGCTCAGCTCCCCCTAAAATATTTTGAGTCCCTCCTGGAAAAGATTCCAAGGTCACTAACTGAATTTCGGCTTTAAAAATTCAAATGAAATTCTGTTCAAAAATCTAATTTAATTTTGAGATGGTTTCACAGTTTTGCAGAATTACTAAATTACTTCTAAAATAAGTAATTCAACACTCCCTCATTCTATTTATACATATGAAGCTAAAATAAAGTTTAATTTTGCACCAGTTATGCACACAAAATTTTCATCATCCTATACTTTCCTTAGCATAAAATGTGCGTCAGAAAAAAAAAAAAAAATTATGAGCCCCCCCCCCCTACAATCTCTTCAGCCCCCCCTATAAATCACTTCTAGCTACGGCCCTGTATGTAATACGGAGGGCTAACTCGCCGATCCGGCCAGACCACTTTCTGCCAGGAACGCATCACAATTTTCTATGTGCACAAGTAATGAGCCCTCTATTTTTCTTAATATTACAAGCATTTTTTTGAACTTTTTCACAAACTTTTAATTATTTTTGTTTATTGCTATGTATTTTTGATATTTTTATGAGCAATATTTAGCAAATGTTTCTTAATTTTTTGTTGGGTGAAACTAAAATTTCCTTTTTAACTAATATCAAATTGAAAATTTGCTATGAATTTTAGTAAAATCAATAGATTTTTAATAAACAATACATATCACCGAAAATTGTAGCAATTTCGTCTTAATTTTAAAAGAAAATTTAATTTGAAAATATCTGCCCTATACTATCCTATGGGAGGAAATCTATCTTTTGCCAAAGATTTTCGTCGGAAAATCTTTGGCATTGTATTCATGGGCAGACCGCTGGATTCAATGTATCAGAATAGGGAGTTAGCTGTCCATGTTATTGTAGAGCTCAGTGGTCATATATTAGTGAAAATCATCTAAAAACCTGATCTTAACAGTTGACACTTGGTTTATGATTGTGCTTTCCTTCCACCCAAAAGAATGAAAAAAAATGAAGAATTGTGAGCAGGAAAACATAGTGATAAACCTATGAGTGAACTGCTAAAATCAAGCTTTTAAAGATAACTTTCTCCACCAAGATATGACCCAGCAGACTGATTGTGTTTTGATGTGCAAGTCAATATTTAACTAATCTCAGATTTTCATCCATGAACTTGATGAGGTGATTGTCTGCATTGTTGCCTCCCAGTCTATCGTGTATCTGTTGTCACATTGTTGTCAGCTCTCTGCTAGAAGAGAAGCCATTTTATAAAATTTTTATTTTAGAAGAAAACATTAGTTTTTGATTAGTTAGAAATGCTAGGTAAGTTTAAAAATGTCGCTTCCTTCTTGCATATTTCAACTAATATTTTTATAAGAATTATTGTTAATCATAGTCCAGGGATGATATTTTAAATTATTGATTAACTTCTTACGCTTTATCAATCACTGGGAAAATGGTAATTAAAAAAAAGCAATTTTTTTTTTTTTTTTTTTTTCGATTATAATTTCAGCAGATTTCATTTTTGTCTATTATAGAGTCCAGGAATGATATTTTAAATTATTGATTAACTTCTTACGCTTTATCAATCACTGGGAAAATGGTAATTAAAAAAAAGCAATTTTTTTTTTTTTTTTTTTTTCGATTATAATTTCAGCAGATTTCATTTTTGTCTATTATAGTACATTTATTAAGTGTTGTAGCAATCATGCTAGTTTAATCTTTTTTATCACATTCTCTTATAGACACCCTGTATGTTGGATTTATACAAAAAATTCTGCCATACACATTTATTTCAAGATCTTTTATTTTTCTTTTCTAAGAACATTTTTAACTTATGCACCTGATGTTTCATTCTTCGCAAATTTATTAATAAAAAAATTAAGATTTGAATAGATTGAACAAATATTGTTTTAATGAAAAAAAAGAATCTACACAAAGGGTATAATATTTGCATTAAACATCAAGAAATATTTTAGTTTTTTTAGGCCACATTTTTATTGTGAATGTCAATGTATTTGAATTACTTTGAATCAGGGCCATAAGGCTGAAAATACACTCCCTGCACTATTTTTTGCAACCTTTTGATGAATGTTGCGGTTATTTCATGACTTTTTAACAAATTTTGGGGTTGTTTTATCTTCCTTTTGATGAAATTTATGGTTATTTTGCCCTCTTTTTGACAAAATTTGCAGTTACAGTAGAGGACCTATTATCTGGAATGCTTGGGACCAAGGGCTTTCCGGATTTTGGAATTTTCTGGATTTCGAGTCGTTTCAAAATTTGGAATGCATTCTCACTCCCCCTGAAATCTGGAACTTTTCAAAAACATAAAAATAACAAAATTAGAATGTTTTTAAATTATGTAAACAAAAATTACTGCTATATTCAATGGTAACAATGAAGAAATAAAAAAATTAAGTAGGTAGTTAGTGCAGATAGATCATTTAGGAATATTTAAGAAGGAAGGAACGTTACAAAAAAATAAACAGAAATATCCTATTATATTATTTGAATGATGCAATAACGTAGCCATAATTTTTTTTCAGAGGAAGAGAAAAGGCTGAAATATTTGGCGATTAAAAAAATATATAAATTAATTTTAATCTAAAATTTGACAAAAGACTTTTTTTTCTAATTTTCAGGGCAGGAGTTGGTGGTGGTCTGCATTCCTCCACCACTGAAATAACTTATTTTAATGATTGCACATTAAAACTATGAACTGGAAAAAAAATTAGGAATTTGTAATGTAAAATTTTTGAAATTTTTCACACATTACAAATTTAGAAAATTTTTGAATATTTTTCTTTTCTGGATTTTGGGTCCTTCCGGATTTTGGAATTCCATATAATGTGTCCTCTACTGTATTTCAAAATTTTTTGACGAAATTATTGTTATTTTGTCTTCTTTTAATAAAATTTACAGTTGTTTTGTGATCATTTTGAAGAAATGTGAAGTTTTTTTGTGAGCTTTTGACAACATTTGCAGTTTTTAATCTTTTAATGAAATTTAGTTATGGTTTCGCAATCTTTTCAAATTTTGTGATTCTTTCGCCATTTTTTCACAAATTTTATGGTTCTTTTGTGATCTTTTGACAAGTTTTGCAGTTCTTTTACAATCTTTAAACGAAACTGGTGATTATTTTGTATTTTTGTGATCAAATTCATGTTTTTTTTTTTAATACTTCTTGGACAAATTTTGCAACATTTTATGTTTGAATTTTCAGATTAATGATAGATTTTTTTTTTTTTTTTTTTAGTGGAATGCCTTAAATTTCAAAAAATTCGAAACAGAATCACCCCTGATTTACAGTACATATTTTTCTGAGACCAATTTTGTGAAAGTTGCCATACGGATCTTTTTATTTGTTGTGAAATTTTTCTACCTCAGTGAACTATGTAATTCACCATTAAAATTGAATTGCACATGTTTCTGAAAAAATTCTCCAGATGGTTACAATTTCTCCCGATCCTAGATTGTCAGATTGGACATATTCTGCACCCCTGCTGGCAAGTTCCAAAAGATTCATACAAAACTGCTTTTGGAAATCTATTTAAAAATTTTTAATCTCAATTTTCTATTGTTTATTAATTATTATATTTTAATTAGATAGCAGAATTATTGAAAAATATAATGTTTATAACAGAAATCTATATGAATATTTTAAAATTACATAAAATATGCTGTTATAATTTTTATAAATAAGTCATACTTGTACTAAAGCTCTTAGGGTTAAAAAAAAAAAAAAACCTGCAATGTTTTTAAATATTCTCATTTGTCATGAAACTCCTGAATTTTTGAAGCTGTGTTAAGCATTAAATGTTCTTAAATTGAATGATCACAGGGTTTCAAGATTTCAGTTTTTCAGGGTTCTTTATGCCAAAGCACATTCCTTCAGGCCCTTATTATTACTGCATGGGCAAATCGGGACTTTGCCCATGGACCCCGGAACCTAAGGGGCCCCCAAATCCATATATTAAATTATAAAGAATTTCCTTTCTTTTCCAATTCCAACTCTTCCATATGATGAAGCTATTAAATTCATCTTGGAGTAATATAACAAATTGCTAAAGTTACATAAAAGAATTTTATTAAATATCTAAGGAAAAAAGTGTATTTTTACCAATTAAGGTATATTTAATTTAGAATTGATGAAGCTAAGAATTTTCTTCTATTTATATCCAAGGTACGAAAATGTGTTTATACATTACACATACACTTATGAGTTCTATTTGAATAACGTTGCAATGATTCGAAAGGGGCTCCCTAATTAATCTTTGCCCAGGGCCCCAATTAGTCATAATCAGGGCCTGCATTCCTTGCTTTTTTAATGTGCCAAAACAGCCTTTTTAGCCGATTTTGCCTGAAATTGAAATTTTGTTTTCTAGTTAAAAAAATGCAATGAGAAAGATCAACAGCTTTGCGCAATTGTGCAACGATCACTGCCGGCAAATTCCTGAGAATTCACTCAAAAAATCTATTTCAAAATTTTAAATCTCAATTTTCTATTTTTATCAATTAATTATGATTTTATTTTAATTATTAGCTGACCCGCTTAGCATTGCTCAGACCTGTGATAATATTCTTAAATGAACCTTAAATTTGTATGACTTTATACTTTAACTCAAGTATGTCCTGAAATAAGTACCCACTCACTGCATGAAAATGAGGGAAAAGCTGCTAATTGTTGCAATTTGTTATGTAAACTTTTTTCATAAATTTTGGAAAATTGCATGGGGTAGCAATGAACAAATTAAAACTTTAAAATGCTCTCTACTGATAAAGAAAATAGTTAGATTAAAAAGAGGGTAGGGTGCTTAGTAATGTTCAGGCATTAAGCTTTAAAATATGTCATGTGAAAAATCAATTTCTACACTCTCCTGCCCTCTTCCCCCACACACAGTGTGAAGAATTGCCCCCTAATACTCTATGGTCAAAAATAGACTCCACCAATTAAAAGTCTGGGTGAAGTTTCGCCTTTGATCAAGCCTTCAAATGAGGTTGAACCTTGCTGCAACTTAATAATGAGTGAGTTAGATAATTGAATCTTTCACCCCTGCCCCTCAGGAAGCCAAATTTTAGATGAGGGTGGAAGAAAGGTTTATTATATGAAAGAATAGTTCGAAGGGTTTCCTATGATATATCACATACGAGTTTCTGAAAAAAATTTGTCCATTTTTTGCAATATATGCAATTAATTTTAAAGATTATATGTTGTTGTATTTTCACCAAAGCTAAATTTGTGATTTACTTTCATAATTTATTTTGCATTGATTATAACAGTAAAAAAAATATATAATTTAACTTTATCAATTATTGTCATTTCAATTTCAGATTCAACTTGTATGAAAATTCTGCTAAAGACGACTAATAATCGACTAAAAGATTTTTACAGGAAATTCCATTGTAACATGTGTACCTATTAAACTAATGATAGATCCGATTGGCAAAGATGCTTCAAAATTCATCCTAAGCATTGCCTTTTTTCTATTCCAATACATTTAACAAAGGATTTGCATTGAAATACAATATAAAAGTTCATATGGTATCATGTTTTCATAAAAGAAAAATTTGTGATTTACTTTCATGATTTATATTTTAGATTGGTTGTAATCACAGTAAAAAACATAATTTCATTTTACTAATAATTGTTATTTCAATTTCAGATTCAACTTGTATGGAAGCTCTATTAAAAGATTTCACCAGAAGATTCCACTGTAACATGTGTACCTATTCAACTAACGATAGATCCAATTGGCGAAGACATTTCAAAGTCCATACCCAAGAGCGGCCATTTTTTTGCAACATATGCAAGAAAGGATTTGCATTGAAACATAATTTAAAAGTTCATATTGTATCGTGTTTTCAGAAAAAACAAAATTTGTGATTTATTTTTCCTAGCAGAGTTTGATGTCTATGTCAAATTAATGTACTGTGATGCAACTTTTTGGGGGAGGGGGACATCATATGTAATAAAAAAATTGTAATTTTCAAGATGAACATTGAATAGTTATAAAAGAATGTTTGAAAAAAAAAATTGTATTTCTTTTTCTTTTTTATCCCCATTAAAATTGAATTTCATTTTACCAATTATTGGCATTTCAATTTCAGATCCGACTTACACAGAAGTTCTACTCAAAGATTCTCCCAGGAAATTCCACTGTGACATGTGTACCTATTCAACTAATTTTCGATCCAATTGGCGAAGACACTTCAAAGTCCACACCCAAGAGCGGCCATTTTCTTGCGATATATGCAATAAAGGATTTTCATTGAAACATAATTTAAAAGTTCATATCGTATCGTGTTTTCAGAAAAAGCGGAACATGTGATTTATTTTTTTAAATCTTTCATCAATAGTTATTTTTTATATATTTTGTTTCTGTTTTGTACCTTGCACATTTTCACTAACCATAATTATACTGAATCACAAAATTTGATGTTTAGAAATTCAATATCTTTTGGCTTCAAGATTTTCCATCTCAGGACTGATTTCATGATTGGAGACATATTTGAAACTGAAACAGTAGATAAAAATAAATCTTTGTTTTAAATTAAGAAATGAGAATTTTTTTACTTTATTTTATTTAAAATATAGTCATTTATTTCAGTCTACTCTTTTTGAAGATATTGTCTTTTTGCTTGTTTACATGTTAACTAAATATGTAGCAAATTAATACCCTGTAATAAAATATTAATTCTAATTGCTAAAAGATATAAATTAAAGCTTTAAAAATAGTAAAAATGGGTTTATGTTAAAAAACTGTTTACATGTTGTGACACCTGAGTCATTTTCAGAATAAATAAATTGAAACATTCTAAAATAGCATGATCTAAGAAACACTATCATTCAATTTTCCACATATTCTTTCATATTTTGCATGTTATTTTTATTTTATTTTCGTAACCATTGAGTAACTTGAGCCATAATTTTGGTAAGTTAATAATGCTGCACCGTTCCCCTACAGAACTTATCAAAATTATGGCTCAAGCTACTTAATGATTATGAAAATAAAATAAACATCCAAGTAAAATGAAATGAAAATAATTTGCATAATGTGAAAGAATGTGTAGAAAATTGAATGATGGCATTTTGTAGACCATGCAATTTTAGAATATTTTTGTTTATTTATTTTGAAAATGACTCTGTTAAAGTTGAATCTTGTTAATACTCAAATAAACCTATTTTTAATTTTTTTAAAGTTGTAATTCACACCTTTTAGCAATTAAAGTTAGTATTTTACATGTTACCTATTCTCTTCTGTGATCTATTGGAGGTAGGGATAATTAGGATCACTTTTTGACAATTAATTGTTAGAGAATGAATTGGACTACATACTAATGTTATGCATAATCTTGCTCTGTATGTAATTGTCCCTTGAAATGTGTAAAGAATTATTTTACAATTTACCATGTTACATGGGTCTTTTTTTTTTTTTTTTTTTTTTTTTTTTTTAATTGCTTTTTTGATCCCAACTATTACATTTCATGGGGTAATTAGGATCTGTTGCATTTTATCTCATGCCTTACAAAATATACATTCATGGGTAAATGGAATTAAAAGATTTCAGTGTAAGCTTTACAGCAAGATAATTTTGGGTTTACAACTACTACTACTTTCAGAGATATAATATTGGAAAGATAAGCATGTTAGAAAAAACGTTTTTTAAGACATTTGTAATGTTTATATATATTTAAACTCTGCCCAAATAACAAAATAAAATGCAAAATCTTTTATTGGAAATTCATAGCAATGTTGTATTATTAAAGAATTAATTTTTTAAATTATATATATATTTTTCAAAATGACATGCAAGTAACAGGGTGAGGGGAAAAAAAAAAAAAAAAAAAAAAAAAAAAAAAAAAAAAAGCAGCCAAAGTTCTAGGTTGTAATGGAGGAAAATTTTCTTCTAACTTCGATACTGACACCTACCTAATTTGGCCTAAAATATGCAGTAAAGAGTAAAATTTGGAATAAGTGCAAAACAAAATTATAAAATAAATGTTTTGCTAACACAAAATGGGCAGTAAAGTAAATCAAACATAGGGTATTTCACAGATCAAACATAGGGTATTTCACAGGATCTGAAAACTGAAAGATTGAAAAATGCATTTCAAACCACAGTTTAATTTTAATAGAAAATAAAATGCAATCTCACTTAGCCTTAATCAGAAAAACTCTATGATCCTATTTATCCTGAAAGTGATATTTCTGGGATCCCACAGATTATATTTAAAATCAGGCAGATTATTAACATTATATTTTGCAAAACAACCTTTTACTAAGCTTAAATCCATAGCTATATTTGAATATTCCTACAATTTCTTACACAAGACATTTTTTACTAAAACATTCTCATACTGGCAAACAAAATTTTTCTGTATATTCTGAGAAAACAATGATTAATTCTACATAAATACACATTTTCACTCTAAAAAAATTGCACATGTAGAATATTAGTCAGACTTTATAATTGGTCATTTTTTTAAAAAATCTGTTACAGATTGTCCCTGATCCCAATTATCCATGATCTTAATTACTCTTACCTCCCTTACATCATAAATAAAGAAGAATATTGAGTATCATTTGATGGAAGTACGAATTTATCTCCATCACCTGTATTTTGAATAGCTTGAACACAAGTTGACTGGTTTTTGTGAATTTATGAATGCCATTATACCACAACTACTGTGGGTGTGTGAATAATTTGTATAATTATGATAATGTATATTGATAGTAAATTAAATTTTATCTCACTAAATGATTGTCTAATGATTCTTTTTAAACTGCTGTAAGGAACTATCATAACCTATTACACATACAATGCATTATTACATAATGGTAAATGAAGTTATTGAAACCTTTTGTGATGAATGTCTCTTACAGAATTTTTAATCCTCTATAACATAAAACTGGGAGGCGGGAGCACAGATAATCACCTCATTGAATTCATAGCTGAAATTCCAGAATTAGTTAAAACTCGATTTCCATATTAAAACATAATTGGTCTGCCAAGCAGTGTTCTCGCTGACATTTGACCAACGTTAGTAATTTGGCTAATTAAAAATGAAAAAACATTCGCCAAATGAAAAAAGTTATAGCAAAATAAATTTGCCGTGTAGGGAAAAAAAACTTTAATCTATTAATGTATTCTTATTTTTTTCAATATGTTCTAAAATAACCTAAGTTTTTAAAACTGTGATAACGATTGTTAATAATCTAATTTCAACTATCCGCTACAAATATATTAAAAATATGTATATAAATATGTATATATGCATCTGTATGAAAAATGAAAAAGAAAAGAAAAGAAAAGCAAAAATTGAGTGCTAGCAATATTCCGAATCTTATCACTTGTTTACTCGCCCAATGAAGAATTTAGTCGCAATTTGGCACAATGGCGAGCGACAGCGAGAACCCTGCTGCCATGTCATATCTTGGTAGAAAATACTTCAAAATCTGATTTTAGCTGTGCACTACTAAGTTTACTATTGTGTTTTCCTGCATCCAGTCTATGTTTTCATACCTTTGAGTCCAGGAAAACACTGATAACCCTATGAGTCAAATGCTAAAATCTGTTTTTCAGGTGACTTTCATCAAGATATGATTTGACACACTAATTTAGGGTTGCCATGCCACCTGGAGAACCGGGAAAACACAGGGACAGGGAATTTTATAATCCCCTCCCAAAACAGGGAAATACCAGGGAATTTTGAAAAAATCCTAAAAAATCTGGAAAACACAGGAAAGTTTTTTTCCTACTATATCCAAACTTATTTATTATTATTATTTTTTTTTTTTCCGGCTTTTATTTTAAAAACCGAATGTTATCTTATGATATTTTTAAGATAAAAAATAAACCAGTGTTGTGTATCAAAGTTATCCTTTATTTTATATGTCTTCTATTTTAATATAAATATTAAGTTGAATTCATAAAGTATGTAGCTTCTCCTCTTTTCTTTTCTTTTTTTTTTCTGCAATTTTTGTGATAAGATAATTGATTTTTAGGTAAGTTTCTTTAAAATGTCATATTCGTAAAATTATTAGATAAAAATTTTTTAGATGTTTTAATATTCATTTACAAATATTTCAAAGTATTTTTTAACTGAATGTTTGATATTGTTTTACTGTTTTTATTATTATTAATTTAAAATTTGGGATAAGTGTAACAACTTTAAAGGGTTTTTCCATTTGCTCATATCATATAATGTATTATATTTGTTCAATTAATTGGATAATGGTAAATTATAAGATGCTTAATTAGCATACATACTCACATATATTTTTTTTCACTCAACATAGAATAAACATGTGTTGCAGTACAGGGAAAACACAGGGAATTTTTTTTCAAGATTTGAGTGGCAACCCTGTAATTGCATTTTAATATTCAAATGAAATTTTAGTTAATTCTGAAATTTATACTGTGAACTTGATGAGGTGATTTTCTATGTTAAAATCTCCTGGATTAACTGGTTTTTCAAAAGAAAAAAATTTGCTTAAATGAATCAGGAAAATGCCTTAATTAAATGAAGCAAAATTTACATTAAAAAAATCTGGTGGGAGTAATCAAGAATTCTGGTCATTTAATGTAGCACACATATACATGATGCGCATTCTCAAGAACCAAAGTAAAATTTTTTATAAAGATATTAAAGTTTAAAAAATTTTATACTTTATGGGAAAGAAATTTTATATAAGATCATTTTTTTTTATTTAGTATTTTTGGAATAAGTATCACTCTTATGTACATTTTTTTTAGTACAAATAATTTTCTTTTTCTGATAAAGAAGGGAAAGCATTTATTATTTGTTTTAAATATTTTAAAGTTATAAAAAGAAAACATAAATTTTATGTATAATTATGTTTTATTTTATTGAATCTTATATGAATATCTGTTAAATATATCTAAATTATAAGAATTTATTAACTTTGTATAGATGTTAAATTTTTTTTTTTTTTTTTTCTATTTATTATTTTTATTTCTAAATGAAAGGTGTGTTAAATGCTATTTCTTTGTTTTTTCTTTTGCATTTTGAAAAATATATATTGGATAGAAAGTTGTGACTTTCTCTCTATAAAACAGTATTTTCAAAATTTATTACAAGATTTTGCCATTAAATAAAAAAAAATGCACTAATGGCTCGATAAAAGATTATCTAAACGTTGATGAATAATATTCTCACTGAGAACTATTTATTTAAAAAAATGTGTCAAGCATAGATTAATAAGTATTTCTCTACACTTCCAGAAGAATCTAAAAAAATTTCACAGTTTAGTACAGTGATTGATAAGGTCTATATAAACATTTTGGAAAACACAATTTTGGAAATTACCATAAATAGTTTGAAAAATATCTGCCTTTTGTGCAACTCTGTATTTGATCTGTAGATTTGTGGAATTATGTAGCATGCTAAAATTTTTTTTAGTTGGAAAGTATTATATTACAATTGAAAATTCCAGGCCAGCAACTGCTGTCATCAACAGAAATGTTCTCAAGCTATTTTAGGCTGCCCTGTATGTGATTTATAGAATTTATAAAGTATTATTTACTGCTAATCAAAAGAAATAACATGCAGCATGGAAAAAAAAAAATGTTCTATATTTTATTTTTTGTCTCAATAAAGAACAATGTATTGCTTCAAATTTGAATCATTATTTGAGTTAAATGAAGCTGCTTGATGACAGATTTTGTTCAACCCTTTACATTCTGAATTTTGAATTAAAAAATTGCTTCACCTGAATAATTACTATATATCTCTGCATATAACATGCTTTTTAGGTGCGTTCGTAATTATGTAAATACGTAGCACCTACAGTTGTCGTTCAGTCCGTTTGTCTGTCTGCATATAACAACGCAAAAACTACCCAAATGAATTGTTTGAAATTTAAAATACATAATTATTACATAATTTTGTTGAGTCATTTCAAATTTTATGAAAATCAGATGCATAGATCAATTACAGGGACAATCAAAAGGATTCCGTTACATTGCGATCAATGGGGAAAAAATTTCAAATGCATTTTAATCGTTTGAAATTTTAAATACATAATTATTACATAATTTTGCCGAGTTATTTCAAATTTTATCAACATCTGATGCATAGTTCAACTACAGGGTCAATCAAAAGTGTTCCATTACATTACGGTCAATGGGGGAAAATGTTTCAAATGCATTTTAATGGTGTTACACTCATTCAAACATAATAAAATTGATATGCATCTATAAAGTGCATATTATAACATACATTTTACATAATCTGTGGTGCACAGAATATTTTTATTGATTTACAAGGCGACGCAAAAGTATTCCATTGCATAATGGTATAGGGAGAACATCGTTTGGTGCGCATTTTAATTGTAATTATTTACAATTTTATGAGAGTGATATTTTTAAAACTTCGTTATCATATGAACGCACTTCATTTGCTATGCTTCACGTGCAATTTCCAACTTATTTAACTCTAAAGAAGCGCTTTATTTTTCCATGTGCATGTTATACTACGAATATAAAATGGTTGATGGAAAATTATGAGAAGAAAACATTCCAAATTTTTGAGATAAATGCATTTATATATCAATAAAAACAAAGAAACTTACATATATATTTTCTAACAAACAAATCTTTTTTAAGAGATAACATGAAATGTTCTTTATACTCACTCATTTATGATTTTGGGGATGTCATCTTCTTCACTAACTGTTGCTTTCATCTAGTCATAAGTATGATTAGATTCATCGATTGTTGTTGTTGTTTTTTTCTTATGTCTATTCTATTTAAACATATTTCAAACTAAAAGACTTTCTGGTTTCCTTTAATCACTTAAATGCTTTTCCCAAACATTTTTTATGCATAATTTTGCCTAATTTTTGTTCATCTAGGCCTTTTCATAGACATGAACAAAGATTCCATTTGGAAAATTACCAAATTGCTTTATTTTCCATTTGGAAATTACCACTGATTTTTATTTGATATGTTAGGTAAGCAAGATAAAGTCACTATGAAGTGTGATTTTTGGCACCTTGTAATTTTAAATATAATAGTTTTTATTCGTTTTGTTTCATATTATATCAAACATTATTAGCATTTTATGCATATTTCCAATATGTGACAAATCATATTTTTCTTCTTTCATTTATCAATAACATACTTCTGGAAACTGAACAATTTTTTGCTTCTTTTCATAGAAAAGCTTAATGTGTGTAGTGTCAAGCAGTATATGCTTGAAATAAAAATATGTAGTCTCAAATTAGTGATGCATATTATATGCTGGAATATACAATTTTAGATTAATGCCTAAAAAATTGTTTAATTAAAACTGGCTCAATAAATCATTTGTTAGAGCTATTTTAGCAAAATATTTACAAGAATAAGTATATGCTTGAAATAAAAATATGTGATCTCAAATTAGTGATGTGTGTTATATGCTGGGATATATGGTATTTAGATTGTCTAAAAAATTTTTTAATTAAAATTGGTTTAATAATTTATTAGATTTCTTATAAGTACAGTGTCAATAAGTGTAGTGTGATTCCCTCTGTAACACAGAAATGTTTTGTAATATCAAATTTTTCATATAACATTCTTTAATAGGATAAAAGCTACACTTAGGGAAACAGGGTCGTACCTAGGCAGTGTGCTAGGGGGGGGGGCTCAGCCCCCCTAAAGCATTTTAAGACTCCTCAGGAAAAGATTCCAAGGTTGCTAAAGGAATTTCTGTTCCGAAAATCCAAATGAAATTCTGTTCAAATATTGAATTTAATTTTGAGGAGCTTTCACAGTTTTGAAGAAATGCTAAACTGGAAGTAAAATGTTTCAACACTCGCTCATCCTATTTGCACACATGAAGCTGACTCAAATACACTCAAATTTTTCATCATCATATTTTTTTATTAATAAAATAAATGTAGTTTAAAAAAACTAAAAACCACGCTTTTAAAGTAATCAAACTAAAAAGTGAAAAATAAATATAGTTTAAAAAAACTAAAAAGCACGTTTTTTAAATATATCAAACTAAAAAGTGAAAAATAATTCATACTATAAGCTGAAAACGAAAATAGATGAAAAATACTATATTACTATAAAATCATTGTTATTATAGAAATCAATTAATAAGCAATAAATAAAATTATCGTGGAAAAAAAGCGTGGAGTGCTCCATCTACCATGCTCCATCTATCAGTTCTTAAGAAGTGCCCCACGCTTTTTTTCCACGATAATTTTATTTATTGCTTATTAATTGATTTCTATAATAACAATGATTTTATAGTAATATAGTATTTTTCATCTATTTTCGTTTTCAGCTTATAGTACGAATTATCTTTCACTTTTTAGTTTAATATACTTAAAAAGTGTGTTTTTTAGTTTTTTTTAAACTATATTTATTTTTCACTTTTTAGTTTGATTACTTTAAAAGCGTGGTTTTTAGTTTTTTTAAACTATATTTACATTTAATACAAAAACCAAATTAATCGGTTGGATAGTTTCAGAGTAATCGGTGAGCATACATAAAAAAAAAATACATACACGCCGAATTGATAACTTCCTCCTCCTTTTCTGAAGCTGGTTAAAAATAAAAATTGTATTACGGAATTTTTTTTTTTAAATTTTACATAGATGTGAATAATGTCAGGAGTGGGGTTCGAACCCACGATCTCTTTCGAAAAACAGAGCTTCAATCTGGCGCCTTAGACCGCTCGGCCATGCTGTCTACACTCCATTCAGTGAACGTATTCAACACTTTTAATTAGAGAAAAATCACTAATTTTATTAGTTTTTGCCTAATTACTAAAAATGTACTGAACCAATTTCGATGAAACTGAAGTGGTACCAATTCAAGAGCATCGTCTTTCATTTAACACCAAAACCAAGTTAATCGGTTGCATGGTTTCAGAGTAATCGGTGAACATACATAAAATAAGGAGAGTTACAAACTCACAAACATACAAATGAAGTTAATAAAAGCGTGGTAAAAGTAAAGTTATTACAACAGTTTAAGGAGAAACATAGTACCACAATGTGAATGCACACTAATTTACCTTTCTGTGTCAGGGAGAGAAAGAAAATATGAGCCCTCCCTTCATTATTCACTTATAGCTACAGCCTTGTAGGGAAATGGTTGAGAAAATAACCACTTTATAAAATATTTAACTTTTATTGTTTCACTATGCTTTTTAAGTTGGATTGAGCAATTATGTTGTATGAAATGTTCATTTTGCGTTTATGAATAGACGAACTAAATAAATTTTACATTAAATTTTCTGTAATGGCAATTAAAAGTATAGTCAAAATAGAAAGGGTTAATATCCATATTCCTGACTTCTTTAAAAAAAAAAAAAAAAAAATCTTACTACATAAAATCATAAAAATATCTTATGTGTATAGTTTTGACATTACATCAATTCATTAAAGGTAATAAATCACACTGTTTGACATGATTCTCTAAAATTTTAAAAAGTTGACTTGTTGAAAATTAATCCAGATTATATGAAATAAGAAATTCTTGTGTGTATCTTTTGACATCATACTTATCTATGAAAAGCAATAATTCACACTGACTTTTCTCTGAAACTTTTAAAAATTTGCTTGTCAAAAATTAATCTAGATTACATAAAACCCAAGGCACAGATATGTGTGTATTTTGGTGTTACACTTATCCATTAAATAAAATAAATTGGCACTATTTGATATCTCCCTCTGAAACTTTTAAAAATTGGCTTGCTAAAAATGAATCTAGGTTACATTAATTTAAAGAAACATTTTATGTGTTTTTTGGACATTAACACTTATCTGTTAAAGTGATATCACACTTTTGATATATTTCTCCAAAATTTTTAAAAATGTGCTCATTAAAAATTAATCTGATATTACATGATGCCCAAGGCACATCTTATATGCATGTTTTGATATCCCACTTACCCATTAAAAGTAATAAGTCACATTAAAATCTCTCTCTGAAACTTTTAAAAGTGGCTTGTCAAAAATGAATATGGATTACATAAAATCAGCGTTTGTGTTTTAACTTTAAACATATCTATTAAGGTGATGTCATGTTTTTGACATATCTTTCCGAAACTTTTAAAAATTGGCTTGTCAAAAATTAATCTGGTACAGTACAAAGTACTTAGGACACCCAAAGTTTGAAATTGTCCAAAATTTAGACTTTTCAGAGGCAGAATTCAAGGTAGGCAGGAAAAAACAAAATTGTTGAAACAAACAAACAAAAAAGCATTGTATTGAATCTTAACGGATATTTATGCACAGAATAAAATAAAAACTTTTTAATGATAAACCTAAGTTAATAAAGTAGTGCACATTCTTCTTAAATTATATGTTCCCGTAAATAAATGCTTTTGTTTTACTTTTTATTTTATTATGCTTTATTTAATAAAACTGAGTGTTTAATTTAGCCTTAATAGTTATTAAATGCAATTTTTTATATATGAATGTCATATTTTGGCTTTTTAAATAGTGAAATATCCTTCCCTTTTTTATTGGAAATGCCCAATTGATGACCCAAAGTTACAAAAAATCCAAAGTTCATACTTGGTAAAGTCCCAATGATTGTGAACTTTGTACTGAATTATATAAAACCCAGGGCTGATTTTTATGTATGTTTTCATAGGCGTAGCCAGCCTTTTGAACGGGGGGGGGGGGGGTGCCCAAATTTTTTTAACCTGAACATGTTGGGTACAAACAATATCTTATGTAATAAAACCTAATAAAATGGAACCCCTTAAAAACTATCAAGTTTCCGTTTTAGACAGGTTTTTATTCGTTGAAGGTATAATTGTATGGTACGTTTTTTAAAACGGACCTAAATGCAATTTTTCATTGCGCGAAGAAGGATGAGAAATTGATCAAAAATAAATCTAATGGATAAGAAAAAGATATATAAACACAGATAAAACATGGTAGATATAAAACAAAGATATTTGTAAACAGAAATCTGTAAGTATCACAAATTTTCATTTCAAACAGCAATGAAATACTAAAATAAATAAACACGGCTTTATTTCTCCCGTCATTTTGATCAAAGCAGGGCCGTAGCTAAGGGGGCGCTATGGGCGGCTCAGCCCCCCCCCCTGGAAAAAGTTTCAAGGTTTTCACTAAATGTTCCGAAAATTCAAATGAAATTCTGTTCAAAAATCTAATTTAGTTTTGAGACCCTTTCACAGTTTTGCAGAGTTAATAAACCGCATCTAAAATAAGTGTTTCAACACTCCCTCATCCTATTTATACATATGAAGTTAACATGGTGTTTAATTTCGCACCAGTTATACACTCAAAATTTTCATCATCCTATTCTCTTCATAGCATAAAATTAATTTATTACAACAGTTTAATGTGAATATGCACTAATTTATCTTTCTGCGTTAGAGAGAGAGAAAAAAAAATTATGAGCCTCCCCCCCCTACATTCTCTTGAGCCCCCCCTATCGTTCACTTCTAGCTACGGCCCTGGATCAAAGTAGCAATAGAGTAACTTGTAAAGGGAATAAGTACACAATTTAAAGTAGAAAAGAGTTCTTTCAATCTTTCTACACATGAATAAATAAATTTTCCAATTAAAAAAGAAAAAAAAAGCCCGTCTTTTCTCTATAGCATGTTTTTTTTTTTAAATGTCAAAACATGGCTGCAAAAAACGAAACTTAACCAACCAACAGACCATTCCCCATTAGAGAGTTCGGGCTCGTTTTCTGGGGCCCGGGTCCGTCCAAGATCGACGGTTTTAAATCCGAGCTCGAAAGATTTTTTGTTACTAGACCTCGAGCCCGATACCAAAAATAAACAAAACAAAATTGTATGATATTTATGGTGTTAAAAATTTATTATTATGTTAATTATTTATTTTTGTTTATTATTATTGTATTATAAATTTATTATTACAGTATTAAAAATTTCTTACACAGATAAAATTGTTAAATAAAAATTTAAATACAATCTTATCAAAATCCGTATCAAATAAAAATACAGTTGACTCTTAAAATTAATCTCAAATTTTTCCCTAATTTAAAAAATAAATTTCATGTACATGTATGTATCTTAATGAATAAATGCATGAAATTTGCAGAAATTATTATTTGTAATCTGGCGAATCGAACAACGTTTTTCAATTTTCTGTAAAAATGTACAACTTTAATTACAACCTATTCCTTTCTCATAACAATCTTCCGTGATTGATAGGTGCCTGAAAATCAACGTAAAATTAAAAAAAAAAAATGATTTTATTATCTTAAAGGTCCGATGCTTTTATAGGAAAAGAGGAAATACTGAATAATTGCTTTATATCAGAATAACATAATAATTATTTTTACTTACGCAGGAAAGTTGACTCCATAAACAAAAGACATTAAATTGGGATGAAAAAAACAACTTTTTGACTTACTGTGACTAATACAGATTCTAGTAAATGTTCTAATTTAAAAAAAAAAAAAAAAAAAAAAAAAAAAAAGAAGAATGTGGGTCTTTTTTTATTACATTTCAAAACATAGACTGTTAGTTTTCAGTAACTAATTGAACTAACTTAGCTTTCAATTTTCTTCTTTTTTCTTTTAAGAATTTCGATTTTTTAAAATAATTAAGCCTGGGTCTGCGTGAGCGGGGGGGGGGGTGCCCGGGCACCCCCCCTGGCTTTGCGCATGGTTTTGATAGTGGATAGGTGTCAATCTTATATAATTAATTTTTAATGTATAAGGATTCATTAAAAATGATAAATCACATTAACCACCTCTCTCTGAAACTTTTAAAAACTGACTTGTCAAAAATTAATCTGGATTACTTAAAACCAATATGTATGTTTTGATGTCAAAAGCTATCCATTAAAGACTATTTGGCAAGGGAATATTTCCATGGGAGCAAATTTATAGGATCAGCCAAAAGTACAACAAACAGAAAATTTGCTTATTTGTTTAATCATTAATTTATTTTCATATTTAATTCTTGCTAATTGTTAATTTATATTTACATTTATTTTTTAGGATATACTGTCCAAAGGAAAGAAGGACCTGTGCCGAAACTCTTTCTCTGCGACTTCTGTTCCTATACAACAAACAAATCTTCAAATGTGAAAGCACATGTTAGAACTCACACCCAGGAACGTCCATTTGTTTGTGCAATATGCAACAAAGGCTTTAATCACAAAGTCAGTTTAGAGAGTCATATGTTTTCCCATACTGGCTCAATGCCTTATGAATGTGTCACGTGTAACCGTCAATTTACGAACAAAACAAGTT
Organism: Maratus speculifer; assembly: GCA_964019185.1. Lineage (NCBI taxonomy): Eukaryota > Metazoa > Arthropoda > Arachnida > Araneae > Salticidae > Maratus > Maratus speculifer. The sequence continues at coordinate 97,682,939 of OZ025301.1, read as the reverse complement.
GGAAGCGACATTTAATTGTTCACAGGCAGAATTTGTAAACTGGTACTAATATCTTGCAACTAATACAAGGTGTCCCAAAAAGATGTACACATGTTATTCTCAAAAATGTTTAATCAAAATTGACAGCTGAAATTCTAGGATGTGATGTAACTCAATAAGCATGTTAAAATGCAGCTTATATGCAACATCATATCTTGGTGAAAAATACTTCCAGATTATAGGTGCAAATATGCAGTCAGTGGCACAGCCAGAATTTGGGTCTAGGGGGGGGAGGTTGAGTTTCTGATAAAGATGATTGCCGGTTAATGGAATCAGTACTAATTAGAATATTCACTGTACCATGCCTAAATTCAAAGGTATCTGTGTAGCAGGTAATCATCATTTTTTTTAGCATGATGCGTCTCAGAAAAGTGATTTAGTTCAAATAACCAATTTTTACTAAAATGATTCATGTAATATGCTTTTTCACAATTTTAAGTAGAATTTTCGCCATTTAATTGAATCACTTTATTAAATGAAATCTGATTCAATAAAGCGGCGAATTCCTAAAAGAGCCAAAGAAATGTGCAAAAGTTTGGCTTTGATTCATATAAGTGGCAATTATATCGATTTTTCTTAGTGCTGGGAGGGGTTTTAACACCAAAACCACCCCCTTGGCCGCACCACTGTATACAGTCATCAGTTATCACATGGCAATAAGATTTTTGATTTGGCAATTAATATTTGACATTTTAAGTCGCCATCCTTTGAAAAAAATAGTTTTCTTTACATGATAATTTGTTGAAATTCTAGTTTTTACAGCGATCCTTTTATGAAAATTGCACTTTTTTGTGATGCTTTGGTGAAAAGTGCACTTTTTTGCGATCTTTTAATAAAATTTGTAGGGGTTTTGAGATCTTTTGATAAAATTCCCTTTTTACTATACATAGCTTAAAATTTATATTGTACACTTTATTTATATCCAAACTAAAATAGATGTGTTATTAAATGAAATACATAGCTTAAAATTTATATTGCACTTAATTTATATCCAAACTAAAAAAGATGTGTTACTAAATGAAATACACAGCTTAAAATTTATATTGCACCTAATTTATATCCAAACTAAAAAAGATGTGTTATTAATTGAAATACAACATATTTGATGTAATTAGTCTGTGTTTTTTTTTTTTTTTTCCTACACATGTAAATTACTTTTCATTTTGAATTCCTGAATTTTTTGTCGATATAAATGCTATTGTTTTCATGCCTTTCCTTCACTGTGTGGCAACTGGATTATTCAGATTTAAAAGCTACTGGCTCCTTAAACATTTTGGGAATCTGCACTTATACTGCAGGCTCGATTTTAGTGGTTGATCGTTAGGTTTATCATTGTATTTTCCTGCAAAATCCAATGGTAAGATATGCTTTTTTTAAAAAAATATTAACCGACTTCAAAAAAAGAATCAAGCTTGGTGACAATTTGGCACTAACACATATGAATGTATAGTTTTAATATGCTTATCATTTGAAAAAGGTTACCAATGGAAGATAATATGCGATAAATCATTATTTTTTTTAACAAATCATAAACATATTTAAATCTATGCATTCATATGCGTTAACGCCAAACTGCTAGAACAGACTAGCGTCAATCTGCTTTCGCTAACTTCGCAAAATCTATCTAGATCCCGACCTTTGTTCAATCTAGATTTCGCACTTGGAAGAAAAAAGATATCTTATCTGCTTAAGAGTAATAGTCTCTTTTGGTAGCATCGCATTTTTCGTATTTTTTGGTTATTGTTAAGTCTATTTTCCTTGTTTATTTATTTTATTTTAATTCTCTTACCTTTAATTCTCGTGAACATTTTATCTATGATGTAACTTGAAATGAAATTGTACTTTTTAATGTTTGAATATATTTTATTGAAATGAATGAACGCTTTTAATTGGACGATTGCTTCAAAACGAATTTGAATTTTTGAAGTTTTTATTTTATAAAAGTTCTTATCATCAGAACGTAATGAAATTAAAATGGGACCACATGGGTATCTTATACTTTCAAACAAACAAAAAAAAAAAAGAATTATCAAAAGCAGTTCATATTTACAGAAGTTATGAGTGAACAAGAAATACGTACAGGTTGAAATCATAATCTACTCCTTGAAGTTGGTTAAAAACATGGAGAACTGGAAGCAGGAAAACACATTGATAAACCTACCAGTCAACTACTTAAATTTGGGTCTGCACATTACTTGCAACAAGATATGACCTGGTGGCATTTTAATGTACAAAATAAGCTCTGTGTAATACTGGAATTTCAACTTATAGCTGTATCACACAGGGAATGATAGTGGCAAACATTTTACAAAACATGATCGTCCATCTTGCTATGTGTTCGGTAAACAGATTTTTCAAACTTCTAGTGGGGTTATTTAATTTCTCGCTCTGTTCCTATTGGTCAGTTGATCATCGCTGAATGAATGATCAGCACTGACATTTTCCTTGCTATGCCGGAAATGCTCGGTAAGCAAGAATAGTGAGTAAAATTCTTTCCTTCATCAAAGTCATGCAACTTTTGCTGACTGTAATGTAGTGTAGGGGAAAAAGTTTTGCCAAAGGGGTTTGTGTGATACAGCTATTAATGGGTGGTGATTTGCTCAGCCATTTTCTGGTCTGATTGTTGAAATGTAACTTTTCCATTTATAATGTTTAAAGTGTGATGGACACTTGATTTGCTGATGCCAGTTTCATGACTTGTTTTTCTTAGTCTTTTTGGATGTTTTGTGATAACTTTTAAGGTTTTTGTTTTTTTTTTGTTCTTGATCTTCAAGAATGTTGTCCATGAACATCTGAACAGCTCTATTTGTTTCAAACTTATTTTTTGTCTGATTAATTGTCAGCTACATTGATGGATCTACATGAAGCTACTTATTATATTGTCTTTGTACTCCTGTTACATTTTCATATGTTCAATGTAAAATAAAAGATTTTTTTTTTTTTTTTTTTTTTTTTTTCAAAAGTTAATCTTGGTTTACTCATTATTTCCAATTAATCATGTTCTGAAACAGAGAAAAATCAAAAAGTTATGACCTGTTAAACAATGTATACATTTTTTGGAATACCCTAATACTTATACAGTAGTCTCTCCAAAATCCAGAATCTCTCCAGACTTGGATTTTTAGAAAATTCCAAAGTCTCCATGTTTCATAATTTTGAATGCAAGAAAGCACAATGATAAACTTATGAGCCAACCACCAAAATCAGGTTTTCAAGTGTTTACCACCAAGGTATGATTTGGCAAACCAATTGTGTTTTAATGTGCAAATTGAGTTTAAACTAATTATGGAATTTCAGCCATAAATTCAATTAGGTGATTGACTGGGCTGCTGCCTCCAGGCCCGTAACCAGACGGGGGGCAGGTGGGGCTGAGACTCCCCTAGCGTCCTCTAGAGCCCCCTCTAACAATTTCATTTTTTTTTTTTTTTTACAAAACCTATATTTTAACTTTTCTGAAAAAAAAAAAAAAAAAAAAAAAAAAGTAAGAGAAATTTTTTAGATCTTTTAACTGCCTTGAATAAAATGGGAATAAGCCAAGAATTTTGTATTCGGTACCTTATTAGATTAGTTGTTTTCTGTTATCTTGCTAGCGGTATAATGCATTTTAAAGGAACATTTCTTTCTCCTGAAAAAAATTAAGTCCAGATGCACTAACTGGTCACCACATGTGTTAGTACATCGTTATATTTTCAAAGCAACGATCTTACGCAGAATGTATGGAAATAGACAGATGGTGTTCAAGTTGACCGATAATTAGTCAAGCGATGTTAAAAATCTTGACTAAGACATAGTCATTAAAAACCCATGTTTCTAAATTTTAATGGTTTGCTTGTTGACAATACTTGCTAGCGGTATTGTCATGTTTCTAAATTTTAATGGTTTGCTTGTTGACAATACGTACTTATCAGTAGATTTAGTTAACGATGAAATATCACTTGGAAACTAGAACGTTTGAAAATTAAAAATATAAAAAATTTCAATTTATACACGTGGAATAAAAAAAGCCAGTAATTGTTTCATTGTATGGGTTACAAGGGTGTACATTAGAAAAAAAAGTTTATTTTATTTTATTTTTAGTTATTTTTTTATTTTATTTTTGTTTGTGTGTTAAATGAAAACATTTTTTTTTTCAATTTGTCATGTAACAATCAAAAAATTAAGCAAAAAAAAAAAAAAAAAACATGATTAAGGTTAAGTTTATTATAAGATTACGGCAAAAATATTTGCAATTATTTGATGTGTGAAATATTAATAAATAATTGTAGTACTATTAGAAAAAAAATATTAATAAAATTTAATAAATTACGATTTGCCGTTAGTTAAAGATATTAAAAGTAGGAAATTAAAATAAGAATAATAAATTAAGTTTCATTAAGTATGTAATTTCTACCATAACATATGCAAAAAAACCTGTTAATTTTTAACTAAAAAATAAACTTTTTTTTATCAAAAAGAAAACAGATTTCAAAAACTATTGAAAAGTATTTTTTTCATAATAATTAATAAGACATTAAATTAAGAGCATTGTATTTACCATGTGTATTATTAATATTTATGTACATTAATTTGATTTTTTGGAGTCGGCGCCAATCTAACCAAAATAAAAAATAATTGTCCTTTAAAAATTATAACAAAATTCAGCAAAAACATTGCGAAAATAAATTTGATTTTAAATCAATCAACTCTAACTTAGAATCCCATATTTTAAAATCTGTGTGTTTGGTTGGTCCCCCCCCCCCCCCAATTAATGGCCAGTACAAACGTATTATTTTATACTAATCATAGTTATATTTGCTAATCTTACTTGAAAATATACATTTAAACACGTGAGATAAAATGTTACAAAAATGGTAAGATTAAAAATTTTAAACTAAATATTAAATCAGAAAAATTTTCATAGATAATTGGATATGTATCTATTGGACACTTATATTGAACTTGGCTGGACTTGCATAGACACCAAAAAGTCAAATTAATGTACACAAAAATAAATATAATAATACGCATGGTAAATACGCATTCTCTTAATTTAATTTCTTATTAAATATATTGTGTAAAAATAATATTTTAAACCTTGCAGTAGTTTTTCAAAAAAGTTTTATTTTTGATAAAAAAAAAAAAAAAAAAAAAAAAAAAAAAAAAAAAATCCGATGATTATGAAGTATTTTGCATTTATTAATTTCTTATAGAAAAATTCCGTTATAGAGAGGTTTTACACTCTATACACTCTAGACTAGAGGTCTGCACGGGCCCGGCCGGCGGGATCGTTCCGAATTTTCTAACGGGCCGGGCAGGCAAAAAAATTGAACGGGCCATATGGGCCGGGCCGGGCCGATAAAAAAATTTAGTGGGCCTGACGGCCCGTTATAATGATTTAGGCACAAACGATAAAATAACAGCTGTTGTTAATGAATATGGCTTTAATGAAAATAAGTATTAATGTGCGTCACGAACCAACACTAGTTTGACAACATCAATGCAGAAATGTAACTTCTACCGTGTAGAGATCGGCAACGGACAGTTACATTGTGTGTAACACGGGCTTAATATTTTTAGCAGACTCGTGCCGGGCCGAAAACAGACTTGCATTGTTTTTCTACATACAGACGAGCTGGGCCGAAACTAGACTTAATTGATCTCAAGATGTGTAAGTCAGACAACATGATTTGTAAAATTATTAATAGCGATAAAGAATTTATATTAACGTAATCTTTGTATATGTTACTTCTTGGTGATTCTTAAATAGTTTTCTACAATGCTAAAGTTTCATAAATTTTCTGACTAATTTTTAACTGTAAAAGCATAATATTGACAAGCCTGATTTTTGAAGGGATTTGGAATCAAACAGGGTTTTCATTTTTTGTAAAAAGGATACTTGTATAACCTTGTTGAAATATAAGTTATTTTGTCAAATGTTTGTAAATTTTTCTTCCAACCAATGTTGTCGCTTCCGGAAATTCTATTCAAAACGCTAACTTTGACAGTATTTTTTTAGCTTTCTTGTATCAAAAAATGGATAAATCCATTCGATTACACAGTTTCTGAATAAAAACATCCGCTAATCTAATGCATTTTCGAAAAAAAAAAAAAAAAAAAAAAAAGAATTCAGAAAGCAGTTCTTTTGAATTAGAGAATGAATTTGGATTTGGAATGTTTAATAAAATAATATAGAAATAGTTCCATAAATCTATTTTTACTATACAGCTTCAAAAGTTACGATGTTTTAAACGTTCTTTTTTTTTTCTTTTATTCGAAACCATATTAATTTTTTAATGAATCTTTGTTTGAATATTGAAAGTCTAAGAATCTAAGTAATCATAAAAGTTGAAAATGTATATTTCCTGTAAAATATACTGTAAAATCCTCCCGGTGACATACATGCAGTATTCTTTAAAAAAATCTTAATTATACGATAAAAATCTAATTTTTTTAGAAATAATAGAAATATTGACGGGCCACAACGGGCCGGGCCTGTTTTCACTCATTTTTGTACGGGCCGGGCCGAATTTTTGAGGTTTACAACGGGCCGGGGCCGGGCCTGGAAATTCCGGCCCGTGCAGACCTCTACTCTAGACACTATAGGCAGGTCCATTTTATCAGTTTTTGCTATATTTAGTTTGCTTAAGATATGGATTGTTAAAAAATGTTAGCCCTCCAGAAAATTTTCAGAGCCCCCCCTGGCATGTCTCGCTGGTTACGGCCCTGGCTGCCTCAGAGTATATACCTTAGATGTTCATAAAATATAGTTCATCATTGGGTCAGATTATACAATTTTACCAAACCTGCAGTTTTGTTTGGATCAAAATGGCATCATTATTCTAACTATCAGAATTTTTTTTAACATGACAGAAATTATATTTATGATCTCACAATGTTGAAGCTGTATGGATTAAAATAATTATGCAATAAAATTTTAATATTTTTCTTTTGAAATTTGCATTTATTTATTATGAATAATTGATATGGATATCTTACAGATAAATTTCATATGGTAGAATGGTAGATATAGATTTTAAATTTCGCTTTTTTTCCCCTAGCTGTGAAAACACTGTCAGGAATGCAAAAATCTAAGCACCAGTGGCTAGTCTCTCACTACTAAAATTTAAAATTTCCTATTGGCACCTAGATTTTGCCCCCCCCCCCCGAACACTGTATTATATCAAGATGGCTTTGTTATAGCCAGGACCTAAAATTCTGGAGTTATTCTATCACCATTATTTCATCTATATTATAATAGTTCAAAGCATGTGACTGTCATAAACAACCACAAATTGATCCTATAACTTTTTTTATGCAAAGTTTCCATTTAGTTTAAAAAATCAATTTTTTTTTATAAAATTACATAAAAGTTGACATGATCGCAAAGAATTCTTGATACTTTTATGTTAGCCATGTGCAAATCTCGCCAATAACATTTTTTAACTCGCCAGTTAGAGTTTTTTTCTCCACAGGATAAATTAAAACAATGCTTTAAAGTTGAAATTAAATATCTTGGTTTGTGGCATTATTTAATGTTTTTCTTTTCTTTTAGTCTTTCTTTTATTTATTTTATTTTTTCTTTTATTTATTTATTTATTTATTTATTTATTTAAGAAAAATAAATATGTTATAGCTATGAATTTTAAATGTTTCAGTTTTAAATGAAAGTTTTGTCTTTTTAAACAAAAGGGTGAAAGTAACTTTTTATGAAATACAAAAAGAAATGATTTTAACTACTTTTGGCGATTTATCACTTACATATGGCTAAGATAAAAATTAAGAGTTTTTGATTTTTCTATCATAATCCTCAGATTTAGTGAAATATTGAACAGATAAATAGAATATTGAATAAAAATAACTTGATGCATTTTTTAGTATATATTTAAGGGAGAACTAACTGGTTGTCAACATTTATTTATTCTTCTTTATTTATTTTTTCTAGAAATTGCAAATCATTTCTTGATTAGTATAATGTCATTGATATTTAAAATGTGTCTAAAAATCCAGGAAAGCTATCCAAATGTGGCGAATTATCAAAATGTGGGATCATTAAATGTTAACTATTAGTGATTTTTTAAATTTTCATATTTAAAGCCAATTTTATTTTATTTTATTTTATTTTTTTTTTATTTTATTTTTTTTTACAATACAGTATATGAGTCTATAAATTTATATACAAACATTAAAAGATAGCAATTATTCTGGAAAATTAATTATTAAAGCATTTAATTAATCAATCTACACATGAAAGTTGAGCGTGTTTCTAAGTAAAATTATATTATTACAGGTACTAAATACACTTTATTTACACAAAACACATAATTATTTATAATAAAACACTGTAATAAATATCTTATTATATGTTTCAGGACATTAGATCATCTTTAAAAATAAATTTATGGAAAAAAAAATAGGCGTTTAGATCGTTACGCAATTCGGACATTCCAATTTCTTATTTGAGACAAGTGCATTTATTGCAAAAAAAGTTACGAAAATACGTATAGATACTTTCAAATTAAACAAAAATGACTTTAAAGATAGATAAAAGAGATTAAAGTACTTACTAAACGTGTTTTGCGTGAAAATAACAGCTTTGTTTCAATCATTACTTTTGGACATAAGAAAATACAGAAAAAGTCTTTCTAGAAAAGTCCTAACTTCAAAAAGCAATAAATTGGTAGTGCCATTTGTTAATAAAATTATAAAACATCATCCATTTCCTTTTATGCATTCGCTGTTTATCATTAGAATCGCCTGAGAACAACTTAAAACTTTTTTTTTTTCCTTGGTACATTTAACAGTTAACGTTATGAATGTCCAAAATTTGCCACTTTAGTCAAAAAAATTAAAATTTTAAGATATTTTTGCAAAACTTTTAATATAAATTATATCAATTTTTGTCTCTGAACAGAATTAAGAATTCTGTGAAAATAAAAATGAAAGTCAATGATGATTAAATTTATTTATTCAAAAGCTTAGTTATGATGTGTGTATAGTGCCCACCTTTTGAGAACGCCCCATGTAACAAAACTGTACTCAAGTATAATCTGAAATATAAGTCTTAAATTCTAAATTACTTTAAAATATTTTCAAATCCTACAATTAAATTCTATTATCCGATTAAAAAAATGATTTAGAATTAAAAAAATAATAATAAACTTTTATATAGAAAAACGCCAGTCACAATCTCATTAAATATGATATCTTCTCGAAATTAACTTGAAAATTCAAAGATTTTTGAAGAAATTAATAAAAACATACTTAACTCATCTGAGGCAAACATGTTTGCTTCAAACTCTGTTTCACTTATGTAATAGCTGAATGGTCTTGTCAAGGACGTAGCCAGAAAAAATATTTCGGAGGGGGTTTTAAGGTCAAAATTTAACTTTCATTTCCTTATTTAAGCGACATTTTTAAAATAGAATTTTTATTATAGGTGACTAAGTTAAAAGACTAATATTATTTATTAATGACTAATTAATTATTTTTTAATATTTATTTATTTTTTTAATGTTTTATTAATAAGAATAATTCAGCAATTTAGCTATTACAAAAGAAAATTTAATGTTTGAGCCTTTGTCATTGAAAACAATTTTACATTGTGTTGATGATGATGTTGCTTTGCCAATATATTGAGATTAGTGTGGACAAACTAATGTTTCAAGGAGTTTGCACGAATGTTTTAAATGTTTTATTGTTGAATAAGTTTAAACGGGAATATAGATTGAAACAGTCAAGTTAACCAAATTTTTTAAAGATAGATAATTTAGAAATAAATATCTAGCTGAATTTATCAAATTTTTATTTGCATGATCAGGCCATTTTATTTTTGACAGTATTAAAACCTGGCCTATTATTCAAAAAAAAAAAAAAAAAAAAAAAAAAAAAAAAAAAAAAAAGACAAATTTTAAAGAGTTTTACAAATTGTAATAATTTTTACAAGTAAACATTAAAAAATACTAGCTTTGAATGTCCATTTTTAATCGTAGTTATTTTTTAGATTTTGACTGATGTGATATTTAGTATCCTATTTATTCTAATCAAGGCAACAATTTCGGAAAGGGATCAAACCCTGATGATCCCCTCATTGGCTACGGCGTTGGGTCTCATAACACTAAGATTGCTGGTTCGACACCTAGCACAGCAATTTTAATTTTATCCCCACTTTCTTCAATTGACTTACATTTAAAAAAAGAAACGGATATTTGTCCATCAACTATAGGTGCTGTGCATAAAATATGTCACGTTGGAAGGGAAGAGGGGGGAGTTCATGAAATTGTGACAATTTGTGACAAGGGGGTTGGAGGGAGTAAGAAGAAAAGTGACATTACACATTTTCGTTAAAATAAAAGCATTAAAAATCAGTAGATTAAATTACGAAGCATGAAGTTATTTTAAAATTAAAATATTTTGTGTTCATAAAGATAAGATTTAAAGCCAAATATGTTAAATTCTGTTTTAAATTCCAAAATACTACTGTTTCCAATTGCTTTTTGATATAAATGTTTTATATCAAAGTTTTATCAATGTTTTATACTATTCCATATTGATAATAATAATTATTATTATTATTTGTAAACCTTATTTCATGCAAAATATGAATCATTTTTATAGTTCAGCTCGCAAATGTCATTAAAACACATAGTGTTTAAAAATAAAATTCGAAATGTGATCTAAAACGTAGTGCTTTTGTTTCTGAACTGCAAGTTTAACCTCTTCAGACCTGAGGTACACAGATGTGTACCTCCATTCTTTTCCTCATAAAAACTAAAATGTTCAATTTTTTTGCATTTTTACTTTATTTCTATACAGCTGAATGTTTTTTGCTTTAAAACAAAACCAATAAATGTCAACATTGATGATTATTACCTCATAAAATAAATATTATATTCATCTGAGTTTCGAAAAATACCTTCAAGACATTGTGGTGAAGAAAGTAAGGAATATTCGTGATTATTTAACTTAAATGCTTTACAATAAACAATTTTGAGGATTTGCTGATCATTTACTTGCTTAAAGACCTTAATTTTGTTATTGCGTAAATTTATGTTACTGATAATTAAACTGATGTTTTAAGGGGACTAGTACTTTTATATTCATATTTGAAAACCTAAATTATCAGTCTCCTAAAGGTCTGATTTCATAAAAATGACTCTTTCTGTCATCTATGGTGTCATTTCGATTATGCAAAAACAATAAATATATATTTGTAGAGTTATTTTATGCTCAGGTCTGAAGAGGTTAAGTTTACGTAATATAGCGTGACGTGTACCAAGAGGGGAGGGAGGGAGTAAAAGTGAAATGTGACACTTTTTGATAAAGGAGGGGAGAAGTCAAAAATGTAGAAAAAACCCTTGACATTATTTATGGACGGCCCCATAGGTGCTGATCCCCAAAATATTTAATTAGCCAATGTCTCCTAAACCCAAATATTCCAGTTGCAACCAGGGCTTAATTTCTAAGAAAAATTAAGAAACAACGCGATTTTCTTTTGAAGATCGCCAAAGAAAAGCTAATTTTATCAAAGAATTTCAAAAAAAAAAAAAAAAAAGCCGCGACTGTCGTCAAAAAATCGCTGTAAAACGCAATTTTGGTTAGTGGATCGCAAAATAAGACGCGGTTTTTTGGAGGAGGAGTACAGAAAAATGCGATTTTCGTCAAATGATAACGAGATAGAACGCAGAATTCGTCAAAGGGTGCGAGACGCCTAAAATTTATCGCGAAGTCAAATTTAATCAGCACATGGCGACTGACGACCGTGAATCTGCACCTATTATAGTATTAACGGAAAAATCCTGGTACCAGGAAAATTTCTGTGAATTGCAGAAAGTATTTCTGAAAGTGTAGCGTATTCTTCGAAACATTCTCTACGTCGAATTCCGACTTGTTCACTTCGTTATGTGATTATTTGTATTCAGCCATGAATATCAAAGAAGTCAGATTAAAAGCGAAAATAAATTGAGCAACCGTGAAGATTATAAGACGATGACATTAAATACCAAGTTTTTTTTCCTTTCTCCTTCACTTTTAGACGGCATTTGCGACATGCTTGCTAACAGACGTAACAATCAAAACATTTAATATCATATTTAGCGTTTGATTGAATTTCAATGTAAAATCTTTAAGGGGGTATAAAAGAGTCAAGCTCCATAAATCTAAGTCTAGATTAATCTTTTTACACATTTTAAAATTTAGCTATGAGCAAGGCTCAACAAATGAGGTCCCCAAATAGCGATGACTGGCAATTGTTTTCGTGATTGATTAAGTAATGACAGCTATATAGTTTCAAATCAAATTATATAGAATGTTTAAATAAACAAATCGCAAATTGAACGCCAGACGTAGCAAATGAGGCAGGGCCGTAGCTAAGGGGGCGCTGTGGGCGGCTCAGCCCGTCCTTAAAATATTTTCAGCCCCCCCCCCCCCCCCTGGAAAAAATTCCACGGTCACTCAATGAATTTGTGTTCCGAAAATTCAAATGAAGTACTGTTCAAAAAATCTAATTTAGTTTTGAGACCTTTTCACAGTTTTGCAGAGTTACTAAATTGTATCTAGAATAAGTATTTCAACACTCACTCCCTCATCCTATTTATACATATGAAGCTAACATGATGTCTAATTTTGCACCAGTTATATACTCAAACTTTCATTATCCTATACATGTCTTAACATAAAATGAAGTTATTATAACAGTATAATAAGAAACGGAGTATCTACAATGTGAATATGCACTAATTTATCTTTTTGCGTCAGAGAGAGAAAAAAAAATATGACCCCCCCCCCCCCCCCCATTGTTCTCTCCTAGCTGCGGCCCTGAAATGAGGTGCTATACTAAATCTCGCTATAAATCGTACTATAGCGAAGTTTCTAAAATATACAGTACTTCGAATACCATGCAGTATTCGAAATCTTTTGTGTGTCCCTGTAAATACTAAATGCTTTTTATTACTCAGGAATTAACTTGTAGTGAATCTCAGCAACGTATATCAATTTCATAAAATGTGAATTAGTTTAATGCAATTAAAGCTCGCTCCAAACAATGTTTACCCTGTACCATTATGTAACACTTTTGTGTGGTCCTCTATATTAGTAAAAAATATTTTTACTAATATAGAGGACCTTCTTTGCACAGCAGAATGTATATTTTAGCATATATTTCATAGATGCATGGGTCATTCCAAAAATAAAAGTCCCTTTAGAGAATATTTTTTTCAAAAATTCTTTCATTTAAAATGAAATTAAAATGTCATTGAGAGGGTTGTATACATATTCAAGAGTAGAAATTGAATATCAGCAGCACACTTTTTAAAAAATATTTATCACTACACTTAGAAACACAGACACATTGGCTGAAAAATGTCCCCTGTGTTACCATACTTTAAATAATATTCTTATTTTTTCTTATTAAAATAGAGAATTCCTTTTACAATATTAACACTTTGATATAAATGCTCTTTTTCAGTGTCATATAGTTTTTTGTTTATGTATATATTTTTTCATGATATAGGCACATTATGTCCCCCGTGTTACCCTTTTTTCATTCTCCCTGTATAAAACTTTATATAACTTGGTAAAAATTACTCTAATATAATAAAATTATAGTAAAACTTATTTATACTTATTAGCCAGCGCATATTATAAAACTGATTCATAAGAAAGTTTTTTCGTTTTTGTTCTGATAAAGGAAATGTCAGTAACATAGGGAACAATAAAGTAACAAAGGGGACATACTAATTGAACATAAAAAAAGTAACAATTTTAAAAGTGTACTTATGTATTAATTAAAAATGTATTTCTGATACAGACCAACAAATGCATTAAAAAAACAGGATATTCTGTTGCATTTCATTTCTAAACTTGGGTTTTTTGTCTTTTAACAACATATCAACCAATATCATGGTAACACAGGGGACTAGTAACACAGGAGACAAAATGAAATAAATTATCACCTACGTATTACTATTTTCATAGAAACAATGTAAAGTTAGATGGAATATTTTCTTTTAACTAAGACTTACAATTTAACTGCCAATAAACTAGAAAATTAATAATTAATCGAAACAAATCAATAGTAACACAGGGGACACACAAAAAACACACCCACCTTTAAAGATCACCTTTACTTAGATAATATTCTTCAAAATTTAACAAATGAGGAAAATGACTACCTAGGATGAATGCTAACTCTAAAAGTACATGAATGACTGCTGTTAACAACATTTAGCTTGCAAATTCTTATTTTAATAGGAATAGAAAAGTGGCGGTAACACAGGGGACAAAAATTAAGGGACACAGGAATTTTTCTTATAAAATGAAGAAAAATATTTACAAAAAATATTTAAAGTATATAGGGTTAATATAAAAACTACAAAGACATAAAAAATATCCTGAAAGATAACTTAAACGATACATATAGTAAAAAAAATAGGGTTCAAAAAGTAAAAATTGTTCTTGGGACATGGCTTTTTACAGGACACAATTATTATGAAAGTTATTTGAATAACAATAAATGGAATTTATCTCAAATTTAAAAATTGCATTAAAGAAAAATATCTTTAAAATATATTTTCCAATATTTAAATTTAATTTTGAAACAAAATTTTAGAAAATATAGCAATACAAAGTGTCGGGACACCAAAGGGTGCTTTATTTTTGGAATGACCCACATATAAACTGTGTAATGTTCGAAAGAGTGTAACATTATTAAAATGAACTTGAAACTATTTTTCCCATTGACCGTAAAGTAACGAAACACTTTTGATTATTCCTGTAATTGAACTATACATCCGTTTTTAGGTGCGTTCGTAATTATGTAAATACGTAGCACCTATTGTTGTCGCTCAGTCCGTTCGTCTGTCTGTCTGTCCGTCTGTCCGCATATATGACAACGCAAAAACTACCCAACCGAATCGTTTGAAATTTAAAATACATAATTATTACATAATTTTGGGGTGTCATTTCAAATTTTATGAAAATCGAATGCATAGATCAATTACAGGGACAATCAAAAGTATTCCGTTACATTACAGTCAATGGGGAAAAAAGTTTCAAATGCATTTTAATCGTTTGAAATGTAAAACGTATATTTATTACATAATTTTGTCGAGTCATTTCAAATGTTATGAAAATCGAATGCATAGATCAATTACAGGGACAATCAAAAGTATTCCGTTACATTACAGTCAATGGGGAAAAAAGTTTCAAATGCATTTTAATCGTTTGAAATGTAAAACGTATATTTATTACATAATTTTGTCGAGTCATTTCAAATGTTATGAAAATCGAATGCATAGATCAATTACAGGGACAATCAAAAGTATTCCGTTACATTACAGTCAATGGGGAAAAAAGTTTCAAATGCATTTTAATCGTTTGAAATGTAAAACGTATATTTATTACATAATTTTGTCGAGTCATTTCAAATGTTAAGAAAATCGAATGCATAGATCAGTTACAGGGACCATCAAAAGTATTCCGTTACATTACGGTCAATGGGGAAAAAAGTTTCAAATGCATTTTAATCGTTTGAAATGTAAAACGTATATTTATTACATAATTTTGTCGAGTCATTTCAAATGTTATGAAAATCGAATGCATAGATCAATTACAGGGACAATCAAAAGTATTCCGTTACATTACAGTCAATGGGGAAAAAAGTTGCAAATGCATTTTAACAGTTTGAAATTTAAAACGTATATTTATTACATAATTTTGTCGAGTCATTTC
The DNA here is from genome assembly GCA_964019185.1 of Maratus speculifer. Classification (NCBI taxonomy): domain Eukaryota; kingdom Metazoa; phylum Arthropoda; class Arachnida; order Araneae; family Salticidae; genus Maratus; species Maratus speculifer. The sequence continues at coordinate 97,667,195 of OZ025301.1, read as the reverse complement.
AAATGTTATGAAAATCGAATGCATAAATCAATTACAGGGACAATCAAAAGTATTCCGTTACATTACAATCAATGCGAAAAAAAAGTTTCAAATGCATTTTAAGGGTGTTACACTAATTTGAACATAATAGAATTGGCATGAATCTTTGAAGTATGTACTAAAATATACATTCTGTACAATCTGTGATGCAAAGAATATTTATTATTAAATTACAGGGCCACACAAATGTATTCCACTAAATAATGTTATACGAGAAAGCATTGTTTGGGGCGTGTTTTAATTATATTAAACTACCACATTTTTTGAATAAGATACACGTTAATGAAGTATAATAAAAATTACTCCCTGCATATTTACAGGAACACAAAGATTTCGACCACTGTACTGTATCCAAAGTACGCTCTACTGTATCAGCAAGATCTGAATATTTTAAAACTTCGTTATCGTACGAACGCACCTCATTTGCTACGCTTCACGTGCATTTTCCAACTTGTTTCATAAAATATTAAATGACTCGACAAAGCTATATCATAGTTATATATTTAAAATTCCAAACGATTCTTTTGGGTAGTTTTTGCGCTTTTATATGCTGACAGACAGACGGATTGAACGACAATCACAGGTGCTACGTATTTACATGATTACGCACACATCTAAAAATTAGCAACCACCCGGGCTTATACTTTTGCTATTAAGGAAAAAAGTTTTAAATATGATGTAATTTTCGTGAAGTTTTTTCGCAAATAAAAAAATTAATTATTTCAAAGATTTTTTTTTTCCTTTTTTTATTACTTAATATAAATATTTCTTTTATGTATTTTTTAAATAAATATTTTAATTGCGAAGTGTTAAAATATGTTATTAAATAAAACAACATTAAAATAAAAATGATATCAAGTTAAGAATTTAATATATTGATATTGGATTCGTTTTTAGACAAAACTTTAAAAATTAGACAAATTAAAAGAATAAATGGATACTTCATAATACAATCTACTCAATTATAACCAACAAAAGTTGATGAAATTGCTATGCATAATTGTTATTCTGGTAAGACTCTTTTTAACTGAGCTATCCTGTTTCAACATTATAGCGTTAAAAATAATCTCGCATTCTAAAAACTGCTTGCTTCGAAAGCTTTATTATACTTTTCCTTATAAAACATATACACATTTCTTTATAATATTTTTATATTTTAACATGCAATAGTTTTAGCAAGATGAACAAATCTAAGAAACTGATGAGATCGCAATAAATTCAATCACAACAACAACATCATTTTTTAAATAGTTTAACAAATTGTAACTTTAAAGAGTTAAACAATTCAAATGATTTAAAATAGAATTTTTGTAAAGTAATTGATTTAAAAAATACTTTAAATCTCAAAACCGGTCTAAACCGGTTCTGAAATTAAGCTATCATAATATAAAAAATATAAAAGCAAAATCGAAAAATCTCATAATAGATCCCCATATCTCAAAATAGATCGTCCTCAACTATCCTATGGAAAAAAAATCATGTAAAAATATTAAAATTTGAGCGATATATTTGAAAAGAACACTCCTGTAGACTTTACATTATCACCCGGGCTTTTTTCTGTGACTAGTGTTGCGCCTTGTTGAGTTCCACGTCAGTCACTGGTGACTGACACTGAATTTTCCGTTTAGGCCGCATCAGTCACAACTTTTACTTAATACAGGATTATACTTTCTTAATAATTACTTAAAATATATATATTACCTTTTAGCTTTATATCATATTTTAAACTGTCCGTCACCAGTGATTGACGCGGCCTAAACGGAAAGCTCAGGGTCAGTCATCGTGGTACGCAACGTGTTAAATGGGTCACTTTGAATAATGCTAAATAATCTGGCTTACATTTTACTCCATATGTTATTATTTAAATATAAAGATGATCGAACTATTTGATCTTTAGATACCGTATTTTACTCGTGTATAAGGCGCACTATTTTTTCCAAAAAATTATGGCAAAACTCCTAGGTGCACCTTATACACGGAATAATTTTTTACTGTTGGGTGCAGTCGAACGATATACATATGAAGCAAGAAATTATTCAAAGAAGATATTAAAACTGGGAAAATGTTACTTATTACTGCATATTTACTTCACTCCTTGCAGTTTTTTATACAACAGAGCTAGTGACATTATCTAAACGCTAATTAGTAATTCTCTTTACTGTTACTCATTCCTATTTCCCATCATTCTCTTACAACTCGAAGTCTAAAAATGCATTTTCGTCTTGTTTTCTGCTCTGGTGTAATGTTTGTTTCGATTTTTTTTTTACTAAAATTTATTTGGTCATTCTTCATTAGCGTACCAAATTTATAGTTTGCGTTATATGCGAGATTTTAAGAAATCGCCATTTTTACTTGTAAAGTAAGGGTGCGCATTATACACGCGTGCGCGCTATACTCGAGTAAATGCGGTATTTTAATTGCTCTGAAAAAAATTTTACCATGCTATGCTGGATAATCCATTATTCGACTTTTTATAACGATTTATCTTGACTTAATCTTCTTTCAATAAATTTATTTTCTGTATTTCCCATACATACAGGATGGCGCTATTTAGAGTATTTTATGTTTTGGAAAATTAAAATAAGTTTCTAATTTAAATTCCTATAAGTTGTAATTCTAAAGCCTTAAATGAATTTTAACGGTTTAAAAATACATAATTATACACAATAAACTTGGTATTTCATAAATATTAAAAAGAAAAGTAAATAAATCAAAGTAAATATTAATCCTGTCTACCTCTTCTGTCATTGTTAAATGGGTCACTTTGATTAATGCTAAATAATCTGGCTTACATTTTACACAATTTGTTATTATTTAGCAATAATGATGATCGAACTATTTTATCTTTAGATATTTTAATTGTTCTGACAAAATGTTAGCATGCATTGCTGGATAATCCAATATCCGGCTTATTATAATGATTTATCTTGGCTTATCTTTGAACTATTTAAAGTATTATTTAAAGTGTTTTTGGAAAATTAAAATAAGTTTCTAATTCAAATTCCGATAAGTCGTAATTGTAAAGAGTTGATTTTTACTGGTTTAAATATACAAAATTATAGGCGTTAAATTTGGTATTTCATAAATATTGAAAGAAAAGTAAATAAATCAAAGTAAATATTAATCCTCTCTACCTCTTCTGTCATTGTTAAATGGGTCACTTTGTATTCTAGTCAAATAAGAAACATTTCGTGACATCTTTTACTTCCTCAATTCGGAACTTCCCATCAAAAGTGGGTGACCTCCATTTTGTCGTGAACTTGACAATGAAAACAGCTGATCCGAGAAAATTACTTTTTGATTTTCCCTCAAAATAAAGTTTAAGCAAGACGTGGGTGAGAGTGTTTGAAAGTTATTCTTTTCAGTTTTATTTTGAGCATTGTGTCATAAGTACTTCACTGTGCCGTAATCGTACGTGTTGTGCCCATCGTTGTGTCTCAGTTTTAAAGACTGGAATGAAAAGTACGGATTATTAGGGTATCGAATTATGTTTGAAGAATAATAGGTTAAATTTTGTTGTTCAAGTTTTGAAGTCGTATGGTGTCATAAGATTCATTATTTTGTCGAAAATGCCGTTTATTATGTGATCTTGTCTCAGCTGTATTATCGTATCTCAGCTAAAGACAGAAAAAAAAATTGCAAATTATTAAGGCATTCCGATTCTGATATGGTTAGTATTAGAAAAATAGATTAAATTTCATTTTCTGGTCATTGTTAGTTACATTCATAGTTATCTTTATAGTTTAAATTTGAGGGTACCTTATTGGTCGTAATTATATTTTATTGTGTGATTTGATCGCTTATCGTGTCTCAACTAAAAACAGAAAAAAAATATAGATTATTAAGGCAATCCAATTCTTAAGGTTTAATAAGAAAAATGGACTAAATTTTGTTTTTCTCTCATAGTTAGATTCATAAGTTATCTTTAAGGTTTAATTTTGAATATTCCTTATTGTGTCGCAATATTTTATTATTCTAATCTTGTCGCTCACCGTATCTTAACTAAAAACCGAAAAAAATTACGGATTATTAAGGTAATCCAATTCTGTAAGCTAATAAGAAAAATAGACTAATTTTCTGCTCATAGTTAGTCAGATTCATAAGTTATCTAAGTTTAATTCTGAGAACCCTTATTGTGTCGTAATTGTCTTTTGTTATGTGATCTTGTTGCTTATCGCGATTCAACTTAAGACAGAATATCAATTATGAATTATTAAGGCAATCTAATTCTGGTATGCCTAGTGTTAGTAAAAAGACTTAATCTTCATTTTCTGCTTATAGTTAGTGACATAATTAGTGACAGGATAACTGCATATTAATATGCATCTAGTTTTAAAAAAAGAGATAAATTTTCTTTTGTTTTCTGCTAATAGTTGTTCACGTTTTATAGTGTATTATCTTTACAGTTTTATTTTTAACATGCTGTCTTCTAGGTGGTTACTTATTGTTTCGTAAAGTCGCTTTTTATTTTATCTGAACTAAAAACAGATAAAAAAGTATGAATTTTTAAGACAAGACCATTATGATTTATCTAGTTTATAAAAAAAAAAAAAAAAAAAAAAAAAAAATAGACTACATTTTGTTTTGTGTTTATGGTTATTCACATTTATAATTCATTTTTACAGATGATCGTGAACATCGTAACTTAAATATAGTCTCCTTATAAGTGTTTTTTGCTGTACCGAATTATCTCTTATTGTGTTTCAACTAAAGACAGAAAAAAAGCTCGAATTATTAACGCAAGAAAATTATGTTGTACCCAGTTTGAAAAAAAAAAAAAAAAAGTAGACAAGATTTTGTTTTGGTGCCTATAGTTGTTCACGTATCTTTTAAAATTCATGTTCATTTAAATGGTTTTACTGCATTCAGTTTACGTAATAAATAAGCTCTGTGACCTATTGACTTTTAAGAGGGCCAAAAAACAATGAAAAATATGCTGCAAGTACTTAAACTTTTATGGTTGTGTCTTCATATAGCTGCAATAAACTGTGTTGTGCTGAAATTTCAACAGAAAGGCAAAACGTCTACTTTTAATTACACCAACAAGGGATTAACAAGTAAGTACTTAATTTTATTTACTTTTTCCTAAAGGAAATGTTTATGATATTATTAACCTTCTGTTAAGATTGTTATCAACTGCTCCGCTCGACAAGCGGAAAAATTTTCGACATCTTCGCAAATTAATTTTTTTAACAAAAAGATGTGAAATTCGTAAGAGCTGTCTATGGAAGCGATTTGGAATTGAACTGTGTTTTCCATATTTTGATCAATAAATTACTTATTGAGTTATAAGCTATTTAAATCACGTGACTAGCCTCTTTGAGTGGTTATTCTACTTTTGCGCGGAAGTCGATTCAAAATGCCCACTTTGACGTTATTTTCTAAAATACCAATTACGTAAAAAAGGAAAAAAAAAAAAAAAAAAAAAGAGTGAAAGAAGGAAAGAAAGAAAATCCGGGAAAATGAGTTCGAATCGATAGTTTCTGAACAATAACACCTGCTAGTTTCATGCATTTTCGAGCAAAAATAAATTAAAAAATTACGCGTAGAAAAATTAAGGTTTTCATAAAAACAGTCCCAAATTTTCCAAAGTTTTTTCCTTATGATTTAATGAGTTCTTAATATTAAAAAAATACTATGTTTAGAAAATATGACAAACAACACGTTATATACAATACCCTGTAATCAGGATTAAAAAATAATAAAAATTGTAGGGAAATTGAGTTAGTTGCTAAATAATATTTCACTGCACATGCGCTAATGCAATCAAAATATAATGTGCATAATGTTTTAGATAAATGTATAGAGCAAATTTTGTGAAAGTCTCAAAAACACAGCTTGAAAATTCTGAAAATTGTCGTCGATCGAATAAACTCAAAATCCGTAATTCCCAAAGAAAAGCAAAAAGATGAGGTGATGTGATGTACCCAAATATCTTACATGCAATATTGTGGTGACTAATCAATGGGTATATGGATACATCTTTTTGCTTCATTAATTTGATAGGGCTATCCAAAAGCTATTTGGATTTTTTTTTTTTTTCAATTTGTTAACGGTTCCCTATGGGTAGGGGAAAATCTTCTTGGAAATGTGTGACCCATACTACATCTTTAGACACACGGAGTTTCAGAATAATTCCTCATGTATTTTTCTAGGTACTTAATAAAATGTCTAAAATCGCAATTGACCGGTCGCCTTTGGCCATATAGAGTATATTTTGCATGCATTGTACATTTTGTTTACAATCGCCTTAAAAAAAGATAAAAAAAAAAAAAAAAAAAAAACAGGATTTTAAGATTAATTCAAGTCTGCCGACCCAATTAAAAACTTTGTACTTTATATTAACAAGTTAAAAATGGCACGTCAGACGTGACAAATGAGGTACATTCGTACCATAATGAAGTTTTTAAAATATACAATGCTTCGGATACCGTATAGAAGCCGAAATATTTTGTGTGGCCCTGTGAATTCTAAATGCTTTCTATTATACAGAATTAGCTTGTAAGTAAACTTCAGCAAAGTACAGTCGAGTCTCTCTATATCGAAACTCCACACATCGAATTTCTCTATATAACGAATTTTTAGTAGGAACGGTTCCCTTTTCGCATGATTACATCAAAAACAGTCTCTATTTAGCGAAATAATCTATCTCCATATAACGAATTTTTTCATAAATTGGTCTTAATTTACTGAGTTTTAAAAAGCTTCGAAATCATATGGAATCAATTTTCATCATTTATTTTCCATTTATCGTCAGTGCTGAGTTTTTATTTTCTTTATTTTATTTTATCTTATTTTATTATTATTATTTTTTTTTAATTCTCTCTTTGTTCTCTAAATCCAACGAATTCATCTCACCTCCCACACACCTTTTCACATCCTTCTCAAAACAAAACAGTGTTAATTGGATTGATACACATGTAAGAAAGGAATCAATGAGAGGCACATAAGAGAGGCCTTCAAATGGTGGGAAATGTTAACTACAATTTTTCATTCCTTGCTAAAATTTGAGCTTTTTTTTGAGAGCGTAACAATTTTAAAATCAAAACAAAAAATTACAGATTTCTTCGTCTGAAATTAATGCAAGTCTTCCTTATTTGATTTTCATTGAGCTTTCAAATAAATGTCTGTTCTCTTTATTGGAAATAAAAAGGTTAGGTTTATATTTACTTTTAAACAGTTCAAATTCTTAATTCAAAAGATAAAAAATAATATTTGTTCAAATTTCACACATTAAATGCGATTTTTAACATCATTATCTATACATTGAATTTCTCTATATAACGAATTTTTTACTGGAACGGTGGATTTCGTTATATAGAGACTCGACTGTACTAAATTATGAAATAAATAAATCAAATATCTTAATATGTGTTCCTTCTCGGGCTTAAATAGTGCAGGAAATAATTTTTTTTTTTAAATTTGTTCTACAAATTATGTTTTTGTTTAATATGTCAAGTTTTTTAATAACTACTGCATTCAGATGAGCTCATTTCAAAATTACTGAGGGTACCATCATCAGGACTTCATTTATGCGGTATCGTATCATAATTACTCATGTAGTTTACCCAGGGCCATAGCTAGAAGTGAACTATGGAGGGGGGGGGGGGTGCGCTCAAGAGAACGTCTGAGGGGCTCATATTTCTCTCTCTCTTCCTCTGACGCAAAAAAATATATTAGTGCATATTCACATTGTAAGTTCCATGTTTCTTATTAAATTGTTGTAATAGTTCCATTTTATGCTAAAAAAGAATATGGTGATGAAAAATTTGAGTGTATAACTAGTTCATATGTGCAAGCAGGATGAGCGAGTGTTGAAGCACTTTAGTTACAATTTAGCAATTCTGCAAAACTGTGAAAGGGCCTCAAAATTAAATTAGATTTTTGAACAAAATTTTATTTGATGAAATACAAACTATTACGTTCTCCCCTAAGTAGGAATTTCTGATTTATTTTTCCATATCTATACCGATCATGATACCTAGACTCCAAAACCACCCTCAATTAAAAACTTTATTTATCTACCTCCGCGGTATCTACGTAGATTTTAATTTCTCCATTGGGAAATTGGAAATCTTTATTGGAAATAAAAAGGTTAGGTTTATATTTACTTTTAAACAGTTCAAATTCTTAATTCAAAAGATAAAAAATAATATTTGTTCAAATTTCACACATTAAATAGATTTTTAACATCATTATCTATACATTGAATTTCTCTATATAACGAATTTTTTACTGAAACGGTGGATTTCGTTATATAGAGACTCGACTGTATATCAATTTCATAAAACGTTAAATATTTTAATATAATTATAAAGCACCCTAGACAATGCTTCCTTTTATGACAATATGTTATGGAATACTTTCGTGTGGCCCTGTATATGAACAACAAATATTATTTGCTAGCCAGATTGTACAAAATGTATATATTTAGCATATATTTCATAGATGCATAAGAATGTATATTATGTTCGAAAAAGTATAACACTATTATAATGCTCTTGAAAATGTTTTCCCCGTCCACCATAATGTCACGAAATGCTTCTGTTTGACCCAATGATCGAACTATAGATCCGATTTTCATAAAATTTGAAATAACGCGACAAAACTATGTAATAATTAGCTATTTTAAATTTCAAACGATTCGGCTCGGTAATTTTTGCGTTGTTGCATGCGGACAGACAGACAGACGAAGAAATAGACAGATAGACTAAACGACGACTAAAAGTGTTACGAATTAACATTAGAACAGCCGGGTATTTCACTCAAATTTTATATAAAAAGTGTTTCTCACCAGAATTTTTATTTTAAAGCATTTAACTTACACAATTAGTCTATTTTTCTGCTGCTTAAATTTAACAAAACTTACGAAGAAAATTCTGGTTCGAATCGAGTATTATCAACCCGACAGGGATCATTTTGACCTCTAATGGCGGTTCTAAAGTTACCATAATTACAAACGCACCTTAAAAAACAACCCATCTCCCCCATTTAAAAAAAAATGGTTACCAAGATTGATTTAATTCTATCGACCCACCGAAAAATTTTGTTCTCTATGTTAAAAAGCGACAATGAGAGAGAAATAGGATTTGTCTTTAAGGTAAAATAAGAAACATTTTGAGGCTTGATGATACAAGAACTACGTTGTGCACGCTCTGTTGCTTATGTAAGTCGAAGGAAGACAGGAGAAAATGAATGTCAGTCACGAAATACTTTTGATTTTTACTGTAGGAAAAAGAAATATATATATATATCATGCATAACCAACTGCTTGAAAGACATTTTTTTTTTTTTCAAACATTATTATAAATCTATTTTGTTGTTGCTGTTTCTAAAAATAATATACAAGCTACAAATGAAAAAAGTTTCCATTTACAGAACATATTTGCGATGGAATGTGCCTTAAAATTATTTAAGGGTGTCCGAGACGCAGTTAAAATTTTGAATTTTTTTGTGACAATTAGCCATTTAATTTGCAAACAAAATCACATGATAAAATTTCTCATACTTAAAAAAAATGTTACATTTTAAAATTTATTAAAAAAGTGGAGTAGTTTAAAATCGTTTTGACTTGAAATATTATTTGTAGAATTTCACTTTTTTTAATCATGTAAATGAACAGAAATACATAAGCTTTAATCTTAATTCAGAATTTTAAAAATTATATAAAAATGTTAATTTATATAAAAATTAAAAATATTTAAATTAAAAATTTAAAAAAATGTAACTTTAAAAAAAATCGTATTTTCAAAAGTAAATGCTTTTTTTTATTTTTTTGAATCAAAATTAAAGAAAAAGATATGCTCCAAGTTTGTATCCTTTATATCTAACGGTTTTTGACTTATAACAATTTAAATAGCAGGAATGTGAAAAAACCCATCATGAAGAAAAGTACATTTTTATAAGAAGTCATCTTCATGACAACCATTTCTTGAAAGCAAGATTTTAAAAAGAAACCAAAACGAAAAAATAATATTTTCTTTTCCAATTAAGACAGAAACATTATTTAAACGTCAGTTTAAATAGAAAAAAAAATTATGAAATAAATTTTTTGTTTTAGAAAATTTTAAGATTTTTGTGTCTCGGGCGCCCCTTAAACAGAATAAAAAAAAAAAAATGAAATTATAGCTATGAGTATTATACGATTAGGGACTGATTCGGATTAAATTTTTTTTTCAAAGTCCGAATCCGAAAACTTGTCTGTGAACAGAGCCTATGACCATTATCGAAAATACGAAGTAGAAAATATTACTCAGAACTTATTATGATCTAATTTTAACTCTTATAACCTATTTTCACAGAATATCTAATCGTAATTATAAGTATGATATAATAACAGATAAGTTACGACCAAGTTTATATAGAACCTGAACCCGAAAATTTTTGTGTTCAGAGCCCAGAACCAATACTGAAATTGTGCAATAAAAATATTAAACAGAGTTTATCATAATCTGTTTAACCCTTACGATTATTTAACCGCTTAACGTGCAGTGTTGCCGGGTCTTCAACACCTAAAGTTCCCCCTGTTTAGAGACAAAACTCCGTGAATATTTCAAAAACTACTCTAATAGCTACTTTAAATCTTTCTTATGAGTTCTAGATGGCAGCACCACAGAAATTAAACTCTACTGTTTTTAAATAATAGGTAAAATGTTTTACTGTAATACGCGCTTCACAGCAATGCTCTTCTCACTGCGCTTATCAATGCTTCACTTACGGGAGGTTACCACCTCGGCAACAGCTGTATAATTAAAATGGTTAGTGCAATCTTTACAAAACAATACCTGTGTACTCCTCTAGGCCTAAATAGATTGCCTAATTTTTTCTTTCTTTAAATTCCAACTTTAAAGAGTAGTGCGCCGGAAAGGGTTAAATAAAACACACATTTAAAATGATAAGCATGATATGCATAGATATGAGCTCCGGTTTTCGTTTTTCAGAATTCGAGTCCGAAATATTTTTATGTTCAAAATTTGATACTAATATCGAAAACATGCAATAGAAAACTGCGAATAACATTGTAATTATGGAATAAATGGTAGTTAAAATTCTAGTGTTAAATTAACCATGAGTTAAATAATAAAAATTCATATAAAAAGCACAAACAAATGTTGAACAAAACTTGCAGATGCATGCATATAAAATTATTTTAAACACAGTAGAAGCTCTGTATAACGCGGTTGTTGGGAGACATGTTTCATATCTGCGTTATAACAAAATCGCGGTATGTCGGAACTGTATGTCACAGAAATGGTGCAAACAGGGCCGTAGCTAGAAGTGATCTATAGGGGGGCTCAAGAGATTCTAGGGGGGAAGGGTCATATTTTTTTTTCTCTCTCTCTCTGACGCAGAAAGATAAATTAGTGCTTATTCACATTGTAAGTACTCTGTTTCTTATTAAACTGTTGTAATAACTTCATTTTATACTAAGAAAAGTATATGATGATGAAAATTTTGAGTGTATAACTGGTGCAAAATTAAACATCATTTTAACTTCATATGTACAAAGAGGATGAGGGAGTGTTGAATTACTTATTCTAGATAAAATTTAGTAACTCTGCAAAACTGTGAAAGAGTCTCCAAGCTAAATTAGATTTTTGAATAGAATTTCATTTGAATCTTCGGAACAGAAATTCATTGAGTGACCTTGGAATCTTTTCCAGGGGGGGTGGGGACTCAAAATATTTTAGGGGGGGGGGCTGAGCCGCCCATAGCGCCCCCTTAGATACGGCCCTGGGTACAAATGATAAAACACTTACCCGCTTGGTGCAATATAATTAACTTTATCATTCATTGAACACAAACTTAATCTTACACTATCTTAAAAAAGTTCATAAGTGTTTTTTGGCGAACTGGAGGCGTTTCTTTTCGGCATATTGTTTCACACAAGAAAGATAGGGTAGAGCAGCGGTTCCCAATCTATGGGTCGCGATCGCGACCCACTTGTGGACCGCGGCAGTTGTTTTGGTGGGTCGCTGAACAATCGTGGTTTGTCATCAAAATATATATTTTATTTCCTCTGTTTAAAAAGATATCACAATTTCAACAAGAAATAGTATTTCAAGGAAAATTCTTCATTTCTCTTCTAGATTAATATACGAACAGAATATCCAGAAATATTCAAATCAGCATTGAGGTCCTTGATGAAATTCAACACTTTGTGTTTATGAGAACATGCTTTTTCTACTTTGCTATTTTTGGAAGACAAGAACTGAAATAAACTGCATATTAATATATGTCCCCACATTGGTAAACACCAGTACTAGAAATCTCATTGATTATAAAGTTATGTTTTCAAAATAATTAAACGTATCGTTAACTATATTTGTAGTTTGTGCATTGCTTTAATTACTATTCACTTAAGCACATTGAGATTAATGATTCTTGTTTTTGTTGATAATGTATCTTCCGTACGAAAATTTACGTTTTTCATAGGATAGGATAAGCCGAGGGTATAGAGATCGTACAAAAATTGCTATACTGATGTTTGTACGATACAACTTTATCTTGGGTGGGTCGCGAAATTTTTTTTTTTAAATGAAAGGTGGGTCGCGTACCAAGAAAGTTTGGGTACCGCTGGAGTAGAGGAACACAATTTCAAACCGTCTTGCCTCTCCGTGTTTCCATTCACAAAATTACCTTAGTTAAGTATGAAATGATTTCACAAACATGTGGAACGTCGTCTTTCTTTACTACATCATTCTCATCATCACCATCTCGCTCACTGCAATTTTATGCATTACAGCATCAATGATATTCTGATCTATTATAACCTCTGAAATTGGTTCGCTATTGTCAATTTCTGTCCAGCAGGGCCGTAACTACCGCCGGGGCAACCGGGGCACTGCCCCGGGGCCTCCAAGCCTGAGGGGCCCCAAACTGATGGTTAGAAAAATATTGATTTTAATCTCTAGTCTAATTTCCTATAAAATGCCCAGCACTTGGCTAAAAGTTAGTAATAAAAAAAATCAAACTGCTAGAGTAAATATTTTTGCGTGTCCGTCATTATACTCTATACTCTTCGCACACAAAACCAGCTCTTGAGTAGACAGCAGAATGTCGAGTCGAATGTGTCATGTCGCGCCAGCATGTTTGATGATCTCGCCGAAGCTAGCGAGGAAGAAAATATGGGCTTCTGATCGGTTGAATAATATAAAAAGCATCTAAAAAATTCTAAAAAATCTTTCTTCTTATCTATTAATAAATTTAAATACATAAAATCGAAAAAAAAAAAAAAAAATCAAAATCCATCTTTTAAAAGGTTTTCAAACAGAAACGTACGATTAAGTTATATAAACTCAAAAATGAACCTAAACAAAACTCTCTTTAAAGTATTCAATTAATCAGAAGTCCGTATTTCCTCCCCTATGCTAGCTTTAGTGGGATCGGCAAAAATTGCGTCGCCACCAACTGCCTTCCGAGTAGGGTTGCCCAATTCTACGTTTTTTAGTCATTTTTTGGGTTATCATACTACGTACGTTTAAACGTGTTTAAACACGGCGTGCGAAAAGAAAAAAAAAACTGCGAACGGGGCAAAGTTTTAATTTCCCCCGGGTGTCAGGGGCCCCCAAGTTTATGGTTACGGCCCTGCTGTCCAGTCATTTAAATCGTCATCAGGGATATCGAGATGTAAAAGCACTAACCGCAGGCTGCAAGTAACTCATCCTGTTTCACTGAAATTTTAAACGCAAAATTTATCTCAAAAAGGATAATTTTTTTTTTTTTTTTTTTTTTTTTTTTTTTTTTTTCGGGGGGATATACTTTTCCGTGTTAAATCAAAATCCGAATCCGTGGTACATTGGACCACAATATTTCAGGCTACTACTGTACATTAAAATATCTTAAAGATACATTTAAAAATATTTTCAAATTTATCACTTAAGTATAGGTATGTTACAAGGTTCTCGCTGTCGCTCGCCAATGCGTTAAATTACGATTAAATTCTTCATTTGGCAAGTAAACAAACGATTAGATTCGCCAAATTGCTAGTGCTCAATTTTTGCTTGTTCTTACTTTTTTTTTTCGTTTTTCATACGTATGTATCTGTATATATATATTTTTAATATATTTGTAGCGAATAGTTGAAATTAGATTAATAACAATTGTTGTTGCTTTTATAAAAACTTAGGTTATTTAGACCATATTAAAAAAAAAGGGGGGGGCGCATATTAAAACATTAATAATATATATATATATATATATATATATATATATATATATATATATACATATATATATATATATATATATATATACATACAGGGTGAGTCATAAATATCGAAACAATAGGCTATCTCCTTAAATATTGCCCATAGACCCATACTTCCAATTGCAAAAATTCATAAAAAAAGGTGAATTTTTTGATAAGATAAATTGCGACTTCATGGGGGGTCTAGTAGAAAAAATACGAAAATTAAATTTTTATACGGCCCCCGTAGGATAAAATTTCCAATTAGAAAAAATTTCCTTATTCAGTCCTGAATAAGACACAAAAAGTTGCATCTTCTTATCTTTAAAACTCGCTAAGTTATAGCCGTTTAAAAAATTCATCAGGTTTTAAGGGATTAGACACAAATTGAAATGTGCGAAATTCAAAAAACAAAGTTACATTAACAGTTCTAGGAAACGCGCAAAAATCTATTTTTTGAGTTCGGATTTTAATTTTTTTTTCTTTTTTTGTGATGGTTAGTCTTATAGTTTGCTATGAAAATCACATTCTAACATTTCTCATATAATTTATAAAAATTTCATGTGGTTAGTACTGGTTTAATTAAAAATGGGATAATTAAATATCGTAATAACTCGTAACATTATTTATCGGATTTCAGTTTCTTTCCATTTAATTAAAGATGAAAATCTGATTTTAGTTTTGTTTTTTAATACTAGGGGGGCGCCGCCCCCCTGCTCGCTATGCTCACCAACCCCCCGCGTAATCGCTTCGCGATTCCAAATTATTGGCTACCCCTGCTTGCTGCGCTCGCCAATACCCCATGGTATGAATAAGCAGTTGCAGACCTTTCAACTGATGTGTCACACGACTGGTGTTGCAAAGAAATTAAAAATGTACCCCCCCTAGGGGGCAGAGTGGGAGGCGACACAAAAACATCCATAATATGAATAAGCAGCTGCAGACCTCTCAAATGATATGTCACACGACTGGTGTTGTAAAAAATTGAAGATGTGCCCCCCTGGGGGGCAGAGTGGGGGTGACACACAAGACATCCATAAAATGAATAAACAGTTGCAGACCTTTCAAATGATGTGTCACACAACTGGTGTTGTAAAGAAATTAAAAATGTGACCCCCCCCCCCCGGGGAGAGCAGAGTGTGGGGGTGACACACAAGACATCCATAATATGAATAAGCAGTTGCAGACCTTTCAAATCTTGTGTAACACGACTGGTGTTGTAAAGAAATTAAAAATTTGGCGAAATATTACGGTTATCGCCAAGTTGGCGTCACATTTGACAACTAATTTTGGTCGCCAAATTTGGCGATATATCGCCAAGTTGGCGACAAACTTGGCGATTGTTGGCGATGGTAACCTTTCCTCTCTTTATATTAACCCATACGGCGATGCATAGACAGAGCCCTTTCCTGATTGGTCTATTCGGCTCATGGAAGAAGTGGACAACCCGGATTCGTTAGTTCCGGAAATCTTCCACATCAGCATCATTCCAGGAGTCATTCCTTTTAAGGCTAGTTTTTTTTTTACTACTAGGGGGGCTTCGCCCCCCTGCTCGCTATGCTCGCCAACCCCCCGCGTAATCGCTTCGCGATTCCAAATTATTGGGTACCCCTGATTGCTGCGCTCGCCAATACCCCATGGTATGAATAAGCAGTTGCAGACCTTCCAAATGATGTGTCACACGACTAGTGTTGTAAAGAAATTAAAAATGTGCCCCCCTGGGGGGCAGAGTGGGAGGCAACACAAAAGACATCCATAATATGAATAAGCAGCTGCAGACCTCTCAAATGATATGTCACACGACTGGTGTTGTAAAGAAATTAAAAATGTGCCCTCTAGGGGTGCAGAGTGGGGGTGACACACAAGACACCCATAAAATGAATGAACAGTTGCAGACCTTTCAAATGATGTGTCACACAATTGGTGTTGTAAAGAAATTACAAAATGCGCCCCCTCTGAGGGCAGAGGGGGGGGGGGTTACACACAAGATATCCATAATATGAATAAGCAGTTGCAGACCTCTCAGATGATGTGTCACACAATTGGTGTTGTAAAGAAATTAAAAATGTGCCCCCCTGGGGGGCAGAGTGGGGGATGACACACAACACATCCATAATATGAATAAGCAGTTGCAGACCTTTCAAATGATGTGTCACACAACTGGTGGTGTAAAGAAATTAAAAATGTGACCCCCCCTGGGGAGAGCAGAGTGTGGGGGTGACACACAAGACATCCATAATATGAATAAGCAGTTGCAGATCTTCCAAATCTTGTGTAACACGACTGGTGTTGTAAAGAAATTAAAAATATGTCCCCCCTGGGGAGCAGAATGAGGGATAACACACAAGACATCCATTATATGAATAAGCAGTTGCAAACCTCTCAAATGATGTATCAAACGACTGGTGTTGTAAAGAAATTGAAAATTTGGCGAAATATTACAGTTATCGCCAAGTTGGCGTCACTTTTGACAACTAATTTTGGTCGCCAAATTTGGCGATATATCGCCAAGTTGGCGACAAACTTGGCGATTGTTGGCGATGGTAACCTTTCCTCTCTTTATGGTAACCCATACGGCGATGCATAGACGGAGCCGTTTCCTGATTGGTCTATTCGACTCATGGAAGGAGTGGACAACCCGGATTCGTTAGTTCCGGAAATCTTCCACATCAGCATCATTCCAGGAGTCATTCCTTTTAAGGCTAGTTTTTTTTTACTATAGAAGGATTAATTTTAAAAATATTAAAAATATTTATTGAAAAAGTAATATAACTTTTAAAAAAATCATTTTCAAAAGTAAATAGTTTTTCAAATTTGCCGATAGAAAACTAATGTAAAAAAATAAAAAATGACGTGTTTCAAGTTCTTTTTTCTTTAAAAATTCATACCATTTAATTATTTAAAGACAAGAATTAATGGGGGGGGATTCATTATGCAGAAAGACGAAGTGTACTGTTTAAATGTCTGTCATTTATTTAAAAAAATGCTTTTTCTAAGATGCAGATTAAGTCTTTTTTATAAATTTAGCTCTCACAACTTCAGGCTTTTTATCGTCCTAGAGAGGCTGTTAAAAAATCTGTATTCTGGGCCCAGGCCAGGCCAGGACTGAAAGGTTCCTTTTTTCTGAAGACATGCCAGGCCGGACCTAACGTACTTTTCATAAAGGAGGAGACTGCTATCTTCTTTCTAGGTGTACATTGGACGAAATTTTCAATCCCGGTCTCGACAAAACCCGTATTAAACTTAATACGTGCTAAAATAAATAAAATTCGGCTCAATCGAAATTTTTTTGAAAAACACATAGATTTTATTTTTATTTATTTTTTTTTTTTTTAACAAAATAAATAAATAAATAAAATTCATTTTCTTAAAGAATAGTATATTCAAAGGCTGAAAAATTAAATACAATAAAACAAATGAAAAAAAGTCTGCCTATGACGGAATTCTGTCTTAAACGGAAAATATGTTGATCCATGCAAAATAAATACAATGATACCCGAGGAAAAGATTAAACTCTAATTACACCTTCTAGGGAGGGCATCCTACTATAACGTATTTTTTCTTCTCTATGTGATTCCGTCTTAAAAAGTTTTACTGTATAACATTTTTCTAAGTCTCCAACGCATGGGATGCGTTGGAGATTAACGATGTTAAGATATAAGTAATACATCTATACATAAATAGAGATTCATTGATAAAATATAAATATTATAGCCTTTTGCACTTCTTTAATAATAAAAAGTATAAATATAAAAAACTAAAAGCTATAAAAGAAATTTTTGGTCAGAAATCTTCCATACAGAGCAATTTTTTCCCCGAAGTAAAAAACTATGTAGAAATTTGCGGCTGAACCGGGCTATGATTTAAACTATTTTCCAGACCGGTCCGGGTTATGATTTTAACATTTTTTCAGGCCTTGCCGAACTTTTTCCCCTATGGTTCGGTTTGGGACCGTATCAAGATATTTCGATCCATGCAGACCTCAAGTGCAGACTACCAATATATTTTGAAAAAAGTTTAGATTTAATTCAATACACTGCTTTGTTACACTGGTGTCCAAAAGTTAAGCATAATTGGTAATTAAGTAATTATTTTTAAGAATTGAAAGAAATATGAATCGGAATGTGCTGAAACTCCAGGTGTGTAAACAAAACAGTACGCGTCACATATTTTCGCAAAGAGTTTTCCCCGAAATCGAACTGGGGACCGTCAACAAATTGAAAAAGAACGAAGATCTTTTGGATAACCCTGTCAAAACTAATGTAGCAAAAGCGTTCAAACTGCACATTATGATTAATTGGCTTATTGTAATGTACTGTGTTAATTTTTACAAGGATAGCATGTATACTCGTAGAGAAATTAAGGTTTTTATAAAAACAGTCCTAAGTTTTTTGCTTATAATTTGCAGAGCTCTTAATATAAAATAATGTTCTTTTTTGAAAAAATGAAAAACATCATTGTACACAATACCCTGTCATTAGAATTAAAAAATAATAAAAATTGTATGACAAATGAGCAGGTTTACTAAATAATTTTTTACTGCGCATGCGTGAACGCTATTAAAATTTCATTTGCATATTTTGTTATTTAAATGTATAGAGCAACTTTCGTGAAAGTCTCAAAAACATAGCTTAAAAAGTCCTTCCGGCAATGCCGGGAGGAAGAGGTAGCTTTCATGTACTTATATATGTATTTATTTATTTTAAAGTAAGTTACATTGTTCAAAAATACTAAGCTCAAATTAGTGGAAATAATCTTATAAAATTAGTGATTTTATAAGATTGAATACTAGTTTTTGTCAAGACTGAATATTAATAGGAATTTTTAGAAATTAGTGATCTTTTATTCAACCTGGTTTTATTTTAAGCGATTTAGAGAGTCACCGAATCCCACGATATCATAAAGTGTATGCCATTTTAAAGCAACATGATGGATCGTTCAGATCAGACCGTTTCAAAATGTCAGCCATAAGCAAAATTCAAAGTGCTATAACTCAATCATTTTTTAAGATATAGACATAATAAAAAGTGTTCTAGAATCATTGTTTCAAGTTTTAACACGTAAAAGAAAAATATTTTTCAACTTTTAAATTTTTCGCATTTAATTTTAAATTTTAAATTTTTTTAAAAATTTAAAATGGCCACCATTTTGAAACAAGATGGTGGATGATGCTGGCCAACGAACTCGATCGAGACATTTGTATGTACTATGTACATACCAAGTTTCATTGAAACCGGTTCATAAATACGCGTGTTATCACGTGACAAAAATCAGATCATTTCAAAATGTCAGCCATAAGAAAAATTCAAAGTGCTATAACTCAATCATTTTTTAAGATATAGACAAAATAAAAAGTGTTCTATAATCGTTGTTTCAATTTTTAACACGTAAAAGAAAAATATTTTTCAAATTTTGATTTTTTCGCATTTAATTTTAAATTTTAAATTTTTTTAAAAATTTAAAATGGCCACCATTTTGAAACAAAATGGCGGATGATGCTGGCCAACGAACTCGGTCGAGACATTTGTATGTACTATGTACATGCCCAATTTCGATGAAATCGGTTCATAAATACGCGTGTTATTACGTGACAAAAATCAGATCGTTTCAAAATGTCAGCCATAAGAAAAATTCAAAGTGCTATAACTCAATCATTTTTTAAGATATAGACAAAATAAAAAGTGTTCTGGAATCTTTGTTTTAAGTTCTAACACGTAAAAGAAAAATATTTTTCAACTTTTAATTTTTTCGCATTTAATTTTAAATTTTAAATTTTTTTAAAAATTTAAAATGGCCGCCATTTTGAAACAAAATGGCGGATGATGCTGACCAACGAACTCGGTCGAGACATTTGTATGTACTATCTACATACCAAGTTTCATTCAAATCGGTTCATAAATACGTTAGTTATCGCATGACAAAAATCAGATATATATATATATATATATATGGTTATATATATATATATATATATTTCAACATATGAACGGAGGGTGGTTTTGGAGTCTGGGGGTCATGATCGGTGAAAATATACCAAAATTTTCCAGAAGTGCTTTCCTCCGGACGGCTGCAATAGGTAGCTTTTTACTTTTTGTAATGAAAGCTACCTAAAATTCTGAAAATTATCGTTGATAGAATGAGATCAAAATTCTTTATTCCCTAAATGAAGCAAAAAGATGAGGGGCTGTATCCATATTCCATTGTTTAGTGCCTACACAATATTGCACGTACAATTATATTTAGGTAAAACCCCTGATTTTTTTGCTTCCTTTAGGAATAACGGATTTTGAGTTGATTCTATAGGCGACCATTTTTAGAATTTTCAAGCTATGTTTTTGAAACTTTTACAGAAGTTGCTCTATACATTTAGCTAACACAATATGCAAATGATATTTTGATATCGTTGACGCATGCGCAATGAAAAATTATTTACTAAACATACTCATTTTTCATACAATTTTTATTATTTTTAAATTCTGATGACAGGGTATTGTGTACAATGATGTTTGTCATATTTTCAGAAAAGAACATTATTTTATAATGAGAACTCTGCAAATTATAAGCAAAAAACTTGGAAAAATTTAGGACTGTTTTTATAAAAACATTAATTTCTCTACGAGTGTACATGCTATCCTTATAAAAATAAACACAGTACATTACAATAAGCCAATTAATCATAATGTGCAGTTTGAACACTTTTGCTATATTAGTTTTGACAGGATTATCCAAAAGATCTTCGTTCTTTTTCAATTTGTTGACGGTCCCCTGTTTGATTTCGGGGAAAACTCTTCGTGAAAATATATGACGCGTACTATTTTGTTTACACACCTGGAGTTTCACCGCATTTCGATTTATATTTCTTTCATTACTTAAAAATAATTACTTAATTATCAATTATGCTTAACTTTTGGACACCAGTATATGTCCAAATGAGAGGCACTGTCTTAAATCGATATTTAAAAATGGACAATATATGGATGACCCCTTACTTGCTTTGAAAATTAGCGAGAAATTCTTTGTTTCTAGGCATGGTAAAGTGGTGCAAGTCACGAATTTTGGAGAAATTCAGATTTTAATATCTCTGTCAGATTTTTAGATATTTAGATGAATTTTTTTTTTGTTCATTTTAGGAGTGGATAAGGAATAATTTCCTAATTGGAAATTTTGTCCTACGGGGGCCGTATAAAAATTTAATTTTCGTATTTTTTTTTAAATAGATCCCCCATGGAGTTGCAACTTATCTTATCTGAAACTTCATCTTTTTTTTATGAATTTTTGCAATTGGTAGTATGGGTCTAGGAGCAATATTTAAGGAGATAGCCTATTGTTTCGATATTTATGACTCACCCTGTATACACAGCCGAGTCTCTCTATAACGAAACTCCATGCATCGAATTTCTCTATATAATGAATTTTTAGTGGGAACGGTCCCCTTTTCGCATGATTATATTAAAAACAGTCTCTATATAGCGAAATATCTACCTCCATATAACGAATTTTTTCATAAATTTGTCTTAATTTATTCAGTTTTAAAAAAGCTTCGAAATCATATGGAATCAATTTTCCATCTTTTATTTTTGATTTATCGTCAGTGCTGAGTTTTTTTTTTTTTTTTTTTTTTTTTTTTTTTTTTTTTTTTTACATTACTTCTCTCTTGGTTCTTTAAATCCAACGAATTCATCCCACCTCCCACACACCTTTCCACATCCTTCTCAAAACAGAGTCAATTGGATTGATACACATGTAAGACAGGAATCAATGAGAGGCACATAAGAGAGGCCTTCAAATGGAGGAAAATGATAACTACAATTTTTCATTCCTTGTTAAATTTTACACATTAAATACGATTTTTAACATCATTCTCCATACATCGAATTTCTATATTTAACGAATTTTTTACTGGAACGGTGGATTTCGTTATATAGAGACTCGACTGTATATATAGTGTACTACATGGCGAATCTATTTTGCCAATGCTTTTTTCATTTGGCGAATGTTTTTTATTTTTAATTAGCCAAATTACTAAAGCTGCTATTAGATTCACGGACTTTTAAACGAGACAAACTTTTCAAACGATTTTAACTCCAACATTTTCCCCTTCAAATAGAGGAAAAGGTTACATTTGTCCTTGAAAAAATTGGAGGAAAAGCCGAAAAACCAGTTTCTACTAGTGCCAGGCGTTAATATTTATCCCTACTCGTATCAATCGCTTATCTCTGATTCGTTGAAACGTTCGATGTTGGATGAAGAATCTAAGCTAGCCCAGATTTTTTTGAACCTGTGGGAAAAAGTTGGGGTGACATTGCAGTTTGCTATTACACTGGATGTTGGGAGGATATTTCGCGAAAAGTTGGAGGAAGTCAAGTGTTGGCTCAAAAGTCTTACGGGATGTTGGTGAATCTAATAGCGGCTTAATGTTTGTCAAATGTCAGCGAGAACATAGGATACATAATCAACAAAATTTCTTTTCAGTAAGTTTCGACGGCAAAGAAAAATGCATGCCGAATATTGGATGCTTCAACTCTGGGCCGCCGTTTTTCGATCCGATAACCAGACCCGTCAGCTTGTTGCCCCAGGACAGAGACGAAATAGCGACGGCATTTCTGCTCTACACCCGGAAGAATCCGCATTTTTTCCAGTTCTTGAAACCTGGAGATCTGAAGAGCGTCTTGGATTCGGATTTTCTGCTGGAAACCGAGACAAAAATCATCATTCCTGGTTGGATGGACAACTTGAAAGTATCGAATTGGATGCAAGTAAGTTCGATTCAAATTAACTCAAACTTTTCAACGGAGTTTTTTTTAAAAAGAGAGAGGTTTTTCTTTAAACTACGAAAACTTACTGAAGAAAAAAAAAATTGTGATTTAATAAATTACAACGACTACTTGAAAAATGATATTTTCAAAGACTAAAATTTTAAAGACTTAAAAAGGAATTCTATATTTAAAATAATAATAATAATGAACATCATTTTTATGATGATCATAACGAGTCATATATTACGTACGCCAAAAATTAAACATTAATATTCCTTAACCAATCACAAAAAAAAAAAAAAAAAAAAAAAAAAGAAAGAAAAAAGGAGTAGTTTATAGATATAGAACTTTAAATGTTTAAAATGTGCATTTTTATTGAATGGATTTAATCAGACTGACTTCTGAACGTCTCATATTACGTACGACATGGATTAAACATTAATATTCCTGGACCTATCATAAACAAATTTTAAATGAAATTACAGTTTTATAATTTTCGGAACTGCAAATTTTTAAACTTCTAAACATCGCACATTTAAATTTTTACACCGCTGCGTAGAAGAAAAAAAAATGCACTTTTAAATGAAATTTGTTTGAAATCTTTACCACAATTTGTTCTCAAATTATTATTATTATTATTATTATTTACAGTTTTTATTACTTTTTTGTCATTGTGGCAACAGAAGTATTCCATTTTTGGACATTAAACATGGACCAATCAGTATATGAATAAGTTCCGAAATTGAACCAATAAAAAAATTCAGATATACTTCAGATATTCCAATTTTCTAACAAGGACAACAAATAGTCCAAATAGTTAATAAAAAAAAAAAAAATAGATAGAATAGAGTCAATAAGGGTAATTATCACCACTTTTTACATTTTTAACACTGTAATTTTTTCATTTTTATTTATCTCTACTTAGGAAAGGGATGTTTGTAGCACATAGGAAGTAACTTTGACACGTTAAGAACACTTCAAAAAAATTTTAATTCTCATAGCACTTTTCCTTCTAAAGTTAAAGGACAGTTATAACTACCCCATCAAAAACTCTTAAGACTCAATACTAGGCACAGAAAAAGACCCGGATGATAATGTAAAGTGTATGGGGGCGTTCTTTTCAAATATTTCGCCCAAATTTTAATATTTTTACATGATTTTTTTGCACAAGATAGCTGAGGACGATCCACAACCGGCCCAGTTTTTACTTTTTCAGTTTCGGTTTTGGATTTTTTTAAAATTACTTTAACTTTCGAAACCGGTTCTGAAATTGAAACTAGCGTAATATAAAAAATATATAAGCAAAATCGAAAAAGTAAAAACTAGGCCGGTTGTGGATCGTCCTCAGCTATCTTGTGCAAAAAAATCACCTAAAAATATTAAAATTTGGGCGAGATATTTGAAAAGAACGCGCCCCATAGACTTTACATTATCATCCGGGTCTTTTTCTGTGCCTAGTGTGGGGCCTTAATCACATAAGTTTGGGGATAGTTAAGACCACTAATGAGGGAATTATGACCATTGTATTTTCTTTTTATATTTGCCTACGTATATTTGTTTGGGGGTAAATTAAGGTCATTAGAAGTCCAAACTGACGAATCCGTTTATTAAAATTTTGGTAACTTTGTTTTAAATCACCATTTGGATATTAAAAATATTTCAGACTAGTCATAAAAAATGTCTAAAAGGAAAAACACATTATGAGATCAATGTCTAAGCGTGAAATAAAATTTTATTATGCACAGTTTTCTCCATTATAGGGATGCACATAATTACCCCCTGTTTATAATTACTTCATCTGACCCTACTTTCTAGTTTTTTTTAGCTCATAGACTATCAAAGTCTGAGAGCTTATGCGCCTGCCCGTTCTGTATGCATATATGTACTGAGTGATCTAGAAGTTTCAGGAGCTTTGAAAGGAAACTATGTACAATACAAAGGTCCGGTTTTCAGATATATGCTCAGAAACATGTGGGATTTTTGTTTAGAATGTTTTTTTTTTTTGAAATATATATAGTTGCAATTTTTAGCAACAGGTGGCGCTGCTGTACAACACCAAAATGTATCTATACCATGTTTTATATAGACACATAAGTTCATTGCGAAACATCTTTTGTAGGATATTAATGATATTTCATTTTAAGGGTGGTTTATGTTCAAACACTTTGTTTGAAAGTATAATTAAAATAGGATTGAAAGGAAATTTTGATACAAAATCTGATAAGTAACTGCTATGTATAGACATGTTTCCCTTGCATGTCGAGTTGTTTTCTTATCGTACAATATCTGAAGTTTAAACTGTTAAAGATTCTATGGCCATTACAAATGTGAAGGCTATGATAAACAAGGTTTGAGAAAAGGGCTCATTGGAAGATCGTAATGGAAGCAGTCGACTCCAAATGTATTTTGCAATAGTAAATGAGGTAGAATTCGATGCCAATACTCAATGGAAATCATCAGCTCATGGTGAGTGCTGTACACTTGTAATTTCACGATGGACTGAAATTTCTTATGGAATTTCTTTCTGCTCTGAGGATGCCGTGCACGTTGTTTTGCATCGGCTCACGGCGGCGGTACTTATAAGCTATGGACGTCATAATGAAAATTTATAACTCTTGGACACTAATTCTTTTTTTTTAGTGAGCTGTATCATACCATAAAAAATAATACTACCAATTTTAACACCACCTGTTGGCAAAAAGTGTAACTAACATGATAGGTTTGTTTCATCGAAAAAACAAATCCCATAAGTTTCTAAGCATTTCTGTGAAAACTGCATATGTCTATTGTTTATAGTTTGCTAATTATTAGTATTTCAATATTCCCGGAACATCTGGATCACCCGGTATGTGCGTACGTACGTAACGCGATAACTTATGATAAAAATTTTCGATTTACTTGAAATTTTGGATATGAGCTTATTATGATAAAGCGCTTCCCTGATTAATTTTGAGAGTTCATTGGATAAGTATTATAGGAAGAGCAACGGGGGCTAATGACCACCCCTTAATTTATGTAAATGGGTTTTTCATGCAGAATTATCAGATTTCGTTCAAATCTTAGGTATAAGATCATTATGATGAGGCACCTCCGTGATTAGTATAGGATGTTCATTGGGTAAGTATTAAAAAAAGGGAAAGGGGGCTATTGCCCCTCTCCTTGATGTCTATGGGAACTTGGCAAAATATTAGAGGTATCGCCAAATTGGCATTCCTTTTCGAAACTAATTTTGGACGCCAAATTGGGCAATATATCGTCAAGTTGGTGATAAATTTGACGACGGAACCTGGCCCCGCCCCTTGCTATATCTACGTAGATTTCCATTGGTCTATTTCTAAATCGTTACTTTTTTTATATTAGGATTGTTGCGTGTTAAATTTTACTTAATTATAAAGCCCTAGCAAAACATGCGGTTTTGCATGTGTAATTATTAAAACAAGTTAGGTTATATTTGTATGTGCCAATATTTATTATTGCTACAGATAATGCAAAAATTACTAAGTTAAGCCAGATTTTGAGTAAATTTCATTTCTTTAGTGCATTAGGAAAACACAAGACTCAAGTTAATGAAAAAAAATCTAAAATTAATTCTAAATAAATAGCAATTTATTTGGTAACGCTTTTCACGTAGTTCAATTTTTTAAATTTCGAAGAAACTATTTTTAGAGAAATTTGCACCTTATCGGGGTTTTTGCTGCCGCTTGCAATTGCACCAAACCACGACAAAATACTCCATTTGGCGAGTAAAAGAACAATCGGACTCACCAAATTACGACTGCTGCATTTCTGCTCTTTGTGTGCATGTGTTTGCCAATATTACCGAGAATCTAATCCGCGTTGCTGAACGATTAATGTTACTTTACATATTCAATTCAATCGCATTTACATTGATTTACTTACTTTCAATACCGATTCAGTTTAGACACAGAAAGAATTATGCGATAGATTATTTCTCTGCTGCCGATTAATCACTACATATGTGCGGGTATCACATTGTTCAAAATACAAACAAAAAACGGCAGAGAAAAGTTTTGGAATATAGTGTCGAAATTAACTGTTTACCGTATTAGTTCTATGTAAAGTATCATCAGTCGATTAAATTTTTTCTATAGATTAAGATTCGAAATCTCATAGCCATTTTTGTGTATATTTTTACTACGGTAAATCAAAGATAGCTATTTTTAATTTTTACTTAGACTGTTAAAAGAATAACTGAAACAATTGCATATTTAGGAAGCCTTTAGAAAGTACTTATTTTCAAGAATTTCTGTAGCAAATACTCAAATTTCTATTTTATAAAGCAATTACAAAAAATTAGAATATTTTAGAACATTTTCAGAAAAGTGATTACAATAAGGGGTTAAAGGTATATTTTTCAAGTGTTTCACGCGTAATTTACTTTGCTAACATTCCTTTTCATTTGGCTACTGTTTTTAGGTGCGTTCGTAATTATGTAAATACGTAGCACCTATTGTTGTCGCTCAGTCCGTCCGTCTGTCCGCATATAACAACGCAAAAACTACCCAACCGAATCGTTTGAAATTTAAAATATATAATTATAACACAATTTTGTCGAGTCATTTCAAATTTTATGAAAATCGGATGGATAGATCAATTACAGAGACAATCAAAAGGATTCCGTTACATTACGGTCAAAGGGGAAAAAAGTTTCAAATGTATTTTAATAGTTTGAAATTTAAAACATGTAATTATTGCGCAATTTTGTCGAGTCATTTCAAATGTTATGAAAATCGGATGCATAGATCATTTACAGGGACAATCAAAAGGATTCCGTTACATTACGGTCAATGGGGGAAAATTTTTTTAAATGCATTTTAATCGTTTGAAATTTAAAACATATAATTATTACGTAATTTTATCGAGTCACTTCAAATGTTATGAAAATCGGATGCATAGATCATTTACAGGGACAATCAAAGGTATTCCATTACATTACGGTCAATGGGAAAAAAGTTTCAAATGCATTTTTATGATGTTATTCTCATTCAAACATATAGAATTGGCATGAATCTATGAAATATGTACTAAAATATGCATTCTGTACAATCTGTGATGCAAAGAATTTTTATTATTAAATTACAGGGCCATACAAAAGTATTCCGCTACATAATGCTATACGGGGAAACATTGTTTGGGGCGTGTTTTAATTATATTCAACTATTTCACATTTTATGAGTAAGATGTACATTGCTGAGGTGTAATAAAAATTACTTTCTGCATATTTACAGAAACACAAAGATTTCGACTCCTATACTGTATCCGAAGTACGCTCTACTATATCAGCAAGACCTGAATATTTTTAAAACTTCGTTATCGTACGAACGCACTTCATTTGCTACGTTTACGTGCAATTTCCAACTTGTTTATTTTTCATTTGCCAAATTGTTAATGTTGTTCAAAAGAAAGCGAAAACCCTGCACCTTATAAGTAACTACTATGCCGAATTTCAAGTTTCAACCTCCTTCAGTACTACAAAATCACAATTTTATTACGCTTTTCGACCCTGCAATCTCTTAAATCTCGATTTTTCTTTTAAACTGTTCTGTACGTGTATTTACATTTTAAATATAGCAACCATGTCAATTTTCATCTGCAATTTTTAGTCTATTTTAATCCACGAATAATGATGCGCACAAATTGGAAATTAGAGCAGCAATACTATTCTGTCAGCTCAAAGCTGCAACTCCAGTGAAATTTAATACCATTTACTGGGTGTACTACAAAAAACAATTTTAATTGCAAAATGGTGCAGATTGTATTATAATGGTTGCATCAAATTGCCATTTAAAATATTGACTGTCTATGACGACCACTAACTTAAACAAGTTGAAAATTGCACGTGAAGCGTAGCAAATGAGGTGCGTTCGTACGATATGAAGTTTTAAAAATCTCACTCTCTATATCAATATCTCATAAAATCGTAAATGGTTAATTACAATTAAAATGCGCACCAAACAATGTTCTCTCTATACTCATTATGTAATGGAATACTTTTGTGTGGCCTTGTAAATAAATAACAAATGTTCTTTGCACAACAGATTATGCAAAATCTATATTATAATATGTACTTTATGATGCATATCAATATTATTATGTTCGAATGTGTGTAAAATTATTTAAATGCATTTGAAACTTTCTTTTTTTCCATTGACTGTAATGTAACGGAGTACATTTGATTGTCCCTATATTTGATCTATGCATCCTATTTTCAAAAAATTTGAAATGACTTGACAAAATTATGTAATAAGTATGTAATTTAAATTTCAAACGATTAAAATGCATTTGAAACATTTTTCCCCATTGCCCGTAATGTAACGGAATACTTTTGATAGTCCCTGTAATTGATCTATCCATCCGATTCTCATAAAATTTAAAAAGACTCGACAAAATTATGTAACATTTATATATTTTTAATTTCAAAAGATTCGGTTGGGTAGTTTTTGCGTTGTTATATGCGGAATGACAGACAGACGGACGGACTGAAAGACAACTATAGGTGCTACGTATTTACATAATTACGAACGCACCTAAAAATGACCGATAGCTTTGGCCGCATTAAAGGATTGATAATTGCAAATAAATATGCAGAAAATATCAATTTTACTTGCACATTTCGTACGAAACTGGATCACTAAATGAAATCATTACATCAAACTGATGCGACATTTTTATGATTCAATTTAACTCTGCATCATGTATAAAAATCTAATCCCTTTTAAAAAGAGACGTTTTACCAATGCTCTCATCGAGTTTTATGAATAAAACGTTGCCACAAGCTATAACTGAAGTTTCGATTTCCTTATGTATATTTAAGTCAATTATTTCTTTACATAGAAGCAAATACAGTCGACTCTCGTTAATTCGAAATCGGATAATTCGAATTTTCGCTTAATTCGAACTAAACATGAAGTCCCGAAATTTTCAATAGCAGAATAACGTTAAAGATTTTCATTAATTCGAACTCATTTTCTCTTGACTTCGTTTAATTCGAACTAATGAGAATTCCGATTTTTCATTTTTCTTTTCTTTCTCACTGATTTCAAATCATTTAAATAACTTTCTTTCTTTGATTTTTGTGAAAATTGTTTCGAACAAGTATACATGTAATCCCATGCATTTGGTATTCACTTTCTTAGTGCCCCGTCTGTCCATCAGTGACGCTTCAAATTTTTCTGCTATTGCGCTTGTTTCTATGTATTTACACATTCTTATTTAATATTAAGTCATATTCTAATGATAACAGACGAAATAAATTTAAAAACACTATAATGTTAATTCCTTTGTAATAGTACCATATTAAGCATGTTTTCATTTCATATTTTCCATAATTCGAACTTCGAATAAGTCGAACATTTCTTGTGGTCCCGGCGAGTTCGAATTAACGAAAGTCGACTGTATTTAGAGTACCGTGGTCTAACTGTGGGCCATGTAGAATCGATATTTACAAATAATCAGGGTTCGATTTAAGTGGTATCGCATCGCAATTTGCGATTCAAATTTAACTAAAATGCGATTCAAGAAATGCATTATATCGCAATCATTGCGATGCATATTTCCCACACCTTTGTTATGCCATGTACACTTAAAGTTAAAATTTAAAGATGTTCTTACACGACATACGTTGTGTGTTCACTCTCCCCAAGTGTTTATTTACAATGGAAGTACAGCGAGACGCCATTGCTGGGTGCAGTTTTCCCAGTAAACACATGATTTGTCCCCGCCCTGACGCTGTGATTGATTACTGAATCAATGTTACTCGCTAATCACGGCGTTTGCTCATAGAAGTTTGACGTGCGCGTTGTAGTGGTTCTAAAATGAACATTCACTGTTACGATCCTTTTACTTTATTTATGCATCAAAACAGACAGCGCAGATTCTGACCCCATACTTCTTCGCTCCGACCGTACTTCGCTTACTGTATGCGTTTGTTTCTCTCTTGCTTAAAAAATTTCTTAACTCTTAAGAAAAAAAAAAAAAAAAAAATTGTACATTTTTAAGATTTAAAAGTTGCGTTAGCTATTTTTTACTTGCTATACAAAAATTTCTAATTGCTATTCAAAACTGACTTTGTATAGCAGTTACTGCCATGCAACTTTCTTTTTCTAAATCGACCCCTGCAAATAATAATCTTCATTTTATACAATCGTAAAAATTCTGTGATTAAATAAGGCGAAGATTATCTGTAATATTTATTATTATTATTATTATTATTATTATTATTATTATTATTATTATTATCATCATTATATCTTCATTATATATATATATATATATATATATATATTTATATATATATATATATATACCCCAAATACGTATTATTTTACTATTTCATGGCTAATACGTGGATGAAACCACACTTCATTTGTAGTTTTAGAGCATTTGGGGCCTGATGATTCTGCTTTTGGAGCTACAAATTCTATTTGCATTCATTTTATTTATTTATTTTTTCAGATTTACTCGTTACACTATTTTTTTATTTTTTTATAATTCAATTCAATTCTAATTCTTCGTTTTGGTTTATTGTTTTATTGATAAAATCCATTGGTGAATCTTGTCTACTTTTAATGGTATTATATATATTTTAACTTTAGGATATGAAAGACGCCCTTTTGAACTATGCTGACTGCAATGTTATAATAGTGGATTGGAGCAAATCGAACCGAATTCCGTTTGCTTTAGCAGTTGCGAACTCTAGAGTAGTGGGAGCTGAACTTGCACTTCTTATAAACTTCTTAGAGGTAAGTTATTCGCTCCATAGTAGTACTCACTTCAAAACCACGCTTCTTTTTTGGTACCTCATTTTTTGTGGAATGTTTTTCTATTGTAATATAATTGTCGAAAAGTCTTACTTGAATACTAATTAGTGTCTTTTTCATAATTCTGATACTAATGAATATTTCATTTCAATTTTTAAAGTAGCTAGTGGTATTTCTCCCATAACTGTTTCCGTATCTATCTATCTATTTATCTATCTATATTTCTATATTATAAAGGCCAAACGTATCTGTGCGCAACGCATTTTGTGTCATTTTGTGAATTTCAACACTTTGAAATTTGAAATGCTATTTCAGTTTTGCGATTTTTTGTTGCTGCAAATTTTTAAACTTCTAAACTTTGCACATTTTCAATTTTTACACCGTCGTATGCACTTTTAAATGCATTTTTTTTAACTGTATCTTAATTTATTTTTGAAATATAATTTTTTTTTGTAGTTTTTAACACCATTTTTGTAATCGTGGCTAGAGGTCTGCACGGGCCGGAATTTCCAGGCCCGGGACCGGGCCCGACTCGGCCCGTTTACATTTTTGCATTTTAGGCCCAGCCCGGTCTGGCCCGTCACAATTTTTACTATTTCGAAAATTTTCAGTTTTTATTCTATATTTAAGATAAAAAAAAAAAAATACTGCAAATATGTTTATGGGATGATTTTACTGTATATTTTACAGAAAATATGCAATAGTAACATTAGTGATTATTTAGATTCTTAGACTTTCAACATTTAATTAAAGCTTCATTAAAAAATTAATATGATTTAGAATAAAAAATAAATTATAAAAAAAGGAAGTTAAAAACATAACTTTAAAGCTCTATAATAAACAGTAGATTTATGAAAATATTTCTATATCATTTTATTAAAGATTTTCTCAAATCCAAAAGAGCTACTTTCTGATACATTTCTCAATTCATTTCTTTTTGGAAAAAACGCATAAGATTAGCAGGTGCTTTTTTTCAGAAACTATGTAATCGAATGACGTTATCGATAGTTTGACACAAACAATTTAAGAAAATACTGTTAAAGTTAGCGTTTTGAATCGAATTTCTGAAAGCAAGAGCATGGAAAGGGAGAAAAATTTGCAATCACGTGACAAAAATCTCTTATATCTCAACAAGTATTTACAAGTATCTTATTTACCAAAAATGGAAAACGCTATTCGATTCCAAATATCTTCAATAGTCAAACTTGTCAATTTTATACATTTGCAGTTAAAAATTAGTTCGATAATGTGTGAAACTTTCGCATTGTTGAGAAGTGAATTTAAGAACCACCAAGAAGTATATTTGCAATCACGTAACAAAAATCTCTTATATCTCAACAAGTATTTACAAGTATCTGCTTTACCAAAAATGGAAAATGCTATTCGATTCCAAATCTCTTCAATAGTCAACTTGTCAATTTTATGCATTTGAAGTTAAAAATTAGTCAAATAATGTGTCAAACTTTCGCGGTGTTGAGAAGTGAATTTAAGAACCACCAAGAAGTATATTTCCAAAGATTAAGTTAACATAAGCACGTTATCGCTATTAATACTTTTACAAATCATGTTGTCTGCTGTATGTATTTTGAGAACAATTAAGTCTAGTTCTGGTTTGGCTCAACTATCTGTAAGATCTATGCAAGCCTGGTCTTGCACGAGTTTTCTAAAACATTATTAAGCCCGGGTTCGACACAATGTAACTGTGTCCGATGCCGATCACTACATTCTACAAGTTACATTTCTGTATTGATGTTGTCAAACAACTAGTATTTAGCTTATGGTGCACATTCTCGTTAAAGCCATATTCATTGAAAATAACTCATATTTTATCGTTTGTACAGGAGTTTTTATAACGAGCCGGTAGGCCCGCTAAATTTTTTTATTGGTCCGGCCCGCCCGTATGGTCCGTTCAGTTTTTTTTTGCTTACCCGGCCTGGCTCATTTATTTTGTTTGTTGGCCCGGCCCGCGGGCCCGTGCAGATCTCTAATCTTGACAACAGAAATACACCATTTCTATTAAAAGGAAAGGGAAAAAAAGCAAATCACTGTATTTTTATGTTGCCTTTATCTTATTAAAAGTGAAAAAAAAAATTGAAAATAAAATACTTGCTATGTCAAGAATATCGTTTGTTACAAAACCCGGTGAATTTTGGTTTCATTTACAAAATTTAATTTATACTTAAAAGAATAAATAGTTTAGTATATGTTTCAGCTAATAGCATCGAGACTTCAAGTTTTTAATTAAAATGATCAAAACTGTTGGATTTTGAGAATGCGTGTAAATGATATTTAATGAATTTAAACATAAACAATGAGAGAGTTTAATATATTATACATATATGTAAGTGTGTGTGTATTACATAAATATTGTTTGTTCCTGTAGTTATTAAATTTGTCACTGGAAAAAATATATAAAAAGAAAATTCATTCTGAGAAAAATTATTTTCAGAAATTTAAGCGTATCTATATTATAAAGGCCAAACGTATCTGTGCGAAACGCATACGTCATTTTGTGAGTGGCAACACTTTCCCATGCAACTTCGGCTTTGCAATTTTTACTCTTCTAAACATTGCACATTTACAATTTTTGCACCATCGTATAGAGAAAAAAATTTACTTTTAAATGCAATTTGTTTGAAAGCTGTATCTTAATTTGTTTTTGAGCTATTATTATTATTTTTTATAGTTTTAGTACCAATTTTATAATTGTGGCAACGGAATCACTCCATAAAATTGAAAAAAAAAAAAATGCGGATATTTTGTCAAAATTTTGTCTGTTATATAATTTGGTGATTTCGGTTTCATTTCGTTTTTATTCATCAATTAAATGACTGCAAGTTTTTAATTAAAGTGATTATACCATGATAAAATTAAAATACCATTTTTTAAACGCGTTGGTTACGTATGTGAGAAGTCCGTACAAATGAGCAGTGTGTGTAAATTTTGAGAAAATCTTGACGGGTTTTAATTTCGCGTGAAATTCTATGATTGTGTCACTCTGGAATAAGCTTTTTTTCTTTTTTTTTTCATTCTCATTTATAAAAAAAACATAAGAGCCTCAACTGATAACTTCATCATACAACTGTTCCATATTATACAGGGTGTCCACTCTCAACGGTGGCCAATGGCTAATTTCTAAATCGTTAGTCATAGACATATAGTTCCAGTTGCAAAAATGCTTTAAAAAAGCTAAAGAATTGTTTTTCAAGCGATTTAGGTCAAAAAGAAATTACGAAAATTAACTTTTTATACGGTCCCCCGGTCCTATTAGTGATATTTAGTAAAAAATTTTCATCACCCTATCAAGCAATACAAAAAAAGGTCCCATTCATCTAACATTAAAATTGACCGAGTTATGAAGCTTTAACTTTCATGACTTAAGGGTGTATTTCGATTCAAACTGCTTATTTTCCGGTTTATTTTTGAATTCATTTTTGCTCTCAAATGCACCAAACTTTCAAAATCTCTTATTTGGAAAGTACACAAGGTGCCGTGATTGTCGATTCTTTGATAAATGTAGAAAATATTGTAAAAAGAAAATTAAAAACGGCATTTCGAACCGATTTTTCCGAAGCGAGAGATCTGTGAACGAAAAAAAGGGTCATACTGAAAAGGTAATTGTTTATAAATCAAATTCTAATAAGTTTAGCGTAAAAAGACATCACACGGCACCTCATACGTCAATTCAAGAATCCCTTCAGCAAGTTTCATGTTTCTACTTTTAAAAATGTGTCTGAAATTGTATCGGAAAATTTCGAGCTGTTGAAGGTGGAAAAGCGTTTTTTCGAAAACACCCTTAAACCACTTTTCTGTATCTGAAAACGAATTAGTTGGACTAAGTTTTCAGAGATCGTGTACTAAGTGCTTAAATTGTTATAAAGGGCGTCCATTTCAAACGCTGTCCAACAGCCAATTCCTAAACCATTTGTCACAGATATGTAGTTCCAGTTACAAAAATGTTTTAAATGAGATAAAGAAATATTTTAAAGACATTTGAAGAACTGAAGAACAAACAAAGAACACAACACAAAGAACTGAAGGTGCTTACGGTAGTGTTAATTTTTATTAATTAACTTCTAGATTGGTTAAAATAGTTGAAGACGTGAGTTTTAAAATTCTCTTTTTCGAGAAAATAAAATGTTGGTAAATCGCGATTTTATTTTTTAAAAGAATGTTATTTTGATAAGCTTTTATTTTGCTTAAAACGTTCGTATTTATATTTCCCTAGATCAAAATTTTTATTTAAATTTTATCTCACTTCCAAATATATCCGATCGAGGTATAATTTGTACACTTATTTATATCCAATGACAATGTAATATTAATACAATTTTAGATGTGTACCATTTATTTCTTTTATAGGACTACACCAAATTATGGTAGTTTAAGTAATCTAATAGAATTTTAAATATATGTCATTTTGTAATGAATTGTGACAGTTGCTTTTCATAATTTAAATTAACAAACTTTCTGTTATTTTTTTATTAATATTTTTAGTACAAATTTTACTTCAATATGTAATCATCAACATAAATTTAAAAATAATATTGTAAAAATTATTTTACTCTCAATGTTTAATGTTAAATTTTACATCTCATGTTTATTTTTATTTCCAGTAAATTTGTTACTGACCCCTTATTTGCAGCAAAAAAGATGCTTCAACTTTTAACAGCTATTACTCGCTTAGTTTTAATTGCAGAGGAATAGGACTTTTTTTGCATTACTTGTTTAGAGTAGTGGTAAAAAATTACTAAATATCACTTATAGGACCGAGGGACCGTATAAAAATTTTATTTTCGTAATTTTTTTTAATAAAAGAAATTTTTGACCTAAATCGCTTGAAAAACAATTCTTTATCCTTTTTAAAGCATTTTTGCAATCGGAACGATATGTCTATGATTAACGGTTTAGAAATTAGCCATTGGCCACCGTTGAGAGTGGACACCCTGTATTATGTTTTATTCATTACATATGCGATTAAAGTTTATTTTTAAAAATAAACTTTAAACTTTAATTTGGACAACTGAGTTTTATAGAACTTTCTTAATCTTAGCTTAAAATAATATTTGTTTGAGAGTTAGGTTGTTCAATATAAGATGTATTTCTTATAATATTTGTTTGAGAGTTAGGTTGATCAATATAAGATGTATTTCTTATAATATTTGTTTGAGAGTTAGGCTGATCAATATAAGATGTATTTTTTACTGTAACTAATTTTGTAGATTTAGCATAAATCAATGAAACAGTTTCTTCTTAAACATTTCCTTTCGTCGAATTTCGACGGGCTGCACCTCGTTTAAAAATAAAAGCTAAGATGTTTCCATAGCGACAAAATCGAATCGACATTGCTCAATTGGACTTTAAGCTGAAACAATTTTATTTAATTTAAATTATGAATTTTGATTTAAATCGCAATTTTTTATAGTTAAATTTAACTATAAATACAATTAATTCAATAAATATTGAAATAACAAAATTATATTTAAAACAAACTAAAGCTGACAAAACTAAAGTTATTAGTATTAGATTTATCTAACAAGTTCAACATGAAACTTTTTTTTCGTTAAAGAGTATTCGACTTAAAAAGTATTTTTTGAAATTGCATTCCATCGCCAACTGATGATAAATCGCCAAATAACGAAAATTTTGATACTTTTTTATAGACGCTGTACGGAGTTTCCGCGGATTTTTTAAATATATTTTATATAATTGTATATATTCTTATTAGATGAACATTCTGTAATTTTTTCAGATTTTTCGTAGTATGTCCGTATGGAGACCATTGTAAGTGAACCTGAACCAGTTCAGATTATAACTTTGGATTTATAACATGGCACATACCGCGTTAATCACTAAACTACCTAGGATTCACTAACATAAATAGACGTTACAATATATGTATATATATATATATATACATTGGACTTTTTTTAATCTGAACACTCATTGGGACCGATCAAAAATGTTCAAATTATGGGGGGTGTTCATTATAAAGGGAGATTGGAAATGCATTTCTACTATAACTATATAGGGTGGTCCAGACATTAGTTAATGAAATAAGGTTGTTGCTACGGGGTTTTTATTATATTTCCTTTCTTTTAAGTTTTAGAAATAAACTAACATGCTACAACCCTTAATGAATGTCCCATCATGAGCAAAAATGCAATCTACTGAAATTAAATAGCAGCAAAATTATAAGCAAATAGTTTCTTTAATTGCTGTTTTCCCATTAATTGATCAATCGAAGAAATCAGTTGAAAATTCCAAAATTAATCTTTAAAATATCGTGTTTAAGCTATGATTAACAATAATTCATATAAAACTATTATTTGAAATAAGGAAAGTGGAAGTTGATTATTTTAACTTACCGTAATTCTCTAAACCAGAGGTTCCCAAAGTGTGCTCCGCGGAGCCCTTGGGGCTCCGCCTGAACTTTTCAGGGGCTCCGCGGCGTTCCAGGAAAAGAAACAAAATGGAAGAAATTTGCATATTGCAAGTGAAAGATTTTCATGTATGTAAGAATTTGTGTGTGTGTGTGGTCAAAAATAAATACATCTACAACTAAGTTGAAAAATACAACAGTATAATTCAAAACCATTTAAACATTTGCATCATAAATGTATCTTTTTTTCTGTATAATATTTTTGGTTTGAAATGTTTATTTTATGTTTCTGCATTTAATGTGTTTTAAAAATTCGATTTAAAACAAGCACATTTTCCGAACTAAACTTTTATGTATCATTGTTCGTCAAACTTTATGCAGAATAATAAAAGAAAAACTATTTCATATTTACATATATTGCATATTGTATTTTTTTTTTTTTTTCGTTTTTTAATTTCCTGAAACTATTTATTTTATTTTTTATCAAATTTTACTTATTTAAATTTTATATCCTTTTTTTCAAAATCGTATTTAAAATTTAAAACACTGCCTGTAGCTTTAAACATCTTTTTATTTTTATTTTTCTGCGGCGCAGAGCACTTCCTTTGTTTAAGTGTTGAAATTCATCATTGACACCGGAATTTAAAAGCAAATTTATTTGTAAATAGAATAAAAATGGGACCACATGGGTATGTTATACTTTTAAACAAAAAAAAGAATTATCAAAATCGGTTCATATTTAAAGAATTTATGAGTGAACAAGAAATACATACAGGTCGAAATCATAACCTACTCCTTGAAGTCGGTTAAAAAGCAAAATTTCATGCATCTAATAAACCGAATTTTTAAAAAGCAAAATTCTGGTGCCAATGTGGCCTTTAGGAATTAAAATTAAGTGGTTTCTTAGCATTGTCATTGCCCCTCAAGGGGTTAGAAGACCTTGTATTATTTAAAATCCCTCACTAGATTCATTTGTGTGTGATCTATGTATATAATTATTTTAATTTTTATATCTTTGATTTTTTTTAAAACCTGTGTATGTTATTTGTATTAATTTTTAATTATTTAAATTTTTTATTCTGTTTTTCATATAGTAAAATAATGTTTGTCACTGAAAACATATTTTTTTATTGCATCCTCAATTATTAGGTTTATATTACATTCACACATTAAGTTTATATTACATTTGTGTACATAGTGATTTATATTTCATTTTTTATACATAAATTTAAACCCTTTAATCTGTTTATGTTATTTGTATATTTAAATTTTTCATACTGTTTTTCACTGTACAATAATGTTTGTCGATTAAAACGCCCTTTATTTCGTAATATCTTATATCATTTAATAAATTCCCCATTAGATTCATTTAATACTTATATACGCTGTGTATACATTTTTTTCTTTTCGTGACTTTAATTGCTTTAATCTGTCTATTTTCTTTTTATAATTTCTTAGTTATTTAAATTTTCGATGCTGTTTTTGATAAATGTACTCAATTTTATAAGCAATGTGTATTATTCAAAACGCATTTTTTTTTTAATTTATTTTAGCATTTTGTATCATTTTACAGCCTTTCTTTAAAATTTTCTTTTAACTGGTCTCTGCCACATTTCCAATCAGAAAAAAGTCTGTAGCATTTCAAAATGCTACATCACTATACATTTGTTATTTGTCATCACACTAAGAATTTAAAAATTTCCTCAGCTCCACCTTATGCTTAGACCTTTTTGTCAATGAGTACCCGCCCTGATATGATTTTAATCCTATTTTGTTAGTAAAGTTTTTCTACTAATTGCAGTTCTTTTAACATGCGTAGTTTTTAACTGCATAACTGTTCTGAAGCAAAAACAATGGCGAAAGAAAGTTTCTTTCAAAACTATAATTAATAGCCATATACTTTAAATTAAATATCCAAAACAGTGAACAATGCTGCATATAACAATACAACTTATAGATTTTGCCCGCCACTTAAACACTAAAATGAGAACCTGCTTCTAAATGTATTTTTCAAAAGTGGTTCAAAAAAAGAAGCTGAAAATAGATTCATATTCGTTGTATATTGATGATTTAAAATTATATAAACAAATACGTTCTGTTATTGATGCTGCACTTTTGCAGAAGGATCTAAATAGCTTATATAATTGGTGCATTTATAATAAATTATTCCTTAATATTAAAAAATGTAGTGTTTTAAGTTATTCACGTAGAACTGGTACTTTAATTTACTCTTATGAAATTAATAATCTTGCCTTATTTCGTCCTAATACTGTTGTAGATTTGGGTATTACTTTTGATTCTAAACTTGATTTTTCATTTCATATTAATAACATGGTTTCTAAGGCATATAAAAAACTAGGGTTTTTAAAGCGTAAAACTAAAGATTTTACCAATCAACATGCATTAAAAGTTTTATATTTTGCTCTGATACGTCCTAAGCTTGAATATTGCAGTCTCATTTGGGATCCTTATTATTTTAATAAAATTAAAATTCTTGAGCAGGTGCAGTCTAAATTCACTCGTTACTTATTGTTCAAAAGTGATCTTACTTTTTCCTTTGATGTTTTTGCTTCCTATTTACGCGGCATTTTTGGCATTCCAAGTTTAAAATCTAGACGGGATCTTTTTTGTGTTTTATTTTTTTTTACATGATTATAAATAACATGATTGACTGTAGTGAAATTCTTAATTCTATTAAGTTTAATGTACCAAATAGATCCCTCGGGTCCAACCAATTCTTTCCCTCACCATTTCTCAAATATAATTACATTAGTAATTTCTCTTTGTATAAATTTTACAAAATATTTAATGAACTCTCTGTGAATCTTGATATTTTTGATATGTCATTTCATGTCTTCAAAGATAAATGTTCTGAACTTTTAATCTCTTAATTTTTGTTTTATTCATGTTTTATTACATGTAATTATATTATTGTAATTATTTGTGTTTTATATATATGTGTATATATTTCTGTAGTCTTGTGTCTCTTGATGTTCTTGCAACACTGTAAATGGGTTATTCTGTAGTGTGCATTTCAATAAATAAATAAATAAAATAAAATAAATAAATAAATAAATATTTAGAAGTACTAGAAACTTAAAGAAGAACGAAAAAAATACTCCATAATCGCTTGATTGTATTACTGGTAGGCGGGATTAGCGATGACGTGTTACATAATTACTCACGAGTGTCTGGAATGCATTTTTTTTCGCGAGAACGATATTGGAATTATACGGAAGTATCTCTCTGGAAACGAAAACTGTACAACTTGCCTGTTTTTCTGTGTCTGTGTGGTTTTCGCTGTAAATAATAATAGTTTTACGTAGGCCCCAATGCAATGCATAATTCAAACATGGTTACCATTTTTATCTTCAATTCCGAGTTCACACTGGAAATCCCAAAAGAATATTTTTTATTTTAAAAATAGATGTCATTAACCTCTTCGCAACGGGAACCTTTTACGAAATTTTAAGTGTTTTGTCACCGGATTTTAAAAACAGAAAATTTTGCATTTTCGAATCGAGAAAATGCTCCGATTAAATAAGACAAATTTTACTGTTCGAAATAAACACGGATTCTTAAGCCTTTTTGCCGCATGTATACTTGTTGCCCATCCCCAAGAAGTTAATAGTATTACTTAAACATCGCTTGGGTAAAAAAGAGTTTGTTTTTCTCATTACTACTAGCTTTCAGAAATCACAAATTTTTAACTATAATTTTTGCAGCATTTGAAGAAAATATCTCAATTATACAAGATAGATATTATAATACAAAAAAAGAGGGTTTTAATCCTTATTTTTTTATTTTATTGTAACCAATAATAGTAATGCTAAATAAAACTGTTAAAAGGTTATACAACAGAAAATTTGATTTTTAAATTTTCTAGTATGGATTCAGAATTTCAGTATCAGGAGAAGGCCAAACTGAGAACCTTGGCCCAATTTACGAAATTACTGGCTCGGATTTTTATACAGCAGATATTTCTCTGTTTATAGGCATAAAAAAAACCACTAGTATGTTAACTACAGAGTATCGTTGGGTTCAGGGGCTCCGCCCTAGAAATTCTTCACAAACAGGGCTCCGCGAATCCAAAAGT
This sequence comes from Maratus speculifer, assembly GCA_964019185.1. Classification (NCBI taxonomy): domain Eukaryota; kingdom Metazoa; phylum Arthropoda; class Arachnida; order Araneae; family Salticidae; genus Maratus; species Maratus speculifer. Next base: position 97,624,954 of record OZ025301.1, on the reverse strand, counting down.
TTGGGAACCGCTGCTCTAAACTAATCAAAAACTAAATTTTTATATTTGCTAATAACAAATGGTACTCCAAAATTTCGCTGAAGATTGTATCTGAAATATTGAAATACTAGCTGACCCGCCCGGCGTTGCCCGGGTCCGTATTAACAATATTAAACGAACTTGAAATTTGTATGATTTTATCATGAACTCGTTACATGCAGAAATGCATTGTCTGAAATACTTAGCCACTGACTGTGTGAAAAATCGGTTTTAAAAACAACAACTAACATTAAGCTCTAAAAATACTCAAAATGAGCAATGAGAAACGCGGGAGGGAATATGTATCCAACGATTGCGTGATTTTCGTGTTAAAAAGTTGATATTTACCCGTAAAAAGCATTGTTAAGTCACGGAACTAATTATTATTTTCGCATACAAATCCCAAGTGAAATATTTTGAATTTCAAACTAATTATATCACTCTTAAATCCGACTATACCGTGAATGAAATCGATACCCGATGGTAGCTAAAATATTGGTATATAGTATTATAATTTCAGAGCTATTTAACAAAAGTAAGTGTTATTTTTAATCAAATCTTGCGTAATGTTCACTCTGTGTATAAATTACTAACCTTAAACTTTTGTACCGTAACCAAAACCTGTCTGTAACCTAACAGCGACTTAACAGTACCCTACCGTAAATTAAATATAACATAAATGTAACCTAGCCTTCACTTTATTGTAACATATCCTTATTCTAACCATAACATAAATGCAATTTAACTTTAACCTAAATGATATAATAGAAAAAAAAAAAGCATTTTAAAAAATTACTATTTCTTCGTAAAATATGCTTCAGCTGTAATTCATTTCTTTCAATTCGTTTTATTAATACAAAATTCCTGCCTCGTGCTTTTGTTTGAGACATTAAAATTTCAGCGATAAATGGTTTAATATTGCAAACCTTTTTTTCGGCTTACTTCGTCTCCACCTATCTTTTTCTCCATGGCGTACAGCAACTGTGATAAAAAAAAAAAAAAAAACCTCATTTAAACTGACAGTTTGCCAGTCAATGAATTTTAAAGGTCTGTCCCGGCTTTTTTAATTATTTCTGCAAAAATTTTATGCAACCAATCAACCACAAGAAAATAAAAGAGAAAAAAGCGAAAAAAAAGCGATTTTTTTTTATGAGAGTCAGCTTTGGAATTTAATTGATTACTCAGTTAATAAATAGAATTTTGAAATTCTGAGCTTCAGGTGCATCAGAAGAGTTATTGGGCTATTCTCATAAAAATATCGAGCTTCGTACGTCCCATAGATTTGGCTAGCCATCGCAGACACACACACACACACACACGCGCACACACACACGCACGCAGACAGACAGAGCGATTTGTTATTTTATTAATATAGATATTCAACTTTACATGCTTAAAGTCTAGCAATGATTTTGTCTGTTAATTTTTTAATTGTGTTTATTGAACTTTCTTATTGTAACGGTTTCTTCGAATTTTTGTAACGGGAATTTGAATTCCAATTGCAAACGCATGTTCAGTTTACAGAGAGGTGGAGTAGAAATGGGACCCAAAAGTAGTTTTCATAATAGCAAGTTTTTCACATTAGAGAGTGTTCAGAATACCTCTGTATTCTGAACACTAGTACATCTTTTGTTAAGCCTATGGAGTTTCGCCGGGACTGTCGGAATGTGTTCATAATACTCGGGTCTTCACATTAGAGAATGTTCAGATAGAGAGAGTCCAGCCCACTGTATATCATTAGGAAGTATATGAGATTTAAAGCTATTAATTTTCAGGATTCCTTCGGAGTCAGTCCCGTGTCGTGTCACATTATAGCCCACAGTCTGGGAACTGAAATAGCTGGATATGCTGGAGAACGCATCAACCACCTTGGAAGAATTACAGGTAATTTTCAAGCTTTGCGAAATATTTTTCTTTTCATAAAATAATAATAATAAATTAAGATAAAAATATATTATTTAAATAGCACCTTTTTATTAGCATTCAATGTTTATTTTCAAAATTACAGCCAATTCCTTGAATGTAATCCATACAGTTAAAATATATATATATACACAGGGTTCTCGATGACCAACGTTAGAAATTTGGCGAATGAAAAATAAAAAAAACAATCGCCAAATGAAAAGAAATGTTATGAAAGTAGAATCTGCGTGAAACTCTGAAAAATTTATCTTTAATCCCTTATTGTGTCCACTTTTATCAAAATGATCTAAAATATTCAAATTTTTGTACAGTAGAACCCCGCAAATTCGGACCCCGCTAATCCGGATCTCCGTATAATCCGGATCATTCTGGTAAGTTTTTTTTTCAAAGTTTGAGAAGCGATCGGCAAAATTTCGATAACCTTAATTCATTTCATTTTCGTATTCTGAATAAAAAAGTATTTTCTGAAATATTTTTGGAAGAATACTTTAATCTTTTTCATTTTAACTCTTTGATGTTGCCTTTTAAAAGGACAACAATGCATCATTTAAAGTCTCCAAGAAGGTTGCTGAGAGTACTCTGCGAAAGTCGAGGAAGATTTTATGATCTACAAATTGTGATTTCTTGAATAATAAGCAAGCTTGAAACAGAAGGAAAGATAGGCGAGAATGAAAGGGAAATTACACCTGACATTTTTGTAAGCTTGTTTAAAAAAATAATAAAATTTAAAAAAAAATTTAATTCTTAAGATGTTGATATCACCGACATTAGCAATTGAATGAAGCAAAAAATATTAAAGTTTAGGCCTCATTTACAGATGAGGAAATAATCCCTTTATGTACAACTGAAGAAGTTGAAAATGAAGCTGATTCAGACAAAAACATTATTATCAATGATGATCAACCAAAAGTCCTAAACCATTATGAAGCAACAAATCATTTATAGCAATTAATGGTATATTCTGAACATCAGGTGGAGTCTACACCTAACAAACTAACTATGCTCAAGTAGATGCATGACTGTGCGGTCCGCAAAAGTTATACAAAACTTGTACAGCAGCAGATTTTATAATTTCAAAATAAACATTTTTATTGTCTGCAAACATTCAGTATGTTTAATATAAAGATGATTTTCTGTAAGTATGTTTTATTTAATTTTTTTCTCATTCTCCGGATAATCCGGATTTTCGATAATCCGGATTGGGTCTGGTCCCAATTAATCCGAATTATCGGGGTTTTACTGTAATTGCTTATAAAGTAGGAATTCGACTATCCGCTACAGAAAATTTTTAAAATAAGTACATTCTAAATTATTCCTAAATATATTATTGTTTCAGTCATTCTTTTAACCCGAGAGAACGCGCGCTTACCCAGGGTATGAATGGTTTTAACATTGTCACCAATAACATAAAATTATAACAGTCACTTTATTTAGACGGAGACTATTTTTACAAATTTTGCGATAAAATAACTTGAAGATTACTTTAGAAAATTAGCGGTTACAATTGTAAAATTCATACGCACTCCGGGTCTTTTAGGCCCTGCGCGCGTCCTCCCGGGTTAAATAGTCTAAATAAAATTTGAAACAGCTATCTTTGATTTACCATTGAAAAATATACACAAAAATTGCCATGAGATAAACCGATAAAAATAAATTAATCGACTAATGATACTTTACTTACAACTGATATATGGTAAAAACTTTTCTCCATTTGCAACATGATGTGAGTAATTTTGTTAGTGTTTTTACCGGTGCGATGCCCGCACATAGATAGTGATTAACTTACAATTAAGAAATGCCTATCGCATAATTATTTCTGAAATGGAGCAGTCGTAATCTGGCGTGTCTGATTGTTCTTTTACTCGCCAAATGGAGAATTTTGTCGCGATTTGTCGCATTGGCGAGCGACAGCGAGAACTCTGTATACATATATATACAATATATTAATTTGGCTTAAGCCCGGAATATTGAAAATTCACTGCTTTGATTTACGTTTTCTAGACAATGATAACTAGAATTAAAATAAATAAATTAATTAATTAAAATTTTGCTCTATTTCATTTTTAAGATATAGAACGCGAAGTTGAAAAAAGCATTATTTAAGCTATTGTTTTAAGATTTCTAAATTGTTTCTTCAATGTATAACCATAATTTAATTAATATTAAACTGATAAATGGTAAAAAATATTTTTAAAATAAAATAATTATTTTCTTTACTTTTTATTTATATTTTCTATTTCTTTAAATTAAAAAAGATTTCGTTATTGTAATTTCATGATCAATTGGTCTACTTTGACACTTACTTATCTCCGTTACTTTGTAAATAGCTGTAAGGATAAAGATTATTCAGCAATTTATCACTTGCAGCTGAATAATGGAAAAATACCTTAAGGTCAATTAAAAGATTTGTAACTCATAAGGAAGGTCTCGATACGGGTATACCTGTACTACGGGTTAATCTACTAGTATAAGCTACTAATGCGAGACCAAAGCCGTATTTTGATTAATTCCAGGAAAAATGCATAGTAAACGGGCAGCATTTTCAGAAAGAATCACGTTTTGAGCACCCGCCTTGGCCAGTTGGCGAAAGCGAGAACGTTCAGCTAGCTGCATCTCCAAACACAAAATAAACTAAGTTCAAATGTGTCATAAAACATATGATTAATAGAATTATATTTATTACAAGCGAATCTTTACTACTGTTTTTAATTAACTTCTCAATTTCTTCGAACATAGCGAGTTAAGGAAATAACATTTTTGAATTGAGGAAAAAAAAAACTATGTTTAGATTTTCTGTGAAATTTAAAGCATTTTAATCTGAAAAAGCTCTTTGTTTTAAACTATGTTTTAATCGTAAACAACGGTGAATAACATTTCCTCATATGCCTCCTCTTTGCTGGATAACATTTACAGAAAAACAAATGAACAATAAGCGCGATATCTTTGCAGAAGGAAGGGTTGCTGTTCGCTAGGCGTTTTACGTCACAAACAAGAAAGGGTGCGTAGCATTGACTTCATCTCCGCGCCAATCGTTGTTCTGGCGATAATGTGCTCAAAACGTGATTCTTTCTGAAAATGCAAACGGGCAAAAAGTTTATTGCAATTTGTATAATATATTCATAGAAATTATTAATTTAAATAAAACATTTTTCTCTTTCATCAAATTTTTACACATTATTCTGTGCGTTTTTAATGTAACTGGGTTTTCATTTCAGCGTTAGATCCAGCGGGCCCGTATTTTCGAAACGTCTCTCGAGAGGTGAGACTTGATCCAACGGATGCGCTTTTTGTGGACGCAATTCACGGACATGCAAGTGATTTTCTTCACAGCGACAGTAAGTCTCGTCAACATTCCTTAACGAAATTATTATGAAAAAGACATAAAAAGAAGGTCTCCGTACGGGCATACTCATAAAATTCTGGAAAAATTACAGAATGTTCTTCTCATATAGATACATATCTACATTATAAAGGCCAAATGTATATGTGCGTAACGCATACGTCATTCTGCGCATGGCAAAACTTTCAAATTTTAAATGAATTTCGGTGTTGCAATTTTTGCTACTAAAAGTTTTTAAACTTCTTAATATCGCACATTTTCAATTTTTACATCATCGTGTAGGGGAAAAAAAAAGTACTTTTAAATGAAATTTGGTTGAAAGCTGTATCTTAATTTGTTTTTGAAATATTAATTTTTTGTAGCTTTTAATACCTCTTTTCTAATCGTGGAAACAGGAGTACTCCATTTCTATTTAAAGCAAAGAAAACAAGTTGGAAATTGCACGTGAAGCGTAACCAATGAGGTGCGTTCGTACGATAACGAAGTTTTAAAAACATTCGGATCTTGGTAATACAGTAAAGCGTACTTCGGATACAGTATAGTAGTCGTGTGATACTCCTTGGGTGTGGGTGCTTCTTTGTGGGCCAATAAATTCTCAGAGCAGTTCCATTTTTTACGAAGACATTTTATTAGCAGGACATAACTTGAACAACACAACAAAACACGAAGAGGGACACAAAATCAATAACATTCAAATAATATTTTCGTTCTAGTTCCACATTAAATCCACTTACAGTCGAAGTAACCGGACCGCCCTTTTATCACACCTTCTCAGGTGGTGACCATTTCTCGTTCTGCAGGTTTTCTCTCAGCTCCCAAGAGAGGGCGCTTCAAGACAAGAGGGGGGGGGGGCGCTTGAGAACAGAGGTATGCGCGGGCATCACACCTCCCCCTTTCGAAGTTTTGATTTAGTCCTTATGACTAATCAAAATCTGGTGCATCTATATACATATTCAGTAATACACATCATTAGTAAAAATCAAAATCATATACTTACTTAAAAAAATATCTAATATACTGTGCAATATGACAACACTAATAATATGAAAACTTTAAAGTTCTAAAATGAATATGTCAAAGTTCAAAAGAAAAAAAATAAAAGAGTTCAAGAAATAACAAGTAAAAGTTTAGTAGGTGTCACAGGATCAGCATGGGAACTAATTCAGTATCCTGGTGCATTTCAAACGGAAAGTTTCTTGGTCTAAGTCCAGTGTGACGCATAAAGTCTACTCAGGGAATCGGCGTTACCATGGAGGTTTCCACGTCGGTAGGAGATTTGGGCTTGAAATCTCTGCAATGCAAGAGCCCATCTTTGAAGACGCGCACTTTGAGAGGCACAATCAGACAAGAACTTCAAGGGATTGTGATCGCTTACGACAGTCACTTGCGATCCGTAAATGTAATGTTCAAACTTTTTCAAGGCGAAAATCACTGCATATGCTTCTTTCTCGATGGTGGCATATCTTTCTTGGCACTTAGACAATTTTTTGCTTAAGAAAGCTATGGGATGCTCTCTTCCATTTTCATCTTCATAGGCAAGCACCTATCGCATATGAGGATGCATCTGCGTGAATAATAAAAGGTTTCTCAAAGTTTGGAGAATAACATATTGGCGTTTCGCTAATGGCCTGCTTCAGATCTTTGAAAGCTTTTTCACATGGCTCGGTCCATATAATTTCATTAGGTGCTCGTTTTTTGGTTAATTCGATCAAAGGACGAGCTATTTCGGAAAATGTAGGAACATAGGATCTGTAATAAGATAGAAGACCTAAAAGGCTTCTGACATCTTTCTTCGATTTCGGAATTTCTAAGTTCTGGATCGCTGCTACTTTTTCTGGATCAGGAGCATGTATGCCAGACCCTACTACATGTCCTAGAAATTTGACTTGTGGTTTAGAAAACTCACATTTTTTAAAGTTTACTGTAAATTTTGCTTCTTCGAGTGTGGTCAATACAGCATCTAAGTGTCTAAGATGATCGGGCCAATTATCCGAAAAAATAATTACATCGTCTATATATGTTTCAGCATAATCTTTATGTTGGACAAGGGTACGGTTCATTGATCTTTGAAAGGTCGCGCTAGCATTCCGAAGCCCAAAAGGCATAACGACGAAGGAATACTGCCCTCGGTGTGTGACAAATGATGTCAAATGTTTGCAATCTTCACTTAACCGTATTTGCCAATAGCCTTTTAGTAAGTCTAACAGACTAATAAATTTCGCGGACGCTACTTTGAATATCAGATCAGTTGCATTAGGCATAGGAAATGAATCAATTTCGGTTTGGGAATTCAAATATCGATAATCGACGCATAGTCTGATTGAGGAATCCTTTTTAGCTACGCAAACGATCGGGTGAGCATATTCGCTTTCTGAATGTTCGATAAGTCCTAAACTCAATAATTCCTCAATTTGCCTATCTACTTCACTTTTAAGTGCTTCTGGAATTCGGTACGGTTTTTGACGTTTAGCTTGGCTATCTGGTTTCAATTTAATCCGATGTTCACCTACATTTGCAATTTTTGGGATACCCGATTGGAGGTTCGAATGTTTGTGTAAAACATCAATAAGTTGTTTCCTTTCTTTAGGTGTTAAATGATCAAGGTGGAATTCCTTATCAAATTTATTCGGATCATGTTTAGTAATTTTCGGGACATTTTCAATTTCACCAAAATCGATATCATCATCATATATAACTCCTATATGTGTCGTTTGAGCCTTTAATTCTCGGATTTTGTTAGCGTGTAAGTGCCTTATACTATTGTCTGGTAATTGTACTAAATAACTATAGGGGGACTTCTTTTCGAGTATCGTAGCTGGTGCTGTCCATCTAGCGTAAATTTTATGGTTACTGTCTGGAATTAATACAATAACTTGATCATTAGGTTTAAATTCTTTATGTCTAGCTGTCCTGTTGTGATAATAAGCATAAGCTCGCTGCTTATCCGTACAAGAAATTCCGGCATGTTCGGCGGCCTTTTCTAATTTCATTTTCAAATCGTTTAAATAATTGGTAACTGAGCCTAACTGACCAATTGGTAACGGTGTTTCATTAGTCCATGATGACTTTAATATGGAAAGAGGACCAGTTGGATGTCTACCGTATAACATCTGGAACGGACTAACACCTGTCGTAGCATTTGGTACCTCTCGGTAAGCCCATAAAAGGAAGGGTATATGTTTATGCCAACTTCCGGCGTTTTCTCTTATAACATGGTGTATCATTCCTTTAAGGACACCATTCCATCTCTCAACTAAGCCATTGGATTGTGCGTAACCCGGGACGGAAAAACGCGGGGAGGTCCCTAAACGTTTCATAAATTCCTTCGTGAGAGCCGACGTAAAATTTCTACCCTGATCGCTAGCTATTAATTTGGGAATTCCAGTTCGTGAAAATATTTGTAAGAGGGCATCGCATGTAGTTTTAGCAAAAATGTTTCGTAAACAAACAGCATCCGGCCACCTCGTACACTGATCTATCGCGGTCAGTACATATTTATATCCTCCACTGGCGGGTTCAATTGGACCAATTATGTCAATGTTCATAATTTGCATAGCTTCATCAGGACGAGTAACTGGGGTTATAGGTACATTATCGAACCTATTTGTTTTCGCTCGAAGCTGACAGGATGAACATCTTTCGCAAAAATCGGTCACATCTTTCTTAATACTAGGCCAAAAAAAGGAATATTTTAACCTTTGCGTAGTTTTCTTTACCCTTAAATGACCACCCCAAGGACTTGAATGTGCTAACTCTAACAATTGCTTTCTACGTGGCTCGGGTACCAGTAATTGATGCACTGTTTCTCCCATTATTTTATCTCGGTGATACAAAAGATTATCATGAACAAAATAATTATTGCGATTATTATTAGCATCAATCCAACACTGCTTAAGTGACGCATCGTTTCCCTGCTCACATTTAAATTTTTCCGAATCATTCAAAAAATTATCAGTATTATTACTACGATCGGGATCAATGTTCTCGTTTGCATTTCCTATTTCAGTTGGAACTAAATCTGTGGCAGCGCCGAATACGTCTGCCGTTCTAATTTCTTTCGTACAGGGCAAATTTACATTATTACAATCATTTATTGCACTGTCAGCTTCGGTACATTCACTTATATTATTCAATTCATTATATGCATTCAAAGACAATAATAGATCATTAATTAAATTATCAACCATCGCACATGTTATTACCATTTTTGGAAACACCTTACAACGTAATTTATCAGCCGCTAAACTTAGGGGAACATTTATTAATGGTGCTTTCAACTCATGCCCGAAAGCAGATTTAAGTATTATCGACCCGAAAGGATTTTTAAAATATTCTGGTACGCATTCTGTCTTTATAATCGAAATTTGAGTTCCGCTATCAATCACCCCTTGTAGTATTTTATTTTCTATTTCGACTTCTACCGTTTGAAGTGATTCAATTAATTTTCCCTTTCCCCGTGGCTGTTTTAAACCAAATAACACCTTCGAATTTACTCTTGCGATGAATGCGTCATTCGTATCACTTATTTCTTTTTTCTGTTTATTCTTTCCAAGTAAATAATTACAAATTGCGGTATTATGCGATTTGAAACAAAGCCTACATTTAGTTTTCACGGGACAATTTTTAATTAAATGGCGGCCCCTTAAGCAAGCGTAGCACAAGCCTTCACTTTTTAATTTATTTTTTCTTTCCTCAACTGAATATTTGTCGCAATTCTCTGATAAATGACTAAGCGAATTACAAAAAACACAAATATTTTCATCAACTTTGACATGAGTTAGATTGGCCTTGAATTTATTGCTTTTTGTTTCATTTCAGGTAACAAATCTGATGGATATTCTTTCGTTCTCGAATCGAAAACATTAATTAGATGATTCTGTTTTTCGCGCGCTTCCAATTCAGTTCGGATGAAAGATAATAATTTATCAATACTATACTGCGATCGTTCAGGACTTTTAATACATTCTTTTTCAAAGCTAAGGGACAAGCTGTAGGGCAAACTTTTTAATATTATTGGTGTTAAAACAGAGTCAAAGCTATTTGATTCAATCTCTAAAGATTTTAAGCTGCGTATTTGCGTTTGAATCGTGTCATATAGTTTTCTTAAACCGATTATATCATTTTGCTTTGTAACAGGTCGTAAAGTTAAAAGAGTGTTAATATGACTGGATACGATTAAATCTGTTCTCCCAAATTGACTTTTTAAAACATCAATTGCTTCCAAATAAATTTTATCGGATAAAGCGAAACCAGAAACCGCGTTATATGCATTCCCACCTAAATAACTTAACAGATAATTCATTTTTTCTACGTTCGACAGTTGTTCGTTATCGTGTACCGCTATTTTAAAAGAATTCCAGAAATTTTGAAAAAGGGTTACGTCTCCATAATATTTTTCAATTTTAAGCGTTGGAAGCTTAATTGTAATCGCGTCTACGGGTTTGTTCTCGTTGTTTATAATGGGGGATTCTTTTTTATTGTTTTGTTTTCCTTCTTTCAGTTTTTTGTTGATTCTGAACCTCCATAAATTAATCTTATCATGATATTCTGCCGACGCTTTCACATCTTTTTCTATTTCGTTTAAATCGTCTAACAAATTAAAAATTTCCTTATCATCCGATTTTAAATCGCACCCTTTTTGTTCTAACTGGGCGAGATTCTCTTCTAATTCGTCTAAATCGGGTGGGTCTGCTATAAATAGTTCTTCAATTTTCTTAATTATAGAAGTAATCGCGGATTTAGTGACCCCACGAGTTTTTTTAATTTTAGCAATTTTATCGGCCATATTCAGAATAATAATTAAAATGTCTTACCTGAATTATAAAATCGATTCTCCGAATTATTCAAACTCACGAGGGTAGTTATACTATGATGCTGTAGATACACACTCGAGGAAATTAGGCCCACGTATTCCAATTTTCTGACACCAGTGTGATACTCCTTGGGTGTGGGTGCTTCTTTGTGGGCCAATAAATTCTCAGAGCAGTTCCATTTTTTACGAAGACATTTTATTAGCAGGACATAACTTGAACAACACAACAAAACACGAAGAGAGACACAAAATCAATAACATTCAAATAATATTTTCGTTCTAGTTCCACATTAAATCCACTTACGGTCGAAGTAACCGGACCGCCCTTTTATCACACCTTCTCAGGTGGTGACCATTTCTCGTTCTGCAGGTTTTCTCTCAGCTCCCAAGAGAGGGCGCTTCAAGACAAGAGGGGGGGGGGGCGCTTGAGAACAGAGGTATGCGCGGGCATCACAAGTCGAAATCTTTATGTTTCTGTAAATATGCAGGAAGTAATTTTTATTACACCTCAGTAACGTAATCTTATTAATAAAATGTGAAATAATTGAGTATAATTAAAACACGCCCCAAACAATGTTTCCCCGTATAGCATTATGCAGTGGAATATTTTTGTGTGGCCCAGTAATTTAATAATAAAAATTCTTTGCATCACAGATTGTACAGAATGCTATATACTTCATAGATTCATGCCAATTCTATTATGTTCGAATGAGTGTAACATCATTAAAATGCATTTGAAACTTTTTCCCCGCTGACCATAATGTAATGGAATACTTTTGATTGTCCCTGTAAATGATCTATGCATCCGATAGCCATAACATTTGAAATGACTCGATAAAATTACGCAATAATTATATGTTTTAAATTTCAAACGATTAAAATGCATTTGAAACTTTTTTCCCCATTGACCGTAATGTAACGGAATCCTTTTGATTGTCCCTGTAATTTATCTATTCATTCGATTTTCATACAATTTGAAATGGCTCGACAAAATTATGTTATAATTATGTATTTTAAATTTCAAACGATTCGGTTGGGTAGTTTTTCGTTGTTATATGCGGACAGACAGACAGACGAACAGACGGACGGACTGAGCGACAACAATAGATGCTACGTATTTACATTGTGAAGCCTCTAGTAGATTTTGGTAGCGAAAAGCGGTGAGGCTACTTCCGAGGCTTATGATCATGAACTACTCTGCTTTAGTAATCAAATTGTAATTTATTTACATTCAAGTACATCTGTAAACAGATTATTCAATCAGAGTATTTTAATCATTACTTAAAGTTCATTAGTCCAGTTTGGGAATTAATCAAGAGGTGGCAGCCAGCTTAACTTGATGCATGCAGTCTGCGCATTCTCCGCAGACTTTTCCAAGTCTCGCATCCTCCGAGCACCACTCAATCCTGTGCTCTACGCTCCTCTCTCCAAGGCAACAAAACAAGTCCAGTCCTTCTCTGTCACCCTTCTTCCTCTTTTATCCTCTTCTTGAGAGCACCTGTGCATTCCACTCTCTTTTGCGCACTGCACCCCTCTTTCTCCGTTCGTGGGAAAATCTTACCTCCTTCGGTACTTGAAAGCTGTGCCCCGGGTGGTCCACCTATAGTTACATTTGACACTCCGTTATCCCAAAGGGATGCGCTAATTGATACATCTATTTCGATGTGTGGTCGAGCTATCATCACATTTGACACGCCGTTGTATCAAAGGGATGCGCTAATTGCTATATATTTCGATTGCCACCTAGTAGTGACAGTGCCACCTTCGGTGTTGCTTTCAGTTCTCTCTGTGTGAGGCGGGAAGTCTTACAACTACCCCCCCCCCCTTCCTCAAGTGAATATTTTGGCTGCAAGACGAAATATTCATGACGATAAGGTAGCTCACAATCTAATGAATGGCTCACACACGAAAAAAAAAATCAAAAAGAAAATCATTACTTACTATTTTTCACTTATTAGTTTACAACAATATTTGTATATATACACATTTTATTCTGGTATAAGACATCCATTTAGTTCGCTACCCTCTAACAAAACATATTACTAGGAAAATAAAGAAAAATATACATTTTAATACTTTTTTTTTCAAGGCGTTATTTCGCCCTACACCTAACATTTGCCTGCTTGATATCTTTTCCAGGTTTAGTAGTAATAGCATTCTGGTAAGGCTGCACAGTTAATGTCTATCTTCGCAACCTACCTCAACCACCTTTTATATTTAAACCTTTTATTTTTATTATGTTATCATATCCTTTTGTACCTACCATTCTAGGTACATTAAGAATTTACACTTTATAAAAATAAACCACATACTAAATCTAGTACTTTAATATTTACACACAAAAACAAAATAGGAATTAATATATTACACCTAGCTTATTCTAGAGTTTAACTTGTTCAATTTTTACAACAGTTTAACTTTGACAAGTGTATTTATACATGGATTCGCTCTGCCATGCTGTTGTTCTTTGCTTTTTTTAGGGGATTTAACAATATATTTACTCTGATTGTGGGAATTTTCAACTCTCCCCGCTACTTTTTCCGAGTAATCTTTCACGGTACTTATAGTATTAACTCTTTTTCGCATCGTACTAGTTGCTTGGTCGTATGACTTATCTTCTTTTAAACCTGACCCTTTGTCCCACGTCGATGCATCCCTTTTGTTAACGTATCTGTTGAATCCCATTTTTCTGTCGCTTTTAACCTGATCAGTTTTTGCTGGCATCTTTCCCAATTTTCCCTGTCTACTGGCTTTGTATTCGGTGTTTTCCGCCTCCTGCTGTTTATTTTGCGGCTTTTCCCTGACTTTACCGTTTGAGTAGCCCGAATTATGATTTTTAAAACGTTCTTTAAACCATTGTCTGGTCTGTTCTGCTTTTTTTTCTTTTCTTTCCTTCCGGAACAAAGATTTTTCTAATACGAAATTCACGTATTTATTTTCTTGCGTCCTTTTTACACCCCTTCCCTTCGAATTCACATCTGACATCTTTCCTGTCATATTTGACTGGGAGCTATTCTCTTTTTCTCCTGTTCTCTCAGCAAAAGAGCATTTTAGTTCTGGTTTTGTTTTGAATCTATTATGGGAAGTGTTTCTTTTAATTTTATCTATTTCTTTTTGAGTGTCGTTACCCAAAATATAATATGACAAGTCTGTGCTTTTATCCGCCACTATAGCTTTCGTTTTTAAGCTTCCTAACCCTTCAATATTTAATGTAATGTCCGCCGTAGGTAACCTCCTTACATCGTTTATTAGTGGTTGTTTTACGTAAATTTCCCTACCATCTAATTGATTGGGTTTAATTAATCTTTCGGGAATCACGTCATACTGGCTTCCTGTGTCTCGTAGCGTCGTGCATTTTTTTCCATTTATATTCGCCTGACCTAGATAAGGTTTAAAATTCTCTTTGAAATTTGTCCCTTCCTGAATGTGATGAACATTCGCAATGTTTGTTATATTTCTCTTATTTTCTGGGCAATTTCGCTTCCAGTGGCTCGGATCTCCACAAACGAAACAAGTGTTTTTCGTCGTTTTTTCGAAAGTTCTCTGCCTGTCCTCTTTATCATTTTTTTCTCGCCAGTTTGGTTTTATTTCCTGATTTTTTTCCGGTTCTTTTTCCTCATCTCTCGACCCTTCGAACTTTTTTTCCGCCGAATACCTATCTTTCCATGTCCGTTTTTGCACGCTTTTTATTTCTTCGTAGCCGTCCAGATCTTTCACTAGAGTTTCCGGATTTTTATACGACGCCCACGAATCAATGAAGTGTTCCCTTATCTCCGCCGGCACACGCCTTTTAATCTGTTCCGTTATTAATAAGTCCTTTAGCTCTTCAAATTTTGTGATACCTATCCCATTTATCCACCCGTTTTGAAAGCTATTTAATTCAAAAATTAGATCTTTCCAAGGGCCGTTTGGATTTTTCGCATGTTTGTTTAGTTTTTGACGATACGCTTCTGGGCTAAGTCTGTATCTTGCCAATAAAACTGATTTTACATGCTCAAAGTTGTCCACAAGTTCTTTTTGTTCGCGTAATATTAATTCTGCGATCTCTATGGGCAGTAATGCCAACAAGTGTGTCACAAGATCGTCGCTTTCTATCCCGGATCTCTCGGCTTGTCTTTCAAATAAGTTAAGAAATAAAGTGATATCGGACTTTTCTGGATCAAATTTTTGCATAATTCCCTTTAATGAAATTTTAGGCGCTCTTTCTGATCTATTACTCGAAATGGAGCTTCTTCTGTCCGCGTTTTGCGTTAACCTAATTTGTTCTAACTGAAACTCTCTTTCTTTTTGTTTTTCTTCTCTTTCCATTTCTAATCTTTCCTTCTCTTTTTCTTGCGCCAGCTGCTCTTTTTCCTGCGCCAGTTGATCTTCCCTGTCTTTTATTATGAACCCGACTTGCGTAAGCGCAAATTGCTCATCATAACTATCCGAACTTTGTATTTTCTCGATAATTATCGCTATTTTGTCATGTTCTGCAATTTTTACGTCTAGCACGTCTGCTAAATGTACCAGATCAATTCTTCTGCAGTACTTCAGTGAAGTAACCTTTGCCATATTTACTTATTTTAACACCTCCCCAAATAATTTAAATAATACACAAAAACTAATACTTTTGTCAGCTGGTATCTAATTTTAGATTTTACTTCGTTTCCTAAAATATTTTAATTTTAAAGTACTTTAATATGCAACTTTTGGAACACTATCCAATTAAATAAGGTTACATATAAAATAAATAAATCTTAGGTAAATACATAAATTAGCAATAACATATAGACACTTTCTTATTTTTTTTTCACTCTTTATGAAAATTATCACTCTTATGTAAAAATTTCACTCCGATTTTAATGCCCTATACACATATATGCACAGTGAAAAAATTTAATTTCATACGTAGTACCTCATCACTACCTATACTTATGTTTTTATTTTTAAACCTCCCTCAAACATTGAGCACTCTTTGATATTTTTCAAGAAAAAAAATTTTCTTTTATACTAATTCTAAGTATTTTTCAATACCAAATATCTTGCAGGTATTACCCACTTTGCCCAGCATCAACTGCTGACTGTATCTTTTTGTTTAAAAAGAACAAAGAACAAAAACACAAAAAAAAAAACGCTATACAATTATGCACATATTTCAGGTATAGTCCCTGTACACAAAGTCAATACTGTATGTAATATATTTTTTTCCCGATTATACATATACATCGGCATACCTTTCTGTATGTCTCAATTTTGGGCCTTTTTTTTTTCGCAAGCCTTTCCAGTGCTGCAATTACTTAAACCATAACCTTTCAGAGGATATATAGATGTTTATTTATCTAATCTTTAGGTTAATTTCAATCTTTTAGGTTAAAACATTTATCTTTTAGAATTAACCTCCTTATAATATGACAGAAAAGAACGAAAAGATTCTTTTTTCTATTTGACCCAAAGACTGCAATTTTCTTTGCAAAGCCTTCTATCCTTAATTTTTTTTAAAGCAATTTTTTCCGCTTTATTTACATATATTCTCCTCAAATATAGCCCAGATTTTAATCTGATCACAAATTTATGCTTCCGAAAAAAAATTCCTTTTTAGTCCTACTCGGCGTGATGCCTTTATGTTTATCTTTATTTTCTACTTAGAATAACACTCGGGAACACTAAATTTTTAGATCTTAGTTTAACAATAAAATTTTCTACTGAGAGCCATTCAAAAAATTAATGAGCTTACCTTTGTTTTTGTGGTGTCTCATCGCGTAGAACTCGACGGTGATCTGCTGTCACTAGGCCTGTCAGCTGCTCCCTTTGAAGCCTTGTCGGGGGAATTCTCCTCTGACGCTGTGCTCTTTCGCTCCCGGTGTTTTCCGGAACAGTTTCTGCGGGGTGTCTATTCCTCTCTGGAGAGTCCTTTGTTGGGGGAACTGTCGTCCAAAGATCTGCTCATCTGTTTCCGCAGGCTGGTCTGTCACTCTCCAGCGAGGTCTGTCTTGAAGGAACTGCCGTCCGAAGATCTGCTCCTCTGTTTCCGCAGGCTGGTCTGTCACTCTCCAGCGAGGTCTGTCTTGAAGGAACTGCCGTCCGGTCCTCTGCTGCTCGGTCCTCGGCTTATTTTCTACCGTCCTTCCTTCGCCTGTTGTCTCACTGCTGTTGACTCTTTTCCCACTGGGTTCGTTTCTTGCGCTGCCACCAGTTGTGAAGCCTCTGGTAGATTTTGGTAGCGAAAAGCGGTGAGGCTACTTCCGAGGCTTATGATCATGAACTACTCTGCTTTAGTAATCAAATTGTAATTTATTTACATTCAAGTACATCTGTAAACAGATTATTCAATCAGAGTATTTTAATCATTACTTAAAGTTCATTAGTCCAGTTTGGGAATTAATCAAGAGGTGGCAGCCAGCTTAACTTGATGCATGCAGTCTGTGCATTCTCCGCAGACTTTTCCAAGTCTCGCATCCTCCGAGCACCACTCAATCCTGTGCTCTACGCTCCTCTCTCCAAGGCAACAAAACAAGTCCAGTCCTTCTCTGTCACCCTTCTTCCTCTTTTATCCTCTTCTTGAGAGCACCTGTGCATTCCACTCTCTTTTGCGCACTGCACCCCTCTTTCTCCGTTCGTGGGAAAATCTTACCTCCTTCGGTACTTGAAAGCTGTGCCCCGGGTGGTCGACCTATAGTTACATTTGACACTCCGTTATCCCAAAGGGATGCGCTAATTGATACATCTATTTCGATGTGTGGTCGAGCTATCATCACATTTGACACGCCGTTGTATCAAAGGGATGCGCTAATTGCTATATATTTCGATTGCCACCTAGTAGTGACAGTGCCACCTTCGGTGTTGCTTTCAGTTCTCTCTGTGTGAGGCGGGAAGTCTTACAACATAATTACGAACGCACCTAAAAAGGGAAAAAATTAGGTGCGGTATCTTTGTGTTGACATTTTCTCTGTAAAAGAAAAAAAATAGAAATTTAAATATCTTCTGTTATAAAACCCGGTGAATTTTGACTTCATTTACAAAATTTGATTTACACGTAAAAGAATATCAATAGCTTAATATCTATTTCAGCTAATAGCATTGAGACTTCAAGTTTTGAATCAAAATGATCAAATTAAAATACCAATTTTTCTTTAACGTGAATACAGATTTGAAATGTACATTTGTAAATTTTGATATGGTGAAAATGATGCCGGGTTTAGATTTTACGGGGAAAAAAATTCTATGATTGACTCAAAGTTGAATAAATTTTGCTTTTTATCATTTTGGAATACTAGCATAAGAACGTTAATTGATAACTTTATCATAATAACATATCTTTATTATTTTTTACTGCTACATATACGACTAAAGTTTAATTTTAACAATTTCTACAACTGCGTTTTATAGAAATAATATTTTGTTAATTTGACGATAAATATCGTTTGTTTAAGAGTTAGACGTACCAATATAAAATGCATTTTTTACTATAACTAATTTTGTAGGTTTATTATAAGTTAATGAAACAGTTCCTTCTTAAACATTTTCTTTCGTCAAAATTTGGCGGGTTCTACCTTGTAATTATTTTTTAAAAAATGTAATTTACAAATAACGAATATTTGGAAAATTATATTTTCAAAGACTAAAATTTTAAACTTATAAATAAATTCTATATTTAAAAAAATAGTAATAACAAACATCATTTTTATGATGATCAAACGTGGTTTACGTAATAACAGAGTTTTATATTACGTACGCCATGGATTAAAAATTAATATTCCTGTATCAATCATATGTAAATTTTAAATGAAATTTTAGTTTTAAAATTTTCGGTACTGCAAATTTTTAAAATTTTAAACATCGCACATTTTCAATTTTCACACCGTCTTATCGAGAAAAAATGTACTTTTAAATGCAATTTGTTAGAAAGCTGTATCTCAATTGGCTTTTAAGTTATTATTATTATTATTATGATTATTATTATTTTTAGTTTTTTATTACTTTTTTTGTCATCGTGGCAACAGAAGTACAGTGAAACCTCCAAATACGGGACACCTATGGGACCGAAACTTTTGTTCCTTAAATAGAGGTGTCCCTTATTCGGAGTTTTTATAATTTTTTTAATTAATCATTCAGAAGGATATAAAAGTAACAAAACATTAAGGGTGAAATTTAAATGAAGTGTTTAAATTACGTTAATCGGGCACAAAAGGAATGCAGATTTAATTAAAAATTTTCAATTGATTACAAAATCATTAAATGATTTGTAGAATTATTGGTTTGTATTTTTTATGCAAACTGTGAACATGCAAAAAAGTATAAAAACATTTAATAAACTTTTACTTGAAGTAATCAATCAAAAGTGATTGTTTTGCAAATTTCAATTTTTCCCTATAAACTTTTCAAGTGTTCATTTCCATATTTATAAAATTTAATTCTTCATTATCAGCAGTATTTTACAGATAAAAAGTATTTAACTACTTTGCGTATTTTAATTCAACAAATCTCTCAACTGCTTTGCTTAGCAAGCAGAAAACATTTACAAATTTGACACATTTACAAATTAATATTTTAATGGAAAAGTATAAAATTGGAGCGCCTGACTGTGGAAATGATTTGAAATCGAACTGTGTTTTCAAATTTTGAATAAATTATCTATTGAGTTATAAGCAATTTTGATCACATGAAAAAACGTTTTTCACCCTTTCTTAAGTAGTTATTCTCATTCCGCGTATAAATCCGGTTCAAAACGCTCATGTTGACAATATTTTCTGAAAAAACTTTTGCATTTGAGGGAGAAAAATTAGGTGGATTACATAGTTTCTGCACAACAACGACTTGCTAATTTCAAGCATTTCTGAATAAAAATAAATTAAAACTTATCTCATAAAAGTTGCCCTTTTGGATTTGAGAACAGACTCAAAGCATCTGTAAAGCTCTTTATTTCACAATTTTCTTTTATTCTCCACTTCCCAAATCATCTGCACAATTTTCAGCATTACTGTCAACCAGTGTTCTCGCTGTCGCTCGCCAATGCGCCAAATTGCGACTAAATTCTTCATTTGGCGAGTAAACAAGCGATTAGCTTCGCCAAATTGCTAATGCTCAATTTTTGCATTTTCTTTTTTTTTTTTTTTTCTTTTTCGCTTTTCGTACATATGCATATATATTTAATGTATACATTTTTTTTAAATGTTTGTAGCGGATTAGTTAAAATTAGATTAATAACAATCGCTGTCACAGTTATAAAAACTTGGGTTATTTTAAAACATATTGAAAAAAAGGGAATACATTAAAGAATTAAATGTTTTTTTATTTTTATTTATTTATTTTTCTTGTGTGTGTGCGCAACATGGCGAATCTATTTTGCTAATACTTTTCTCATTTGGCGAATGTTTTTCATTTTTAATTAGCTAAATTACTAACGTTGGTCAAATGTCAGCGAGAACACTGCTGTCAACGGGAATAAACGCACTGAAGTCGAATAAGATTTGTGGATTAATAAATGTTCGGCAATTGTGTCGTATGCCTCTGTATCAACATGACTGTCTGTCAATTTGATAAGTTCACAAAAGTCTATATTTTCATTTTATTTACATACTTCTTCATTATCTGAAATGCAAAAGTCAAGCCCTTTAATTTCATTTTCAAGTGTCCCTTAAATAGAGTGTTCCTTATTCAGAGGTAAATACATTACATGTCCTATATCAAGGGACTGGGACCGGACGTTTTGTCCCTTAAATACAGGTGCCCCTTATTCGGAGTGTTCCTTATTTGGAGGCTTCACTGTATTTCATTTCTGGACATTAAACATGAACCAATCTGAAAACGAGTAAAATAAAAAACAGAAGTATACCAGTTTTGGACATTAAACATGGACCAATAAGAAAACGAATGAAGTTGAAGAAAAGTTGCAGAATTCAACCAATAAAAAAAATTCAGATATACTTCAGATTTCCCAGTTCTTTACCGAAGACAACAACTACTTTCCACATAGTTAAAGAAATCGGCAGAATCTTGATAGAACGTCCGTAAAACAATAATCAACATTTCATTTATTTCGCGATTTATCTCGGTTGGCGTCGAAATAAAATCTTGAAAAATACTTTTTTATGTCAAATACTTTTAAAATAAAAATATTTCATGTTGAACTTGTTTAAAAAGTTTTATTTATTTAAAAAGTTTTATTTAAATAACTTTAGTTTTGTCGATTTTAGTTTTTTTGAACTATAGTTTTGTCATACATATATTTATAATGAAAGTTAACAATGAATTTTTATGAATTAAAACAAAATAATTTAAACTAATTGAAATTCTTTCAGTCCAAAAATTAAGCTTATTTGAGCACTGTCGATTCAGTTTTGTTACTATGGAAACAAAAACTTCTCCGTTGTTGAAATGCATTTAGTGCAGCATTCTTTATTTGACCTTTATTTTGGGATATATTTAAATACATGAAAATTTTTTTCATATACAAAATTATTTTTGCAGTGATAAACAATGACTGCAGCAACAAGCAACAAATATATGTAATAAAAAAATATAAGTATTTAACTCTCTCATTGTTTAGGTTTAAATTTATTAATACCATTTACAGAATTCTAAAAATCTATTCAGAAACAATTATCAGTTACATTAAAATCGTGTGACGCTTTCCTCTTTTCGCGACAAATACTCGAAAGTATTTATTTTTACAGACTTTCTATTGTAATTCCGCCGATAAAATACTGATTTTTTATTACATATATAAGTAGTTTAATTAGTATTTTTTCAAAATACCCAGTACGGAGATATTCCTTGTTAGCTGTATTAAGTTGTAAATTACATAAATGTAAATAATTTATTTAATTTGTAAAATAATGTTGCATAAAAATAATTATTAACTAATAGATCTGGTGGCGGCAGTACAGACAATCAGCTCATCCAGTTCACGGCTGAAATTCATGAATTAGTTAATAAGAATGGAATTAGTAACCAGAATTAGTTCAATCAGCGCATATTTAAACGCAGTCTACCCGGTCATATCTTGATAGAAAATACGGGTTGAAACGCAAATTTTAGCTATTGACTCGTAGGTTTAGTATTGTGTTTTCCTGCACCCAAAATTATCAAAACATGGAGGACTGGTAGCAGAAAAACACAATAGTAAACCTAGGAATCAAACGCTAAAAACGGATTTTCAGATGTTTTCCACCATGATATGACCTGGCAGACCGATTACGTTTTAATATGCTAATCGAATTTTAACTGATTCTGAAACTTCAGTCGTGAACTCGACGGACTGATTGTCTGTGCTGCCGCCTCCCGATCGATAAGAAATTTAGTAACCTAGCTTGAAAATTTTCTCCCGCTTTTCCTTCTATCGCTCCTTTATTATGTAAAAAATTAATTTTGAAAAAAAATCTTTATTTTTGGAATTGTTTTAAATACTCCAAGAGATAACTTTTAATGCAAGTTGAAAATGCTTTAGCATAATGAAAAGTAAAAGAAAGAAAATAGTTATCAAAAACATTTTAGATTGAATAGAATAAAATTCGGATACTTTTAGCAATTTCTAAAAGTTTTATATATGAAACAATAATAATAAAAGAATCATTATATAACTATTTTTTTAGCACTTTTTAAATGCAAAGATCTATGTTAATACATTATGTCGCTTGTTTGATATATGATACTGGTACCACAAACAAATAAATGTACAAGACTAGCCTATTTCAATAATGTAGAACAAAAGCTTTTTTCAGCGCCATTTGCAACCACTTAAAAAAAAAATAATAAAAGTTTGATTGAGGAAAAGTTTATTACTTATAGATTTCACCGCCAGTTTACTTTTAGTATCTAGAATTTACTAAAGGAAGGCGGCAGCACATAGAATTGCCTCATCGAGTTCACCGATGAAAATATAGGATTAGTTAAATCTCGATTTTTGCCGAGACGTCTGTGAAGGCTTATTTTGGAGACACGAAATTTTTTTGTTTCTGTCTGTCAGTCTGTCTGTCTGTTCCGCGATAACTAACCCAAAAAGCATCCGATTGGCTTGAAATTAAGTGGGTATGTTAGTGAAGCACTGGGATTAAGCTGTATAGTTTTTTGTTAGATTTGATTCATTCGTTCGGAAAATATAGAATATTTTATTTTGCGCAATAATGCTTTTCTATGGCAAATCCAATGATTTTCAATTTTTTTTTTCCTTGAGAGAAAATGACACATTTCACTAATGGAATTCAATAATAAATGGATACTGAAATTTACGAGTTAAATTATTCGTATTGTTTTGAAATTTTGTCTGCGCATTTGTCAGATTTTTAAAGTTATTACTGTAAATTTTGGAGATTTTTTATAAATGTGTTCCAATAATATAAACTAATTTGTTTCAGAGATTTACTTATTTCAAATGTATTTATTTCATTTTCTTTATTTTCTCTTAATGGTTGCTAAGCAACCATTCATCCTTATCCTTATTTTTATAATGTTATAAATTTGAATGCGTGTACGAAAATTTAAATGAAGTCAGCGTCAAAACTGATGAATTAATTAATGTCTTTGTATCTTTGCGTATAAATATAACTAACCCAGAAAAGAACATAGGCTATGTTTTATTAATTTTATTCAAATATTTTCTTTGATAATTCAAAATTTCCTTCTTTTTCATACAGAATCAATAGCGATTTTTTACATAAAATTTAACCAATTTCCTTTATCGTTGCCAAAAAAATTCAAAATCTGGAATAATTTTTGAACGGCAATAAGTTTCAATTGAGTAATTTCCATTCAAGAAATTAAACTAAGAAAAAATAATATGACGTCAGAATTAAAATTAAAATAAATATAGTACTTTGTTAAATATTAAACACGGAAATTTGTTTCGTTAATAAGAATTTTTCTGACAAAAATGGGGACATAATTAGAAGTAAAAGAAATAAAAATTAATTATATTTTTAACCAATATTTCACTTGGTAAAATTTGACGTCATAGTTGAAATAAAACAGGTATTTTATAGTAGTCGTTAAAAATACAAGAAACATGGATAGCAATAACTCATGAATAATGACGTCATTGCCGAAACTTTAGTGAATGCTTTTTTTATCGACGCACAATTTATTGTTTTTCGCCTGTCAGTCTGTTCTTCTGTCTGTCTGTCCGCGATAACTGCCACAAAATGCAATAAAAACTTCTTTTTTTTTCGGAAACAAAATTGTAAAACCCTAGATTACTGTGTTTACACTTTCAAAAGTTCCTGATACATCAGATTTAAATGTTTGTGGTGGGCAGGTATGTAGAAGTATGAGGGCAATGAAAAATGCTTACTAAAACTGTTACTTATCCTTATAATTCAAAATGTATAAAGAAATACAAAATATACGATAACCATTAGCAAATTGATAGAAAGTTACAAATTTAAATTTAATGAGACTACGGTGGGTTCAGAGGGGCGGAGCCCCCCTGAAGAAATTTACTATGTTATAATAATAATAATAATAAATAATAATAATAGATCATGAAAATTTCAGAATATCCTAACATAACTAAATCTTAAATTTAACGCTTTTGCTGGTTGAAAACTTCTTATTCTTATTTTATTCTTATAAATAGTTACGTAATTTGAAAATATTAAATTACAGTTTCCAGGAAGTTGAATATTACCCAAAGTGTGTTTAAAAAAATGATGTGCAAAGCTGACCTGTAGATTACCGTAGGCTCCTGATCTGTAGATTTACTAGTTAAATCTCGATTTGAATATAAAGACGGAATCGTTCTGTCAAGCCATATCTCGATGGAAAATACGGAAAAATCCGATTTTAGTGACTGACTCATAGGTTTACCATGATATTTTCCTGCCCCTAATTCTTCATGTTTTCCTACTTTAAGGTGCAGAAAAGCACAATGGTAAAACTACGAGTCAATCAATAAAATTGGGTTTTCATGTGTTTTTTACCAAAATATGAGACAGAGCGATTGCGTTTTAATATGCAAGTCGAAATTTAACTAATCCTAGATTTCCATTCGTGAACTCGGTGAAGTGATCGTCTGTGCTGCCGCTTCCTGGTCTATTATCTGTATTATTCCAAATGGTAATTTACGAATATGTGATTATATATTCAATAAATGCATACTCTTAAAACCCCAGCCACAAAATAGCTCAATTTGAGCCGAAATCCACTCATCTCGCGATTTGAAAGTCAGCTTCTCGTAAAGAGTTAATGTTTATAAAACAACTCATTCATTATCCGATAAATTATAGCTCTTTTCTGAGAAGCCAAATCCACTCTTTCTTTTTAAGAGTGTATATGCCATGTATATATACTATATGACACCATATGGCACACATGCCATAGGCTCCCTGACTTATAAATTTGTAATTTTTAGCATTTTATTTTTCAGTTCTATCGTACACAATATTAGGACATAATCTTTGAAATTCCTAAAAGTATTCATCCTAATAGTTTTATATAACATTTACATAATCAGGGTTCCCAGGAGTTTTACCTCCACCTGTTCTCCAACCTCTCTTTGCACTTAAAAAAAAAAAAAAAATCTACTTGATAAATTTATAAATTAAGGACTATTACGCTTTGAAATTAATCATTTATATAATAACTTCTTTATTAAAAGACGTATCTATATACACAACAATTAAAAACACTTAAAACATTAAGTAAAATCAACAATCGACAAGTTTGTTCTACTTTTGTGATTGGATGGTTGGACCTTAGTTTTACAGATGGCGCTATTCAGTAACGTATTCACAGTATGTTTTGTTATTGATGACTTTAGTGAACTAATAAAATTTGTCTCTCTCACATTGTTATATGACTCTGATGAAGACCACAGAATGGCCGAATCTTGTCGGTTGTTTATTTTATTTAATGTTTCAAGTGTTTTCAATTTTTGTGCATATACATGCATCTTTTAGTAAAGAATTTTTAATATAAATGAAATCTACTTGATATAAAGTATCTGTATCTATAATATCAAATGAGCTGTAATTTCTCTCAACAGAGCCAAGTCGCATGCAGCAGACGGGACATATTGATTTCTACCCGAATGGAGGAGAAAAACAACCAGGTTGTCCGACATCGATCATTGACACTTTCTTGAAAAAAGGCGTTTTGGAAGGTAATTAGTTGTACTGATCAATCATTACAATATTTAACATTAATAGACTTTCTTGTTGTGTTAGAAAGCTTGTTTTGTTTTCTAATTAAAATTAAGAATAACGTTGTTTTTAATCTTATCATGGGCGTCGCACAGTGTGCGACTTTGCAAATCTAGTGGTGAAAAAAAGTCCAAAAATCCAGTTGCCGTAGTTTAACTTGTAAACATTTCAAATAACATCTAACACATTGGAGGAAAAAAAGATAAAGTGATAGGAGACTAACTCTACAATAACACATCAAAAACTGACTCAAAAACTAAATTTTCTTTCAACCTTTTTAAAGTGCTATTACACGTGTGGTCAAAATTCTATTCGTCTCCATGTTATCCTATGGGACCAGGAGAGTCGCGCTCACCTCCAGCGATCCCCTCCTTCCATAGGATTACATGGAGACGCCTCGAATTCGAAGAGTCTTCGATCTCTCGTTTAATAGCACTTTTAAAGTGCTATTACACGTAAAAATTGCAAGTGACAAAAACCGCCTGCGTTTGTTCGTTTTCTTAGCATTTCATTGGCTGTTCGAGAAGAGTCTTTACCTTCATTTGGATTTCCAAGCATTTGATTGGCTCTTACTGGCGACTCGATTTGTTCCAGGTGTCAAAGATGCTCCGACACAAGAGAATGGCGCGCTAACCAAGCGACTCCCCTGGTCCCATAGGATGACATGGAGACGCCTGGAATTTGACGCCTGCAGCACGACACGTGTAGCACGTAAAAAATGCAAGCGACAAAAATCGCCAGCGTTTTTTCGTTTTTTTAGCATTTCATTGGCTGTTCGAGAAGAATCTTTGCGTTCATTCGGATTTCCAAGCATTTGATTGGCTCTTACTGGCGACTCGCTTCGTTCCAGGCGTCAAAGACGCTCCGACACAAGAGAATCGCGCGCTAACCAGGCGACTCCCCTGGTACCATAGGATAACATGGAGACGCTTGCAGCACGACACGTGTAATAGCACTTTTAGAATGACGATCGATATAGTTGTAATGGACCACAAGCATTTCTGACGTCAAGGAACGTCACGATGGATTATGGCTAATCAGCTTCGCGATTTAACCCACAAGCGTTCACCAAAACCAATCAAATACTTCAACGCTTGTGGGAAACATTGCGAACTCCGCCCAATGCTAGTGGTCCATTGCCATCGATATTTTTGGCTGAAAAACATACTTATTTTGTAAATACTTTTTTTTTTATGATAGCATGGAATCTTTACAACAATGTAGAAACTTTGTCTTTACAATAGTTATTTAATAATTTTTTAAGTCAATATAATTATTTAAAAAAATTAATAACATTTGATAAATTTCAAAAATCTGCCAAAAATTTTATCCACGCCAATCCATTGTAATTTTTTTTTTTTTTTTTTTTTTTTTGTAATTATGTATGCATATAGATATTTTAAAAAAATCAATTTCAGCTGCAACTATTTGCATTTTTTGAAAATAAGTAATTTTTTTAGGCACGGATCTTACGTAATTTTGCATTAACTGTGCCTATATAACAAATATACCTGGTCTTAAGCATTACAAATCATGTCGTTAAAATCTCAGTAAAACTATAGAGTTTCTGAAATTCACCCTGAAGTTTTAACATTCACACTTTCTTACAAATAATAAAAGAATAGCAAACGACAATAAATGACACTGATTCACTTTATTATAACTTTGGAGTCTGTGTCTATAGCAGTATATAATTAATTAATTATATATATTTTTTAAATACAAGATCTTATTGTTGAAAATAATTATATGCTATATTTTTAGAAAAAATATATGCATTGAATGTTAACATGACGTAAATGTCAATGTGGGAAAACGACAAGAAATTTTTTTATTATGATTATGATGATGGAATGACAATGACGTAAATTGCACAGTTATGTAAAAGTATATTTTTTCATAATACATAACCATTTTATCTCTAGTAAGATGAACTTTATTACTATTGCTATTTTTCATAAATTGAATTTTAATTCGCTAGATGCGTCGGAATGTTTTCCCCGATTTTCAGATTTAATAACTAAATTTTCTTTATCTGGTAAGCAAATTTTATTTTTTCAGATTATTTGAATTATTTATGTATTATGAGTAAAGAAAAATAAAGTTTTTCGGTAATGGGTATCCACGAAATCCCAGTGGAAGAAAATTTTTGTTTTGCTTTCTTTGCATATCCATTTGTTTGAAAGTATCTCAGGCAAAGAGCTCAGGAGGCGTGAGCTCCCCCTTAACGAAAACAAGTACACATTGTTTTTCAATTCTTCATTAAAAAAAAAAAAAAAAAAAAAAAAAAAAAACAAGTTGGAAATTGCACGTGAAGGTAGCAAATGAGGTGCGTTCGTACGATAACGAATTTTTAAAAATATTACTCTCATATATCAATAGTGAATTACAATTAAAACGCTCATCAAACAATGTTCTCCATATACCATTATGTAATGGAATAGTTTTGTGTGGCTTTGTAAATCAATAACAAATGCTCTGTGCACCACAAATTATGTAAAATGTATATTATAATACGTACTTTATAGTTGCATATAAATTTTATTAATTTCGAATGAGTGTAACACCATTAAAGTGCGTTTGAAACATTTTTCCCCATTGACCGTAATGTAACAGAATACTTTTGATTGCCCCTGTAATTGATCTATGCATCCGATTTTCATAAAATTTTAAATGACTCGACAAAATAATGTAATAATTATGTATTATAAATTTCAAACGATTCGGTTGGGTAGTTTTTGCATTGTTATATGCGGACAGACAGACGGACGGACTGAACGACCACTATAGGTGCTACGTATTTATATAATTACGAACGCACCTAAAAAGAAAAAAAATGTCAGAAACTTGTTTTTAGATTTTTAATATATTTCTTACATTCATTTAGCTAGCAGCTTTTATGTTGTTAAATTGTCTTGCAGTAATTTTAACTAAAAAGGAATCGTAGAGTAACTAATTTCATCTTTATATTCTACTTACTAGGGAACATTCCCAGGTGTAAAATGTGCATTTGGACGAGTGTGGTATCAAAAGAGAGATCTCATCATGTACGTTAATAAATGCAATGGAACAACCCGTCCGAATCAAACCGTTTTCGAGATATCAACACTTGAAATGTGAATGAATAAATAAATAAATAAATAAATAGACAGGCAGGTATATAAATTGTTCGCAAGTCAATCCAGCCTAAGGAAAACATTCTATTTTACACACTATATATATGCATACAGTTTATCCATTACGTCATGCCACACAATTGCATAAAACAAAGTTCTGGAAATAACAAAAACAGATGGGAAAACTCTCCAAATGCAACCATATGTAAAAACTTCGTAGAATGCAAAGTGCCTGTCTAAAAGAGAGGAAATAACCGGCAATGTGTGGGTGTGAAGGATTTTGCTCGTAGCTCCGGAAAAGATATTGGCAGAAGGCTTAAAAACAATGCAGATAAATTTTTAACTTGCAAACAATTTATATACCTGCCCAGGGCCGTAGCTAAGAAGGTGCTATGGGCGGCTCAGCCCCTCCCCTCTGGAAAAGATTCCAAGATCATTAAATGAATTTATGTTCCGAAAATTCAAAGGAAATCATGTTCAAAAATCTAATTTAGTTTTGAGACCCTTTCACAGGTTTGCAAAAATACTAAAATTTAGCTAAAATAAGTGCTTTAACACTCACTTATCCTATTTGCAGATAGGAAGCTAACACGATGTTTAATTTTGAACTAATTACACACTCAAATTTTTCATCACCATATACTTTTCTTAGCATAAAATGAAGTTATTACAACAATTTAATAAGAAACATAGTACCTACAATGTGAATATGCACTAACTTATCTTTCTGCGTCAGAGAGTGAAAAAAAATTATGACCCCCCCCCCCCTGTTATTCTCTTCTAGCTACGGCCCTGTACCCTGCCTGTCAATTTGTTTATTGATTCATTCACACTTCATGTTCTGATATCTCGAAAACGGTTGTATTCGGACGGGTAGTTCCATTGCACTTTTCAGCGTACATGACGAGATCTTCCTTTTGATACCACACTCGTCCAAATCCACAACTTACACCTGGGAAGGTTCCCTACTTAGAAAAAAAAAAATGTGCTCTTAACAACAGGCTAAATATACATTAGATGCAAAATGTATTACCATAGATTTTATTCTGCCGATGTCCATATCTGTGGTACATCACCAGGCTATAAAACATACATTGACTAGTGCAAATGCCCGCCCCAGGATGATGGGTTAAATTTGCGTTTTTTCACTTAAAATGTGACAAAAAAAAAAGAAAAAAAAGGTAGTTAACAATATAGAAGCGTTTAGATGGGCAAAGTTCGGCTAGTTTATATTCTAATAAATACACTATTAGCATTTGCAATACTTTTGCGTAAACCAGGCTTTCCGGCTAAAATATCATAACAAAATTAAGATTTCTTAATAAAACAAAAATTTAACAAATATGCGATAAAACTGTGTAATAAAAAATATTAATTAATAATACAACTATTGAAACAATACTGATAATCAATATTAACTTTTTTACAACGTTTTGAAATTGTTTTTTTTATAGTTTACCGCTCCCCTACACATACAAAATGCATATTGACTAATAAATAGGATAAGTTTAATAAAACCTTTCTCAGTGTGTTTTAATTTCTAAGTAAAGGACGAAAGCTATTTTTAATCAAGGATAAGTTTTATAAATAGTGTTTCGTAACCTTAATTGTTTATATATGTAACTTTCAAATTATTGCCATACAAAGAAGAATCATACATAGTTAATGCCCATTTTTAAAGCAACACAAAACTTTTGTACTTAATGTTTTAATGTATCAAACGAAAAAAAAAAAAAAAAAAAAAAAAAATTGTTTATCCTGTATGTCACAAACAACGCTATATTTTTTAAAGAACAACAAATGCGGTTTGAACATTGAAAACGACCGCCAAAGAAAACCCCTTCCGAAAAAGACTTTATTATACGAAGGGAAGGCCATTGTAAAAATATTCTTTATGCTTACACTGTAAAAAATGTAAATTTACGGTACTTTACCGTGAATTATCCAGTAAATTTACGGAATATGTCACTTTTTTCACATAAACGATCAACTACCATAATATTTTTTGTTTCACGGACAAAAACCGTAAATGTAATGGCAAAGTCCGTTGATGTAGGAATAAAGTCTGTTTTTTTACAGACATCGTCTGGAATCTCTGCTGCAGTTTTTTTTTCAGTGTATACTGTTAAAATCTGCAACTTTTGCTGCCGATTCACTCCGCTACTTTGATAGAATATTTCTGTTTTGATCAATGAGAATGCTTTATAATGTAGTCAAGTAAACGATTTTTATAGACGAATTGAGTGACTATGCAGCAAAAGATGCACATTTTTAACAGTATGTTGGTGTTTTTTTTTCTGTGTACCCGTGGATGACATCATATGAATGCGGAAGGGTAGGACAGCGTTACACTGTATTTTATTACATAGAGATAAGCATTACATTTATTTTTTCAGCTGCCAGGAATTTGTTCGTATGTGATCATTACAAGGTGATTGAATATTTCCTAGCTACAATACCCAATCATTATGGTTGCCAGCCAGTAGCTGTAGCATGTGGATCATGGGAGAAATTTCAGGCGGGCAGGTGTTCGGATTGTGGAGTGGATGGAAGTCAGTGTGCGATAATGGGATTCCAAGCAGATAATAAAAAGGATTTGATAAAAATGAATCCACCCAGGAAGTATTACCTGTACACCGGATCTAAACCGCCATTTTGCAGTAAGTATGAAAAAGCTGCCTGTTTCATATGTTAACCCTTTCTTTCTTTTTTTTTTTTTTTTTCATTTTGAGACTAAAATTACTTTTATTTTAACTTCTTCAGTCCTGATGTCGCCTGAAGACGACATCAAAAAACACCCTTTAAATTAATTGAAATTCTTCTAGAATTTTTAAAATTACATCTAAACCTTTTTAATAAATGTGTGCACCCGTAAGGCATGGTGAAGTCACATTGTGATTTTCTGACCACTTTCTTCGATTGCCGATGTGATGTCGTTATGGCCGTTTTAGAGCTCGTTTGTGACGTCACATTGTGACCACTTTGTGAAGTCACGGTGTGAAAAATTTGTGAAAAATGTGTCATTTGTGACTACTTTGATATTAACATTGTGACGAAACTATGACAAAAGCGACGATATTTAAATTGCCAGAAACATGTTTTTTAAAGTAAATAACATGTTTTGAAGAATATTTGTAATTTTTTAAAGATTTTTAAGAAAGTCACATCTCAGTCACAATGTGACGTCACTGAGTGGTGTCATTTTGGTCACAGATGAGATGTGATATGACCAAAGTGACTCACAGTGACGTCACTGTGGCCGTGCATGCTATAAGAGCATATAAGAACTATGGATATATAAAGGGATGCATCTTTTGAGATGTTTTATGTAAATTTTAAACTTGTTTTAGTAGTTCCATATAATGTTTGCCTCAAGACTGAGGAGGTTAATCGTAGTTATTCGTTAATGTAATGTAAAGATGTTACTCGTAGCTATCCAAACAGACTTACTGAAGTTTAAATATTATATCATTGTCTGAAATCTAATTAATTTATACTTATTTTGGCTACTGCTCAATTCATATTTATATGATAATAGGCTAAGGAAGAGTTTTTGAAGATGTTTGAGAAAATGGCATTTTACAATAGGATTTAAGGGGGTATTACAACTTCCTAATATTTTCTGCTTTTCATTACACATGAAACGTTCAAAAAAATAATCTGTATTTTAAATTTAACGAATGAAATATGTGGATTTCATACATATTTGGACAATATTGTCAAAAAATATTTTGCGACTATGCAGCTCCCCATATTGCTAATTTTAAGTTAAATAAATATGAAAATCTAATAGAAAATTGTAAAAGTTTAATCTTCTAAATTTTCAAAAAAAGTCTACTGTACAAAGTTATATTGATAATATATCAAGATTTATCAAGTACAATTAAACATTTCATTTTAACGATAAAAATTTTTTTCTTTCAGTTCAGCAATATCACGTGTCCGTGAAACTCGGAAATAAAGCACTAGCACGGGAAACAATAGGGGATATTACAGTCGTGCTGAAAGGTCGATATGGAAAGTTATCAGTAGACGTTAACAGAAGGTAATCTGAAGTGCAGTGCACATAAATTTCTCTATCAATTCAAAGTAAAATGTCTTACCAACAGTTTTTTATTGATCTTTCTTTACAGAAATGGGTATATAAGTCCTGGAATGGTCTACAAGACTGTAGTAACGAGCAATGAGAATATAGATGTGAAAGCTATATCATTCAGCTGGCAGTGTGCGACTCTCAAAGTGTCTGATAGCATTCGTATCAACATTGAACAACCAAGTGGCTGTAACTTGTTTTTACATAGTATCATCGTTACCACATTTACAGCTTCACCTATGTAAGTAAACATATAATTATTTTTCAGTTCTTTTGTAGTATCAGTGCTATATTTGGGTAGGAACCGTGGGAACGCCGTTCCAAGAAATATTTGGTCTGTTACTGAAAAAAAAAAAAAAAAAATGCATACAAACACTTTTTTTTTTTTTTTTTTTTTTTTTTTTTTTTTTTTTACACAACGATACAGTAATTATAACTGTTCATTTTTAAAAAGTCGACTTTTACTTTTGGCCTCTTCTTTCAACCGATGACTAGACCCCGTACCCAGGAGCCTCGCTAAGGGGGGGGGGGGGGGGTCTCCCCCCCCAAACATTCACAAATGTTGTTACACTTGGCAAATTTTAAAACTTTTTTGTCAAATTTAATTAAAATTTTAATAAAAACTGTAATACATTTTCTATTTTTGGTAGAATTTGCAAAAGTTACAACTCTAATTGAGAATATTAAACTTTTTACACATAAGAACTGTATTACATTTTCTAAGTGTGCTAACTTGGCAAAATTATAAAACGAGTTGGCAAATATGAAAATTTGACTTGGCAATTTAAGGTCTTTTCCCCCACCAATAAAAAGTCTTAGCGATGGTCCTGCCCGTACCTGCCGATTTACCTCAGCTTAACTGGTTAGATACCTGGTATCGGGTCCGGTGACCACCTAATCGCCACATAGCGGCAATAAACCTGTTATCTTCGCTTCACAGGTCATCATATCTGCAATACGTGCTTCTCATTTGAGCATACTTTGTTTTTTCGGTTGCTTAGTGTTACATCCTGTTTTTTGTACTGCAAATGACTACTCAAGTTGGTTTCGTAATTTAGAACCTTGATCAGATGACGAGACCGTCACCTGGCAAGGCACCTCCAGAGGTATAAGTATAATTCACAGGTAACTTGGAGGACTTTGTACCCGCGACGGATTGTACATGCACCAGGCGCCATTAGAGAACACGACTTCACTTTCGGCTTAGGAGGGGAAAAAATGGTAGCATCAACATCAGCTTTGTGAAAAGTTAAGTTCCCACAAATATTTTTTTCCAATTACAGCAATGGTAGTAAAGGTCTTCAACATTTCACCGCTCGAAAGGCACATTGATAAGTTCTTAAAATATCATGGACCTTCCATGAGTCAGTTAAATAGCAAACAGAAGAAATGCTTGGGTTATAGCATTAAGAGCGGGTTATATACAAGGTGTCCCTGAATTCATGAGCTAAACTTTATAGGAAGGTAAAGAAGCAATTTTGGTTCTCCTTTTCTTTTTGTCAAAACTTTTTATTTTTGATCCCTTATTGCTATACCAAAATTGCTTCTTTATCTGTCTATCATGAATTTGGGGATATCCTGACAGCACAGATTGCATAGTGCTGTTATCTGTTAGCAAATAGAACAATTAAAATTATAAAATGGATTTCAATCAGGTCAGTTGCATTGAACAGTTTCAATATTTATGAGTGAGCTGAAATTTGCATTATACAGGTATAATTTTTTTTTTCATCTGTGATATGCTGAGTAACTTTGCCCAATTTATTATATATAAAGCTGAATTAGCCTTATAAAGCATAATTAACCTATTTTTGATCATTTAGCCCATTTCCAGGGACACTGGCCTGATTAGGCAGTAATAAGGCCCAACTTTGTCCACCGTTGCCTAATTCAGACATATAAAAACTTATGCAATATGATAAAACTTGTGAAAACAGAACCTATAAAACTTCATCAGGACAAAAATATCTAGCTTACAATTCATCAATCAACTAATCAAAATACTGCTACTTTGATTCTTTTGACTGAATCTTATGTGAAAATTTCTTTACATTGCTAATGTTGTGCTGAATTTCTTCTGTATTTAACCTGTAAAAACTTAACTGTAAATTTTTTGCCAAAACTATCAACAAATTAATTTGTTTTAAAAAATATTTAAAGGCATATAAATAGCACTTTTATGTTTAATTCAAAGCAGAAGCATAATGGCTATTAAAAACGATAACAGTTATATTTAAATCATTTTTTTTTTTTTTTTTTTTTTTCAGAAATCCCGGAAAACAAGTTGTTCTGTGTGGTCCAGACTCGCCCATTCCAGCCAATTTCCAGATAGAACTAGGACCTGAATCATATTGTGCAAATACATTTTAGCCAAATAACAAATTCATGTTCATTTTTTAAAAATATCTATTCATCTATTTAAATTCATTGTCATAATTTACTATCAACAGAATTGGAAAAATAAAAATTTTCCAGTTCAAGAAAGTTTTGTTACTTTAATAAAACATAGATACACATAAAAAAGCTGTTTTTAAACTAATATAGCCATTAGGAGGATTGTAAATGATTATTAATAAAAACAAACCAACGGAACATTTTAATGTGATTTTGGCTAACTCATGGAAATGTTTTCGTTTTATATATATATATATATATAAATAATGTAGCAATATTTTTAATTTTTTTTAAAAAATTGTTGAATAAATTTTTAAATAAAATCATTTTTAAATGTACATGGTGATTCAAAATATATCTATTAAATATGGCATTTATTTTATAAGAAATGCATTAGTATTAAATATGTAAGCAAACCTGAATGGATTTTAATAAATTAAATAATTAAAATTATGTTTCTATGTTGAACAAGAGTAATAGATAATTGTACAAATTTATTTTGAATCCTTCAGTATGATAATATACAACAGTAAATCCCTATTGGAAGAAACACATTCTCTTACAGACCAGGAGGCGGTAGCATAGGCAATCATCTCATTGAGCTCATAATTGAAATTCCAGAATTAATTAAAACTGGATTCACATATTAAAATGCAATTGGTCTGCCAGGTCATATCTTCGAATGAAAACTATTTCAGTGCTTGACCTGTAGGTTTATCATTGTTTTTCTGCTCCTAGTCCTCCATGTTTCTATACCTTTGGATGTAGAAAAATACAATGATAAACCTATGAGTTAGCTGCTAAAATCTGGTCTGGAGGTGGTTTATACCTAGTGTTCTCGCTGTCGCTCGCCACTGCGCCAAATTGCGATTAAATTCTTCATTTGGCGAGTAAACAAGCAATTAGATTCGCCAAATTGCTAGTGCTCAGTTTTTGCTTTTTCTTTCTTTTGCGTGTGTCTGTTTAACATTTTTAATATATTTGTAGCGGATAGTTGAATTTAGATTAATAACAATTGTCGTAGCAGCTATAAAACTTAGGTTATTTTAGAACGTCTTGAGAAAAAAAAAAAGGGGGAGAGGGTACATAAAAGGATTAAAGATAATTTTTTTTAGTGCTACACGGCAAACTATTTGGCTAATATTTTTTTTCATTTGGCGAATGTATTTTATTTCTAATTAGCCAAATTACTAACGGTGGTCAAATGTCAGCGAGAACACTATTTATACCAGAGTTCTCGCTGTCGCTCGCCACTGCGCCAAATTGTAACTAAATTCTTTATTTGGCGAGTAAACAAGCAATTACATTTGGCAAATTGCTAGTGTTCAGTCTTTGCTTTTTCTTTCTTTTCGTTTTTCATGCATATGCATAGTAGATATTTTTAATATATTTGTAGTGAATAGTTGAAATTAGATTAATAACAATCATTATTGAAGTTGTAAAAACTAAGGTTATTTTAGAACATATAGAAAAATTGGGAATAAAAAAAAAAAAAAATATATATATATATATATTTCGATACACAGCGAATCTATTCTGCTAATAAATACTGTTTTCCTTTGGCGAATGTTTTTTATTTTTAATTAACCAAATTACTAACTTTGATCAAATGTCAATGAGAACACTGGTTTCCACCAAGATTGGCAGGCCGCTGTATTTTAAAATGCAAATCGAGTTTTACCTACTTCTGAAATTTCAGCTGTGAACTCGATGAGATGATTGTCTTCGTTGTTGCCTTATGGTTTATTAAGAATGAATTATTATTTTAGACATATGTAAGAATTATTATTATCATTATTTTAATATTCTGAGATTACAATCCTTTAAGACCAGCAGATTTTTGGTAGAAATTATAAGTTTTAAAATTTAACTTGAATTAATAGAATCATATTGGATTAAATGAAAATACTTATAAAAATTTTCAATGCTAGGTTACATCAAAAAATGATCCGCACAGTTGTGTAGATGCAGGCTTGGCTTTAAGTCCCATAAAAAGATCCCCCCCCCCCTCCTTAGGATCACCTACAGAATTGTGTAAGGTCAGGTTTTAAGGGGATACAGACAATTAAAAAACTTATAATTTTTTTTGCTCTGAACTAAAAAATGTTTATAATTAAATACAAGTACAATTATATTTAAATATTTATTTTCATAAATGGAAAATCAATGTCATATAAATAACAGAATTTGAATAGCAGTTTTGTTAAATATAACAAAATAACTAAATGTAATCAATATTTTTTAAACAAAATCATAGTAGTTCTTCCTCAACAAATTAAAGTAAGAATGTCAAAAACATATTTATCACAGTTTTGTTTAAAACTAATCATTCAACATAGTATTTTTAAAGTGAAAACAATAAATTATCACTAATTAAGCATCTTGAAACTGTGTAGATACCCATGCAAGAGCCCATTTTAAATTTGTCAGCATAAATTTTAATGCTTTAGTCCATTGTTCTTCAGAATTAAACTGCACTTTTATTGAGTAAGATTTCCCAGTACTTTTATCTTCAATTTTACCTTTATCCATACGATAAGGTAGATGAAAAGAGGCATCTCCATCTTCAACCTTCTCTTTGAACTGCTGCAAGCAATCAAGAAATGCAACCATGGCATGGTCAAACCTGTTATCTAACATATAGCGAATTCCTCCAAAACAATACAGTGGTAAATCTTTTGACTTATTTTCTAAGGATTCGAGATATGAATGATTACCATACGGTACTAAGCGGTATCGCTTAAATGTCAGATTAATCTTTTTTGCCAAAGAATGCAAGAGCAGGACAGTTTGCCCCCATGCAGCATTTATTTCGGCCCATTCAACAGGGACATTAGGTAATCTACCCAAGCGAAAGTTGTTTATAGTTCCGAAATGTCCACTATGCCAAATATGAAAAGTGGCATTAAAAACATTAGTCTTTGTCAACTTATCAAGTTGGATCTGTGCATACTTTAACTGATTATTAACACTCCTTTGGCTATCTTCAGAGAGCAACAGCTGCCTTTTGACGCGGCAGTACTCATGCCACCTTTTGTCGTCTTCTCTTTGCAAGCATTCATATTCGTCTTCACACGTCTTCAGAACTTCTTTCAAATTCTTTTCTTTCTCCTCCATCTCGCACAGCTGACGTTCAAGCTCAGCTTCTTCCTCCTGAAGTTTCAACAAATCTGCCTGCAAAGTCTCGAAATCATCTTCATCTTCACCCATCTCAAGATGTTCCAAAAAATCCCTGTACTCCTTGCATTCGTCTTCGGCAGTTCTTAGCTGCTGATCCATTTGATCAAGTAAATTATCGGTGCATTCTTCACATAAAGGATGGTCCACATCCGATTGGTCAGACATAATATCGAAAAGGGCAGATGTGATTTTCAAAGAATTGTCATTATTTAATGACAAACCATTTACATTCCCAATAACTGTGAAGTCACAGCTAATTTCTGATTCTTTGACAGGTAAAACTATTTTCCGATCAACATTATCAGTCTCATTCTTTTTCTGAAATCCACCTATAAGATTCTTCTTTTCATTTACATCGTTATTTGGATAAAGTGGAACAGATAACTCTGCGATGGTCTGGTCGTCTAATTCGGTAAAAGAATCATGCAACTTCAGAGGCTGGCAACATCGCTGGCATGTAAAGTTTACAGTAAACATCTTGTCCTTGGAGAATGTTTTATCAGGAAAAGTATACAAAGATTCCATAATCAGACCCTATTGAAATAAATAAAAGCATTATAATAAGACTTTACATATATAGAAATTTGTTAATTGACAGATACAATCAACAATAAGAATCCTGTTACAAATTATTTTATTAAATTCAATTAAATTTCATTACTGAATATACAATAGATTTTCTCAAATCTACAAACCTAAATTTTGCAAACATCTAAAATCTGCACATCATCCTTTGCAAATGTAAACAATGAAACTTTCAATTGAAATGTAGGGACAAAAGTACAGAATTTTTTTAATATACATATATATATATAACCTTCCACGTGTATTTTAATATTTTATTGTATTAATATGACTGATCTCATGTTTTTTTTTTTTTTTTATGAAGGAAGTATAAATTAATTTCTGAAAAGATTCAGGATATTGCTGAGGTCAATGCTAATTGCAATCGTTTAAGCAAAAACTTTTCATGTATTAATCAAGCTTTTTTTATTATTAAATCAGGCTAAACATGAAATAAAACTTTCTTATTTTATCATTTTGATGTGAATTAGCAGGATACCTTTATGAGCCAAGCTTTATTCAATAATTCAAGGAATATGTACTGTATCTTCCGGAAATAATGCCGTGGCATAAAGCTATACTTGATTCAGAAGTTTGATGAAAATTCATACAATACTTCTTAAGATAGAACTATTGTGGAAATTGTAAAAAATGCAGCATTACCTGTTGGGCAATTTACATGAAAACATTATCAGCATCAATTTATATCAAGAACTAATTGAATCAGAAGTTTGAGGAAAATCTGTGCAATAATTCTTAAGATAGAGCTATTGTTAAAAATTAAAAAAATGTAAAAATAAATAACTGGGGAGGGGGGTGGGGCAAAGGGGAGAAGCATGTTTTATTTATTTATTTTGTGGAGGGGAGGTAGGATAGAGTTTAACAGATGACTAATAATTTACCTTACTACAAATTTACAAATAGTATAAAAATTAAAATTAAACAGTTTAAAATACTTTACATTTTGTATACTTAGTATACGGAATGGGATATAAATTTCAGTGTGTGTGTGTTGGGGAGATAAAATTGCATGATTGATTCTTTGTTTTAAAATTAAATAAAAAAGACAGCAGAAACAATTTTAAAAAATATTTTTAAGATTTTAAACTTTATCAGCTAAGAGAAAAGCAGATTTAAAAAAAAAAAAAAAAAAAAAAAGGGTAGGGAAGGGGAAGAATTTTATTAGATAACTTATTAACTTACTATTTAAAAAAACTACAAATAAATAAATAAAAACTCAGAAGTTTAATAACTTAAATGCTATGCGTTTTTTAAGTTGGATGGGGAGGGGGAGGAGCAAAGAGAAAATGCCAATTTTGGGTGAAACGAGAAATCTTCATGATCATTTACCTATTGTGATGATAAATACCTATTGTGATGATGACCTAATGATGAATAGAGCAGACTTTTAAAAAAATTAATCAATATTGAAGAGTTTTTAAACTTTGAGAGTTGTGGGGGATTAAAAAAAAAAAAAAAATGAAAATTTTTTTTTTGAGACGGTGAGCACTTCTAAGAACATTTTGCATTAAAATAATTACTTTTAAGCACCAAAAATTCTTTTTGAAAAATGCAACCACTTTTAAGGACTCTTTAACCCCCAGAATGCCAAGCAAAAAGGTAGACTTGTAATTTTTTTTTTCATTGTAATTTTTAAAAATGTCTAAAAAAGTATATTTTTTCTAACGTAATATTAAAAAAAAAAAAAAAAAAAAAAAAAAAAAAAGTTTGGGAATATAAGCCTTTGCCGTAATAATCATAACAAAATGTTTTAATACTGCATTCTATTTGCAGAATTATATGAATTTTAAAAATGCTTCATTAAAAGTGAAACCTGAAGGTTAGTGAACGTCTCTGGTGGTTAGAAGGTTAAGGACTTTTATGCTCCTTGAAACAAGGATCATACAAACTAAGATTTAATGATAAATTGACTAGATTTTTTATTTTTTTCTTGACTTTGCAAAAATGTCTAAGTTATACTTGTTTTAATAGTTTCTGTAGCCAATAGATGAGTTTTTATCAATAACTGATCCAAAAATAATCACAAAAAATTAGAATCCATATAAATGAGGTATGTACATTAGAAAGTTAAAGAAAGAATCAGCATTTTACTATGAATCTATGGTTAATACTTTCATTTGGCTACAGCTTTTCTTTGCTGATTATCTAAATTGTTAACTATATATAGTCTATAACAAAAATATTTTTTATGTCTTGTAAATGAACAATAAATGCTATCTACATCATATTTCACAGGAAACAACTTGTAATGAACCTCAGTAATGCATATCAATTTACTTTTGTTTGAAACAGTTTAACATCATTTAAACACACTGCAAACCATTTTTCCCAACAGACAACTTAAGAGACTGATTTCTTTTGTATAGCCATGCAAATTAATCATAAGTGTTGTATACTTCATATTCTAGAGAAAGCATGTTTTAATGCTTCCGAGAAATTTGTATCAATTTCATTATGTTTGTAACTGAGTAAAATAATTAAAATACATTGCATACAATTTTTTTCTCACAGGCAATAATGTGACAGAATCCTTTTGAATGCTCCTGTAAACAAACTATAAATATACACAATTTGTTTTCAATAGTGAAAATTTCTTAGCATATGTCAATGGCATATATTAATTATGCAACGCAACAATCTGCATATATTTGTTACTTACCCATCAT
The DNA here is from genome assembly GCA_964019185.1 of Maratus speculifer. Taxonomy (NCBI): domain Eukaryota; kingdom Metazoa; phylum Arthropoda; class Arachnida; order Araneae; family Salticidae; genus Maratus; species Maratus speculifer. The sequence goes on along the minus strand of OZ025301.1, from coordinate 97,582,711 downwards.
ATGTAGTATAGGGTAAGTCTTGCAATCGTTTTGAAAATCGAAAAAAAATTTTTGACGGATTTACATGTTTCAGATACTGGAGATTCCGAAAAACATTTTTTTGAAAAAATTTTTTGCCGTCCATCCGTCTAATGGGACGGAGCCTATTTAATATTAGTAACCTCGATTATCTGGAACTATTTTTTTGGACTCTCGAAAAATTCATTCTGATAAAAGGTATATAAAAATTTTCGAATTTTTTTATTTTAAAGAGTGAATGTAAAAGGCAATAAAATAACACAAATTTTGCATAAAGAACGAAGTCAATCGAATTATTAGTTGCCGAGATATGTGTAATCCTGTTTTCCGCATTCTTTGATTTTTCATGACCCTGTATTTTAATCAAATTTCAATTCAGAGATATATTTTAATTGGAAATGAGACGCTTCATTTTACGCAGCAAATTGTTAGTTAATATGATTATTATTTTTAGAGTTATAAGGATGCTTCTTTTACTCAATCCGGTATTACTTGAGTATTTTGGCGTTTTATATAATTTGTCGAATTTGGCTCATCAGCAATTCATTAATAAAATATGACTATGTATATTAAAACTATTTTAAAATTTTATTTTGGAATTGCAGTGCATTTTATAAATATTTTACTTTTATATTTTATATTATGCATATCCATGATGGGTCAGTATTACGGTGGCCCCCAACGACTAGTTTGAGTTAGAAGACAGGGAAATGACAAACAGGCAAACAAAAATCATAAACACTTTTTCAATTATTTTGAAAGTGTTGAAAAACCTCATACGAAACCAAGATGATAAAAATGAAAATAAACTGTTGAAAATTCTTCATGAACAAATGAAGCAAACATAATCATAAACATCATTACTTTATAACAGGAAAGTCATGGAAAATGTATTGCATATTAACCACTTCAACGGCTGCCCCGAGATAAGTCGGGGGTTAAAGCACTGTTTCCCCATACCCGTCGCCGGTTAAGTGGTTAAATAAAGAAATACAAATTTTGATTTTGAAAATTATTATATGTTAAAGAGCATTTACATTTAAATATTAGCTTTATATTGTGATGTGTACTATTATATGATGTATTATCATTGAGTACCAAAGCTTAGCAAGTTTGTGTTGGTTTTAATCTTGAATTTGGTTCGGTATAAATTTTCTCAATAAATTCTTTTCCTTGCCAATTGCAGCTCTTATTTTTTGAATATGTAAATTAGAAACAATATTTCGTGGATGAAATTAAATGTTTTAGTTTATGGTATTATTTCCTTTTTTTTAATTTTCCTGTATTAAAATGAAATAAGTGAAATGCATTTATTTTGAATGCATTTAATATGCATTTCAAATGAAAGTTTTTCCTCTAAATTAAATTAATACAATATGAATAAAAGGTTTTCCATTTAAAGTAATACACTATGAATGACAGGGATAGAAACAATATTGGCAAATTATCACTGCACCAGGTTAACATAAAAGTACCAAAAACAATTGTAACTATCCTGGTTTTAAAAAAAATATTTTGACAATAAGTAATCAAAACTCATTTTGACTTGCTTATTAAAATTTTGCTTAAAGGTGATTTTAGTACAACATTTACAAACACTTGTCACAATAACATTCAATATTAAATACAACATTGGAAGGATTTCTAAACATTTTACTCAATGTTGTATTTTAATTAAATTGTTTCTTCTTCTTAAAGAATTATTGTAAAATTGACAAATCTTCATATTATTATTTTTTCCTTCTCAGCTTTAATGATCTTAAAATTCCTAAGATAATAAATAGGATGTTGCTTCAAAAATATACTCATTGTTATTTATTTTCATTGACTTTTTTCAGTATAGTAACATAAGGAAAGGATATTTTCATAATATATTTTTGATAATATTTTTCACTTAATTAAACAAAGCCTTTAAATACTAAGCTACATTTTTGAAGAATTATACGAGCAAATAATTTTTTTAAATATAAACAGTTTTTTTTTTCCTCCCAGCAATGGAGAGACAAAAAGCAATACATAATTCAGTTCAGAAATGTCTAATTATCTTATGTTTAAAAATTCATTGTATTAAGCTTAAAATAAACATCAACAAACATATGTCAAAACAGAAATTGTTTAATTTAAAACTATGATATTTTTAATCTGAAACATGAAATTTGGAACATGAATCTGAAACATGGATACATATATAAGTTTAAGCTCCATTAATAAAAATATTTGATATAGGAAGTTTTTCTTAGCTACAATAATTGTTGACCTAACATCAATCTCATTTTATTAGAAACTAGTCTATTTTTATAAAATAAAAAAAATTCTATGAATTCTGAAAATCTGTTCATGACACTTATGAACAAAGGATTATTCATCCGGAAGTTACATGAACTTAAGTATTCAATTGCCCATAAATATCTAATTTTATATGAAAAGTGCAAGAAAATGAATCACATTACACAGAAGAAATGCTTTTTCACATTTTATTTAGAACTAAAAATGTGATTATAAATAAGGTGCAACTGTATTAACAACTTAACTGATTAATGTTTTTGGAAAAAAAAAAAAAAAAAAACTTTCCACTTAATTTTTATTCTTTTATCACCAATTTTTCAAAATAGAAATTCTTGTCTTGATTGAATCAGAAAAATGCTTGGATTAAATAATGCAAAATTTATCATAAAAATTTACTGGTGAGAATAATATTATGGGCCCTTATGTGGCAAAAATTTGTTCTCCGTATAACATATGGGAAATCAGGAAGCAGTTAAGCTGATACATTTTGACAGTTCATTCTGGATTAGATTAAATGTATAAAGTACTCTTTCTATACATGAAGAATTTGCCTAACATTTCAAGTTCATTATGAAATCTACAACTTTCAAATTAGTATGTTTTTCCTACTGCCCATCTAATGTTAAAATAGATTAGTCAACATTTTAAGTAAGCAAACCAAGATTTAGGAGTTATTTCTGTTTCAAATGTTAATAAGACAAAACAAGTCAGAAATTATGTAAGTGTGACAAATGAGATTAATACTGAAACAAGTTTCATAAATATTCAGATATTCTTGGCGCAACAGCTGTTGCACACTTATGAAAAAATGCATGAATACAAAATTTATTACAATATATTAAATTCTGTAATAATAATACTCCAACCTAAATAGGACATCCCCAAGACAAACTAAAACCCTTATCCAGAGTTTCCCCCAAAGGGTTTCAGGGGGGCGCTCCGCCCCTCCTGCCCTTTAGTTTGAAAAATAGCGCCCCTCTTGCCCTTCATCCAAAAACTAGCGCCCCTCTTGTCATTCATTCAAAAAAATAGCACCCTTCTTGCCCCACATTAGAAAAAACGCAGCCCTCCAGCGATGATCCGAACGCGCTAGAGCACGTAAATTACACAAAAAATCGGCGACGAAACGCAAAAAATAGCCTCATACGCGTGCCGTGGGACGGGTAATTTCGTCAAAAAATCGCTAAAAAATGCCAAATTTCGTTAAAAATCGTGAAACAATGACTACTTTCCAGCAGGATTTGCAAAAAATGGCTAATTTTGTCAAAAAATTTCAAAAAACGACAGATTTCCTCAAAAGATCGTGGAAAAAAGATAAATTTCTTCTAAAAATCTCGATAAAATGGAAAATTTTGTCAAATGAGTCACAAAAACGTCAACTTTCGTCAAAAAATAGCGATAAAGCGGCAGATTTCGTAAAAAGATTTGCGAAAAAAACGGCAAATTTTGTCGAAAAATTGCAATAAAACGGAAAATTCTGTGAGAAGTTCTGTTTTTTCGCGATATTTTAACGAGATTTGTCGTTTTTTCGCGATTCTTTAGCAAAATATGCCGCTTTTTGCAATCCTTTAACAAAACCAGTAGTTTTTTGCGATTTTTTAACAAAATTGGCTGTTTTTTCATGATCTTTTAAGAATATTTGCCGTTTTTTCGCGATCTTTTAACAAAATTTACCCTTTTTTTTTTTTGATGAAATTTCTGTTTTTTCATGATTTTTTGAACCGCTAGATCCTCGATTCAACTCTATAAAAGTGCCCTGAAAAATGTAAATGTGTCCTAAAAATTATAAAAAGTGCCCTTTTCAGAACAGTAGCGCCCTGCCCTTTTTTAAACCTGGGGGTGGCACACCTTTAAATTAATAACTTATGATCAGTGTTCTCGCTGACATTTGACCAACGTTAGTAATTTGGCTAATTAAAATTAAAAAACATTCGCCAAATAAAAAAAGTATTAGCAAAATAGATTTGCTGTGTAGCGCCAAAAAAAAAAAAAAAAAAAAAAAAAAAAAAAAATCCTTTAATGTAGCTTTCTTTTTTCAATATATTCTAAAATAACCTAAATTTTCATAACTGCGACAAAAATTGTCATTAATCTAATTTCAACTATCCGCTACAAATATATTAAATATATATATATATTAAAAATTCGTATGTGTGCATATGTATAAAAGACAAAAAAGAAAAGAAAAAAAAAAGCAAAAATTGAGCACTAGCCATTTGGCGAATCTAATCACTTGTTTACTCGCCAAATGAAGAATTTAGTTGCAATTTGGCGCAAAGGCGAGCGACAGTGAGAACACTGCATATGATAGGAATTCACAGAATAATTACTATAGCAACCTAGAATCATTAAATATCATTGAATTAAGTACATATGATAAGATTTAATAAAAAAAAACTTTTATTAATGCATTTTTAACTTTCGAGTTTCATAAAATTTGAAATGACTCAACAATATTTTGCAACAATTATACATATTAAATTTCAAACTATTTAATTAGGTAGATCTTGCACTGTTATATGCAGACAGATGGATAGATAAACCAGATGATGGTTTTAAGTGCTACATATTTATATAATTAATTACAAATGCACCCAAAAATTTCTATTTATATATTGTAATTTTTTAAATATTTATCAATTTTTAATGTATATATATATATAACATGACACTAATAGTCAACTAATACAATAATCCTTTAACATTTATGAGTTTTGGTCATTTGCGATTTTTCAGCATTCGCAAAGACTGATTTTATTATTTGTGAATTTTGTTTCATAAAGAATTTTTTTTACAAAGTAAACTCACTTTGTTTAATCAATTTTATGAACTACATGACACTGGACACTTACTGTATAGCTTACAAGGAAGGTCTCCATACTGGGCATACTCAAAATTTTTTGAAAAAAATACTGATTAAACTATTCATGTATGTAAAAAAGGATCAATCAAATTTATCGGCGGAATTACAGAAGAAACTCAGTAAAAAAATAAAATACTTTTGAGTATTTGGCACAAAAAGACGAAAGCGTCACGCAATTTGGCGAGCAGCATTTTTCCTCGCCAAAAGCAAACGATTTTAATGCTCCTGAAAATTTCTTGTCAATTAAATGTTAGAATATATGTAAATAGTATTTAATGAATTTAAATTTGAAGAATGAGAGAGTTGGACGCATAAATTTATTTTATATTACATTCTGTTGCTTTTGCTGCAGTTATTTAATTTTATCACTTTAAAAATAATTTCTTATATAAAAAATACTTTCATATTGAATAGTATTTTTTCATATATTTAAGCGTATGACAAAATAAAAAGCCAGATGAAAAATGCTACAGTAATGCATTTCAATACTGCAGAAGTTTTTGTTTCCATAGCAACAAAATTGAATCGACAGAACTCAATTAGATTGGAGTTAATTTTGAGATTGAAACAACTTTAATTAATTTCAGTTTTGTTTTAATTCATAAAATTTCACTGTTAATTTTCATTCTAAGTACATTAAGACAAAAATATAGTTAAAACAAACGAAGGCTAACAAAACTAACGTTATATAAATAAAATTTTTTTAAACAAGTTCAAGATCAAACATTTTTACCTTAAAAAGAATTTGACATAAAAAAAGTATTTTTTGAAATATTATTTTGACGCCAATCGGTGATAAATCGCCAAATAAACGAAATATTTATTTATTATTTTTTTTTTTTACGAACATTCTAAAGGGGTTCCACCAAAAAATTTTTTACAAACATATATATCCACATAAAAAGAACATTCTGTATTTTTTTCAGAATTTTTTTAGTATGCCCGTATGGAGACCTTCCTTGTTAGTGCATTATTATATGGCCTAGGTTGTGAGAACTTCAGCCTTTGTATTAATGGAAAATATAGACCAACAATTACATTTATTTTTTACCGAGATTTTTCTAAATTTTTATCATAGGCCAAATATTTTCTGCAAAAATTGTCGTACAACTTATGTTAAAAAATCAACCCTAACTTGTTGAAAATGTAGTAGAATGCAGTTCTTCACTGAGGGAAGAGTCTTACATTTAAATTAGAAATTGAGGCCACTACTTTTCTTTACATGGAAATTCATAAACATTAGATCTCTTCAACTAAACAATTGCACATTTTAAAACTTTTTCTATCATACACTAGCAAATACATTTTGTATACTAAGTTTATAATTATTCTAATTTATTTAAGGTATGTACTTTTAATGTATAATGCTAAATAAATATATATTTTTAATTCCAGTTGCTCTTTTCCATAATAAAAGAACCTAACCCTAAGATATGTATGGAAAGATAGTCTTAACACTCACGATTTTGGCATTCACGAATGTGTTTAGGAACCTAACTCTTGCAAATGTTAAGAGATTGCTGAATACATTTTAAGCAATTTAAGAGTCAAGGGAACCATGCTTGCATCTAATATCGACACCTGGTTCATTTTGTAGCCCTATACATAAAAGTTAGAAAACCAATCAAAATTCTATGTTAAAATCACATTTTATGAACTATTTTATACTTATATTTTTTTTTATTATTGGATTTTTATTTGTTTATTTCATGCCAAAAGTGAAATTAATCACCAAATATCACAGCAAAAAGTTTTTGTTTGTCTTGTTTGGGGTTACAACATTCAGCTAGGGTTGCCTAAACACTCTACTTTTGAAGATAAACCGACTTTTTTCTTGCCAAAAATGTGAATATAATGTCATAATTTTTCAAAAACAAATTTGTAGGTTTTTGAAGGAATTTTCAAAAAAAAATTTCAATATTTTATATTTAACTAATTTATATTTTTAAATGCTTTTCTTTTTAAAAATAAAATAAAATAAATAATAGTCTGATAAGTGGTTTTGAAAATAGCATTTTCAGAAAGTTACGCTGCTGCAAAATAAAAAAATATGACTTTAGCAGAATTTTTTTTTTTTTCAATTAACAAGCTACCTAATATAGGGCTTTAAAATGTACCCAATCACAATGCTAGGTGGACGTAATACCAAAAGTAGATCCCTTGTAAGTTAATGTTATGTAATATAGTTTTGACCGCTTTTAGGTGATTATAATCAATTTTGATCTTATTTAGTTAAAGTAGTTTAGACCAGTCAAAAACCATATCTCTCTGGCTCAGAGAGGTAACTTTTTTCATTACTACAGAGTTTTGAATAATATAAATTCAACATATTGATAATAAAATATATATTAACATTCAGTGATTTACTTCATTTTTTTTCTTTAGAAATAGTAAAAAATAAAATAAAACAGGCAAAGAATATACTAATTTATTTTCAATTATTTATTTATTTTGATATAAAAAATTGCATGAGTAAAATCCATTTTTATAAAAGGAACAGTAAAAGAATCAAAAACTGACTGCATTTAGATACCCTTATTGACAAGTACAGATAGACATACACACAATGGATAAAGGTTCCTTAAAAATATACAATATGGACATTATTTTCCATAAAATATATTATTCTAAAAAATTATTTTCTTTCAAAATTAAAAAAACATAATTCATTTCATAATTGAAAAATGTTTTAAAAATAAAATCTTATTAGAAAATTTTACATTTAATTTAGCCTTTTTTTTTTTTTTTTTTTTTTTTTTTTTTTTTTGAAAGAAGGGAGGGAGGACATTCTTTTATTGGAATTCCAAATGAACAATATTCTAAAATTACAAAACTGTATATACTTATCAAATGAAAATCAAATTTTTACAATCAAATTTTTCTGTATATACTTACATTTAAGAAAAATTTTCACCGAACTCTACCATAAAAACAAGCATCAACTGTTCTGGAATACTATAAAAAATATACAAAATTTTAAGAAAAATATGCATTTTTATTTTAAACATATATTTATTTTATAAATAGTCTACAAAAAAATTAACATTTTATTTTAATCAGGTGGACGTGATAAATTATAAAATATTGCTACCCTATATATATCATTTGTTTTCAATTTATTTTATTGTCTGAGCTAAGCGAAGGCTAATATACAGCACAATATTATTTTCTGAATCTAAACAGATACAAACGATATTAAAAATCAAGCGAAATGTTTTCGTCAAGCAAAATGCAAAAAATAATTGCAAATTTCGAGTCTGATTGTACCAGAACAGGGGTCCAGGTTTTTTTTCCAGAGTCCTATTTTTGTGAAATTAACTATTATTTTTGTGAATTATTTCTATTTTTGTGAAAAAAGTAAATTCACAAAATATTATTTAATCCATTTCTGCCCAGTCTTCGAAATTGGGTCATGTTTTAATTTTTCAGAAATGAACTAATATTTAGGCAGATGATCTAATCTATATATTTAAAAGGCCTGGCTGTTTTTTTAGTCATCAGCCCTGAATTTTCTACTCAACCGATTTTGATAATTATTTTTGGTATTACTCTGTTATCCTGTCGACCAATTTCGCCAAATTATAAAAATCACCAAACTAATAGCCAAATTATACATATTGTCATAAATTTTATTTTATATGATGAAAAAACAAATTAGTAGTAGAATATTAATAAAAATGCAAATAAAAAGTCGAAATAAAATCACTTAATGACATTTTAAAGATGTGAATCGTATTTAATGTCATTGAATGTGACATTCACGATCATCCATTATTGGCATTTAATCTTAAAATTTGGCGATAGTTTTTTGGTCGACGGGATAACCTAGTAGTACCTTATTTTTTTTAATGAAAGCTATTTATTTGAAGTTGTGCCCATTTTAGCTATTTTTTAATTTATTTCCATTTTTATATTTTATTTTAAATGCTTTTTACGATATTTCTTCAAAATGGTGGCAACTCAGTTTAGCTTTTCTCTCGATAATAAAAATTTATTTTTACGTTATTACTTTCCACCAGTCAGAAGCTTTATTTCATCAGTGAATATGTCCTCGCATTTTAAAAGAAAAAAGTTGATTTTTTTCATAAAATTTACCACAATAAAATGATTGCGCATAATTATGCATTAATTGAGGTAAAAAAAAAAAATATTTACTGAGGAATAATATTAAATGTAAATAAAATAACAGAAAATAATTTATGATAAAAATTAATGTCTAAAGCAAAATAAGAAAAATTTCAAATGAGGAAAATGATGTCATTCAGCAACTAGATAAATGGGAATTACAATATTATTATGGATGCCTTTTTCATATTACAGTATAGGATCCGTTATCCGGCGTCCCGGTATCCGGAACGCTCCGAAAACCGGAATGCAAATCAGTACCTTTTTTTTCAGCGATGTCGCGGACGTGCTATAGCGCGTAAATTACGCAAAAGATCGGCGATGGGACGCGAAAAAATAGCTCTTACGCGTCCCTTTTGCCGCGTATCTCGTCAAATCGTCAGTCGCGAAAAACGGCAACTTTCGTCAAAAAATCGCGATTAAAGACAAATTTCTTCAAAAGATCACAAAAAAAAACCCAGCAAATTTGTCAAAAAAAAATCCCGAAAAATGGCAGATTTTGTCAAAAGATCATGGAAAAACGGCAAAATTCGTTAAAAATCAGCTAATTTTCAGCGATAATCACGATATTAGTTTCATTAGTTTTAGGGTGATTAAATTAAGAGTGATTAGTTTTTTTTCAGCGATGCCACGGACGCGCTATAGCGCGTAAATTACACAAAAGATTGGCGACGGGACGCGGAAAAATAGCTCTTACGCGTCCCAAGGGACGCGTAATCTTGTCAAAGAATCGCAAAAAAACGACAAATTTCATTAAAAATCACGAAATACCGACTATTTTTCGGCAAATTATGTCAAAAGATTTGCGAAAAAATGGGTAATTCCGTCGCAAAATCTCCCAGAAAGACAGATTTCCCCCAAAAGATGACGAAAAAATAACAAATATGCTCCAAAAAATCGCAATAAAACGGCAAATTTTGACAAAAGATTCGCGAAAAACGGCAAATTTCAACAAAAGATCACGAAAAACGGCAACTTTCGTCAAAAAATCACGAAAAAAAAAAAACAGCCCATCTGGAAGCAGAATTTTTAGAAATGGATAATGTGTTTGCCTCCAAATTGTACATAACAGATCTTTAAAAACTCACTATAAAAATGACTTCTTAAAATATGCTCACAAAGTGCAACAAAGGAATTGGGATAAAAAATTTCCAGAGAAACTTCACAATCAAATATGCTTTGTGGAGTGCTGCTAAAGCATGGCAGGCTGTGGATAAGGATACATTTATCCATGGATGGTAGAATCTGTGGCCACCTGCATTATTTTTCGATGACAAAAATGAACCTTTCAAGGCTTCAAGATTTCGAAAGAGAAGCAAATTATTGCTGATCTGTTGGCATATGCCAAAGATTTTAATTGTCCAGAAGCTAAATTGCTTAATCAAGAAGCAGTGGAAGATTGTTTAGAAGCCGATGAAAACATTCCTGCCACTAATCACATGACTGACAGTGAGATTTGTGAAATGATGACAAACAATATATCTGATGAAAGTGATGATGAGAAGGACAACCAGTAGAATGAATCAGTTGAAAAGGTATCAAATGAAAAATTAAAATTAGTATTTTATACCAAACAATTAATTTCAGGCATGCAACAGAGGAGCTACTTTCATGAGCAGCAAATCATGTCTCAGTACAAAATACAAGAACAATTAGTGCATGAGACACACTGTAAGCAAAGACTATCATAGAAATGTTTGCTAAATCCCAATCAAAAGATTCTGTTTCAGAATCTCGAAATTAAATTTCATATGTATATTTTTTTCCTTCATTATAATTATTTTTTGTAAATTAATCTATAAATTAAGGTATTTACATGTATTAGTATTCATATTTACCTATAAATGAAATTAAATTTCATATGTATATTTTTTTCCTTTATTATAATTATTTTTTTATTTTGTGTAAATTAATCTATAAATTAAGGTATTTACATGTATTAGTATTCATATTTACCTATTAATGAAATTATTTCGTGCATTTTTTATACTTATGGTAAAGTGTTCCGAATTACGGAAAAACCCCTTATCCAGAATGCTCTGGGTCCCAAGCACTCTGGATAACGGATCCTATACTGTACTAATAACAGTAACTTTTAAAAAACATTTGAAGAGAAAATGACATCACTATTTAAAACATCATATTTTTATTCATAACGGTATTACATTTCAATATTTCTTTTCATTATGGACACTGAGATTGAGATTTTACTTTCAGATGACTTCAGTTAGTGAAAATAATATCATAGTAAAAATGAAATTAGTTTTTTTTTAATAAAACTATTTTTCTGTGAGTGCCTATAAAATCAAATTTCTGGATTTTGCCAGCACTTAGATTACAATTTTAACTGAAGAAGTGCAATTATTTGCATGCAAAAAAACTTGACATTAAGCTTGGAAATATATTAATTATATATTGATTCAATAATGTAATTTCTTTGGTTTTTTTTAAACCAAATCGATCAGGTCTTTTAAACATTTCATTCGTCGAATTCGACGGGATTCCACTCGTTTACTAATACACTAAGATTCCACTCCTTTACTAACTTCCACTCATTTGCAATTATATTATAATAAACAATCGACAAACAGAAAGTTTAGATTAATGTAAATAATGAAATTATAAACTATGAAAAGCGTGTATGGGTTTTCATATTTTTGGATATTCAGGGAACATTGCTGTTTCTGAGGTAAACTTCCTTTCAGGGTTTGGTCATTCGATTTTAACAATACTTCACTTCCTCCTAAATTTTCTTCAATAGGAGATATTGCTTCTTTTTCAAAATCATAATTTTCAACAGAAGATACTTCATATTTTCTAAAATTATCCTCTTTGACAGGCAATTTTTCTTTTTCAAAATTATCATTTCTGTTAGAGATTGAACTCGAAATCTCAATAGAATTTTCGATCAATTTGTCTGAAATACACACTGTTGAATCATTGACTGGATAATCTGGAATCGATAATTTTAAATTATCAGTTGTTAAATCCCCTTTTTGAGATGAATTTCTGATCGGAGATTTTTGCGCATCAGCATCTTGATTAATTCCCTTAAAATAATTAGAAATTTTATCACAGCCTTTAGCATCTGACTATCATATTTTTTTCACATAATAATCTGAATTTTGAGAATTTCCTCCCGTAGAGGAACGTCCACATTTCATATTGATGGAAATAAAAGAAATGAGCACATACAGTAGAAACAAAAAAATAAGGGAAATCAGAGAAAACTCAAAGTAAGAAGCACATTTCAAGCACGAAGCGAATGCAGCAAAATAAAAGAAGGTGTTGCCAAATTAGGAAGTGAAATCATAAAAAGATACGATCACCACATCTATTATGCTGCTGACGTCATGTATCAGCAAATCGACGCTCATTCAAAATAAGGATAATGGGGAGAAAGAGTGGAAAGCAAGATAGCAATAAACGAAGGAGGCTGTAGTTTGTTTACGTTGAGATAAATGATACAATGAACACAAAAATCCAGATTTTTGCAGAAATTTACACTTATTACGCTGTTTTTTATTTTTTTTTTTATCTTTTTTTATTTATTTTTTTTTTTTTGTGAAAGGGCTGTTTTGTGAAATATAATTCTGTGAAGAGTCTGTTTTTCTTAAATTTATTTTTGTGAAGAGTCTGCTTTTCATAAATTTGTTTTTGTGAAGAGTCCGTTTTATTGTTATCGAATTTTGTGAAGAGTTCGTTGACAGACTCAATTTTTGCCCTGGACAGACCCCTGCAGAAGATACCTATTAGGGTAACCTACTGAATACACCAACAATGAAAAATAAGTTCATAATAGTTTAATTATCTTTAAAACAAAACTGATAAAAAAGCACAATTTCTTTACATGCATCACAGAAATTTATCGTGTGTCATTTTCACTGGCTGGATGCTTTCTTAGACAGCCAGATTAGAACACATGGATTAAATTAAAAAAAATAATAATACACACAGTAATATTAAAATGCAATAAAACACATTCAAATTTAATCAAACAGGAACATTCTCCCCCCCCCCTATTTAACAGAAAAAAAACGTAAAAACTTTGAAAAACAAGTACATAAGCTTAGTGGGGCTTATGTAGTTAGCTGCATATGTATGCTGTCTATAACTTTGCTCTTACTTTATTTTTAAATTTAAAATACTGTGTATACCTCATGTATAAGTTGATCCTGTAACTTTCGAATGCAAATTCTACAAAAAATCAAAAACCTGAGCATAAGACAATCCCCCTTTTACGTCAATTTTGTATAAAATAACACTCGCCAATTCAAAAAAAGCAAAAGCAAACAAAGAAAAAAAAAATCATAGAGAAAATTTTTTTGCGATAAAATATCATTACACTAGACTTATTTCGCTGCATAGCCAGGGAACAGAGGTTGTGCGGATTTTAGAATTTTGCAGATTTCTGGTCACTGCTTTGCTTACATTCTTTAAACAGTCATTTGAATGTATTTAATAATGATATCAAAATTATTATGAATGTTTACAATGTAATAAAATATTAAACTAAGTAAAGTAATAAATTAAAATAATAAAAATATATACAACTTTTTTCAAATGATTGAAATATTAAAAGCAAAAGTCAAGTAAATAATCAATAATGTGTAATTAAATATTCATTATAACAGATGAGATGCCATTTTCCTAAATTATTCTATGAAACTTGCCTTCGCAAAATAAGGAAGTTTTATTTCGGGTTTAGCCAGACTTAATAATCCAAAATGCTTGATTAATGCATACATTTGGCAAAAAGATTACTAATGATATTAGCAATATTGAATTTTTTCAGAAATAAATTTATTTTTTCATGAAATAGCCTGAATTTAAAGATAGAAAAAACCAACGATTATAAATGCACAAATAAAAATGTTAAACTGCTCTCTTCTCATTGGTTGCTCTCCTTTAGGCAGGATCGTTTCCGTAGTGGGTATATAAGCCTGCGTCTCTCTGTCTCTTTGCTCAGTTTTGCTTTTTCTAGCTCGCTGAGTTTTGCACGGATGAAGAATCTCCATAGTAGATTCGAAATGACTGTTTGCCACCTTTTCTTTTTTTATTTGTGCATTTATAATCGTTGGTTTTCTATCTTTAAACATTTTTGCACAAAGGCTTTATTTGCTATTTTAAAGCCTGAATTTAGTATTGAATAATAACAAAAATCACAGATTAATATATGTATAGAATTGATATGAAAATAAAAATGTCAAATTTTGTTCCTATATTCGAACTGAAAATTTCATTGTTTACATCTATAAATTATGTATGGATTTTAGAGAGTTGTGGATATTAGGGTTGCACATTTATGGAAGTCATAAATTTTACATATTATATTATTATACGTGCATATATAAAGCCAGAATTTTGCAGTATTTGATTCTTTTTTTAATTGACTTGTATATAAGTTTACCTCATCTCAAATTTGCTTGCTGAAAATTGTCAGAAATTTCTCAACTTATACATGAGAATATATGGTACATAAATTAGTACTATGTCAAGTTTATTCAAAGCAATGTGAATGAAAGTATTTTTATTTAATACATATATTATTTGTTTACAATATAAACTCATTATATATTTTTAAAATAAATATTCAGAGACATAAATATACACATAACTGACTACTAAAAAAATATTGACACTAGCCAACAGCAGGCTGCTAAAAAATTGACTAGTATTTAAAAAGTTTTGAAATTTTTCATATGGGGAAATCTTGTATAAAAATAAAAATATATTTTCTAATGAAAAAATAGTTGAATTATTATTAAAATCTATATAAATATAATATCTATATAAATAAAAGTGTCAAAATTTCTATAAAAAACATAAAATTTCTCTACAAATAAAATATAAATAAATGTAGATTTTTTTTTTTTTTTTTAAATGTAACTAGAAAAAAAAAATTCTAAAATGGCAAACTATGAGAAACTGAACTACTTACTTCTAACAAAATTTTTCATTGTCCTTTATAACCTTATAGGTCTATATCTATCATACAACCATACATTGTAGACTGAAACCTTTAGAAAGAATAAAAAAGGTTTTAAGAATAATATCAAACACTTTAATTATTACATCGCATAAAGATTTTTAAAAGAGATCAATCAGTAATATTTATTTTAAAACTACAGAATGTCATGCTTACAACTCACATAACTGCTAAACATTTAATGTCAAATTAATGTATTAAATAACAAAATCAATTTTGTTAAATATTGATTCATTAAATATTGAAAAAGAAATCCAAAGGAACTAAAAACAATTTCACTACAGGTACAGGTTTTTGTTTCAGCAGGTATAGTTGTTAACATTTTTACAACTATTACAAGTTTTGGGCACATGTAATTTTTTTTTTTTCCCTTCAAAACTGAATTCCATTACAGACAGATTCAATTTTCACAGAAATTGCCGTATTACAAATGAAATGTTTGAAATCCTCGTGATATGAATCACATTGTTTTAAGAGATTACTATAATCATGTGAAGAAACTCACAAACTAATGTTAAAACTAAGGGAGCACTCTTTTCAAAATTTTCCCCTTGCATTTTAATTTTCCAAGTGTATTGAGGGCTTTTTTGCAATTTCATAAAAATGCTTATAAAAATAATCTTAATGAAAATTATCTTTCCTTGTTTGTTTCTAAACTATACTTAAAGCAACTTTAATTGATATGCATCTCCAAATACAGTCCTGTTTAAAATTTTTGAGTCAACAACAAATTAAAGTTATTTTTGAGAAACGAAATAATACAGGCAAACCGTTTAGAGGATTAATATTTTTAAATGATTGTTTTTCTGCTTGGAATAGCTATGGTTTATTTTTAGCCGGATTAATGTTAACTGTGCGATTTCGGTTGTAGGTATTTTTTAAATATAAAATTATTTTTACTTTTGGAACCAAAAACTGCAACCAAATTTGAAGTAGGGATGGGACGAATATTCGGCCACTATTCGGTATTCGGCCCTTTTGCCGAATATTCGGTTGGCCGAATATTGAAGGCTTGTTGACCGAATACTTCCGCCGAATACCTGTAGCTGAATATTTAGAGATACCTTGCCAAATATTGCTAAAATCTCGCCGAATAGTGAAAGATATCTTGCCAAATAAATTTCGGATTTAAAGAATTTCATTCTTGCAATTTTTTTTCTCTAATCCAAATTGGCTACTTTATTTATGAAGTCATTCTCACTCTTATTTACAAAATATAATTATTCAGATACTAAAAAATATACAGCCTTTCTGTATTTCCTATAAAAGTTAGTGATATTCTAGAAAATGCTGCCCAAGTTGGAGATTTAATTGTACGGGAAATGTCATCATTAGAGAATGATATATTACAATTCAAGATATAAAAACACTGCCTTATTCTAAAACGCTTGAATATTTATTAATGTCTGCAAATTCCATGCACATATAAAAAAGGCTCTTGTCTTATGAAATTCATAACTTATTTTCTATAAAGTAAGAAATGAAAAAATTTATTTACTAGGAGTGTTAACAAAGATTCATTTTCAAAATTAAATATAATACATCACCATTCCAAATACAACGGTACATCTGAAAGCAGAACTGGTGTCAAACTCGATACACATTCGATGACACAACTTGCTTTATGAAGGTGGTTTTATAAATATTTTAATATAAATTCTAAATACTCAACAAAATAATTTTTTCATTTTATAGTTTTCACTTTTAAATAATTATTTGCATAATTACTGATTTAAATATGTAACATTATTATGTATATATTTTTAATTTAATCTTCCTTCCTTCATGTTGTTTTCAATTTCTGTTTATCCTTTTAATGTTTGTTGAATAAGCGGAATATTGAAGTTGAATATTCTATGCGCCAATTCAAATGTCAAAGATTTAGTTAACATATGCATTCTACTTTAAGCATAGCGTTTTGCTTTAACATAATTTGTAATTTAAAGCTTGGCATCTGATTTCAGAACAGTCTCATTCTTACAAATTTGCTTTTCACTAGGGACACAAACTCTAAATGATCAAATTTACTTCATTAAAGGTTATTTCAGAAAATATGTCCTTGTGAGTTTTGAGAGAGAGAGAGAGATTAAGAATATCATTGATTTTGGATGCAAGAAGTATCGATTGATAGTAAAAGTGAAGTACATTCTTCATATTTTAATGGAAATATTTTCCCATCTTGACTTACTGAAAATCAATTTGATGTAAATTAGAATACAGGATATAATTCAATTTCATATTTTTTTTTTTTTTTTTTTTTTGTGTTAAAATAAGTTTTTCAAATTTAAAAATACATTTAAAAGCACATTTAAGAGTAATAATTATTAATGAGCTCCTATTTTTTAAATAATATATAATCAAAATTTATTTTCTTTATTGGGAAAAAATTTTACTATTCGGCTGGCCGAATATTCGGTATTCGGCCAAATCACTATTCGTCCCATCCCTAATTTGAAGACGAACAAACTAACAATGTTAAAAATCTTATACTGCTACCCTAAAAGAAAATAAAAATTGAATAAACTTGAAATATGCGTCTAACACAAGATACACAGATTATAAAATATATTGTTGCAAATAGCAAAATAACCTAAGTTAACAAAATCATATTAAATTGTGAATTATTAAAAAAACAACGATTTTTTTTTCACATACATTATAAATGGATTATTGACATTTATTTACATTCTTCAAACGAAAAAACAAAGAATTGACAGATAATCAAGTATGCATTTCATAATAATGCATATAAATAAAAATAAATTTAGATTATTTTTAAAAAAACATTCGACATCGATACATGTTTTTAAAATGCTAAAACATATTTATGCTAAACTTACTGTACTCACTACATGGTAAGGGATTTTAAAAACGCTTGCAAATAAACAACTTACATAATTTAATAATTTAGTAAAACAATAACATTAGTCAAAGGATAATTGAGCAACTATTTCATAGGGCGTCACGGTACTTCACCAATAAAAAAGAAGAGTTAAACATATATTCAATTTTTATTGGTTTAAAGCTGATGAGTTGTTTGGGTAACTATTTCATTGTAAATACAACGCAGCTACAAGAAATCTTGAGTTCCAGGCTATAAAAAAATCAGCTGTTCACCAATTAACAATATTCCTTCTTTGGGTTTGAGGCTATAATAGTCAGCTGTTCGACAAAACATTGGCAAAGATGGCAAAGCGAAAGCGAGCTGCAAGATTTTCCATGATCGTTATGACCGAAAGTTACGACGGTGAAAATTCACAAATTTGGGGGTTCTAACTCACAGATTACTTACTATGATTACTACTACATATTTATTACTTTATGTATAAATATATTTAAAAATTTTAAAGCCATTTTTTTTTCAGTTTATTGAAATCTTCTGTAACTTATTACCCGGCTGATCTAGCACTCATATGAAACTTGTTATAATCCCCAATTACACTTAAAGAATCATCACATTTAAAAAAATAAAATTTTGCTTTTACACAGATATTATACACAGATAAAAAGAAATAGATTTCTTGAATTACACACAAAACATTTTATTCAGCGCCGTGCGAAAGGGGGGGGGGGGAGGGGCGAAGGGGGCGGTCACCCCGGGCGTGGAAATTTAGGGGGTGCCAAATTTATGCTACTAACGTCATTTTTGGCCTGTCATAAGAGAAAAAGTTGGAGGAAAGGGTGCCAAATTTTGGCACCACAAAATTTTGGCAACTTTTGGCAAATTTGCCGCGGGCGTAATTTTTTCTTCGGACGTTCCTGATTTTATTGTCAGAGCAATTTCTATCATCTGTCTATCTGTGCGCTGTGTTCTGAAGAAACCACTGCGCACACAGATATGAAATTTGGCAGGAATGCATCTCGGTAGTTATGCCACTTAAATCAGCTGTTGCAGTAAATATTTTTAAATAATTAAAAACTAAATCAAAACTCCCCAAGTTATCTTTTTTTCCTCATAATGGCACATGCCGGTTGTATCCGAAGCTGGCTAGTAGTGAAGGTTCGGTACCTAAAACGCCGTTTCTCAGCGCCTTTCGAACCCCTTTCCAGGGCTTGATTGCCAACGGGTAAACTTCCTCCAGTAAATTTTAAGAGAAAATTTAGTTTTATTTAAACTTATGTTGTCATTAAAAAGTGAAAATTTTCTTTTATTTTTTACTGGTGGAAGTTCGCTTTGTTATTAATACTCTGACCGCGTCGTTTAACAATTCGAAATAAGGAAAAAGAAACAATATCAAACTAAATCTACATACTTTAAATTTTATCGCAATTTATTTTTAAAAATACGGATGTTAATCCTTTCCAAAAATTGTTTTCGAAATTTTGAAGAAATGTATATAATCTACAGATATGTATACACTAGTATATAATCCCCGTCAAAAATGACGGAATTTTCACTTACATTTAATTTTCAGAATACTACATACAAACAAACAGAATGAAGATTTCATTGAAGAATTTGTATTGTAGAAAAGCACATTTTAAAAATAGCAATAAACTTCTACAAATACAAATAATGATTTTTTTATTTTTTATTTTAACTAGATATTTAATTTTTGAGGAAATTTTAATTTCAAAACAAACAGCAGTATTTATTACAAGTATAATAATAATTAGCAAAATAAAACTCAATTTCTGAAGATTTCACAAAACATTAAAATTAAATATTGAAGTTTTAAAATTTTATAATGCATTATCTTTATTAAAAGTATGACTCTACAGCGCTTTTAGTCATGGACATATGATAGATTCTTAGTTCGATGCTTTTAGTCATCGATTACGAAGCTTTGTGTTTAGTTTTTAAATTTGGATTTAGCGCCATCTATACACAGTTAATATTAACAAAACAACTTTTTTTTTGTGGTTTCTTATAGAAAATAGCATAAGCAGGGCATTGATTTAAATCAAAATCACTTTTTAAAAACTTCAGCTATGCAACTTTAAAAATTCAATCCGTAAATAATGAAAACCAAAATTATTATTATTGTTTCGTTTGTAAAATTTTAAATTAAATGTACCAGTTTTTAAAAGTTTAGATTATATCCGTTCAAAATTTGCTTGCATTGTAAACGAAATTTATATATATATTTTTTTTTTATCAAATATCATTTAAATGTAAGGAATGTATAATATCATGCACTAATGTATTTGTTGGTGTCCGAGATTCTCGAAGCAGTTCTTTAGTGTTGTCAAGTGAAAATAAATTCGCACTAATATATCTTTTTTGCTTTATATTAACAACTTAAAGAAACATTTAGTAAATTGAAAAAAAACAAGATACAGGAATGCAGTTTCCTGCTGCGGTTGCGGGATTAACATATCCAAGTATGCGACACAGTAAGAGAAATATAAGCACCGTGTGTGCTTTACAAAAACATAAGAGAAACTGAACTGAGTTCGTTCACAGTAAAATGTTGTCCTTGAAGTAATCAACACAAATGATTTCGCAATCCTGTGCAATCATCCACTTATGAATTGTTTAAATAAACAATGATATTAAATATTTCATTAATGTCACTTTTGAATAATGGATTAATTTATAGTTTATAAATATTATGGTTTTAAAGTAAACAGTTAATGTAATTAATGTCACTTCTGAAATATGAAGTAATTTGATGTTTATCAATATTACTGTTTTTAGAATAAACACTTTAAGTACTTAAACACACTCCCACCCTATCAGGCCTTAGTCCTGATATATAGGAAGGAGCGCTAATTTGTGTACAGGTCGTCTCAAAAACGATCCTCTACACTGTATGGTCACAACACGGACATGTCCGTCTTTTCCTGGGTGCACCTCTGTTACCCGGCCCAATGGCCAAGAGTCTGGTGGCTGGGTATCATCAAGGAGTAGCACAACTTGTCCAGGTTGAAGATTACGTTGCTCGACTCTCCACTTGCTTCTTTTTTGGAGCGAGATCAAATACTCCTTCTTAAATCGCTGTGAGAATCCTCTTTTTAAATTTTGCAGCAGCTCCCAGCGATTTCTAGGGTTGCATGTGATGGATGAGGTCTCCTCCGGTATTGAGAAGATTACATCACCTGTAAGAAAATGTGAGGGTGTGAGAACATTTATGCAGTCACTATCATTGTCATTTAAATGTATGAGAGGTCGCGAATTTAACAAGGCTTCGACTTGGCTAAGTAGGGTGGCGAGCTCTTCGAAAGTCAGGAGTGTCTCTCCTATTACTCTTTTTAGATGATGTTTGGCGGATTTTATCGCAGCCTCCCAAATTCCGCCAAAGTGAGGGGAAGAAGGAGGGATAAAATGCCATTCAATGGATTTTTCAGTTAAATATCGAGACATGATTTCATTTTTAGGAAATGACAACCATGCCCTCTGTATTTGGTCGATTTTTCTTGATGCCCCGACAAAGTTCTTCCCGTTGTCACTATAAAGGTGACGTGGGGTACCTCTTCTTGCACTAAAACGTCGAAGAGCTGCTATAAATGCTTCAGTTGTTAGGTCACTTACAGCTTCTATATGGACCGCTTTCGTAGCAAGACAAATAAATAAGGCAATGTAACCCTTAGTTGTTTTTGCACCCCTACCCTTGCTAAATTTAATGGATATGGGGCCTGCGTAATCAATTCCACTGGCAAAAAAAGGGCGTTCAAGATTTACTCGAGGTTTAGGTAAATTCCCCATTAATGGAGGAGTTGTAATAGCTTTCTTGTATCTGAAACATTTTAAACATCTATTAATGCATTTGTTGATGAGCTTTTTTCCACCAACTATCCAAAAAGATTGTTTTATGATGTGCGATAGTAGAGAAGGTCCAGCATGTAAAGTGGCAATATGCTGTTGTATTATCAATAGTTCACTCATTTTATGTTGTGATGGAAGTATTACCGGATGCTTGTGATTAAATGCTAACTGTGAATTTTGCAGGCGTCCTCCCACCCGTAAGATACCCTTAGCATCAATAAACGGATATAGGGAGTGTAATTTGCTTTTCTTAGCTAGAGGTTTTTGTTCTTTGATGCAATTTAACTCTTCTTTAAAGTAAGAATTTTGAATCCAAAGAACGATCATTTCTTCAGCAGATTTTATTTCGTTAAATGTAAGTACTGTTGAAGGGATTTGATATTCATTAGCATTTTTGCATTTTTTAATGAATCTTATGCAATATGCCAGAATGCGGATAATTTTTGAAAGTGAAGAGTGCTTTTGAAACAAATTATCTAGTACATCATTTGGAGCATGCGTGTGAAATGAAAAAATGGGATCCGACCTTTGCTCGGATTTGATTTGCTCATCGAATTCATCAACATTTAAGTCATCTTTCGGCCAATTAGATGGGTCTAGAAGTAGCCAGCCTGGCCCTTTCCACCATAGCTCGCATTCTGGCAAGCTCGCATTCTGGCAAACACTTTGGGTCGATACCGCGAGAAGCGATATCTGCGGGATTATCTTTTGAGGGAACGTGTCCCCAGTGCTTAGTAGGTAAAACTTCTGTTATTTGAGAGGTTCTGTTCGCGACAAATGTTTTCCACTTGCGGGGGTGTGCGGATAACCATGAAAGGACTACTTTAGAATCAGTCCATGCAAAAATATCGAACTTGTAATTCTTTAGTGTGTCCATAACTGTGCGGAATAATTTAGATAATAAGTGAGCACCGCAAAGTTCTAATTTAGGGACAGAAATTTGCTTGATTGGTGCAACTTTTGTTTTAGAAACCAAAAGAAAAGCATTGGTTTTTCCATTGCAAGTTTGTCGGCAATAAATTGCGGCAGCATAAGCTAGTGTTGACGCATCGGAGAATCCGTGTAATTCGAAGGCATTCTCGGATGAAAGCGTAACACATCTTGGTATCGAAAATTGATTGATTTCATTGAATGAATTTTGAAATTTGAATAATTCCTCAGTTAGATGTTCTGGAATAATAGTGTCCCAGTCCCCTTTTGTCAACCACAGTTTTTGATAAAATATTTTTAAAGTTACAGTGCATGGTGAAATTAGACCCAGTGGGTCAAAGATTCTAGCCGATTCTGCTAAAATTTGCCTCTTTGTAAGAGGTGGAGTGAGATTTAGTGAAACCTTGAAAATAAAAGTATCTGAAGAAGAGTTCCAGCTTAATCCTAGAACTTTAGAGCTTCCGTTATCACTAGGAATTATTTCAAAATTCGATTCGGTATTGGAATCATCTTGAAACTCTCTAAGAAATTCCCTTGAATTTGAATTCCATTTTCTTAAGTGGAAACCATGCGCGTGCAAAACATCGCTAATTTCTTTACAAGTTTCTATTGCCTCGCTAACAGTGTTTGAGCCTGAAAGAAGATCATCCATATAGAAATCTTTCTCCAATGTTTGAGAAATAACAGCGTTTTTTGTATAATCATCAGCAATTTGTTTGAGACATTTAGTGGCTAGATAAGATGCTGGAGCTAGCCCATAAGTAACTGTTTTTAATTTGAAATTTTTTATTTCCTCATTAGAGTTAAACCTCCAAACTATTTTCTGATAATTTTGATCTTCTTCAGAAACTAAAATCTGGCGGTACATCTTTTCTATGTCAGCGCAAAAAACAATTTTCGGAACTCGAAAATTAAGTAAAATTTCAAATATGTCCCTTTGTAATTTAGGACCTACTCCCAAAATTGAATTCAAGGAATTACCTTTTGAAGTATTACATGATGCATCAAACACAACTCTCAACTTGGTAGTAGTACTAGAAGGTTTAATAACCGCATGATGAGGAAGAAAATATTGTTCATTTTCAGAATCGTTAATGTCATTTTGTGTTATTAATTCCATATGGCCTAACTGTATATATTCGCGCATAAAATCCTTGTATTGCTTTTCGAATTCTGGGTTTTCTTTAAATTTCCTTTCCATCGCCAACAAGCGAGAAATTGCGGCAGGTCTAGAATTACCTAATTCTGTCGTAGGTTTAACAACAGGTAATTTTACCACAAAACGACCCTCGGAATTAATTGAGTAAGTTTTCTGAAAATGTGATTCAACAAATTGTTCTTCTGGAGACAGAATTTGAGCATTATTATTGAATACTTCTTCCATTTCCCAAAATCGTTTTAATTCATTATCAATATTAAGTTCATAAATATGTAAATTATGCATTGAATTAGGAGTTGTGTTAAGATGCGGCATTTTTCCCGATACGAGAAAGCCAAAGATGGAATTTTGTGCAATTAAACTGCTCTGAGCACATGTTATTTGACCAGGAAGCAAAATAGAAAAAAAGTAATCTGATCCTAAAATAACATCAATTTTATTTGGAGTCCCAAAATGTGGATCTGCCAAGTTTACATTTTTTAAGTGTGAATAATGCTCTTCACTTATTTTCTCAGAAGGTAATGGAGCTGTTAATTCGTCTAAAATAAAAGCTTTCACTGACAACTTACTGTCAGCATTATGAATTGATATAAGATCAATCATTACGTAACCCTTTGTTACTGCGATTTTTGAATTAGAAAGACCTTTCACGGGAAATCTGGCATTTTTCCTTTTGAATCCTAACACTTTCATGCATGATTCTGAAACGAACGTAGATTCTGAGCCACTGTCACACATAATTCTTAACGTATGCTTTTGACCCATGCAATCATAAATATATACTGTAGCAGTGGGCAAAAGTGCGAAAGATGTTTGAACAGAATTTATTGAAGGAGAAACTTCTTTTTTATTATCATCAGGAATCGAAAGGTCCTCTGAATCAGATTTGCTTTTCCGACTCTGTTTTTCATTCGGACGTGAAGTTGACATCGCATAATTTTGTAGTTTATTCTCGCATAATAGCGTATGGTGTTTAAGCTGGCAATGATGACAGCTAAATGTAGAATTACATTGATATGTGTAGTGTCTGTCAGATAAACAGTTGCTACATAATTTGTTTTTTCTCACAAATTGTTTTCTATCTCTTACGTTTAATTCCTTGAATTTAATACATTTGTACAATAAGTGATTAGCTTTACAAAATAAACATTTGATAACGTTATTGGCGGGAGCTTTGTGAAAATTAAATTGTTTCTCTTTTTTATGTAACCCTGTATAATCATTATTATACAATTCTAAAGATAAACATCTGTCATTAATGAACTGAATAAATTGATCAAAAGAAGGAAAATCATCCTTCGATGAATATTGAGCCCATTCTTCACGTGTTTTATTATCAACCTTTTGAAGAAGAATATGAATTAACCAAATGTCTCTCTCTGATGCTTTAACATCGATTGATTTGAGAGCACGAATTACCTCGTCAGAGATATCTGATATATTGCGTAAGTTAAGTGCATTAGCATGAATAATGGGAGGTATATCCATAAATGTTTTGATAAGAGCTGCGACAATTTGTTTTCTTTTGTCGTATCTTGACAATAATTTTTCCCATGCTTCTGCATAACTGGTTTCAGAAATGGGAATATGTTTTATAATTGACGATGGCTCTTCACCGAGCAAACCTCTTAAGTATTGAAATTTTTGAATGTTTGTTATACTGGCATTGTTATGCACTAACGATAAATATAAGTCTTTAAATGACATCCAGTTTTTGAAATTACCATCAAATTGCTCAATATTCAATCTGGGTAATTTAAAATTATTAGTTGTATTAACTATAGGTAATTGTTCATTAACAACTTGAGAATGTGCATTCATACTATTTATAGAAAATTTTTCAAGCTCTGATTGCAGTTTGGCTTTGGTTTCATAATATTTTGTTTCAAATTCCTCCATTTCCGAGGATTCTTCTGGTAATTGTGCATCATATTTATCAAAATCGAAATAAGCTGTTTCTAATTTTTCTAATTTATTCAATAAATCATTCTTTTGAAAAACTTGATCAGCGTCAATGAAGTTCGTGATACGTGTTAATGCAGATTTAGCTCTGCCACGTAAATTTATTGCTGTCTTTTCTAAATCTTCTTGACTCATTATTAAAATAATGAGGGAACCAAGTTAAAAAACAAAGCCAAACTGATAATAAACCAAAAATGTACTTATCTGAAACAGCTGGGCTGTAGGGTACTCCTTTATGGTGACTTTGTACCGTTGTAATCCAAAAAAAGCGATGTGTGCAGGTACATCTGAAACAGCTGGGATGAATGGTACTCCTTTATGGCGACTTTGAGACGGCGTAATTCATCAAAAGCGATGTGCGCAGGTACATCTGAAACAGCTGGGATGAATGGTACTCCTTTATGGCGACTTTGAGACGGGTAATTCATCAAAAGCGATGTGCGCAGGTTATCTCGCCGGTGCCTCCATAATGTTGGTGTCCGAGATTCTCGAAGCAGTTCTTTAGTGTTGTCAAGTGAAAATAAATTCGCACTAATATATCTTTTTTGCTTTATATTAACAACTTAAAGAAACATTTAGTAAATTGAAAAAAAACAAGATACAGGAATGCAGTTTCCTGCTGCGGTTGCGGGATTAACATATCCAAGTATGCGACACAGTAAGAGAAATATAAGCACCGTGTGTGCTTTACAAAAACATAAGAGAAACTGAACTGAGTTCGTTCACAGTAAAATGTTGTCCTTGAAGTAATCAACACAAATGATTTCGCAATCCTGTGCAATCATCCACTTATGAATTGTTTAAATAAACAATGATATTAAATATTTCATTAATGTCACTTTTGAATAATGGATTAATTTATAGTTTATAAATATTATGGTTTTAAAGTAAACAGTTAATGTAATTAATGTCACTTCTGAAATATGAAGTAATTTGATGTTTATCAATATTACTGTTTTTAGAATAAACACTTTAAGTACTTAAACAGTATTAATTACATCAAAGCAGATAAAATTTTGATTTAAGAGCATGTGGAAAAATAATTTTCAGTTTTACTAATGCAGTCATGATAATATCTTATATATCCACCCGGAAGGGCGAACGCTTATCTTTTAACATACTTCTAAAAATGCTTCTAAAATAGTTCATAGATGGCAGCAATAAAGTAGTATGATAAAATTGAGACGAGCACTGGGAGTCGACATAAACATATTTTAGACAATAAAAACCTTATCAGTTTACACTTCTGCTGTTATTTTTATGCATAATAATTGGTTATGATATACATGTTTAAAATGAAAATATGCTGAACAACATTATTTTAAGTGGAAGTAATTATCATTTAGCTGCCATTTTAGCATCTGTTTTCAATTAAGCCTAACATGGCGTTTAGCTACGGTCGATTCTTAGATCACAATGATGTAACAATTACATATTTTAAATTTCAAACGATTCGGTTGAGAAGTTTTTTGCGTTGTTATATGCGGTTCGATAAATAGACAGACAGACAGACGGAATTACTTAACAATTATTATAGACGCTA
Organism: Maratus speculifer; assembly: GCA_964019185.1. Lineage (NCBI taxonomy): Eukaryota > Metazoa > Arthropoda > Arachnida > Araneae > Salticidae > Maratus > Maratus speculifer. The sequence continues at coordinate 97,555,127 of OZ025301.1, read as the reverse complement.
TGTATTTACATAATTACGAACGCACCTAAAAAGAATCAGAAATCTTCTTTTGTGGACGATGTCGTATGATAAAGTCTATTCGTAGGAAGTAGGGTGCTGAGGTGCAGGCAGGCAGGCAGGCAACAGCACAGACATTCAACTCATCGAATTCACGGATGAAAATCTAGGGTTAGTTAAATTTTAATTTGCCTATGAAAACCCAATAGACGCTTTCAGTGTGACGTCCAAGGGCGGATCCAGCCCAACCTCCAAGGGGGGGGGGGTGTCACAACTTTTGACAGATGATTTAATGAAACAATTTTAAAATACAGAAAATCTTTTGAAAATGGAATTACGATAATAAAATAGCAAATTTCGCCGATCAGGCATGAAAAAAATCGCGAATTTTGTCGATTACGCACGGAAAAATCACGAATTTGTCGATCGGACGCGAAAAATCTCAGATTTCGTAATCGGGCAAGAAAAAAAAATTAAATTTTTTTAAAATACTTGAAAAACTTGCAAATTTTGTTAATAGATTGCAGAAAAGTCGCCTGTTTTGTCTGTTTACCGAGAGAAAAAACGCGAATTTCGTTGACCGGGCGCGGAAAAATTGAAAATATCGTCAACTGGACATTTGAAGATCGCAAGTTTTGTCTATCGGTCTTCGAAAAATCGAAAATTTTGTCTGTATGTCTCAGAAAAATCGCAAATTTTGCCGATCAAGCACAAAAAATAATCGCGAATTTTCTCGATTTGGAACGAAAAAAAAATCACAAATTTCGTTAATAGGGCACGGAAAAACCCCTATTTTGTCGATCGCTTCGTAAAAAGCGCGAATTTATTTCATCCGGAACGGAAAAATCGCGAATTTTGTTGATTAGGATAAAAAAATCGCGATTTTCGAGTTGATATGGAACGCAAAAATTGCCCATTTCGTGAATCGGGAAAGAAATTATCGTAAAAAGAGCAATTGGGTACGAAAAACTCGCGAATTTTGTCGATTCGGAACGAAAAAATCGCTAATTTCGTTGATAGGGCAAGGAAAAATCTAAGATTTTGTAGATGATGCGCGGAAAAATCGAAAATTGTTTTGAGCGGTCGTAGAACAATAGCGAATTTCATTCGTTTATCGCGAGAAAAAAAAAATCATAGATTTCATCAATTTACGGCGGGGAAAAAATGCAGATTTCATCAGTCAGTTAAGAATCGCGAATTTTATTGTTTGGTGCGGAAAAATGCGTATTTCATGGACAAGAACGGAAAAAGGCGCGAATCTCGTCGATTGGGCACGGAAAAATCCCGAATATGGTCGATCGCTTTCGTAAAAAACGCGAATTTCGTTTATCGGGAACGAAAAAAATCGCTTTTGGTAGGCCACGGGAAAATTGCCAATTTTGTCGATAGGAAACGAAAAAGTCGCAAAATGGTCGATCAGTTTCGTAAAAAGCGCAAATACAGTCGATCGGGAATGAAAAAAATCGGGAATTACATTGATATGACGAACAAAAATTGACAAATCCATCGATCGGGAAAGAAATTATCGCGAATATGGTCGATTGGCTTCGTAAAAGCACGAATTCGGACGATCGAGTACAAAAAACTCGTGAATTTTGTCGATTCGCAACGAAAAATCGTTAATTTGTTGATAGGGCGCGGAAAAACCGCAAATTTTGTCGATGATGCGCGGAAAAATTAAAAAAAATCTTTGAGCGGCTGCAGAACAATCGTGAGTTTCGTCAGTTTATCGCGTGAAAAAAAATCACGGATTTCACAAATTTACGGCAGGATAAAATTGCAGATTTCGTCATCAATTAAGAAACGCGTATTTCACAGTTCATGTGGGGAAAATTTCGTATTTTATCGAACAAAAACGGAAAAATGTGCTAATTTCGTGGATTGGGCACGGAAAAATCACGAATTTTGTCAATCAAGTGAAGAAAAATCGCAAATTTCGCAGACCATTCGTGGAAAAATCTCAAATTTTGTCGATCACACCCGAAAAAATCATGAATTTTGTCGATTAGATATGGAAAAATTGTGAATTTCGTGGATCGGCTTCGCAAAAATCGCGAATTTCACCGATCGGGTGCGGAAAATTCGCGAATTTTCTCGATCAAATTCGAAAAAAGCGCATTTTTTTTCGATTAGACGTTATTTTGCGTTCCTGTTTTAGCACTTTTTACTTACATTGCACATCCCTCATTGAAGAGTTCCAGGAGGGGGTCATGACCCCCATGACCCCCCCCCTTGGATCCGCCACTGGTGACGTCACTCATGCCATTTTGCTTGGATACTGACTCCAAACAAACGGTTGCTATGTTTCATTTCTTATTAAATATAAATCGTAGAAAATGGTATCATTGCATATGAAGCATTAAATACTTGCCTGTGAAATATACAGGGTGGTCATAAAAAACTTTGCCGGTATATGGAGCTCTAGCGGCCAGTCCGTTCAAGCGATCGAAGTGAAATGAGTTCGAAATTCTGTAAATGGCAACAAAATGGCGCTCACGGTTACGGTTATAGTTACAGAAACTCGAAATTCCCCAATTGCAACACATTTTTTTTCATCGCAAAATGCTTAGCACATGCGAAAACCCTAAAGGGCGTTTGAACCGTACGTGTATAGCAAGAAACGGACACGTTATGCACGCACAAAAAACCGTTCTGCGAATTCTCCCCCCTCATAAAAAACAGGATTGGGGCGCAAGGAGTAAATTTGCATATGACACAGAGTCAGTACACTAATCTCTGATTACAACACGGATCGGAGAAAAGAAAACTTTTATTTTGATTACACATTTTCCACATGGAAGCCATCATAAGCAATTACACATTGCATGGTGGCGACTGTGGACAATACAACCGAACGTTATATCGCATGAGGGATGTTTGCAATCTCACGTTTGATACAATCTTTCAAATCTGGCAAAGTTTGCGGATTGCACATGTATACTCTAGATTTTAGATATCCCCAGAACCTGAAAGCCATAGGAGTGAGGTCGTGGGATCGCGGAGGCCATTGACGTTACCAGTTAAGGTGAAATGTGCCTCGTCCGTTCATAATATGCGAAGAGGCCGATCGTTACCTCCATCATATTGGATAAGAAATTCATTAGCAAAGTCTATATGTTGTTGATGGTCTCTCACTTCCAACATCTGGGTGCGCTGGCACCAATAAAGAAAAATGTGGATTACAGAGCGCAGTAACTTTAAGACCATTGATTTTGGTATATCAAATACACGAGATGCACCTTTTGTAGTTTGCATGCGTCCTCTGGTCACTATGTGATGCACTTCCATAAGGGGCCGTCCATTAATCATGCGAGGCTCGAGAGGGGGGGGAGGGGGTCCATAAAAAAATCACGAAACATCACAAGGGGGGAGGGGGGTGTAGTAATACATCACGAGTATTTATTTTTTCGGCAAACGAGCGATACTGAACCGAAAAGCGGCGTTTCGTGTATTTATTTTTTCGTCAAACGCGTACAAAGTCGAAAGCGGCTTGTGGTGTGACCTTGATTCACCGTTGCCAGGCAACGAACGAAGTGACGTTCCCGCGAGAGAGATTCTCTGCGTAGTGCGCGAAAATGATGACGCCGAGTGGCTTGATGAAACCGATGTTAATCTTCAGCAAAGCACTGTGCCTACAACTAACTTGCAAGATGCTTATCCAGTTATTGGTGCTGAAGAAAGTCTTGCTAATCCGTGGTCTGAGGACACTGTAAATTAAATTATGTTTATGTATTACTACAAAAAAGTTTTTCGCATTTCTTTCATTATTTTTATGTCAGTCCAAAACAACTTGCAACCTTTCTGTTTACCTCTTAAGGTTATTATTGTAGCTTTTTTTTATTTTCTATAATAAAATTTGATGATACTTGAACCTGTATTTTATAATAAATATTCTAAAAAACTTAAGATTCTTTGTAGGTACTAAAAAATACACGTGATGTAGGGTTGAGGGGGGGTTAAAAATGCCAAAAAAAATCACATGATTAATGGACGGCCTCTACTCACCACGAACGAAGTCATTTTGTTGGCATCTACGAGCTCCGACTGAAGAACTAACATTCCCACCCTACTTTTTATCCGTTTTCTACGCTGACTATCTGGCAAACGACGTTCCGTGTTTGGTATTTTGTCTCTGTTATATTCAAATTTTCTTCGTGCGCTTTAGTCGTGTTTTTTTTTTTTTTTTTTTTTTTTTTTTTTCGGAGCCGCTCGTAGAGCTGATTCTGTGCGAGCATAATGCGTCCATTTATTGCAATAACCATACCGTTCAACGCTCTTTAGGGTTTTCGTATGCGCTGAGCATTTTGCGATGAAAAAAAATGGGTGTTGCCATTGGAAAATTCCGAGTTTCTGTAACTATAACCGTAACCGTGAGCGCCATTTTGTTGCCGTTCACAGAATCTCGAGATCATACCTCTGACTAGCTATATCTGAAATTTCACCTCGATCGATTGAACGGACTGGCCACTAGAGCTCCATATATCGGCAAAGTTTTTTTATGACCACCCTGTATCTAAAAAATATACCTATAATCTATTAATAGTATAGAAAATACAGCATAGAAACCGTTTGTTTGGAGTAAGTTACCAAACAAAGCATCATAACTGGCGTCATGACTGAAAGCGTCAATTGGTCTGTCAAGTCATATCTTGGTGGAAAACACCTTTTGAAGCTCCGATTTCAACGTTTGACTCAGAGACTTACCAATGTACTTCCCTATATCCAAAAATATGAAAACACGGAGGATTGAGAGCAGGAAAACATAACGGTCAACCATTAAAATCGGGTGTTTAGATATTTTCCACTAAGATGTGACCTGGCAGATCGATTGCGTTTTAATATGAGAATCGCGATTTAACTAAACCTAAATTTTCATCCGTGATCTTGATGAGATGATTGTCGATGCTGCAGCCTTCCGGTCTTTTATAATCATAGAACGTTAAAAAAGAGGAATTGACATAACCAACTGTGACCGATTTCGCGGGGATTCATTACCATAGCGGAAAAATTCCACCAATAAATTTAGATAGAATTTTTTCCTTTATTTAAATGTCTCATTAATGAAAAATGTCAATAAAAATAATGGCATAAACTGATATTATTTTTTTCTATTACAGTGGTGATCATCTCCTCCCCCCCCCCTCATAAAAAATCCTCATACTTTAACATTGACCCCCCCCCTCCACCCTTCTTAAATAGAATATCAATTGTAAAATATATTCTAATAATCTACTGCACATTCAAAAGATAGCGAGTTGAGCATAGCGGAATGAGTTCTTATTGCCCTTATCTAGAATTTAAAGAAAGGAAACACAGGAACATTTCTGAAAATTCAATGTTGAAAAAACTTGAAAGTGATATTAAAAGAATCAAGATTTACAAAAGATAGCGAGTTTAGTATAGCAGAATGAGTTCTTATTGCCCTTATCTAGAATTTAAAGAAAGAAAACACAGGACCATTTCTGGAAGTTAAATGTTGAAAAAATTTAAAAGTGATATAAAAAAAGGAAATATTAAGAATTTAAAAATCCCCCCCCCCCCAAAATGTACTTTTTCTCATATTCCCCCTCTCCCAAAAAAAAACTAAATTATATGACGTATCTTGCATCACCAAACCCCTTTCTAGGCACCCCTGTTCTGGTAGAAGTTTACTTCGGTGGTAGTAGTTCCGCTACATTATGACAACTATCATAAACTTGGCTAAATTAGCACCAGTAAAAATAAATGGATTTTTTAAAATTATATTTGTGAGAATGTTTTTGAGACTTTTACAAAGGTTGTTCTATTAATTTAGCTGATACATAATGCAAATTATATTTTGACTGTTTTCATGCATGCGCAGAAAAAAATGTTTTAGTAAACCTGCTCATTTTTCATACAATTTTTATTAATTTTTAATTCTGACTACAGGGTTCTGTTTACATAATAGTATTTGTCATGTTTTCTGAAAAAAAACTTTTTTTATATTAAAAATTCTGCAAATTAGAAACAAAAAACTTGGCAAAATTTGGAACTGTATTTATAAAAACCTTAATTTATTTGCCACCCACTGAAGCACAAGTCAAATTTAGCACATTCAACAAATAACAATAGCATCAGCTGATCTTTGTTCTGCTGAAAACATCCAAGAACAAAGCTAACAATTACATCTTAAACGAAATGCTTAACATCTTCTCGGATTTCGGACATTTTTGCCCCACACCATGCATACCTGCACCGGTTTTGCATGAAAAACCACAAAGCTGTCCACAGAAATATGTAGACGGACAAAGTCTGTCTAATGCCTTCGAATTTCGACAGGAATTCGCTTGATAAAAGGGGTATCAAGCCGATGAAATTTACGAATGTCATAACGTACGCTATAAATGCGATGAAAGAAACTGCGTTCTCAATTTCATGATAGATTTCTGTTGCGTTCGTCAAAACGGTCAAAAAATTCATGCAGTGAGATATGTTTTGGTGTAATGTATCTCGAAGCTTGACAACTATTTCTCTGAAAATCTGGACATATTTCAGGTATAGAATTATCAGCAAATTCAAGGTTAGACCGGGAAAAATAAAAAAATGCAATGAGTATAAAACTTTATTCACGAACATTAGTCCATTTAACCCATTAACGCCCGAATTATTTTCTTCGCTAAAATTTAAATTTTGTATTTCTCACCACTTTTAAAATCAAATTAACTTTTATCTAAATTTATCGAGGATTCTGTCTCGTGAAAGAAGGTATATATTTATGTTTCTCTTTACTGGTGGGAAAACCGCTTTCTTGCTGTTTTTGTAACCGTCCTCAAAAGAGGACGCTGGGCGTTAATGGGTTAATAACGGCGTATTTTCTGGAACAGCTCTGTTAAAAATTTGAAACTTTTGTTGTATCATCACGCCGCCACTTTTATAAAAAACGATTACTTGATTGTTTTATGGAACATTTTCATTGGTCAAAATAGAGATATTCTATAAAAGTGGTGGAGTGACGATGCAGCAGAAGTTTCAAATTTTTAAAAATATTGTTTGAAAAATATTGTTGCATAGTTGTCTGAGCGAAGCGAAGTCTTTATACTCAGAGATACGTAACGATATTAAAATTAAAAAAAATTCTTTCGTCAAGCAAATCTCAAAAAGTACTTGTCGGATTTTGATTCTGTTTGCACCAATAGGTACCTATGAAAGTAATCTGGTGAATGCACCTACTTTTAAAAATTAATTCCAAATAGTTTAAAAGTTATATTAAAAAAACTGATAAAAAAGCACAATTTATGTGCATACGTCACAGAAATTTGGTGAGCGTGATTTTCAACGGCTGGACATTTTCGTGGATAACCGAATCAGTACATGGAGTAATCATTTTCGCACTCAGAAATATTGGATGCAATAAAACATTTTAAAATTTAATCATGCAGGAAAATAAAACTGTTATTTTTTTATATTAAAAAACTAGCGGACCCGACAGACGTTGTCCTGTCACCGATAGACGTTGTCCTTCGTGGCACCCGACACCAGAAAATCAAATAAATGTACTTAAATATATTAATACGCACGATAAACACTACGCTCTTAATTTAATTTCTTATTACAATTATGTAAGGAAATTATTTTTCACTCTTCAGTATTTTTTGAATTCGGTTCAATTTTTTATAGAAAAGTTTATTTTTCCCTTTTTTGTTAAAAGTTAACGATTTTCTGAAGTCAGTTAATCAAAATTATAATACAGGCTATATTACTGGAAAGCATACACTTTGACAGGAGCAGGGTTCGAACACGCGATCTCTTTCTTCGAGAAGCAGAGCTTGGCGATCGAGATCTGGCGCCTTAGATCGTTCGGGTATTCCGTCCGCACTCTATTCATCGAACTTATTCAACACTTTTAATTAGCGAAAAATCACTAACTATTAGTTTTTGCCTAGTTACTAAAAAATTACTGAATCAATTTCGATGAAATATGAATCTAAATCATTCTCGAATCCAAAGGAACGCACACACAAAATTTCATCAAAATCGGTCCAGTCGTTTAGGAGGAGTTCAATTACATACACACGCACAGAAGATTTTTATATATAAAGATGAGCATTGAAAATTTTAGGTTTTTGCGCCGAAGACATCACCAAATTAGGAAAATGTGAATTATCTCACGAACTACTGGATTTGAACGAATTTGCTTAGTACCATTCGATTCAGAATGAAAAAATGCATTAAAATATGTTATCAGTTGAAAAATAAGAACAAAAGCCGATTGTTATGGAATTTTTTAAAAGTTCGTTCTTTTTTCTACTCATTTTAGGGGTGGAATTTTCGAAAATCCCGTTTTAGCGGTACTCGATGTTATAAGAAGTATTTTTACCCCAATTTTCAAGATTTTTGGATCGCTAGATTTTTTTGTGCTATGATTAATACGAAATCCTGACTTTCTTTAATATATATAGCACTTTTAATTAGCGAAATATCACTAACTATTAGTTTTTGCCTAATTACTAAAAAAGTACTGAATCAATTTCGACGAAATGTAAATCTAAACCATTCTCGAATCTATTGGAACGCACACACAAAATTTCATCAAAATCGGTCCAGTCGTTTAGGAGGAGTTCAATTACATACACACGCACAGAAGATTTTTATATATAAAGATGTCATAAAAACTTTGATTTTGAGATTTTGTGATAATCTCTTAAAAGCACTTTTTGATCGCTAAAAGAATGTTTTACATATTTCGCGTGTGAAAATTAGAAACAATTACGTTTTTAAATAAAAAATTTCCTTTATGACATCATTTTCCCTTTATATTTATTTTAATTGCATGTTTTCTTTTAACTTATATTTTGTTTGTGTATGGAAGTCAATTCTCGTCACTAATTTTTCGGCACGGATACCACAAGCGCATCAGATTTGGCGCAATTTTTTTCAAAGCACATTTGGCGAAAACTCCCTTTTCAAATAACGCTTACATACACATTTTTAAATTATTTTCTATTTTCAAAAAGAACTTACAGTAAATAAAATAATTATAATAATTAATAACTATAAAAAGAAATATTATATAATTAAAAGAAGGAAGTGAAAGTAAATAAACATTTTATGAGTAAATAAACAAATAATAAATAAATAAAGCCGGGTTACCATCTCAGGTAAAATAATGCCATTTTGACGCCAATTATGTACCCTGGTGCATATGTGACATTTTTCCCCATTTTTCATCCGTTTCCTGTTGGCATACAACTTGAGAAATATGGAGTATGTATGCATACCTGGGAGCAATACTGGAATTATACATTGATTTTTTTTAATTCGATCCAAAAAGGGGCAACGGGGCTATTTTTTAAAGTTTTATACAATTTATATTGCATAAAGGAGCCACTTACCTATTTCTATATACCAGAAGAAGTAAGTGGTATGTAAAAACAATTATAATATACATAAATAAAATACTTGAGATACTATACTAGACATATAAGCACCGGGTTTGGAGAGATTTTTTATGCCAATTAGGCGAAAACATCGTTTTGATTACCAGATGCATATAGCATTCTATAACAACACGTTATTTATTTATTTCAAAATGAAAAAAAAGGAATAAATGAAACATTTCCTTGTTAAAACTGTTGTTAGCTTTCGTTTTTTCAAAAAACTAAAACAAAATCATTTCACCTTTTTTCATTCACGTATAAAAACATTTCATATTTATTTACTTAGAAGGTGTCACAAATAAAAAATAAATTAAAGAGTTGACATGTTTCGGTTCATTAATAAGAACCGTATTCATAACATATAAAATCAGTAGAAAATTAAATGACACTGGATATAAATATAATTTAAAAATCAAAACAAAACATTGCGCCCGCTATGATCGTGAATATAGCCATTGCCAACGCGGCATATAAATAATTTTGACCATATATTAAATTTAAAATGTAAACAATTAAAATTAAAAAGTAGAAAAACTAAATGACTCTGGATATAAAGGTAATTTAAAATCCCCAAAACATAAAATATTGCGCCCTCTATGATCGTGAATAGCCAATGCCATCGCGGTTCCTCCTATTAGACTCATCCTTTAAATATTTATTAAGTAATTCTAACCACAAACTCGGAATGTCATAAGAATAAGAATCATTACAAACTCTATCCCTCCTAGAATATATCTCTATGGATTCACGGATGATTAATTTTCGGAATAAACTGGAAATGAACACTAATCTACTATCTTTAAAACAAATTATAACCCCCCTCTTTAAAAACAATCTTGATAACGCAGTCTTATCCCTACCAAATTTTATGTCACATTCATGCTCTTTCTTTCTAACCCCAAACTTTCTACCTGTCATACCGATATAAAAATTAATATCCCCCTCTTCATTCTCATATGGAATTTCATATACCCCTGCTAGATCATCTTGTGGAACCGGATCAAAAGCCCTGTATAGAAGATGTTTTAACTTAGGAGGTGGCTTAGCAATTAATTCTATTTTAAACTTTTTTAATTTAGCTTTAAGCCTCTCAAAATTACCCTTTATATAAGGAAACGATAGTCTTTTAACCCCAATCTCTTCCCCCTTCTCATAGGCATTAGCAACCAAATTACAATTAACCTGAGAATTATTTTTATCCCTATAATTTTTAACCAATTTATTAATTTTATCCTTTTTGTAACCATTCAACTTAGCAATATTAAAAATATAATTCAATTCTTCATACAAAAATTCATCAGAACAAATAATAAACGCACGATTAACCATGAACCGGAATGTAGAAAACTTATACCCAAAGGGTGAATACGCAGAAAATGGAATAATATGTTGACTAGCTATATCTTTCCTGTAAACTTTCCTTTTTAACATAGAACCCTCTCTAATAAGCCACACGTCTAAAAATGAAATAGCACGATCATTTTCCAATTCAAATTCAATCCAATTCAATTTACGTTTGAATTGGAAAATGATCGTGCTATTTCATTTTTAGACGTGTGGCTTATTAGAGAGGGTTCTATGTTAAAAAGGAAAGTTTACAGGAAAGATATAGCTAGTCAACATATTATTCCATTTTCTGCGTATTCACCCTTTGGGTATAAGTTTTCTACATTCCGGTTCATGGTTAATCGTGCGTTTATTATTTGTTCTGATGAATTTTTGTATGAAGAGTTGAATTATATTTTTAATATTGCTAAGTTGAATGGTTACAAAAAGGATAAAATTAATAAATTGGTTAAAAATTATAGGGATAAAAATAATTCTCAGGTTAATTGTAATTTGGTTGCTAATGCCTATGAGAAGGGGGAAGAGATTGGGGTTAAAAGACTATCGTTTCCTTATATAAAGGGTAATTTTGAGAGGCTTAAAGCTAAATTAAAAAAGTTTAAAATAGAATTAATTGCTAAGCCACCTCCTAAGTTAAAACATCTTCTATACAGGGCTTTTGATCCGGTTCCACAAGATGATCTAGCAGGGGTATATGAAATTCCATATGAGAATGAAGAGGGGGATATTAATTTTTATATCGGTATGACAGGTAGAAAGTTTGGGGTTAGAAAGAAAGAGCATGAATGTGACATAAAATTTGGTAGGGATAAGACTGCGTTATCAAGATTGTTTTTAAAGAGGGGGTTATAATTTGTTTTAAAGATAGTAGATTAGTGTTCATTTCCAGTTTATTCCGAAAATTAATCATCCGTGAATCCATAGAGATATATTCTAGGAGGGATAGAGTTTGTAATGATTCTTATTCTTATGACATTCCGAGTTTGTGGTTAGAATTACTTAATAAATATTTAAAGGATGAGTCTAATAGGAGGAACCGCGATGGCATTGGCTATTCACGATCATAGAGGGCGCAATATTTTATGTTTTGGGGATTTTAAATTACCTTTATATCCAGAGTCATTTAGTTTTTCTACTTTTTAATTTTAATTGTTTACATTTTAAATTTAATATATGGTCAAAATTATTTATATGCCGCGTTGGCAATGGCTATATTCACGATCATAGCGGGAGCAATGTTTTGTTTTGATTTTTAAATTATATTTATATCCAGTGTCATTTAATTTTCTACTGATTTTATATGTTATGAATACGGTTCTTATTAATGAACCGAAACATGTCAACTCTTTAATTTATTTTTTATTTGTGACACCTTCTAAGTAAATAAATATGAAATGTTTTTGAAACATTTCCTGTTATTAAAAAAGACATAACAATCAATAAATGATAATATTTTTAGAACAAACAATTTATTATAACATTTATATGATAACCAGCATGTTAAGCAACTAAACGCCATTTTGGCATCAATTAGGTACCTCGGTGTATATAGGGCATATATGTGCCATATTTATTTGTAAAACTGAGCATGAAAGTTTACCAGGTGTGTTTTCATAGGCGCTTATATCTTTTTGCAACATAGCGCACCTTTCGAAGCTAAAACTGCACAAAAGAAAAAATAATCAATATTTGCAGCATTTTTTTTTTAAAATGTAATGCACATTTTGTAATCAGTAGGCTCGATAATCAGACCTCGTTTTTTTGCTTTAAAAGATGATATTTCATACGACGTCTTTTTGGGATTCGTCGTTTTCCCATATTTGATAGTATGTGTCTACTCGTTTTGTACCCTTTTTTGTAACTTTCTTCTTTATTAACAGCGACATCTGGATTTCCTATTTAAATAAAAATTCTTCGAAATACAAAGAATTTTTTTAAAATAAATAAATAATAGGAAATGCGGACATCTATTGCTCAAAGCACAAAATTTTTCCTATTGAGTTAATAAAAATCAGTAAAAACACAATTTTTATGATAATAAAAAGGTGACTTATGTAATAACAGAGTCATATATTATGTACACTACTGTGCGAATTAATTGGGACAAACATAAAATTTTTTACAAATGTTGTTTAATTTGTATAAGTTAACATACATGCTTTGTATAGCAATCTAATACGAAATATGTCCTCCTCTAACTTGAATGAGATCCTGTATACGTTTTGGCATGGATTCCACTAAATTAGAACATATATTTTTGATCTCGTCATCACGAAACCAAACTTTTATAGCATTCTCAATCATTCTTTTCTTTGTTGAGCAGTCCATTTTACTCACATATCTCTTTACAATGCTCCACAAATTTTCGATGGGATTTAAATCCGGAGATTAGAGAGACCCGGATTATTAACCAGGTCAATCCAAAATCGTTAATTTATGTTCTTGAAAAAATTTGTTTGTTAGCTTAGAAGTATGCCATGGAGCAAGATTTTGTTGAAAGATACCTACACTACCAGCGAACGTTTGCATCATAGGCACAATTTTTCTTTCTATTACAGAGATGTATTTTTTAGAGTTTATGATTCCTTCAACTGGTTCTAAGCTGTCAGATCCTCCAGAAGTAAAATAACCCCAAAACATCTGTTTCTGAGGGTGCTTAACTGTTTGTGTAAGATGTTGTTCCCAGATGGGATCTCCATCAGTTCGCCTGACAAATCTTGGTTGAACACTTGTACAAAAAAGTGCATTTCGTCGCTGGATACAACATTTTTCCAGTCTTGTGCAGTCCAGGATTGTTATTTCCTGGCCCAATCCAAACATTTTTTCTTCAATGCACGGGTTAATAACTGTTTTTTGATTGGTTTTCTTGCAAATCTCCCAGCACCAATAAGCCTTCGTCGAACTGTCGATGAATCCACTCTCACACCAGCAGCTAATAATTCTCTCTGAAGATCTGTACTTATTTTGCAAGGATGCATTTTACTATTTTGTACAAGAAATTTGTCTGTTCGAGGTGTGGTCTTGCATTTGCGTCCACATTTATTCTTTCGTTTTGGAGACAATGTCCCAAAATTCTTTTGCTGATTAATAATCCTAGAAACACTGGATTTGCCAACTCCAACTGCTCCAGCAATATCCCTATAGTCATAAAGTTATGCTGTCTAAGGGTAACAATTCTTGTCCTTTTCCTGGAAGTGATATCCATTTTTTTAAATGCGCATCCGAAACAAACAATTCACACAATCGACCACTCCTTACAGCAACTGAAGGGAAATATTTTCGACATGTCGTGATCACGTGATCAAACCGGTTTAGACTAGTCAAGAGCAGTGGCGCGTTGTAAGAAAATATAGTTGAAACCGGTTTGAGGCAGAAAATCCCCGAGAAAGGAACAATTTTCTTAAAAAACATGTTTGTCCCAATTAATTCGCACAGTAGTGTACGTTATGGATTAAGTATGAATATTTCAATGAAAAGTGATATTTCAAAAGTATTATGAAATTAGTTAAAAACCATTTATTTTAAACTAAATGAATAAAAGATTTATATTTTTAATGAAATAAATGGGATTTGAAAAATTATTGGAAATTTATCACCATAGATGTATTAATATTACAATCAGTACCTTGTATGCAAAATGGAACAATAACAATATTTTTTGTACCCGAAAAATTGCCGTTGCTTTTTTTAAGGTTAAAAAGTAGATTACGAAATATTCCTATATAGAGATGCCAAACCCTCGCTTATTGCATAACAGAATTTTCTTATAGGAAAAGTTATTTTTTAAATCCGCAGAATGTTCCAATTTAATAAAAGATTTTCTGTATTAAAATACCGGTACCCAAAATGCCGAAGACTTGGCAGCTCTGCCTATAACATTTTAATTAATCACGGTACTTTTTTTAATCGGATTCAAATTTAGTGAAGACAACGTTTTTTGGCCGAAAGCAGCTTTTTTTCCACATGTGTAACTACGATACAATTCCTTGATGTTGACTTATGCTATTATTGCTTCCTCTCATTTATTTATTTGAATTTTAAATAAGATGTGTTTCGTGTTTTTTAAATATACGAAAAAAAATGCATTTCGAGAGAGGGCGAAAAGGCCAATATTTGGCGATTTATTACCTGCGTTTGGCTAAGTGTCTTACTACCTTGTATTTAATACTCTTCACAATACTTCGCTGTTATATGGACTTAGGCGCTTTTATAAAAAGTTTGACGTAATTCGGGCTTAAGAAAGTGAGATTTTTACTGAATAATACAAATAAATGAAAAATGAATACTAAGAAATACTAATAAAAGAAAAATGAAGCATTATATTGATCTATGTATATTTAAAAATTCATCTGCTAGCACTAATTAGATAATTTATGTGCAGGGGTGGGGAAATTTTCCAAATTCTTACCAGCCAAGGATTTATTTCGCCAGCCCGCAAGATACAACACACGCAGTTGAAAATAGTTATGACAAAATCGCACGCGATTACAGACAAAATTATTATTACTACAATGTATTTTCATAATTCTTTTTTGTATAATATTAAGAAATATATGTAACGAAGGTAAGATTAATATTAGATAGAACTTAGTACCATACTTACACTCTAATAATTTGGAAAGTTAAAATATCTAGATTAAAAAAGTGTTTCTGATAATGTGCCTATTGCCTATAGTTTTTCAAAAACTAAAAATGCACTCGCCTTATCAGAAAATCCACTCGCCACTGGCGAGCAAAATGATGTATTTCCCCACCCCTGTTTATGTGTATATAATAGGAGATGAATAGCTTTTAATTCTGTATTTCTATGCTATAAAGCATTAACGTTTGTGTGTTTTTCGTTAGCATTGGGAGTACCTAGCCGATTTAAAAAATAATGTGGGCAAAAAATGTTGGTAACCATCTTTGGTGCAAAATATACTATATTTTGCGTAGGAACAATAATCACCATCAATGCACGAGCAAAAAAAGTTCTAAAATTGAGAATTCTTTGATGTTAATATGACTAAATATTTAAAATCTTTTTTTTTTTTTTTTTTTTTGGTGGCAACTTTTAAGATATAATATTCTTGTTATGAACGATTTCTAAAACATTCGACAATTTAATTTCACATATTAAAAAAAATTTTCTAGAAAAAGTTTTAAACCCAATTTATTGAGAATATTGCAATTTCTAGGATACTGTTGGGGTCAGAAACTATAACTTTGGCATCACAGTAACTTATAAGATGTAAGTGCTCGTTTAGGACAAATTTTTAAAAAAGGATTCCTTAACTCTTATCGACAACCTCATTGCATCCGTGGAAAACAGATATTCAACATTATAAACTATTCGGACGGATTTCACACCATATAAAATACACTCCATTTCTCTTCAAACATAATAGTTTATGTTATTTTATAGTTTCTCAAATCGGTGCGAAGCTTCTGTTTATGCTCATGACATCATTTCAAAGAGCTATATTTCCAATATAGGAAAATTTGGTGTTTTATTTTCTGTATTACTTTTAACATTTTGCATATTTCCAGTTTTATATCCATGCATGGTTTGCTTTTCTTTTATAAAAATAGTATATGCAACAAGATTTTGTAGTTCTACGATTCGATATTCTTATTTTCATCATTATATTTTATCACAATGAATGACCAATTAAAGGTAACATCTCATTTTCTTTACTTATCGCAAGTTATTAAATGTGTATTCTCAGCAATATCGCTCAGACTAATCCCTCTGAGGGAAGTCCTAGTTTGTTTTTTAATATTCACATTCTTATAAAATAAAATAGTTAGACTCAGTGACATAATAGATGAAAAAATAAAACAAAATGCACAAGAAGCAATTACGTATTTCCTAACGATTTCGTTATTTTTGATTGAAAGCTTACTGTCTCTAAGGACTTTATAAG
Source organism: Maratus speculifer (assembly GCA_964019185.1). Classification (NCBI taxonomy): domain Eukaryota; kingdom Metazoa; phylum Arthropoda; class Arachnida; order Araneae; family Salticidae; genus Maratus; species Maratus speculifer. The sequence continues at coordinate 97,538,479 of OZ025301.1, read as the reverse complement.
CACATAGAATCACGTTTCTTTTGCACAAAACAGATATCCGAAGGATTATGAGAGCGACATGGGAACTATGTTATCTAATTTGTAACCTATAGAGAAATTGTTAAACGTTATTGAATGATATAATGAAAACTGATATCAGCTAATTTGTAACCTATAGAAATATTGTTAAACTTATTATAGCCAAATTATAATAGGTAGATTGATTGTTGGCAGTGTTTATTTATAAACATGCCTTTCTTTTATTGAAATCATTCAACTAGTTATTAAAAAATAAAACACCGTAAGTTACGATTACGCCAACAGTTGTCAGGATGAGATTTCTATCCACATTAAACATCTGCCACCCACTGAAGCATAAGTCAAATTTAGCACATTCAACAAATAACAACAACATCAGCTGATCTTTGTTCTGCTGAAAACATCCAAGAACAAAGCTGACAATTACATCTTGAACGAAATGCTTAACATCGTCTCGGATTTCGGACATTTTTGCCCCACACCATGTCACGACGAAAAACCACAAAGCTGTCCCCAGAAATATGTAGACGGACATAGTCTGTTTAATGTCTTCGAATTCCGACAGGAAATCGCTTGATAAAAGAGGTATCAAGCCGATGAAATTTATGAATGTCATAACATACGCTATAAATGCGATGAAAGAAACTGCGTTCTCAATTTCATGATAGATTTCTGTTGCGTTTGTCAAAACGGTCAAAAAATTCATGCAGTGAGATATGTTTTGGTGTAATGTATCTCGAAGCTTGGCAAGTATTTCTCTGAAAATCTGGACATATTTCAGGTATAGAAATATCAGCAAATTCAAGGTTAGGCCGGGAAAAGCAAAAAAATGCAATGAATATAAAACGTGATTCAGGACCATTAATCCATTTAATAGTGGTGCTATTTCTGGAACAGTTTCGTTTGAAAAATATTGCTGCATCAATTGTTTTTGAACATTCACATCCTTATAAAATAAAATAGTTATGGTCACTGACATAATAAATGGAAAGATGAAACAAAATGCACAAGAAGCAATTACGTATTTCCTCAAGGATTTCGTTACTTTTGATCGACGGCTTACTGTTTCTAAGGACTTTATAACACGAAGAATAACGTTTCGTTTATATAACATAGATATCCGGAGGATTAGGAGGGCGATTTGAGAACACATGCTAGCTAATTTGTAACTTAGAGAGATATTTTTAAACGTTGTTAAATTATATAATGTAAACAAAGCGAATAATAAAAATAATACTTCAGTAAAAAATATCAAGGCTCTTTTGACCAAAATTTTACATTTGTAATGTCCTGATTTAGTAGGAAAGTGCAACCCAACTACCGTAAGAGTTGTCAAAAGTGGTGAAAAATCTGAGTACATTTTTTTTTCAAAAATTTTCCACAATATATATACCTATTTATATATATTCATATTATAAAAACTTAGATATTGCTAGAGTTTTACAGATTACAGTTTATTAAAGATTACTATTTATTATTATTTGATCCCTTAATATAACTCGATCGATTGTAAGATGTATACTTGATTATTGTTTGAACTTGGAAATAATTACATGCCGATAGAGTTGGTCTAAAGTTTTTTGAATATTAAAATATATTTAATGCCACAAGAAATCTAATTTTCATTTTAAAAATACTAATTTATTTTTAGTTTTGCATTTTGTACACTTATAAAATACAAGAGCAAACGTGTCATCGTATTAAAAGTCTTTTTTTTTTTTTTTTTTTTTTTTTTTTTTTTTTTTTTTTTTTTTTCCAATCAGTATTTAGCCGTGGGCAATCAATTATCCGCCGTGATGTTTTGAATACGTTACCTATAAAAATTGATGTTAAAAAAAAAGAAAGAAAGAAAAAAGAAGCACTACAATTAATCTGATAAAAAATAAAAACTTCCCAGAAACTTTTTATATTGAATATGGATTATAAATGCGATTCTATTTTTTTTTTATATATATAATATATATATATTCTTTTAATCACTCTTTTTATTTATCTATAAATCTTAATTGTAAACAAAGTTTCAGAAATATTCTTTTACATTGAATTTTAACGCACAAACACTTTACTATTAAATCACTAATTAGATACTTCACTAGAAAATATCAAGTTTCTTTTGACCAAAACTCTAAGTAGCTCTTTTACTAGAAAAAACTATAATTCACGTATAGTGAAATGAATCAATCGTGACAACCTGTAAATTTAAATAATTTTTAAAAATACAATTTATTATTAAATAAACAACTGAATATTCGATGCTTCATCAAGAAGTACAGTCCAACTATATTCTTTTGACCGAAATTCTAAATTTCAAATCATTTTCATCTTTATTGGAAAATTAGTCCAACTGCAAAGAAAATGAATGAAAGTGGCAATATAATTTATCGTCAAAATACCAATTGATTACGTGGATATTTCATCAATAAATATCAATAATTAAAAGAATCGACCAAAATTTTAAATTTCAAGGGGTTTTGATTTATCAGAAAAATACAGTCCAACTGCAACCAAAGTAAGTGAAAAGTGTTGAAACATATGAGCGGATTTTCACCAGAATTGTTTCCAAAACTATCAAAAATTTTCATGCATATCTATAAAAAAAATTGTTATAAAAATTTGGAAAGTCGTATAATTTTATGGATTATAATCTATTGTTAAATCATCAGTTTATTTCCAACAAGAATAAATATCAAGGTTCTTCTGAATTAACTTTTAAATAGCTTGACTTGTCAGAAAAGTACAGTTCACCAGTACTAATAAAAAGCAACAATTTGAAAGTTTGCTGAATTTTACTAATTATAAAAGATCATCAGTTATGCTGGTACTTCACGAAAAATGAATATTAAGGTTCGTCTGAATTAACGGTTAAGTAGCTTGATTTATCGTAAAAATTCAGTTCAGTCGTACTAATTAAAATTGACAACTTGGAAGCTCACAGAATTTTACTTATTATAACAAATTACCAGTTGAGTACACTGATACATCACCAAGAATAAATACCAATGTTCTTCTGAATTAACCTTTAAATAGCTTGATTTATCAAAAAATAGTTCAATCGTAGAAATCAAAAGTCACAACTTGGAACTTTTCAGAGTTTTATTAATTACAACAGATAACCAGTTATGCTGATACTTCACAAAGAATAAATATTAAGGTTCTTCCGAATGAACTTTTAAATAGCTTGATTTATTTTAAAAGTACAGTGCAATCGTACTAATTAAAAATGATTGAAAATTCACAGAATTTTACTTTTTATAACAAATCACCAGTTGAGTACACTGATACTTCACCAAGAATAAATTGCAAAGTTATTCTGAATTAACTTTTAAATAGCTTGATTTATCAGAAAATAGTTCAATCGTAGTAATCAAAAGTGACAAGTTGGAACTTTTTAGAGTTTTATTAATTACAACAGATAACTAGTTATGCCGATACTTCACAAAGAATAAATATTAAGGTTCTTCCGAATGAACTTTTAAATAGCTTGATTTATTGTAAAAGTACAGTGCAATCGTACTAATTAAAAATGATTGAAAGTTCACAGAATTTTACTTTTTATAAGAAATCACCAATGATGCTCATACTTCACAAGGAATAAATACTAAGGTTCTTCTGAATTAATTAACTTTTAAGTAGCTTGATTTATAGTAAAAGTACAGTCTAATCGTATTAATTAAAAATGATTGGAAGTTCACAGAAGTTTATTTTATATAACAAATCACCAATTGAGTACAGTGATACTTCATCAATAATAAATATCAATGTTCTTCTGAATTACTTTTAAATAACTTGATTTATCAGGAAATAGTTCAATCAAATTAATCAAAAGTGACAGCTTGCACGTTTTCGGAATTTTACTAATTATAAGAGATCAGCAGTTATGCTGATACTTCACAAAGAATAAATATCAAGGTTCTTATAAATTAACTTTTAAACAGCTTGATTTGTCAGAACTTACAGTTCAACAGTACAAATCAAAAAGGACAACAGGGAAATTCATGATAATTCACCTATTATAATTTTTTTTTATGACGCATTTTATTTGAATGAGATTATACTTTACTAAGAATTATCAGAATTTCAATTATTATTAATAAGAAACGGTTATTAGAAATGATTAATCAGAATTTAAAAATTCGATGGCACATTTCTCAGAAAAGTACAAATCAATTGCAGTGAAACCTATCAAAATTGGTCAAAAATCCAAACATATTTTCATCAAAATTGTTTCTAATTTCTTTATAAGTTTGCTTAATATATAAGTTTTATATATTAATTAAATAAAAGTATAATAAAATTTGCTTTATGACAAATTGGAAATGTACAGAATTTTATAAATTACAATACATTATTAAATCACGAATAGAGTAAGTTGTACGATACATTATTTTCTCTCTATTACGGAATTAAAATATTTAATAAGTTTATTAAAAATTAAAATAAAACGTAAAATAATTGAACACTGTTATATATATCTTTTTCATATACAAGGTAAACAACAGATTGAAGTGATTGTTTAAAGTCATGTTCCACATTATTTAAAGATTGGCCGCAGTTAATTTCCTTTGTTATTATTTTTATGTTTATATGATTTAACTATAAAAAACTGCATGAAATATAAATAAAAATACAACAAATTCATAAATATCAAATTACAAGAATAACTAAAATTTGTATATGAATAAATAAATAAATAAATAAACATTCTTACAAGTATTTTTTTCTTTAGATGTATATGGCCCGTACATCGTATGGGCAAGAACAGCTTGCTTAATCATCATTAAAAGCCTTTTGATACCATTAATTGTTTTAGTTAAAATTTCATACTAATTGATGACATAAATGTTTAGATTGAATATTACAAATATTTTAGCTTAAAAAAGTGGTGTTTTTCCACTTTTTCAATTTACTGTCAAAAAAAAAAAAAAAAAAAAAAAAAAAGAATTAGTTAAATTTTTAAACAGTATGTTGAAGAGAATGTTTGAAGCAGTGACGTATTCAGGGAGTGGGCTGATAAAGCTGCAGCCCCCTCCGAAATTAAAAAAAAAATATTACAAAAGTTTTTAAAGTGTAATGAAATCTGCTGAGATTGAATTCAAGATGAACTAGAAAAATATTCCGATTTGGCAAGTTTTTAAAAAAATTGTTTTTTCGCAGAGTCCACAAATTAACAAATTCAGCCAAGTTTCCGATGTAGACAGGCTCTCTTAACACACCTTAAAAAATATACTAGTTAAGACAAAAGTCTGTTTAAAACGAAAATCCAGTTCTACACAATTTCATCTTAGCAAGTTTAATTGTTTGCGCTGTTCAATGTTACCTGCTATGATAAAAAACCTGTTTAAAGCGGAAATGTTCACGCTTTTGTGATTTCCTTTCAGGAATTTTTACTGTATCTCATTCCCCTACGAAATGATAAGTCTAGATACGCCACTGGTTTGAAGCAATGTAGCAATTACTTAAAATGTAGATATATTATTCGTAGTTAATTTGCCGTTATTTTTATACCCATGCAGTTTAACTATTAAAATAATTTATTAAGTATCAGCGACTACAGTAGCGCATGCTTGGTTTCTATATATGATCCAGTCATTATTTCATCGTTTTATAAGATAACGTAAATACATTTGACACAATTTATAGTTAATGTATTCGATTATGGCTTGTATAAAATAGTTATTTAAAAAGGAATCGATAAAAAAATAATAAAATAACTAAAATCTGTCATACCATGTGAAACTAGATGATAAAAAAAGTTAGTTATTTGTCCAAGATCAACGGTTACATATTGATTTCCAATGCATGTTACTAATGCTTTAAGCTTTATTTAAATGTTAAAGAAACTTTTATCGTTAAACACAACTCGTATTTCACTTTTCCATAAAATGCATAATGTTTTGCAGAAAATCTTTCGATAATATATACCTTTTACGAAAATAAAATCAATTTAAGTATAAAGAATGGATAAATATAACGAAAACAACCAGGTTATATGATGAATAACATTTGATTTTTCGCTTTATGCCGATTTTTCATACACATCAAATGAACGGTAAACTGCAATAGATTGGGGACAATAAGATGTGAATAAGTAAAATAAAAAGAAGCAATATTTTTAAAGATAACAGCTTTATTTAAACAAAACTAGTCAAAATTACCAATCCGAAATTTTTTTTCTATTTAACACAAAATTCTATTATGTGCAAAATTCTTTTATTTTACACACATTATTCCAGAGTTAAATAGCAATTTATGCCCATCAATTGAATTCTAAAAGTATGGAATTCCGTGTTTTAGTTCTTGAGATATGACTATCGCTAAAATAGTGTAAATCATACAAAATATAGCAAAGCAGCACATTTGTTGGCATTTCACACCAAAACATAATCAGCAACAACTTATATCAACGCCTGTCGGAATCTGACATTTTATGAAAATCCCTGCATTAGTTCTAGAGATAGAATTATTGTAGAAAGGCTTCGTCCCCCCCGCCCCCCCCCCACACATTCATTAGAATATACTATACATAAAACTGTGCATGGATTTTTAGATGTATGAGATTTTATATTTAATATGATTTATTTTTATATCTCATGTATATTAAACAAGTTGGAAATTGCACGTGAAGCACAGCAAATGTGATGTATTCGTAAGGTAACGAAGTTTTAAAAATATCACTCTCATATATCAATCTTATGAAATTGTAAATAGTAGTTAATTACAATTAAGATGCGCACCAAACAATATTCTCCGTATACCATTATGCAACAAAATACTTTTGAGTGGCCTTGTAAATCAATAACAAATGTTCTTTGCTCTACAGATTATGCAAAATGTATATTATAATATGTACTTACTAGATGCATATCAATTTTATTATGTTCGAATGTGTGTAACACCATTAGAATACATTTGGAACATTTTTCCCCATCGCCCATAATGTAACGGAATACTTTTGATTGTCCCTGTAATTGATCTATGCATCTGATTTTCATAAAATTTGAAATGACGCGACAAAATTATGTCATAATCATTGACCGTAATGTAATGGAAACTTTTGATTGTTCCTGTAATTGATCTATGCATCCGATTTTCATAAAATTTGAAATGACGCGACAAAATTATGTCATAATTATGTATTTTAAATTTCAAACAATTAAAATGCATTTGAAACTTTTTCCCCATTGACCGTAATGTAATGGAAACTTTTGATTGTTCCTGTAATTGAAAATGATCTGATGAAAATGCATCTGATTTTCACAAAATTTGAAATGACTCGACAAAATTATGTAATAAGTATATATTTTAATTTTCAAACGATTCGATTGGGTAGTTTTTGCGTTGTTATATGCCGACGGACGGACAGACAGACGGGCAGACGGACGGACTGAACGACAACTATAGGTGCTACGTATTTACATAATTATGAACGCGCCTAAAAATGAATTAAATTCGACAAACTCACAAATTATTTTTTTTAATAACTATAAACTTTTACATTAAGTGCATGAACAAAAATATTAAATAAAACATGGAAAAAATTTCAAACCTCTATCTAAATTAGCAAAAAAGGCCTTAGTATTTTTCGAACAAGAAAGTTAAAAAATATATGAACATGGCGAAAAATTAGCTTAGAATTTTCATTTGTATGAGTAACTGCGCTGAATCTATCAACACAATTTACAATATCACAATTTACAAAATCTCGCGATATACTTGTCTTACAGGTAAAAATTAGGTGTCAAAATATTCATACTTAAAGAAACTTTCAGTTAATATTTAAAGAGTGAAAATCGATATTTTGATTAATTTCGAGGTACATAATCAGCACAATCACAAACACATAATCAGCAACAACTTATGACAACGCCCAACAGAATCTGAGGTTTGGTGAAAATCCGTGCATTAGTTTTTGAGATTGAACTATTGTAGAAATCGTGGAAAATGTAGCATACCAGGGATATCTGTTGAGCAAGTTACACCAGAACACAATAAGCATAATATTTATCAAGGTATACCTGCATCTGAAATGTGATGAAAGTTCGTACATTAGATCTTGGGAAAGACGCATGCCCTTATTTAAATAACATTACAATGATTCGAAAGGGCTCCCCTAATTTATCTTTGCCCAGGGCCCCAATTAGTCTTAATTGGGGTCCGAGAAAGAAGTATTGCGAAAATTGTGAAAAATTCAACATAGATGCGCCATCTATAAAGAGATTGACACCGAAACGTAATCAGCACCGATTCATATCAAAGACTAACTGAATCTTAAGTTTTATGAAAATCTGTGTATTAGTTCTTGAAATAGAGCTATTGCGAAAATCATAAAAAATGTAGGATAACAGGACCACTTGTTGGGCGATATACACCAAATTAATCAGCACCAGCTTACATCAAGGTCTAACTGAATCTAAAGTTTTGAAAAATTCTTTTCTTGATTTGAGCTAGAGCGCAAACAAATTTTTGTCACATACAGACAGACAAATTCACAAACTCGCAGACAGACTGACAGACAGAGTGACAGACAGACATTTTCTAAAATTGATAAATTCGTCTTCACAATCGTCAAAAACGTATAAATCTATCGAAAATTGGAAGTCGAAAATTTTCACGAATCCAATATTTTGTTCTTGTACAGATAGAAGAAAGTAATAACCATAGGCGTAGGAACCGGGGGAGCTGGGGGAGCTGTGGCTCCTCCTGGGATATTTCAGACAGGCTCAGCTCCCCCGGAAGAAATTAAAAAATAAAAACTAAAGATAAAAATCTCCAAACTAAAGATAGTTTTAATAAGATATGAGCAGACAGGACATTCCTCCGCTCCAACACGATTCGAGCAATAAGAAAAATTGAAAATTTTCAGCGAAGCACTGAACCTTACTTCCAACGAATTAATAAAACGATTTAATCAAAAAACTTTTGACTCTCTCATAAAGATCGAATCCATACTCACAGATATAGCTTCAACCACGTTAAAAGATATGAAACAAAAGCTTAGAATACATGCAGATGATTTTGATTTGACAAACCTTTCTGCAAAGTTGACATTTCTACCTACACTAGTCCTGAACGGAACTGACCAAAATGCGTCATCGATCATAATTAGTAATGTCATTGCAAGAATTAGTAAAAAAAAAAAAAATAAAAAAAAAAAAAAAAATAAAAAATAAAAAATATTTTCTGAAGTTTATCTTTTGGCAGAGTTTATATTGGTTATTCCGGTATCATTAATGATAGTTCAGGGATCTTTCAATGCTCTTCTTCAAACAGATATACCACCATCAAACAATGGGTCAACATAGACTCAATCATTTGATGCTATATCTATAAAGAGGAAGCCTTTAAAACTGATTTGGAAGAGATTTGTAAAGAATTTGTAAGCAAAACAACAGAAAAAAAAACTTTAACTTTTGGTAAATGGGAGAAGCCTGAAATTTGAATATTGTATACGGGATCGTCCATAAATTAAGTGTCACCAAGTATATCGAATAAAAATTATTTAAACTGGATTAAAAAATCGACGATTTTTTTTTATATGCTTCTATTTTATGATCTTGTTTGTGAAAAGAGCAACAAAGAAATCCTCCGAAATGAATGAAATGAAATTATCCTCGTCACTAGCTTTTGAAAATATGCTCCGCAGTGGCGTGCAAAGAGAAAACTGCGCCCGTGGCAAAGTATTAATTTGGCGGCCCCCTTCCCCAACTTTTTCGACTGACAAGCCAAAAAATGGCGTTGGTAGTATCAATTTGGCGTCCCTTAAAATTACATGCGCGGGGGCCTTAGCACCCCCCCCCCTTTCACACAGCGCTAATGCTCCGGCTCCCCCTATTTTTTCAAAGTTCCTACGCCACTGGTAATAACTGTACATGAATAATAAAAAGATTTTTACTTTCTTTAAATCTTTAAAAGTAGAAGGAATCGGATTGCTGAAAAAATTCAATTTCCGGTTTTCGACGAATTTACAAGTTTTAGAGATCAGAGGTTCCAGAAAGCATGTTTTTATTGAAAATCTGTCTGTGAGTTAGTGATTTTCTGACTTTGAGAGCATAAGACAAAAATTTTGTGGGCGCTCTATCTCAAGAACTAATGTACGGAATTTAATAAAAATTTATATTCAGTTAGTCCACCACTTGGTGCTGATTAGTTTTTGTTATAAATTGCACAATAAGTGGCGCTGCTATGCTGGATTGTTCACAATTTTCGCAATATGTCTACCTAAAAATTAATGCAAAAATTTTCACTGAACTTCAGATTTAGGTTTACTTTGATAAATATTGGTTCTAATTATGTTTTTGTTTAAATTGCCCGACAGATGGCGATGCTAAGCTTAATTTTTCATTATTTTCGCAATAGCTACCCCCCCCCCCCCCTTCAAGAATTAAATGCACGAATTTTCATCTAAATTCAGATTCAGTTAGATGTCCAGGATATCTAATTTTAATTCCAAACTTGCAGTCTGCACCAATAATATTTTAGCGAAATTTTGCTTTTACGATGAAATTTTATATTCAGGAATTCTTAATTTCTAAAAATGTCGTTTGTAAATTCCAGTGATGTCGATGATTTCTCATTTCGGTAGATACTTTTAAATAAAGGCGCTAAAAAATTTGTCATAAAAAGTATACTATGTTACGTTATGCTCCAATTTCGACTATTACATGGCCATTTACCTTTGAAAAGCTTTTGTGAATCTAACATATCAAGAACTACACCTAAAGCTATGGACCGTGACATCGCACAATAAGTCGCTTTACTTCGACACTTCGAAAAACCACTAAAAAGATGCTACTGTAACAATATTTCTGTATCTGTCCATCTAATTTTAACCCGACTCAAAAAATTTAATAGCATCACAACGATACGCTGTTACATACTGATGACAATAATATTCTGTTATGATATTCTGGTATTAAAAATAATTCATACGCATCGCGTGGGAGAATTTTTCTTATAAAAACGAAATGAAGCTACGATATAAAAATATACTGCAACATACTTTAGATATAGACACTTGATTTATTTCGTCGCAAAATGGGAACTTTGGTAAGTATGAATTTTATCTATCTAAAAGAATTTTTATCTATGTTTTGCAAATGTTAACATGGGAAACTTAACTCTTTGTATCACCGTGTTAGCCCTTTATGTTCTGACCCTATTTTAACTCCTTAACCTCTTCAGACCTGAGCATGAAATAATTCTACAAATACAGTCGACTCTCGTTAATTCGAAATCGGATAATTCGAATCTTCGCTTAATTCGAACTAAACATGAAGTCCCGAAATTTTCAATGGCAGAATAACGTTAAAACTTTTCATTAATTCGAACTCATTTTCTCTTGACTTCGTTTAATTCGAACTAATGATAATTCCGATTTTTCATTTTTCTTTTCTTTCTCACGGATATCAGATCATTTGAATAACTTTTTTTCTTTGATTTTTGTGAAAATTGCTCCGAACGAGTATGCATATCATCCAATGCATTTGATATCCTCTTTCTTAGTGCCCCGTCTGTCCATCAGTAACGCTTTAAAATTTTCTTCCATTGTGCTTGTTTCTAATCTTGTAATTAGTTTATGTATTCATACATTCTAATTTAATATTAAGTCATATTCTAACGACAATAGACAAAATAAATTTAAAAAACACTATGACGTTAATTTCTTTGTAATAGTACCCTATTAAGCATGTTTTCTTCTCATATTTTCCATAATTCGAACTTCGGATAATTCGAACATTTCTTGTGGTCCCGACGAGTTCGAATTAACGAGAGTCGACTGTATATACTTATTGCTTTTGCATAATCGAAATGTTACAATAGATGACAGAAAGAGTCATTTTTATGAAATCAGTACTTTTGGGGACTGATAATTTAGGTTTACAGATATGAATGTAAAAGTACTAATCCCCTTATAACATCTATTTAACTATCAGTAATATAAATTTACGCAATAGCAAAACTAAGGTCTTTAAATAAATAAATGATCAACAAATCCTCAAATTTTTTTTATTGTAAAGAATTTAAGTTAAATATTCATGAATATTTCTTACTTTCTTGGCTACAATGTCTTGAAGGTATTTCCGAAACTCGGATGAAAATAATATTTATTTTATGAGTTAATATCCATCAGTGCTGACATTTATTGGTTTTGTTTTAAAGCAAAAAACATTCAGCTGTATAGAAGTAAAGTAGAAAGAAAAAAAAAAAATTGAACAGTTTAGTTTTTATGAGGAAAAGAATGCAGGTATACACATTTGTATACCTCAGGTCTGAAGAGGTTAAGAGTGTTCTTAAATCAAACAGGGCAACTTTGTGATATAAATTTTAATCTATTTTTGTTCGGAAATACATGAAACTAGTAGGCGTTGTTATTAAAAAACTATTTAATCGTACTCTTTTTTTTTTTTTTTTTTTTTTTTTGTAAAATCAAGGGATATTTCACAACAAGCCATCAACGTTGTCATTTCGAGCGCATTTTCCGGCGAAAGCAGATAAACCAGTCAACGAAAGGGACAAAATCGCGAGATCACGTGATCAAAATAGTTCATAATTCGGTTGGTAATTTAATTATCACAAAATGGTAAACTCAGTTCGAATCAAAATCACTTTCCATAGTTTGGCCTTCCAATTTTATATCTTTCCATTAAAAAATGAATTTGTAAATGTGTCAAAATGTTTTGAGCTTGTTGAACAGAGCAGTTGAGAACATCCTAACATATACGTGCCACAAAAAGGCTTAAGAAGCTTTTTTTTATCCCCAACAGTAAAATTTTACTGTAAAATGTGCCTTATTTAATCGGAGCATTTTCTCAATTTAATAAGACACATTTTTTTTTTTTTTTTTTTTTTTTTTTTTTTGTAAAATCAAGGGATATTTCACAACAAGCCATCAACGTTGTCATTTCGAGCGCATTTTCCGGCGAAAGCAGATAAACCAGTCAACGAAAGGGACAAAATCGCGAGATCACGTGATCAAAATAGTTCATAATTCGGTTGGTAATTTAATTATCACAAAATGGTAAACTCAGTTCGAATCAAAATCACTTTCCATAGTTTGGCCTTCCAATTTTATATCTTTCCATTAAAAAATGAATTTGTAAATGTGTCAAAATGTTTTGAGCTTGTTGAACAGAGCAGTTGAGAACATCCTAACATATACGTGCCACAAAAAGGCTTAAGAAGCTTTTTTTTTATCCCCAACAGTAAAATTTTACTGTAAAATGTGCCTTATTTAATCGGAGCATTTTCTCGATTTAATAAGACACATTTTTTTTTTTTTTTTTTGTAAAATCAAGGGATATTTCACAACAAGCCATCAACGTTGTCATTTCGAGCGCATTTTCCGGCGAAAGCAGATAAACCAGTCAACGAAAGGGACAAAATCGCGAGATCACGTGATCAAAATAGTTCATAATTCGGTTGGTAATTTAATTATCACAAAATGGTAAACTCAGTTCGAATCAAAATCACTTTCCATAGTTTGGCCTTCCAATTTTATATCTTTCCATTAAAAAATGAATTTGTAAATGTGTCAAAATGTTTTGAGCTTGTTGAACAGAGCAGTTGAGAACATCCTAACATATACGTGCCACAAAAAGGCTTAAGAAGCTTTTTTTTATCCCCAACAGTAAAATTTTACTGTAAAATGTGCCTTATTTAATCGGAGCATTTTCTCGATTTAATAAGACACATTTTTTTTTTTTTTTTTTTTTTTTTTTTTTTTTTTTTTGTAAAATCAAGGGATATTTCACAACAAGCCATCAACGTTGTCATTTCGAGCGCATTTTCCGGCGAAAGCAGATAAACCAGTCAACGAAAGGGACAAAATCGCGAGATCACGTGATCAAAATAGTTCATAATTCGGTTGGTAATTTAATTATCACAAAATGGTAAACTCAGTTCGAATCAAAATCACTTTCCATAGTTTGGCCTTCCAATTTTATATCTTTCCATTAAAAAATGAATTTGTAAATGTGTCAAAATGTTTTGAGCTTGTTGAACAGAGCAGTTGAGAACATCCTAACATATACGTGCCACAAAAAGGCTTAAGAAGCTTTTTTTTATCCCCAACAGTAAAATTTTACTGTAAAATGTGCCTTATTTAATCGGAGCATTTTCTCGATTTAATAAGACACATTTTTTTTTTTTTTTTTTTTTTTTTTTTTTTTGTAAAATCAAGGGATATTTCACAACAAGCCATCAACGTTGTCATTTCGAGCGCATTTTCCGGCGAAAGCAGATAAACCAGTCAACGAAAGGGACAAAATCGCGAGATCACGTGATCAAAATAGTTCATAATTCGGTTGGTAATTTAATTATCACAAAATGGTAAACTCAGTTCGAATCAAAATCACTTTCCATAGTTTGGCCTTCCAATTTTATATCTTTCCATTAAAAAATGAATTTGTAAATGTGTCAAAATGTTTTGAGCTTGTTGAACAGAGCAGTTGAGAACATCCTAACATATACGTGCCACAAAAAGGCTTAAGAAGCTTTTTTTTTATCCCCAACAGTAAAATTTTACTGTAAAATGTGCCTTATTTAATCGGAGCATTTTCTCGATTTAATAAGACACTTTTTTTTTTTTTTTTTTTTTTTTTTTTTTTTTTTTAAACCGGTGACAAGCATTAAAAATTTCGTAAAAGGCTCCCGTCGCGAAGGGGTTTAAATACCATTGAAATACTTGGGGTTATCGTAAAGTTTTAATTACAATCTGAGACCAGGGCCATCGCTAAGACTTTTTATTGAGGGGGGAGAGGACCTAAAATTTCCAAGTCAAATTTCAATATTTACCAACTCATTTTACAATTTTGCCAACTTATCACAATTAGAAAATGTAATATAGTCCCTATTTGTTAAAAGGTTATTCGTATTCGTAATTTTTGCCAATTCTATCAAAAATTGAAAATATATTATAGTTTTTATTAAAATTTTAAAGAAAATTTGCCAATTAAGTTTGTGAATTTGCCAAGTGTAACAACATGCACGAATGTTTGGGGGGGGGGGAGGCTCCCTCCCATCCCCCCTTAGCGATGCCCCTGTCTGAGACAGGTAACTGTTGTTTAAGGGTGTTCTTATAACAAAAAGGGCCACTTTGTGACACATGCATTAATTTATTTTTGTTCGGAAAAGCATGAAACTAGCAGGTGTTGTTATTCTGAAACTGTCTAATTGCACTCAATTCTGCTTTTTTTTTTTTTTTTTTTTTTTTTTTTTTTTTTTTTAAACACAATGGATTTTTCGTAACAAGCCTTCAAAGTTGACGTTTTTGAGCACATTTCCCGACGAAAGCAGAAAAACCGGTCGAAAAGCAAGAGAAAAACAGGGTGATCACGTGATCGAAATAGCTTAAAACTGGATAGGTAATTTAACTATCATAAAATGGAAAATTAAGTTGGATTCGAAATCGCTTCCATAGCATAGTCAGGCATTCCAGTTTTATATCTTTCTGTTAAAAAAATGAATTTGTAAATGTGTCAAATCGTTTTGCGCTTGTTGAGCGGAGCAGTTGAGAACACCCTTAAGGGGGTCCGGGACACATTTGAAAATAATTTTTATTTATTGAATTAAAATTTTACGATAATAAATCATATTATTTGGGTCATTCCATGGTAACTTACGTTACATTTCGAACAATTTACTGCAGTAATTTTAGTATTATACTACTAAAAAATATCCGAATGTTAAATTAACATGATTTGTCAATAAAACCCGTCTAAGGGTCAATTTGTATGAAAATAAAAAATGATAATGAAAATTGCACTTTATAGGATAACTTACATTCCTTTTTCAATAATAGCAATTACATAGTAAATAAAACTACCAAAATTTTTAAAAAATGACATTAAAACTAGGTAATTTTCATCTAAATTGGGCTTTGAATAAGTTTAATTAGCAAACCATGTCAAATTTACATTTTGAATATTTTTTGTGTGCATTATATAACTAAAATTATAGAAAATAATTCAAAATGTAATGTAAGTTACAATGGAATGAGCTATTTGTTATCAAAATCACATGATAAAACTTAACAGAATATTTTTTTAATTTAAATTAAAAATGTATTAAAAAAATTGGATAATTTAAAATAGCTATAACTCAAAATATAATTATATCAGAATTTTAATTTTTTTGACATTTAAATAAACAGAAGTATGTAAATTTTAATTTTGATTCAGCATTTTTAAAAATATTAATTTTTAAAAAATTAAAAATATTTAAAGTAAAAATTAAAAAAAAAAAAAAGATGCAAATTATTTTTTAAAAATCATATTTTCCAAGGTAAATATTTGTTTTAAATTTGCAGAATGAAAATTAAAATAAAACAATAAAAAAAAGAACACGTTCAAAGTTTGAATCATTTATCTAACACGGTTCTAGAGTTATAACAATGTAAACCTGAGAAATTGTGAAGAAACCCATCATGAAGAAAAACGCATGTAGATTGGAGTCAATTCGATAGCAATCATTACTAGAAAGCTAGATTTTGAAAACAAACCAAAACGAAAAAAATAATTTTTCTTCTTTCAATTAAGATTTAAAAAAAAAAAGGATTTAAACGTTATTATAAGCATAAAAAAAGTTTTAATGCTTTTTTTTTTTTTTTTTTTAAATAGAAAATTGGAAAATGTTTGTGTCCCGGGCCCTCTTAATTGTCTTTCGCACCACCTTTTTCAAAAGAAAAATCTTTTCGATGCGCTTTGAAGACATCTGCAAGAGAAATATACTACGAAATGTAATTTTTAAAGATTAGAACACAACTTAAAGATTAGAACATGTTTGTAATTTTAAAAGATTGTCGCAGTTTTGTAATTAACACCTTATGAAATCCCAAAGTTACACTTAATACACCAGTTAGCAATAATACAGTTTAGATTGAGTTACAGGTACTTTATTTTATCTTGTTTCATAAGCGGTATTGGTTGCACAAAACAAAAATAATATTAAAAGGATAGTTCCTTTTTCCTCCTCATTTCTTCAGCTTTGCTGATGTTGAAAGATTATGAAGGAAAAGCAGAGCCCGATCAGACTGAAGTTGGGCCCAGGGCCTGTTGAAAAGTTGACCCCCCCCCCTACCTTCCCGTTCCCGGCGATACTTTCAGAAAAAAAAAAGATTTTTTTTTTTTTAATAACTTGACAAAGTTGTTTGGGTGAAAGTTTCAAGTCTACAATAAAATTTAACTTACAAGAATAATCAAGAAAATGAATTACCGTTCACTTTCTCAAATAAGCATTTATATAATTCACAAGCATCTACCGGGTGTCCCAAAAATGACTGATGGATTTTAAAATTCAATAACTTGCAAACGGTGACAGCTATTTAAAAATTTTTGCAGGAGGGTTATGTTTAATGTCTGGAGTTTTTTTACCGTAATTTTTTATTTTAGTTCGCATCTCAAACAATAGGTGGCGCTGACGGCGATTGAAGGCCAGGTGATCAATGCTGAGTGAAGCGTCGACCAGGCCTTCAATCGCCGTCAGCGCCACCTATTGTTTGAGATGCGAACTAAAATAAAAAATTACGGTAAAAAAAAAAAAAAAAAAAACTCCTGACATTATACATAACCTTCCTGCAAAAATTTTTTAAATAGCTGTCACCGTTTGCAAGTTATTGAATTTTAAAATCCATCAGTCATTTTTGCGACACCCGGTATGATCCACAGTTTATGTTGCACAATAAATGAGGACATGCTTTTCAAAACTTAGCTTATCCAAAATCATAAATGTTGCGTTTTCTCTAATAGTCTAGTAATCATTTTAAACTATAATTCTGACATTGTAAAACCTTCGTTTCTATTGAATCCAATATAGACATAGTATACAGTTTTTGGCATTTTCCCCAAACTTGATTTTCTGGATATGGCAAATTTTGAAAATTATAGGTTCTCTCAAAATGAAAAAGGAATTTTACAGAAAAGTGGCTCAGGTTAAAAGTTTCCAAAAATTTTATTGAATCATTCAGAATATTTAAATTTCACGTTTCATATTTAGTAAAACAATATTATTTGAAGAATACTTGATTAAGGAAAATCAGCCACATAATTTGTGGGCCGCTGAAATTGGTGGGGCCAGGACCAAGGCCCCGGAAGCCCGTGCATTAATCAGGCCATGAGAAAAAAGTTTCTGTTAGAAAATACTTCTTTATTTCTATTGTAAAAAAAAAATTATATTTGTGTATTTTCTAATGGCCGTGCAAATACAACATTATCATTTTAGGGGGGAGGGCGGGTCTGAAAAATGATATCGTGAGACATCTCTAGGGAGAAGAGGGATTTGTCTTCTGATATTGATATCGCTTTTGATCCAATTAATTTGTTTTCAAACTTGGTTTTTGGTTCAAAACAGTATGTTATTGTTTTCTTAGTCTGTTATCTATTTTTATGAAAATAAAAAGTTTTTAATAAAATCACTAAATTATTATAAAAGTATTTACAGTCGGCTCTCGTTAATTCGAACTCGTCGGGACCACAAGAAATGTTCGAATTATGGAAAATATGAAATGAAAACATGCTTAATATGGTACTATTACAAAGGAATTAATGTTATAGTGTTTTTTAAATTTATTATGTCTGTTATCATCAGAACATGACTTAACAATAAATTATAATATAATTATAATTAATAATATTAATATAATTATTAATATAATTATATTATAATACATAAACTAATTAAAAGATTAGAAACAAGCACAATGAAAGAAAAATTTGAAGCGTCACTGATGGACAGACGGGGCACTTAGAAAGTGGATATCAAATGCATGGGATTATATGTATACTCATTCGGAACAATTTTCACAAAAATCAAAAACGAAAGTTATTCAAATGATCTGAAATCCGTGAGAATGAAAGAAAGAATGAAAATTCGGAATTCTCGTTAGTTCGAATTAAACGATGTCAAGAGAAACTGAGTTCGAATTAATGAAAATTTTCAACGTTATTATACCATTGAAAATTTCGGGACTTCATCTTTAGTTCGAATTAAGCGAAGATTCGAATTATCCGATTTCGAATTAACGAGAGTCGACTGTAGTTCTAAAATATGGAATAGCCCGATTTTTGACGTTATTTTTCTTCATAATATATGTATGCATATACATTCACTGTTCGAGAATACCTATGTGAAGTTTGTTTGAAATGAAGTTTGCGTTTACTAATAAATAATAGAGAATATATGCATATTATAAAATATGAAAATAAAGCATGTGAAAAATATTTAGAAAAGTTTATCGCAATTCCAAAATAAAATTTAAACGTATATTTAAATAATTTTAACACATAGTAATGGTCTGTTAATGAATTGCTGATTAAAATATATCTTTGAATTGAAATTTGAATGAAATACAGAGTCATGAAAAATCGAAGAGTGCGGAAAATAGGATTACAAATATCTCGCCAACTCATTATCCGATCGACTTCGTTTCTTATGCAAAATTTCTGCTATTTTATTGGCCTTTACATTCACTCCTTAAAATAAAAAATTTCGAAAAATTTTATGTACCTTCCATCAGAATTAATATTGCGTAAGTCCGAAAAAAAAAATAAATAAAAAATTTCGGCAAATCGAGGTTACTGGTATAAAATAGGTTTCTTCCCATTCTTATATACTAAGTAGACCAAATTTCAAGTCTGTCTCAATTTGGTCGGCAGACGGACGGCGGTTTTTTTTTTTTTTTACTTAAAAATACGTTTTTCGGAGTCTCTAATGTCTAAAATATGTAAACCCGCCAAAAAAAAAAAAAAAAAAAAAAAGAAAAAAAAAACACAAAATAATAATAATAATAATAATAAATAAATAAATAAAAAATTCTTTAACCTTTTAATGTACCCCCTTTTTTTCAATATGTTCTAAAATAACCTAAGTTTTTATAACTGCAACAACGATTGTTATTAATCTAATTTCAACTATCTGCCACAAATATATTAAAAATATGTATATATGAAAAATATGCATATATGCATATGTATGAAAAACGAAAAAGAAAAGAAAGATAGAATTAGCAATTTGGCGAATTTAATCGCTTGTTTACTCGTCAAATGAAGAATTTAGTCGTAATTTGGCGCAATGCCGAGCGACAGCGAGAACCCTGCGTATGATAAGTAAGTAATAAAGATGTAAAATAAAATAAATATTCATATTTCCTCTTTTCTCTTTATAGATTAAGGTAGCTATTTTCCTTACAATTTTCAACAATGTCTACTGTGGATTCATTGGAGGAGGAGGAGGGGGAGGAGATTTAGGAGGACTCGGCGGGCTGAAAGGTGGATTCGGCGGACATCGAGGAGGAGGAGGAGGAGGCGGCGGTGGAGGAGGACTAGCAATTTATCTGCCAGTAGATGGAGTAAGAATTCTAGGACAAAATGGAGGATTTGGTGGCGGCCATGGAGACTTCGGAAATCTTGGAGATTTTGGAATTGGTGGCGGTGGATTTAATATAGGAGGCATTGGAGGACATGGTGGATTTGGTGGCTTCGATGGAGGAAACTTCGGAAATTTTGGAAGAATTCGAGGTGGTAAAGGCGGCCTCGGGAATTTTGGTTTAGGCGGTGGCTTTGGACAGATTGGAATTGGAGGAGGAGGAGGAGGATTTGGAAATTTCGGAGGCGGCAAACTTAGACCAGGATTCGGCACAAATAAAGGCAGTGCTTGGTGATTTAGTGAAGCTGGAATAGTTTTCTTGGTAAGTTTTGAAAAAAATTACTTTTCAAAAGAAAAGAAAATTACCATAATTTCGTGTAGATAAGCCGCAGCTCAAAACATTATGTTTCGACACAGAAATTTTCAAAAATAAAATGTAACGTTTTGCATCGCGGTATATATTTAGCTTAAATTACTGAATGAATTTTCTGGGTCGAAAATGAATTGTTTGAACTGCGGCTTATCTACACGAAATTACGGTACTATTTTAAAGATGCATTTTCATATCATTTATAACTCTTTGTAACATATTTTATCAACTTAAAAATAACTAGCATTTGCAAAGTGCTATGGAAAAGTCTCGGAAATATATTTATCACAACTATCCTACATAAATCCTTGAATGTTATTTTTAAAATATGAAATCTTTTGCCATTGGAGGAGGAGATCGAATTGACGAAGTGCGATTCTTCCTCTTTCGCCAAGTTATCAGAAGGCTTTTGATACATATTTTTTGGAATGTTTAGGAAAACTAATGTCAACAATTATTAAATTCCTACTTTTTTTAAATATATATATAGAAACAGCCCTTTATCTCTTTCAATGGCAAGTAATTATGTTTTTATAATGTTAAATTCATATAAAAATTTTCAAAAATTTATTAAAAAAAAAAAAAAAAAAAAAAATGTGAAATTGTATTTTTTAAAGAAATGGGTACTACTCTGTTATCCCGTCGACCGATTTCGCCAAATTATACAAATCGCCAAATTAATAGCCAAATTATACATATTGACGTAATTTTTTTTATTTTAAATTAAAAAAAAAAAAAAAATTAGTAGAATATTAATAACAATACAAAGTCAAAATAAAAATCACTTAATGACGTTTTAAACACGTGTATCGTATTTAATGTCATTGAATTGACATTCATAATCATCCATTATTGGCATTTAATCTTATAATTTGGCGATAGTATTTTGGTCGACGGGATAACAGAGTAGTACCAAGAAAAGCAATATCGCCCCTCCCCCCCCCCCAAGTTAAATAAAAATTTATTAAATTATTTCAGTACAAAACTTGAATAAAATTAAGCGGTATAAAACATATTTCATTGACCTTCAAGGAATAACACTAGAAAGACGGTAAGGAGCCAATTCCGGTGTAAAAGTTCCATAAAAATTCCGGTGTTAAATATTTTTTTTTTTATGAAAATTGTGAGAAATTTCCCATCTTTCTAGTGTTTTTTAACCCCTTGCGGCGCGGTGGTATATCTATGAAACCACTTAATTTTAATTCCCAAACGCCACATTGGCACCGGAATTCTGGTAAAAAAAAATTACAGTTTGTTGAATGCATGAAATTTAGCTTTTTCTTATTTTAAAATAAAGTTGTTTTTAAATTCTGGTGTCAGTCATTAATTTCAACACTTAAGCAATGAATTTCCTCTGCGCCGCAAAGGGTTATGTTGTTTGTTAAGTTTTCACTATTTTAAGTTCAAAAAAAGAAAGAAAGAAGAAAAAAAAAAAAAAGAGCTGAATCAGAAAATTATTTAATTACTCTAAACAATACTTGAATAACATTAAGTTGTATAAAATATATTCCACTGCCCTTCAAGAGATTAAAAATATTTTAAGTTCAAGTGAGTGAGAGAGAGAGAGAGAGAGAGAGAGAGAGAGAGAGAGAGAGAGAGAAAGCTGGACTACAAAATTACTCTAGTGAAAAAACGAATAAAATTAAGTGATATAAAATACGTTCTTTAACCCTTCAAGAGATTAAAATTATTTTAAATTCAAGAGGGAGAAAAACTGGATTATTAAATTATTCTAGTACAAAATTTGAATAAAATTAGGTGGTATAAAATATATTTTACTATCCTTCAAGAGATTAAAATTATTTTAAGCTCAAGAAAACAAACAAACAAAAATAGATGCATTAGAAAATTATTAAATTCTTCTAGAACAAAAGTTGATGTAAGATGTAAAAATATATTGCATTTGTACTTCAAGGGATTAATATTATTTCAAGTTTAAGAAAAAGAAAAAAAAGCTAGATTAGAAAATTACTAAATTACTCTAGTACAAAACTTGAATACAATTAAGTGGTATAAAATACATTTCACTGCCTTTTTAGGGATTAAAATTATCTTAAATTCAAGGGAAAACAAGTTGGAAATTGCACGTGAACGTAGCAAATGTGGTGCGTTCGTACGATAACGAAGTTTTAAAAATATTCAGATCTTGCTGATATAGTAGAGCGTACTTCGGATACAGTATAGTAGTCGAAATCTTTGTGTTTCTGTAAATATGCAGGAAGTAATTTTTATTACACCTCAGCAACGTACATCTTATTCATAAAATGTGAAATAGTTGAATATAATTAAAACACGCCCCAAACAATGTTTCCCCGTATAGCATTATGTAGTGGAATACTTTTGTGTGGCCCTGTAATTTAATAATAAAAATTCTTTGCATCACAGATTGTACAGAATGCATATTTTAGTACATATTTCATAGATTCATGCCAATTCTATTATGTTCGAATGAGAGTAACATCATAAAATGCATTTGAAACTTTTTTCCCATTGACCGTAATGTAATGGAACAATTTTGATTGTCCTTGTAAATGATCTATGCATCCGATTTTGATAACATTTGAAATGGCTCGATAAAATTACGTAATAATTATATGTTTTAAATTTCAAACGATTAAAATGCATTAAAAAATTTTTCCCCATTGACCGTAATGTAACGGAATCCTTTTGATTGCCCCTGTAATTGATCTATGCATCCGATTTTCATAACATTTGAAATGACTCGACAAAATTACGCAATAATTACATGTTTTAAATTTCAAACTATTAAAATGCATTTGAAACTTTTTTCCTCATTGACCGTAATGTAACGGAATCCTTTTGATTGTCCCTGTAATTGATCTATCCATCCGATTTTCATAAAATTTGAAATGACTCGACAAAATTACGTTATAATTATATATTTTAAATTTCAAACGATTCGGTTGGGTAGTTTTTGCGTTGTTATATGCGGACGGACAGACAGACGGACGGACTGAGCGACAACAATAGGTGTTACGTATTTACATAATTACGAACGCACCTAAAAAAGTTGGATTCGGATCAGAAGAGAAAGAGGTTGGGGAATGACTTGAAGCCCAATAACCGTTTAACTGATAAATATTTTCAAATAACGCCTATATATTTTTTTTCAGGTCTTTCACAGAATTTCTAATTTTTTGTCACTGGTTTTTTAAAGCAGAAATTTTCGCCTAGTGGAATCAGAAAAATACTCTGATTAAATAATGCAAAATTTATAATAAAAATTTACTGGTGAGAATAATAAACCATGATTGGAATATGGATACCCAGAGTCCGACTTATGCAGGAACATATAGGGGCAATTGTCCCGGGGTCCCCTATGAGAGTAATTAGGATTTCAATCAAATGTTTAAAATTAGCCAAAAGTGATCAAAATTCACATCTTTTCAAACAGTAGGAAGGTATGAATGGTCTTCTTTCTCTATTTGGTTCCAGAAATCCATTTAACTATGCTAAAAAACTACATTAGAAAATTAATAATTAATGTTTTATTATAATAATTTAGTATTCTATAGTTTTCAAAAGAAATTCTTTATTAACTTTTCCCTCATAATATGAGAGGTTAAAACCATTAATTTTGATCAATTTGCAACATTTTTTTTTTCAGCCATCTGATAACATATGTAGATAAGCAAAGAGGTATTTCTGCCAACCAATCTATCATTTTTTAGGTGCGTTCGTAATTATGTAAATACGTAGCGCCTATTGTTGTCGTTCAGTCCGTCCGTCTGTCTGTCCGCATATAACAACGCAAAAACTACCCAACTGAATCGTTTGAAATTTAAAATACATAATTATTACATAATTTTGCCGAGTCATTTCAAATTTTATAAAAATCGGATGCATAGATCAATTACAGGGACAATCAAAAGGATTCCGTTACATTACTGTCAATGGGGAAAAAAGTTTCAAATGCATTTTAATCGTTTGAAATTTTAAATACACAACTATTACATAATTTTGTAGAGTTATTTCAAATTTTATCAAAATCGGATGCATAGTTCAACTACAGGGACAATCAAAATTGTTCCATTACATTACGGTTAATGGGGAAAAAGGTTTCAAGTGCATTTTAATGGTGTTACACTCATTCGAACGTAATAAAATTGATATGCATAAAGTACATATTATAATATACATTTTGCGTAATCTGTGGTGCAAAGAATATTTGTTATTGATTTACAAGGCCACACAAAAGTATTCCATTGCATAATGGTATAGGGAGAGCATTGTTTGGTGCGCATTTTAATTGTAACTATTTACAATTTTATGAGATTGATATACGAGAGTGATATTTTTAAAACTTCGCTATCGTACGAACGCACCTTATTTGCTACGCTTCACGTGCAATTTCCAACATGTTTTTTTCTACAATTATCTTGCTAGTACTTTTTCTTAAAGTTGTGACTATCTTTTTGTGATACCCTGTATACAGATGTGAACTGTACCGAGTACAAAATTTATGCATACATACAATACGTATGAAGTTTAGTACTAGCCACTTCCACATCATTTAGAAAAAAATTCTATCGATAGACAGAATGATGCAGGAACAGGATCCCCCCCCCCCCCAGGATGATGCTTGCCCCGGAGCTCCCCATAGCCGGGCCCTGTGGATGCCTGTATGGGCAAATCGTGATTGGCAAAAACATGTCACCTGTATGACGTACGGGTAAATCAGGGAAGCTGCATTTAGACCATATATTACATGATTTTTAACTAAATCCCCGAGTGCCATTATGAAGTAATATCTGAATCTTTAAAATTGTGAAGTATGCTAAAATACAGTCGAGACTCTATATAACGAAATCCACCGTTCCAGTAAAAAATTCGGTATATAGAGAAATTCGATGTATAGAGAATGATGCAAAAAATCGTATTTAATGTGTGAAATTTGAATAATTATTATTTTTGATATTTTGAATTAATATTTTGAAATGTTTAAAAGTAAATATTAACCTAACATTTTATTTCTTAATTATTTAAGCTGTTTCAAAAAAGAGAACAGACATTTATTTGAAAACTTAATGAAAATCAAATAAGGAAGACTTGCATTAATTTCAGACGAAGAAATCTGTGATTTTTTGTGTTTTTGATTTTAAATTTTTTACGCTCTAAGATTAAAAATAGTAATAATAATAAATGCTCAAATTTTAGCAAGGAATGAAAAATTGTAGTTAACATTTTCCTCCATTTGAATGCCTCTCATTGATTCCTCTCTTACATGTGCATCAATTCAATTGACTCTGTTTTTAGAAGGGTGTGGAAAGATGTGTGGGAGATGGGATGAATTCATTGGATTTAAAGAACAAGGGGAGAAGTAATATAAAAAAAACTCAGCACTGACGATAAATCAAAAAAAAAAAAAAAAAAAAAGTGATGGAAAATTGAGTCCATATAATTTTGAAGCCTTTTAAAACTGAGTAAATAAAGACCAATTTATGAAAAAATTCGTTGTATGGAGATTGATATTTCGCTATATAGAGACTGTTTTTAATGTAATCATGCGAAAAGGGACCCGTTCCTAATAAAAATTCGTTATATAGAGAAATTTGATGTATGGAGTTTCGTTATAGAGAGACTCGACTGTATTTTAGAAATAGTTTAACATTTTTAACTTAAAATATTTAAGCTCAAGTATTTTTCATTTAATTATCTTTTAAATATATTAAACTAATCTACAATTTTTGTTATATTTCGTATGAGCATTACAAGGAAGATATATGTTTGTGTGCATATAAGGAAAAGTATTAATTATTTTCCGGGGAAAAAAATTTAAAATTAAGAGAAAACAGGGGGTAAGAAAATTAGTCATCTAAGACTTAAAATTGAACAACTTTGTGATACTCATGGTTTAATAATTAAATAATGTATGAAACGTTATGAAAAATTCAAATAATTCAAATATATTATAAATAAGGTACCCTGGGGTAATAACGCCAGGCGGGGTAATAACGCCAAGTGCTTATATTTTGCATAATTATGAAATAATCAGGTAAATGACACCCATGTGCTCTGCACAGAAGGGTTTTGAGTCATATAAATCGCAAAAAACAGTTTCAAGTTAATTTGTTTCCTTTTTAGGTCTTATTGTTTTTACAAACAATTAAAATTAACGCTTGATCTAAAATTTGCGAGATACGTTTTGTGATGTGAAGACGATCTTTTTTATCCGGAAATACTTTGTTAATTACATAAATTTGTAGTGCATTTCATGTACTTTTAAAATGTTGTTGAAGATTTTGGATATCTTCTCGAGATAATTTGTAATTTAAAATGTACTGCGCAATAACTATACCGGGGTAATAACGCCAATCCTTGACATTAATACCCCGGTTGATTCCCTACAGTGGCCGAGTTACATCCTAAATACTGATTCAAATAAACACAGTTAAAACTGTGCAATGTTTCTCATATTTCTATTTAAGCGGTCTTTTTTAAGCAAAAAGAAGCTCACGGTGTGATATTCTTTCGCCTCATCCCCCCCCCCCCCCCCTCCCACATCACACCTTTATTTTTTTTACACTTTCATAAAAAATTGAACATTTTCAATAGCTTAGAATGCAATTTGTCAATTTCTAAGTTTGTAGAGTTTGTATTTTTAGAAATGGGCTATCTACATGCAATTATTCCATCTTATTTCATAGTTTTGTTTGCATGGCGTTATTACCCATATAGGTGGGTAATAACGCCAAATAGCATTGGTCAAGAAAAAACGCCATTACATTTTATGAATACATATCTGTTAAATTATTTTATTTTTTATAGATAGTCAATGAGTTGCTGTATCAGATCCTATATTTGTTTGAAAAATACAATCTAAAAACAAGCCGTGAAAATTGGTAGAACCTTAACGTGGCGTTATTACCCCAGGGTACCTTAGTTACTTGGTAGCATGAAATTTTAAGTTTCGGGATTTAAAATGAGTCTGATAAAAATAAAATTAATAAAAACTTTTCAATATGATTTTAAAAATTAGAAAATACAAAACATCGTTATTTTTTTAAAACACTGAGAAAATTCACCAAAATAAATATCAGTTCAATTAATTTTAACTATCCTTCTGCTAAAAAGCAAGCGCTGTTAAAATTCTTAATATTCTGCTTAAATTCTTTCAGATGATTACTTGAGTAGGTTAAACTGACAGAACCATGAAACGCTAGGAATCTGTTGGAATCACATAGATAACATTCAAATAAATCAAGTTTTCAAAAATTTATTTATAGGTTCTTTGAGTATTATAGCACTAAAATACACTATTGTTTACACTCTATTTCAGGCAATTTTTGCCGAAATTTACAGTAAAAATCTCAATGTTTGACTGATTTCAAAACTTTAGCAGAGAAATTCCAATATAGAAAGTCTTGAAAAAAAAAAAAAAAAAAAGCAAAAATACTTATGAATTTTTGGCATGAAAAGACAAACATGTTTTCACCATTTGCTTACCTGGTTTACCATTTGACATTCCCTCTCTCCAAAATGCAAGCGATTTTAACGAGTTTCGAAAATGCTGATTAAATGAGTGTTTAAGTGATTAATGAATTTAAATGATGAAACACTCTATTATTTTGTTTAAGTTTATATAATATGTTTTAGTTGTTGTTATTGTAGTTATTTAATTTTACATTGTTTTACTGTCTGTATAAATTTTTAAAGTAACTGTCTAAATAAGAAATATCTCCTAATACATTTCGACAGGTCCGGATTAAGCACTTCTGGGGCCCGGGGCTAGTGGGAATTTTGCCCCCCCCCCCCTTACGCTATTGGAATTCTTAAGCCTCCTACCACGATACTGAATGTTACCCCCTCCTCAAATACACACACAGACCCAGGGTCGGACTGGGTCATTGTAAAGGGCGCAGACCTTGAATTTTTGGAGGGCGCAACTTTTTTAACGAAACTCATTATTTTATCATCTTATAGGAAGCCAATAATATTCATTAATAACAAACATACTGTAAGAATATGTAATAGAACTTCGCTAATCTGAATTGGGACCGGTGCCTATTTTGATTACAAAAATTGGGAAAATCCGAAATTTCGATTTAAAAAAATTTTAGTTATAAGTACTCAGTAGCACAGTAAAGATCTTTTAGTCCTTTTTATTGGTTTTTTAATGCTTACAAAATAACTGTTTTTTAAAAAAGATATATAAAGTATATTTTTAACCATGTTGTAATTATTCTAGTATTTGTCATATTTTTATTTTTTTGTTTTATTTTATTTATTTATTTTTTATTTTTCTCTTTTTTAAATTATTAACTTCACGTAGATGAGGGCGCATATTTACTTGACCGAGGGCGCACCGGCCCTTGGGCCGGTGGGCCGGCGGGCCAGTCCGAGTTCGCAGTCCTTTGTTTTGTTTTTTTAATCCTATAATACAAATCTTAGATTTTAAATATGTATAATTTTAATTTTTTTTTTTTTTTTTTTTTTTTTTGTTATCTTTAATGGTGTTTTTAAATTCGCCTTTTTTCCGCGACCTTTTGACAAAATTTGCGCTTTTCCTGTGATCTTTTTCCGAAATTTGCGCTTTTCCTGCCACTCTTGACGAAATTCGCGTTTTTTCAGCAATTCTCTGCCAAAATTCATGTTTTTCAGCGATTCTTTGACGAAATTCGCGCTTTTTTCAAGCGATCCTCTGTAGAAATTTACACTTTTTCAGCGTCTCTTTGACAAACTTCGCTCTTTTCCGCGATCTTTTGACTAAATTTGTGTTTTTCCCGCGATCTTTTCAAGAAATTCGCGCTTTTTCTGTAATCCCTTGACGAAATTCTTTTTTTTTGAGGATTTCTGTCAAAATTCGCGTTTTATCGGCAATTTTTTGACGAAATTCGTGTTTTTTCTCGGTTCTTTGTCAAAATTAGCTTATTTTCGGCGGCGACACTTTTGACTAAATTTGCGCTTTTCTCGCAATTTTTTTATGAAATTTGTGCTTTTTCTGCGACTTTTTGACAAAATTCGCGCTTTCTTTTCGCGGTTTCTCAAAATTCGCATTTTTTCGGCAATCCTTTGACGAAATTCGCGTTTTTTAGCGGTTCTTTGTCAAAATTCGCTCTTTTTCCACGATTTTTTGACTAAATTTGCGCCTTTTCTCACGAACTTTTCAAAAAATTCTCACTTTTCTGCCGCATTTTGACAAAATTTACGTTTTTTTGCCATTCTTTCTCAAAGTTTACGTTTTTTGACGAACCTTTGAAGAAATTCGCAATTTTCCGAGGTTCTTTGTCGAAATTCACGTTTTTTCGCTATCCTTTGACAAAATTTGCGCTTTTTCTCGAGAACTTTTCAAGAAATTCTCTCTTTTCCTGCCACACTTTGACAAATTCACGTTTTTTTTTTTTTGCTATTTTTTCGCAAAATTTGCGTTTTTTTCACGATCCATTGAAGAAATTCGCGTTTTTTTCACGACCCTTTGAAGAAATTCGCGTTTTTCCGCTGTCCTCTGTCGAAATTCGCGTTTTTTCCCGATGATTTGACAAATTTTGCTCTTTTTCCGCAAACTCTTGATTATATTTGTACTTTTTCTGCGATCTTTTAAAGAAAATCGCGTTTTTCCTTCCTTCCTTTGATGAAATTCGCGTTTTTTTATGATTCTTTGCCAAAATCGCGGTTTTTTGGGCCATCTTTTGACGAAATTCACATTTTTTCCTCGACCGATCGACAAAATTCGTGCTATTTTCGTGACCTTTTTGACAAAATTCGAGCTTTTTCCGCGATCTTTTGACGAAATTAACGCTTTTTCCACAGCCTTTTGAAGGAAATTGCGCTTTTCCGCGATCTTCATTAAATCCGTTCTTTTTTTTGACGGAATTCGCGCTTTTTTACGCGACTCTTTTCGTTTTGTTTTCATCGCCACTTTTATTAAACCTGGAAATTTTCGGAGATACAGACAGCAATGACGTCAAATGGCAATTCAAGTTAAGTTGCAAAAAAACGGCGATTTCGCGCAGCTCTTACACCCCTGTAATTGTTTTAAACGAAACTTTGGTACAACTTAAGCCTCTGCTGAGGGCCCCTGACTGGTTGGGACTCGGGGCTGCAGCCCCCTTAATCCGGCTATGCATTTCGATATTAAATAATTTGTCTTCTTTGGAAACCATACTATTCCCTTGTCTCCGATACAAATAATATTGAAGTCAAAATGATAGTGTTCAAAATCGGATGAGTTTGAAGCGATTTTAGTCTATTAAATTTTGTTTTAAATTGTATAAAACGGTTGTAACATTTTATTATAGATACATGTAAATGTACATGACAAATAATTAGTTATAAAAGTGTATTTATTTGTGTAAGTTAAACTTACTTAAACGAGATCAGCATGAAAACGCTTTTCCTTAAAGAGAATTTTACATAAAAATATATAACTACACATTATACATAAATATATAATATTCCATCACCATATATATATATATATATAAGTAATTTTGACGTGCCTTGTTTTTAAGTATTTTCTTCATTTAATTTTGGTTTTATGTGTGTTGGTAGCCCCAAATTTGCATTATTTTGTTTTTTCATGGCAAATTTCGAAGATGAAACCACACACTTCATTTGTAGTTCCAAAGGGGCTTGAAGATTCTGCTTTGATTCTAAAATTCCATTTGTATTCGTTTTAGTTATTTATTTTTATTTTTAATTATTACTTTTTTAATTAGTATTTCAATGTGGTATAAGTTATTAAATTCACTGATTCATATATTGTAATACAATTAATGGTTTTATGTATATATGGAAAGGACATTTTATTGAGGTTCCCCTGGAAATATTTTATAAACACATACCAATATTAGAAGAAAATCCTATAATTTTTCAGATTTTTTTTGAGAAGGTACTTTGTTTCAATGTAATTAATGCATCTTATTGAGGTTTACTATGGTACTTTTGCTATTGAAAATGAAGTTTATAACATTTATTACATATTGAAACTGACATCCATCACCAAGATGAAATACAAGTTGCTTACTATAGAACATGATGAGCATAGCCTCTATTGTTCCTGCACAGGAACTTTCAAAATAGTTCAGATATAGTACTGTCTATGAGCGATAACACTGGTCAACAAAACTAAACTTTTCCTCTGCCACAAAATCGAAATTGTTTCTTATTACTTACCCATCATACGTAGTATAGGGTAAGTCTTGCAATAGTTTTGAAAAGCAAAAACATTTTTTTGACGGATTTACACGTTAGACACTGGCGATTTCGAAAAACATATTTTTAGAAAAAAATTTTGCCGTCCGTCTGTCTGTAACCGCTCTATCTCCCGAACAAACTGAGATAGAGACTTGAAATTTATTATGTACTTAGTATGTAATAATCGGACGAAGCCTATTTAATATCAGCAACCTTGATTATCTGGAACTATTTTTTTCGGACTCCCGAAAAATTCGTTCTGATGAAAGGTACATAAAAATTTTCAGTTTTTTTTATTTTAAGGAATGGACGTAAAAAGCAATAAAACAACACAAATTTTGCATGCAGAACGATGTCAATCGGATTATTAGTTGCGGAGATATGTGTAATCCTGTTTTCCACATTCTTCGATTTTTCATGACCCTGTATTTCTTTCAAATTTCAATTTACAGATATTTTTTTTATTGGAAATGAGACGCATAATCCGACACAGTAAATTTTTAGTTAATATGATTATTATTTTTGGAATTATAAGGATGTTTCTTTTACGCAATCTGGTGCTACTTGAGTATTTTTGCGTTTTATATAATTTGTTGAAATTGGCTCATCAGCAATTCATTAATACAGCATTATTATGTATATTAAAATTATTTAATTATGCATTCAAATTTTATTTTGGAATTGCCAAAAACAGTTTACACGCGTTTTATTTTCATATTTTATGTTATGATGGGTAAGTATTACGGTGGCACCCCAACGACTAGTTTTTTTGGTGTTTATTCCACATCTTATTTTAGACATTCATTTCTCCAGCACATCCAGTTTTTGAAATATAGTAGAACCCTGATAATCCAAACCAATTTTATTTTTGATGAAATTATTGCATTTTCGAAAGTTAAAGCATGTCTATGATATTTTCTGGATTACAGGATAAATGTCTGAAAAAAATATATAAAATTAGAACCAAATAAAAAATGGCAATAAAGCATGTTTTATATTCTTCGAACAGCTTCAATAGAATTAAAAAAAAAAAAAAATACTCAATGTAAAAGTACAGCAAATGTACACAAATATAAAATGAAAATGTACACTGTAGACATATTCCTAGAAGCCATCTTTAAAAAAAATCTTGGATATAAGTTTCTTTACCAGTCACTATAAAATTCTTGTGTAAAATGCAAAAAGTTTTTATTTAGTTAATAAAAATAGATTTTTCCTTTCAACAATTTTAATTCTCAAATTATCTATAGAAATGTGTTCCCACTTCAGCAATAAAAAGATAACTAAGCAATTTTTTAGATTTATGATTTTGAATTGTTTGTAATGAGTTGCTACGTAATTCCTCAAGTTCCATTGCATTATTATAAACATCTAAAATGATTAAACAAGGAATATTTTTTTTCCTCAAAAAGTGCTTGATTATCCCCAGCATACCATAAATAGGATGCCAGATTAAAAAATGTTTTCTGCCTTACTGAATACAGTAGACTCTCTCAAATCCGCACAGCTTGGGACCAGAGGTTTTGCGCATTTTAGAATTTTGCGGATTTCTGGTTATTGCTTTGTTTACATTTTTTGAAAAGTAATTTGAATGCAATTAATAATGAAATCAAAAGTATAATGAATGCTTACAATATTATAGAATATTAAAATAAGTAATAAACTAAAATATTAAAAATTTAGTTAATTTTTTAAATGATTAAAATACTAAAAGAAAAGGTCAATTTAATCATCAATAATGTACAATTAAATATTCATTATAAAGATGAAATGTATTTTTTCTAAATTAATCAACGAAACTTGCCTCAAAAAGGTACATTACTAATTCACATCAGGATGATAAAATAACAAAGCTGTATTTGAGTTTTGGCAGACTTGATAACTAAAAAAGCTTGATTAATACATAAATATATTTGGTAAGATTGTGATTACCAATGATATCAGCAATACCTTGATTTTTTTTCAGAAATAAATTATTCTTTCTTCATGAAAAACATTAATTCAATAACCTTAACAAAAATTACAAATTGAAAAATATATGGAATCGATATAAAAACTAAAAAAATCAAATTTTGCACCTTCATCTGAATTGAATGTTTCAATCTGTAAATTATGTGCGGATTTTAGAGAACTGTGGATTTTAGGAGTGCAGATTTGAGGGAGTCTACTGTATAATGATTTATAATTTTTTAGCATGCATTTTTTCTTTTCTATTTTTAATGAGAATTTTGGGCAATTCAAATTTTTTGTAATCTGAATAGGTACTTGTCCCAATTAGTTCTGATTAGCAAGGTTCTATTTTATTTGCATATTTTCATTTATGGGAATTTAGGAATATTTTTTGTACAATTACATAGCCTCTCTCTTAACCAGCTAACTTTTTCCCCACATCAGGCAAAATTTAGAAAAGAGAATGTTGATTTTAAATGGATACGCATAGACCTCCACCAGCACTGAACTGTGAGTACATTCCGGAGTGATTACCCCTGCTTCACTTTTCTGAAGCAATGAGATGTTCCCCTGGAAGATTCACGATATTATGTTTTTAATTGTCAAAAGTGTAACCCCCCCCCCTTTCTCCAGAACTCTATAATGTCTCATTTATCGGCAAATTGTTTTGTACAAACATTTAAAAACCTTGCAGGATGTGAATAGATTCCTATAGAAATGTAAAAGAGTGTTTTAAGTCTAAAGATCTCTAGCATGAAACATTACTTGACGAGAATATAATTAGGACTAACTAATGTTGTTGAACATTAAGACTATCCTGATACAGTTGAAGTTGACACTGCTTAAATTTCTCATATAAAAGGAAGGGGTAAAAGTATTAGATTTGGTGCTACACTATGTTGAGCAGCAGCTAACAGCTTCCTTGGTTAAGGGTCCTGTCCCTACCCGCAAAGACACTTGTGAGCTAATGTTATTCCTATGGTGAGGCATTCTTCTAATAACTCTTTCAAATTTTGTCATTTTTAAATATTTTTTTTTTTACATTGGATAGCTGAGGTCCCTTTCAAGATCGTTCCTTGAATACCTTTTCGATTTTGGTCACAGGTATTTTCTATAAATTTACTTTCGCTTCCAAAACCAGTTCAGAAAGTGAAAGTAACTTCATAAAAAATATCTGTGACCAAAATCGAAAAAGTAATCAAGGAGCGATCTTGAGGGGCTCCTCAACTATTCAATGCAAAAAATTGAAAATATCAAATTGTGAAAGAGTAATTAGAAAAATGCCTCCCCATAGGAATAACATTAGCCCGCGAGTGTCTTCATGGGCAAGGACAAGACCCTTAAACTTATGATGTTAAAAGAGATGGAGAGATTATGCTGCAAAAGGTCAGGTGTCTTTACTTCAATAGAATAAGTTCATTAACTTAAATTTACATAATGTAGAACAATTTCAACTTATAAAAGAGTGTGACATTTTCAAAAATACAATTTGTATTAAATATTTTTCATTATTCA
This sequence comes from Maratus speculifer, assembly GCA_964019185.1. Lineage (NCBI taxonomy): Eukaryota > Metazoa > Arthropoda > Arachnida > Araneae > Salticidae > Maratus > Maratus speculifer. Next base: position 97,503,111 of record OZ025301.1, on the reverse strand, counting down.
TTATTAGTGGTAATTTTTCTTTCAGTTCAATTAATTGCAATAAGTATCCAATTCACAATATAAAAAATATGTACTTTTTTAAAACTACACAAATTGAATAATTAAATGTATTGTGTATGTTTAATTAAATTAGATAATTCTTATTTAATTTTATTAACTTCTTTGGTTTAACTGGATTTCTTCTTAACCAGCTAACTTTCGGTCCCGTTTAGGCCATTTAAACGGGAGGCTAAAGTATATTCAAATTTAAGGCATAAAGATTACCAGATTTAATTTTTTGTTTTATAACATATTATCTAGTTTACTTACAAGGAAGGTCTCCATTGGGGGCATACTCAGAATTTTTTGAAAATAACACAAATTAAACTACTCATGTAGGTAATAAAGGATCAGTGAAAATTAGCGGCGGAATTACATTATTAGATATGTAAAAAAATAAAATAGTTTTGAATAATTGGCGTGAAAAGCTGAAAGCGACGCGGGATTTGGCGAGTAGTGCATTTCGTCGCCAAAAACAGACGATTTTAACGCATCTGAAAATTGATTTTAATTGACTTCACTGTTAAAAATCTCCAGCATTTACTGCAACGTCACTCCACTACTTTTATTAAGTATCTCTCTTCTGACCAATGAGAATGCTCCATAGCACGGTGAATTGACCGTGTCATACACTGTTAAAAATCTGCTGCATTTTGTTGCAACGCACTCCACCGCTTGTATATAATACCTCTATTCCAACCAATGAGAAAGCTCCATTTCATGGCCAAGTAACCGTTTTCTATACAAGCAAGGGATTGTGTTGCAACAAAATGCAGCAGATTTTTAACAGTGTATTTTTCAATTTGGAACAATTTTAATCAATTTAAATTGTGTTTTAAATGATAAAATATATTAATTTCATTTTGTTATAAGTACATATAAACGTATATGACAAAATTACACTTAAAGTAAAGTAAAAATGCAAAACTAAAATTATTTAAACTAAACTTATTTAAATAAATTGAACATAGAAAGTTTTATCTTTAAAAAGTATTCGAAGCATAAAAGCGTATTTTTCAAAATTTCGTTTTTTCGCCAACCGGGGATAAATCGCCAAATAAACGAAATTTTTATTATTTTTTTACAGATGTTATAAGGAGGTTCCGCCGAAATTTTTTTTATAAACATATATAACTATATGAGAAGAACATTCTGTAATTTTTTCAGATTTTTCTGAGTATGCCCGTATGGAGACCTTCCTTGTTAGTAAAGTTTTAGTATAGACTTCTGAATGTGTTGCAAAGTGTTCCATAATCTATGCTTAATGCACGGTTTAGATTCCTGTTTATAGCCCTGTTACATAATACATCTTTAATTATTCATTTCATAAATTTAATTTAAAAAAATGTGTAATTAAACAATTTTCTGCTTCTCAAACTTATTGTAGTTGCACAAATACAAAGAAGATTTTAGGATTTAATAATAAAAGGAAAAACTTGATTTATGAATGCTAAGTGAGCTTCATAATTTTTTTTATCTAACTCTAAAAGGTATAAAAAGAAATTGTTTTTAATTGGAGTTGTATGCATTTTGTGAAATCTTAATTCATGCAAGATTCAATGTAAACAATTTCTGAATTTTTCTTTACAGCTCTGCATATAAGCTGGTGTGCTACAAAATTCTCCAGTGTTAGTCATCTACTAATTACCTTTGAAATGAAGTTTCAACAAAAGGATTTCAGCTGTAATACTTGATGCCTAAATGAGTGCAGAACAAAGAGTAATGTGTCACCTGTATAAATTGCTAAATAAAATTATGAATTAATGAGTTAATGGAAAACATATACATATCATACACATCACTCAAAAAACATACACATATCATGTGATATCATGAATTTTTGTTAATATACTCAGTACAATTACCCATACAACTTAAATCTTTAAGGGTGTATTCGAAAAAATGATTTTCCACCTTCAACAGCTCAAAATTTTTCGATACATTTTCAGACACATTTTTAAAAGTAGAAGCATGAAACTTTCTGGAGTGATTTTTGAAGTGATACATAAGATGCCGTGTGATGTAATTTTTCGCTGAAATAATTAGAATTTGATTTATAAACATTCATTTTCTCAGTTCCATCATTTTTCCGTTCCCAGATCTTCAGGTTGGGAAATTTCTGTTCAAATTGGGAACTTTGACTGTATTTTTTGCAATATTTTCTACATTTACGAAAAAATAGAAAAACACAGCAAATTATGCAGTTTTTAAATAAGAGATTTTGAAAGTTTGGTGCATTTGAGAGCAAAAATGAATTCAAAAATAAATAGGAAAATATGGAGTTTGAATTGGAATACATAATTTTTTTCTCCATGTTCATATTTTCTCCACTTTCAAGTTTAAAATATACTTTTTTTTTATGAAATAGAGATTTAAACTTTTTTGTGTATTTTTTTTATTATTTATATGATAAATCTACACATGGAATCAGCCTTTCAGTTTGTTATTTAAAAAAAAATAAAAAGTATAGGAAGATGTGTTAGATTTCATAGTTTTTCGCTATATATATATAAAGTCTGCTCTCATTAATTCGAACTCGTCGAAACCAAAAGAAATGTTCAAATTACGGAAAATATGAAAGGAAAACATGCTTAATATGGTACTATTACAAAGGAATTAATGTTATTTTTTGTGTTTTATGTTTTGTTTTTTTTTTATTTATTTTATCTGTTATCATTAGAATATGACTTGATATTAAATTAGAATGTATAAATACATAAACTAATTAAAAGATTAGAAACAAGCACAATGGAAGAAAGATTTAAAGCATTGCTGATAGACAGACGGGACACTAAAAAAGTGGATACCAAATGCACTGGATTATATGTATACTCGTTCGGAACAATTTTCACAAAAATCAAATAAAGAAAGTTATTCAAATGATCTGAAATCCGTGAGAAAGAAAATAAAAATGAAAAATCGGAATTCTCGTTAGTTCGAATTAAATGATTGGTTGATTTTTGTCGTCCGATTATCTACGCTAATGGGATATAGGACCAGGGGGAGTGCCCTCCGTGGGGGTCTTTCTAAGGGAACCTAACCCGTATTTACGCAAGGTTCGAAGAAAACCACGGAAAACTCCGAACGGTTAGGCCGACAGCAGCGATTGGGTTCGAACCCAGCACCTGCCGTCTACCAGTTGAGAGGTCCGAACCTCTCGGCCACTGGTGGGGCTCGAATTAAATGAAGTCAAGAGAAAATGAGTTCGAATTAATGAAAAATTTTAACATTATTCTGCTATTGAAAATTTCGAGATTTCATGTTTAGTTCGAATTAAGCGAAGATTCGAATTATCTGATTTCGAATTAACAAGAGTCGACTGTATATATATATATATCAGTAAAAAAATTATATTAGATGTAATATTAGATGTATCCAAAAAAGAGGGGGGGGGGGCAAAAATATCAATATTTAAAAAAAAAAAAAAAGTGATGGGGATTTTTTAAAAGAGCATTTTTTAAAATTTTAATTAAATAGGAATTCATGTTTTTTTTCCCCAAAATTCACTGTTAGTTGAACCTGAAACGCAGTGAGAACTGTATTTTCAAACAAACTGTGGTTTCAGAACAAAAAAGACCCTGCGTTGATATGGGATCGAAGGAGTTTATTTACAGTAGGTCATGACAGGGTACAAGCAAGAAAGAGCAGAAAAGAACATAATGGAAAACACATGTATTTATAGATTTTAGTTAGGATTCTAGATTATCCAACAGTAACTCTTAATAAGAGGACCAATAGAGATCTTTGATAAGATAGCCAATCATTTATGCATAATGTGATGTAATATAAAACGTAATCAGCATGATGTCATGTGCGATTAGAATCCAACACCCTCCCTTAATCGCATCTTGCATTATATTTTCATATTACATTGGAGTAAAAGTGATTGGAGTTTAGCTTTAGGCAAACATTTTGTCATCATATCTGCAATTTGATTATCAGTCGAAATATACTCTATTTTAATTTGATTCTCTCTGATAACGTTACGGATAAATTTCAGTTTTATATCAATATGTTTCATTCTCCTATAGTTATTTTCATTAGTTATGCACTTGATGCATGATTGGTTATCTTCATACACAAAAACATTTTTAATACTTACAATTTCACAGGCAATATTTTTCATCCATAAAATGTCTTGAATACCTTTGCACAGAGCAATTATTTCAGCTTCTGTGATTGAAAGAGCAACAGTCTTGTTTATTTACACACCATAATACAGAACAGTTAGAAAACATTATTATGTAACCAGACACAGACTTCCTATCAATTGAGTTTGACCCCCAATCTGCATCTACATATATAGACAAATCTGAATCATCTAAATTACCCTTTTTGTAGATTATTTTTAATTTTATAGTACCTTTCAAGTATCTCAATATTTTCTTTAAGGCATTCCAGGCAACATCAGTAGGACGTTCCTGGAGTTGACTTAAGCAATTGACTGCAAATGAAATGTCTGGTCTGAATACATAAGCTAAATACAATAAAGACCCTATTAGTTCGCGATAAGGCCCATTAAAAGCATTACCTTTTTCAAATATAGCAGGGGTTGATTTAGGTTCAATAGGAACAGAACAAGGATTACAATCAAGCATATTGTACTTTTTCAACAATCTTAAAATGTAATGTTCCTGATCTAAAAACAGTCCTTCTGGAGTAAATTCCATTCGAATACCTAGAAATTCTGAAACTTTTTCTGATTTTGACATTCGAAATTCTTTAGATAACATATCAATAATAACATTAATTTCTCTAACATTTGAACCGGAAATTAAAAGGTCATCAACGTACAAAGCCATTATAATTTTCTTAGAGTTTACATCTCTTACAAAAATACAAGGTTCAGAATTAAGTTGTTTAAATCCCAGTTTAATTACAAAATTTTGAAATTTTCCATACCATTGTCATGGGGCTTGCTTTAGGCCATACAAACTCTTTTTAAGTTTGCATTTCCTACCGCTATTATCATCATACCCCTTGGGTTGATCCATATAAATAACTTCATTTAATTCACCATTTAAAAAAGCAGGTTTAACATCCAAAACATAAACATTTAAATTTTCATTCAACATAATAACTAATATGAAACGCAAGGCAGGCATGTTTATAACCGGTGAAAATGTCTGGGTATAGTCTATTCCTTCTTGCTGCATGAACCCGCGAGCTACCAGCCTTGCCTTATACTTACAGTCTCTTTTCCTACGTAACACCCACTTGCAAGAGATGGCTTTTCTGTCTAATGGTAATTCCTCTAAGACCCAGACATCGTTTTCTTTAATGGATTTCATTTCATCGTCCATGGCTAGTTCCCATTTTTGTTTTTCACTGTACGGCAAAGAGGAAATGTCATCAAAAGTTAAAGTTTCTTCTTGAGCGAGCATTGCTTCATATATTTCTGGCTCTGGATATCTTATGGGTTGTTTCTTTTCTCTAGAAGAGGATCTTATAGTATTTTCATTAATTGAATTTTTATCGTTTTCAAGTTTTGTTTGCACTAAAGTTTCAGAGTGTTTTATTTTCATCATTTTGATTTTTAGATTCAGGATAATTTTCCTCAATATTTTCAGTTGTATGTTTAAAATTAACTGAATTTTTCTTTTCTTCATTGAATTTAACGTTTTTAGAAACAGTTATCCGATTTGTTGTGGGATCCAGTAGTCGATATCCCATTGAAGTATAACCTACAAATATCATTTTGTTGCATTTTTCATCTAATTTCTTTCTTAAGTTAGTAGGTACAAGTGCATACGCGTCACAGCCAAATACTCTGAGATTTTTCAAATCTGGTTTGCTATTATATTTCAAATAATATGGAGTATCATTATCAATAGAATTACTTGGCAATCTATTTTTAAGATAAGCTGCAGTTAGTACTGCTAAACCCCAATAGCTCTTAGGCAAATTGGATTCATATAGCATTGCCCTTCCTTTTTCCAAGAGAGTTCTATCAACGTACTCAGATATTCCATTCAAATATGAAGTATATGGGGGAGCTGGATCAATTTTTATACCCACTTCATTTGTAAAATTTAAAAGTTCACCCTCTATAAATTCTTTTGCATTATCACATCTAATTTTCTTAACGGAAGGATTTGATTTACAAAACGATATTAGTTCACGAGCTGCATCACTTTTCTTTTTAAGTAATCGAACTTCAGTAAATCGCGAAAAATCATCAATAATAGTTAGAAAATATTTCTCACCTCCAATAGTTTCAGGAAATATGGGTCCACAAGTATCTGTGTAAATCATCAACATTGGTTCTTTTTCTCTGTTTCTCGAACCTTTGCCAGCTGGTGTTGCACTTAATTTTGCACGAGCACTAATTTCACAAAATGATGAAGGGGTAGGTAATCCCAAATGAATCAGTGGCTGGTTACAGGGGTGTCCAAGTCTTCTGTGCCATAAGTCCTTATCGCACGTTGATGTCAAAGCACTTTCATTAGATGGAGTAAAATAACTTATATACTGTCCATGAATATCCCGATGACCGAAGCGCATTTTCTTATTATCTTTTTCGATAAATACTTCTTCATTCTTGAATATCACTGAAAAATCTGCTTTTTCTATGTTCTTGACAGAAATTAATTGTCCGTTTAGATTCGGTACATATAATACATCTTTTAAAGTTATGCGAATATTCTCAGATATTGTACCATGTATACTTCCAGTACTTCCACATTTAACACTGCTGCCTTTGAAGCACATTTAATTGTCCCAGTTGCAGGTTTAAGAGAAGTGAACCATTCTTTGATAGAACACATATGTGATGTCGCACCTGAGTCTATGATAAATTTCCAATTATTTGTGTTTCCAGTCATAAAAGATATTTCAAAAGCTGACTGTTTTTCATCCATCTGCGTTTCTGGTTTATTTTTACCAAAATTTTTTATAGTGACCTATTTTTGAACAATTATAACATTTTACGGTTTTCATTCTACAAAATTTTGAGGTGTGGCCTTTCTTTTTGCAAAAATTGCAAAAGAGTTTTTTCTGTGCCGACATAAAAGCAATATTATCATTAAATGATTTAGTAGTATTTCTGGATTCATTCATTAATGCTTCAGCATCAATTAGTCTTTGCATAACAAATTCCAGAGTCAAGTTAGTATCAGGTTGATTTTCTAACGCAACTTTGACGGATTCAAATTCCTCCGGCAAAGACATTAAAATGTAAACAATTGTATCAATGTCACTCACCTGAGCACCAGATATCCTTTAGTCAGTAATTAATTTCAAAAGATCGTCAATATGCTGTCTCATTGTAATATCTTTATTCTTTTTCATTGTGGACAGTCTTTTCCGTGTCAATATTTGATTAATTGCTCCTTTAAGTTCATATGTTGCCTGCAGGGATTTCCAGATTTTACATGTGGTATCTTCTTTTTGAAGAGAAGATAAAATCCTATCCTCTAAAAGCAATAATAATAAAGCGTAAGCCTTTTTCGCTTTAATCACTTCTGGAGCTTTTGCTGGATCTGCTTCCTTTTCCAAAAAATCATCAAGTTCTTTCGCCGCAAAAATCGCAGTTACTCTTCTGCTCCATATTTGGAAATTATTTCCATCAAACGGAGCGACCGAATAATCCTTGTTTTCAGTCATCGTTTAAAACACCGCAGACGAAAGTAACATAAGTACTCTATGGCAATAAATTTTGCCTGATCCACTTTTCCGTTCAATGCAGAAAAACACTAAGTAAGTAAGGACCACGCTCTGCTGTGGTTTCAGAACGAAAAAGACCCTGCGTTGATATGGGATCGAAGGAGTTTATTTACAGTAGGTCATGACAGGGTACAAGCAAGAAAGAGCAGAAAAGAACATAATGGAAAACACATGTATTTATAGATTTTAGTTAGGATTCTGGATTATCCAATAGTAACTCTTAATAAGAGGACCAATAAAGATCTTTGATAAGATAGCCAATCATTTATGCATAAAGTGATGTAATATAAAACGTAATCAGCATGATGTCATGTGCGATTAGAATCCAACACAAACAAAATTATTCAGGGGTCTGTCCAGACTTTTCTCACAGGATCCCGTGTTCGTGAAACTGTGAAATTTTTTCTTATATTTGTGAAAATTCTAATCAGAATTTTGTGAATTTTAAATTATCGGTGTCTTCAGGTTCTATTTTTTCATATATAAAAAGCTAAGTAACTTGCTCTTTGGTGAGTTCAACTGCTTATTTACAAGCCATATTTTATTATTAAATGATTAAAGGGTATAGCCGGGTTTCTTAGTAAAATATGCCCTTGAGTCAACCACATCTAGTCTTACATGGATCGGTAGTTTATAAAAAGAATTTCATTTCTCCCCAGTTTTAAGTTTGTGTCTCAAGACCATGGGGGGTAATGGCCCTAAATGCCTGTTTTGGAAAAGAGCGCATTGTGACGAAACTACTAAGCAGATTTCAATGAAAAAAATAAAGGATGTAGAAAACCACCATACAAATGTTTGACAATTTTTTCAAGTTTTTTTAAACAAAAGAACAAGTATTCTAACATTTTTCCTCTTTTTAAATGTATATTTTAATTAAAAATAAACTGAAATTTCTGAGTGACCACCTTAATTTCTTTGCATGAAATACTATGAGACATGATGCATATTCACTATCAATTACAACTTTCTACGTATGGTGTATCATATTAAAAGAAGGGCAAAATCATATTCCTGCAGGAATGTGGGGCGTGTCTCCGACAAATTTCACGCCTTCTTTTAAAAATACCATGTGAATTAATATGTGAAATTTGAAAAGAAGGCGTGAAAATTGTCTGAGACATGCCCCACATTTTCGTCAGAATATGATTTTGCCATTTTTTAATATGATGCACCATACCTAAAAAGTTGAAATTGATAGTGAATATATCATGTCTCATAGTGTTTCATGCAAAAAAGTTAAGGTGGTCACTCAGAAATTTCAGTTTATTTTTAATTAAAATGTTCATTTAAAAACAGGAAAAATGTTAGAAAACTTGTTCTTTTGTTAAAAAAAATCTGGAAAATTTGTCAAACATTCGTATGGTGGATTTTTACATCCCCTATTTTTTTCGTTGAAATTTGCTTAGTAGTTTCGTCACAATATGCACTTTTCCAAAACAGGCATTTAGGGTCATTACCCCCCCATAGTCTTGAGATAGAAACTTAAAACTGGGGTGAAATGAATTTCTTTTTATGGGCTATCGATCCATGTAGGACTCTATGTGGTTGACTCAAGGGCATATTTTACTATGAAACCCAGCTATACCCTTTGTGAAAAGTTCAATTTGGAAGTGAAAAAAAATTCTGTGAAAGGTCTATTTAAGAGACAAATTTTGTGAAGGGTCCTGTTTTGGGATAAAATGTTTTGTGAAGGGTCCTGTTTTATGATAAATTATTTTGTGAAGGGTCTTTTAAAGGATTTAAAATTTTCTTAAACATATTCCTGTTATTGAAAAGGTCTGGCAAAGAGGAAAAACATTTTAGCAAAACAGATGCAAAAACACTGAAACAAAATCGCAAAAAATATATTTCACTCAATACAAAACGAATTTATTTTTATTTAAACAAATATACACTGTATAAAAATAGGATTTACAACTCACTGTCATGTTGCTTAAATTGGATTCAAGTTGTTAAAAAATACATACCGAACATCTCATTGTGGAACATCAAGTTAATTACACCATGGTTATGGTTTTGTAAATAACTGTCAAACATCAATAAGACGTCACAAGGAATCCATTTTAAAACATCTTAAAATCACCAATTTAAACTACTTGAGAACAAGTTATAATCCATAGATATACAATGATTGATGCCCATCTATTCATTTTGCTGCAAATGTTCTTTTAAGAAATCTGTAACAGTGTCTGTGTCCCATTTTTGTATGCTTAATTCTTCTTGCACATTGCCGTCAGCATCAAGAAGTTTGATAACAGGATCGGCACCTCTGACATATTTAACAGAGAATCCAGAGAAAGAATTTGGTAGGTCACTTTTCACAAATGCTGTTAAAAAAAAAAAAAAAAAAAAAACTTTAGAAAGACTGAAATTGTTTAAAAAAAAAACATACATTAGTTGTACATTATGACTATGGTGCAGGGTTTTCGCTGTTGCTTGCTATTGCGACTAAATTCATCATTTGACGAGTAAACAAGCAATTAGATTTGCCAAATTGCTAGTGCTCAATTTTTGCTTTTGCTTTTTCATACATATGCATATTTCAAATATATTATTAGCAGATAGCTCAAATTTTGGATATTTTAGAAAATATTGTAAAAAAGGAGGTAAATTTAAGGATAAAAGATAATTTTGCTCGCCATTGCGACTAAATTCATCATTTGGCGAGTAAACAAGTAATTAGATTTGCCAAATTGCTAGTGCTTAATTTTTGCTTTTTCATACATATGCATACTTTAAATATATTATTAGCAGATAGTTCAAATTAGATTAATAACAATCGTTACCTCAGTTATAAAAATTTCAGATATTTTAGAACATATTGAAAAAAAGGAGGTAAATTTAAGGTTTAAAGATAATTTTTTTAGTGCTACACGGTGAATCTATTTTGCTAGTACTTTTTTCATTTGGAGAATGTTTTTTATTTTTAATTAGTCAAATTACTAACATTGGTCAAATGTCAGTGAGAACAGGGTGTAAAAAAAATCATGATTTAAAAAATTCCATTTTTTTTTTATTTAAATCTGATTTTTTAAATTTTTTTCTCTAATGTTCAAATATTGAATAGTTACCAAGAGTTTTAGGTTACCAAAACAAACCTCTAACAGCTAATTACTGTAAGTTTTTACACTCCAATTAATATAATTATAATTAGTTAGTAATTAAAGAAATTATAAAAATGACAAATTAGTAGTTTCTTTAATACCATACAAAATTTTAATAATTATGCAAAACTATATTAAATACTAGTGATATTTACATTTATTAAAATTACTAATAACTGCATTTAGTAATAAATTTTTTACACTACTTAAAGTTAATTATTATTAAACAATTAACTGTGTAATTAGAAAACATATTATACATTTTTATGCTTTAATTACTAAACTGATAATTAATAATTTAGTATTCAATCTAAAAAGAAATAGGGAGAACACTAGTTCCAAAAAAGGTATTTCATGAAGAAATATATTAATAATGTGTTTAATAATTATATTAAAAAAATACAGTTTTTTAGTATGATAAATAAAATTTTATTAATTTCAATAATTTTATGAGCTACAAATGGAAAAATGCAATTAAATAACATGTTAATTGCCGAAACATCAGTGAAGGCTTACTTTGGAGACACGAAATTTTTTTGTTTCTGTCTGTCTGTTCCGTGATAACTGACGCAAAAAGCATACGATTGGCTTGAAATTAAGTGGGTATGTTAGTAAGGCACTGGGATTAAGCTGTATAGTTTTTTGTTAGATTTGATTCATTCATTCAGAAAATATAGAATATTTTATTTTGCGCAATAATGCTTTTCTATGGCAAATCCAATGATTTTCAATTTTTTTTTCTTGAGAGAAAATGACACATTTCATTAATGGAATTGAACGATAAATGGATACTAAAATTTACCAGTTAAATTATTCGTATTGTTTTGAAATTTTGTCTACGCATTTGTAAGATTTTTAAAATTATTACTGTAAATTTTGGAGATTTTTTTATAAATGTGTTCCAATAATATAAACTAATTTGTTTTAGAGATTTACTTATTTCAAATGTATTTATTTTGCTTTCTTTATTTTCTCTTAATGGTTGCTGAGCAACCATTCATCCTAATCCTTATTTTTTTAATGTTATAAATTTGAATGCGCATACAAAAATTTAAATGAAGTCAACGTCAAAACAGATGAATTAATTAATGTCTTTGTATTTTTGTGTATAAATATAACATAGCCCAGAAAAGAACATAGGGTATGTTTTATTAATTTTATTCAAATATTTTCCTTAATAATTCAAAATTTCCTTCTTTTTCATACAGAATCAATAGCGATTTTTTAGATAAAATTTAACCAATTTCCTTTATCGTTGCCAAAAAAATCAAAATATGGAATAGTTTTTCAACGGCAATAAGTTTCAATTGAGCAATTTCCATTTGAAAAATTAAACTAAGAAAAAATAAAAATGACATCGGAATTAACATAAAAATAAATATAGTACCTTGTTAAATATTAAACACGGAAATTTGATTCGTTAATAAGAATTTTTTTGACAAAAATGAGGGCATAATTAGAAGTAAAAGAAATAAAGAAATATATTTTTCAAAATTTTTTCACTTGGTAAAATTTGACATCATAATTGAAATAGAACAGGTATTTTATAGTAGTCGTTAAAAATACAAGAAACATGGATAGCAATAACTCATGAATAATGACGTCATTGCCAAAACTTCAGTGAAGGCTTACTTTGGCGACTCAAAATTTATTGTTTTCTGTCTGTCAGTCTGTTCTTCTGTCTGTCTGTCAGTCCCCGATAACTGCCACAAAATGCAATCAAAACTTCTTTTTTCGGAAACAAAATTGTAAAACCCTAGATTACTGAGTTTACACTTTCAAAAGTTCCTGATACATCAGATTTAGGTGTTTGTGGTGGGCAGGTATGTAGAAGTATGAGGATAATGAAAAATGCTTATTAAAACTGTTACTTATCCTTATAAATCAAGATGTATAAAGAAATACAAGATATAAGATAACCATTAGCAGATTGATAGAAAGTTACAAATTTAAATTTAATGAGACTACAGGGGGTTCAGGGGGGGGGGCTGAAGAAATCTATGGTATAGTAAAAAAAAAACAAAAATAATAGATCATGAAAGTTTCAGAATATCCTAACATAACTAAATCTTTAATTTAACACTTTTGATGGCTGAAAATTTTTTATTCTTATTTTATTCTTATAAATAATTACGTAATTCGAAAATTTTAAATTATTGTTTCCAGGAAGTTTAATATTACCCTAAGTGTGTTAAAAAAAAAAAAAAAAAAAAAAAAATGATGTGCAAAGCTGACGTTGAAGCTCCTGATCTGCAGATTTACTAGTTTATTTCTAAAGAAAGTTAGTTCTATCATTTTTGCAAGGTCTTGAACAGATAGATTAAGAAATACTATGGAATTTGGATTAACATGAGATCTTTATCTACTGTAGATAAATTTCACCCCTTCCCTTTTAAGGCAGGGTGCATTTTGCCAATTTCAAAAAGGACAGGTTGTAACACCCTAAGAAAATGGGTTACAGAAAACAGCAAGTAACTACAGAATTAATAAGAACTGCACTTAAGTAATTTCATTAATTAGTAGCATAAATAATAAAACTAAAATATTTGCAGTTCATTTTGAATTTGTGCTGTTAACCTAGAACTACCGCTGTTTAATGTATACCTAGTTTTACCACAATCGTTAAATCATGGCTTTCATTGTAAGTTCTGACTTAGTAAATAAAAAAGTACAATTTAACAAAAATAACATTTAATATAAAAATTCATTAATTATTAATAATAAAAACAGTTTGTATGCAACATTTGATATTTATGAAATAACTATGATGCACTATTTTAAAGGTACATGTTGTCTAAGATGACTTGCCACAAACATATGTAACTTAGTTAATAAAAATAAAATATAATTTAGCAAAAGCAATATTTAATACAATAATTTATTAATAATTAATAAAAAGCAAATAAAAACAGCTTCTATTTGTATTTAATAGTGTAGCATATTTGATATATATGAAATAAATATGCAGCACATACTTTACAAATACATGTTATCTTAGATAAACTCTTGCCACAAGCATATTTGTTGCTTATATTGCAGGTATAAATCGTTACACAGTTGAATTTGGCAAGATTTGTGTTCATAAAAACTTTTGTTACGATTTTCTGAAGTTCAATTCATTGCTTTCCGTTTTTGTTCTTGGGAGGGTGCTTCTTTTCTGCAGCCCCTATATTCACAGGAGGTTCTTAAGATAATTGAAATAAAAATTGTTTTCTGGTTATATTCTTTCATGTATCTTTATATAAAACCCGCACATTGACTACTGAAAAATCAAAGTACTATAGCCTTTATGAGAAACAGTTGTTTCTCTACACTTATATTCTCATCTTTTTGTAACAAGCTTGGTTGTTATTCATAAAAAACTTCCAAATTCATAAAGATAATTCAAAGTTGTCAGTTGGTAAGCAAGCACTCCTCTCGCTTTTTTTTTTTTGGTCGAAATGAATTAATCTTTTAATTTCTGAAAACTTGTTTCTACTGATAGTTTTTTAGAAGAAATAAGGTCCTAATTTCTTTTTTATCACAAAGAGGATAATTGCAAATTTTTTCCGCTCCCCGATCACACAAAATAGCTACAAACGAATATAATTTTTCAATAGTAATTTTCCTATCGTACGTCTGTAAAACATTTCTGTTCTCGAGCTCAGTGGAAGTTTTTATGCGATTCATCATTTAATTATCAATTATAAGCCTAAATGCACTGCTAACATTACCAAGCGTAATGTTTCGATTCGGATTACCAGTTTCGCCTGAAGTAGCTTTGAATATATAGTATGTGGGAGATTACCAACACAACCATACCCTGATTTTTCGTTTTCGGTACCGTCGAGAAAAACGTTCTTTCTTATGTCTTTTTTCGGTTTTTATTTGTCTATCCAATTCAATATATGAATTTATTCGTAATCTCTTTTTGCGCTTGTGGCTCTTTTGGGGAATTTCATCTTTACTCCCTGAATCTTCATTTTTATATTAATCTTCTTCACTTTCTTCTATATCTTGTACTTCAATTTCATCTTCAGCTTCTTCAGAGTCTTTAAAATCGGTTTTATTTTTCACTCAAAATATGTCCAAATTATTATTACTTGAATTTGTATCTGAACAGTCTTCATTTATACTAGTGAGTTTTTTGAATTCTTGGAATATTTTTTTTTCTTCCTTGAAATTTTTTCATTGTTGACCAGAACTAACAATAAATAAATTTTACTTTTTTTATAAAAATATGTTCATATTATTTCCCGAGATTGGACTTTTCACAGATTTTACTTTGGACTGATTACACTTTTCACAAGAGCATTATCACGTTAGAAGTACAACTGATAATGATTGAATCCTAATTAGATTTACCAATTACTGTTGTATCATGTTTGATATAAACCTGGAGCGAACTGCGCATGGGCAAAAAGGACTAGACCATGTCGAAAATGGAGAAGTCCATATCATCTCGGGATGTGTTTGTTAATTGCCAAAGCTGTCATTTTCATGGGTCTTGGTATAAATAGGTATAAGTCATACTGATTATGGAAATTATAGTGGGTGAGTAGAAACTGAATAGGAATATTTAAATATTATTATATTTCATTAAAAGTCGTGTCATAAAATTCTAAATCAATACATAAATTGTATCCAGTTTTTAAACATGAAATTTGAAAACCGTCAAAATGACGGTCTTGGTCGTTTTAGTGTTAATCACCTAAATCTAAAAAGTTACATGCATGTGTCAATTCCCTTAAAATATGAAAATGTGTTAAACCATTCATACACACATGCAAAATAGATCTAAGAAAAAGCTAATGATATATGAAATCCCCAAGACAATAAACAGCAGCATTATTAGCACTCAATGGGGATTTTCACATTCAGTGTTTCAGACAGATTTGCTGCCGTTTTAATCCTTAACAATTTTTATTTAGTGTATATGAGTTTAAAATAAAATAATAATAAAAAAAAACATTCGTTCAACTTTACTCAAGAAGATCTTGCTATGTTTAACATTTTATATTTTTTTCCCCCTTTTATGCAATTTTTCATTCTTTAGCTGCAGCATTTGATATAAATTCATTATTGTTAATGCTATGTTCAGATTTGTTTGATTAAGAAAAAAAAAAAAAAAAAAGTGTTAGGAGTAGAAGTCTGCACAGATCCAGTAAAATGAAGAAAATTTCTAATGGTTCAGGCTAACAGATTAAAGGCAATTTTTTTTAGCAGACCAGATGTATGAAAAAATTAGGCTTGATATAAAATAAATTGCAAATCTGCATTAGTCAAAATTTAAGTAGTAATATTTACCTTGGATTTGTGGGTAGTGACCTATTTTTCATCCACAAACTTCTAAACGAGCTGCTGGATACTTCTAAGGGAAAGAAATATAAAAATTTCAAATTCTTAGAAAAGAAAATTATGTACATAAGAAAATGTGAATCACATTTGATGTAAAATAATATCATTGCATTGTAATTTAAATTACAGTATGTTTTGGTGCGTAGTACAATTTTTTTTTTTTTTTTTTTTTTTTTTTTTTTTGATATATTTGCCATATTATAGACATCTTATTTTTTGCAAAAGAAATCTTCATGTGATATGGAGCATGAAAATCAAGTGTACAAATTCATAAAACATACCATAAAATCAAGGGTATAACGCAAACTTTTAATATCAAAAAGTAAGATCAAAACTTACAGGTGCACATTACATGCCAAATATAAAAAATGATTGATTTAAAAATAAAGAAATAATGAACATAAGAAAATTGGATTTTTACATGCAAGACTGTTGTTAAAAAAATTACATTACTTAATGAACTTAAAACTTTTTATCTAGTAACATGAAAAGTTTGCCATATTCTGTTATATCTTAAAGTGCATCATTAAACTCATTTTCATTCTGATGAAATAAGAACTATATCCTATATAGATTTTTAGATATGCTTTCTTTTAAATGACTTTTGAATTAGGCCAAGTTTAATTTTATTCCATGATTTGATTATCTGTTCACACACTATTTTTAGTGCTTACATATTAATGCCATCGCAACTACAGATTTGGCAGTTTTTAAATACCGTCAATCTACACCTAAAAATTTTGCGACAAATCATAAAATAAAACACTTTATTTAAAATCAAATCACTTTCAAAATTCAAAACACTTTATTTAAAAACAAGGTAGTCAATTCGATTTTGGAGGAAAACTGACTGATATAGAGTTTAACAAATTCAAAATAATATTGCGTCTTGTTCTGTTTTTGGTAAATCCCGAATATGTATTTTCATAGCACTAAAAAAAAGGCGTAAAAAATCAGCAAACAACGAGGCAGCAAGAAATACAAAAGGTAACTGTGTTGTACACAACAAAAGTGCTCTTTATTAGCACATTTGCGGCGGTGGCATTAATATATAAGTACTCTATTTTTAGACTGGTATGACAAAGTTGAGCTCTTTTTAGGTGTGTTTGTAATTATGCTAATACATAGCACCTATAATTCAGTCCATCTGTTTGCATATAACAGAGCAAAAACTACCCAACCAAATCATTTGAAATTTAAAATATATAATTGTTTCATAGTTTTGAAGAGTCATTTTAAAAAAGAGGATGCAGAATTTAACTATAGGAGCAATCAAAAATAATCCGTTAAAGAATGCTCAAATGAGAAAAAATTTCAAACACATTTTAATCATGTTACACTCTTTTAAACATAATAAAATCGATATGTATAAAAATCCGTAAAGTATATACTAAAATATACATTCAGTACAATCTGTGGTGCAAGGAATATTTGTTATTAATTTACAGGACTATAAAAGTATTCCATTGCATAATGGTATAATATGAAACATTGTTTATGGCACGTTTTAATTATATTAATTTAATAATATGGTAAGATTTGCTACAAGTTACTTTCTAAAAGAAAGCAGATAATATTTACAGGAAGACACAAAAGATTATATTGTATCTGAAGTACTGTATCTTATTACACCAATATCTAAATATTTTTAAGACTTTGGTATAATACAAATGCATTTCATTTGCTATGCTTGATGTGCAACATCTAACTTGCTGTAAATGATTTGCTCCCTGTTAACATTCATGCTTTGCTTATCACTTCAATATCCTTGTTTGTGTACTTATGAAAATCTTTCAAAAGATAAGAACATAGCATGTGTATGCACATTTTTAGATTTCTTCGTGAAAAAAAGTTGTGCAGTATATGGGTGCAAGAAGTTCATGCAAACCAAGACTGAAAACCTTTCCAAGTATTGGATAGAACCATATGAAAATGGATTAGAGATATACATGCTTTGTTTTATAATTCTTTAGTTTTGAATTTCTGTAATTTTTAAAAACCCTTGAGCAGACAGATTCAGATATACTGCGGTATGAGATTTATTATTATTTTTTTTTAAAGGTAATATACAATTACAACTAGGAATGCAACAAATAATGGTTTGGTTGTATAACTGAATACCAATTATTTGGCCTATTCAGCAGATGAATAATGAACTCATTATCTAAAAACAAAATATGGTAGCACTATATGCACAATTTATATATTTCACAATGAAAAAAAATTACTTTCTTATAAAAAAAAAAAAAAAAAAAAAAAAAAATATATATATATATATATATGCAAACTTTTTAAAGTATTATTTTATTCTGGTAAAACAATTGGCTATGTTTGGCCTAATATCAAATCAAAGTAATCCCCCCCCCCCCAAAAAAAAAAAAAAAAAAAATCAATTACAGTCCGAATTGCATTTTAGTAGATATTATTTATGTTGCAACATTTTTAAAAAATGACAAAAATTTTAAAAATACTAGAAAATATAAATTTAAACTTTCAGATAGGGGAATATTTTTTTTCTTTTTTTAAGCATTAATATAAAGGAATATCCTCTAAAAGGACTTTATAAAACTCCTAATTGAAACAACAAACAACAAAAACTTTTGCTATGTCAGCAGATGTGTGCTATTCAGATGTGTATTAGTGAATCTTTTCAGACTTAGAGGAAGGAATAGGAAATTAATTTGAAAGATACCAACTATGTGGTATCTTAGATACTGTATTGTGTACTGCTATAATTTAATAGATATTATGTATGTTGTTGCTATTACATTTTAAAATAATCACAAAATTTTGAAATTACTACACAACATACATTTACTACTTAAAACAACTTAGTACAAACATTTCTTTCATTGTTTAATAAGAAACAGTAACACCCTTAAAAATTACTTAAATCATATTTAACTTTATCATAACTTAATCATATTTAACTGCATTTTACAAAAATAAATACATAAATATTGTATCATATACAATTTAAAAATTTGTTATACATACATCTATTCTTAATCTATCGTATATACAGAGTGTCCAGCTAATAAGACCTTGATTTCAAAATTAAACTTCTCAAAAACAAAGATTGTTAAAATTATGTGGTAAACGGTTTGTAAAAATAACTTCTGTAAAAGTTTTATACAGAAGTTTTGATCGGTGAATATTTTAAAAAGATTGCGTTCTGATTGCAAAGAATACTTGACATTTTTCTTGTTTTAGATTGCTTACAGAGAATGAATTTTTCAGCAACAAGGGCCACATTTTAATGATTTTTCAAACTAAAATTTTGAAAGTTTGAATGCATAAAAATTTAATTAAAAAAAAATCGTTAAAATATGACATTATATGCCAAAAAACTCAATGTGAACTATTGTGAATCCCATAGTATTTATCTGATTAACCCATTAACCATCCGGTGACATTTTTAGATCTCTAGAGTTAGCAGCAAAAAAAGGTCTTTCACACCAGTATATATAAATATATAATTTCTTTCACAAGACAATTTTCCATTAATTACTTTTTTTTTTTAAAGTGGTTAGAAATCTTAAATTCAAATTTTAATGAAGAAAATAATTTAGACTTAGTGAGTTAATTCTAGTTGCATTACTCCATTTTTAACAATTTCGTGTTTATTGCTTTTGCACTGCCACTGGATATTACATTACTCAAATATACCAAAATTGTTATCTGAGCTTTAAAAGTCAATGGTACACAGAGTATGCATAGCTGTAGTATGCAGAGTATGCTGCTCTCATCATTATTTATGTCCAGTTTTTTAAGGGTTAATACACAATCTAATTTCAGACTACTTTTTTTTCAAAAATCATTATTGAAAATGATTTTACAATTTTGTAATGATAGGTACCTCCAGCACTCCTCAACACACTTGCTGAATGCCTATAAATTGGCATTTGTATCCAATAGAAAAATGCTCTTTTCTCAAAAACTATGTGTCTTAGGATAATCGCTATAGTTTTTCTGCAATGTTTAAATTAATGCCTACGACCTCTAATTTTTTTCATAATTTTAATTTCAGTAGATTCAGAAATAGGAGGGAGGAAACATTTTTGCACTACATCTTTGAAGATATCTCTGAAAATATAAAACCTAAAATTAAAAAAATATTTTTGAGTTCAGATTAATGAAAGCTTTCAATTGATACCCCACATAATATACAAAGAAAAGATTTTATTTTCTTCAAATAATTTAATCAGCCATATTTTCATCCTCTAAAATATATTTGTAAATGTTTAATAATCTGTAAATATGTGGGTCAATAGTCTTTATTAAATCTCTCAATTTAAACTTTCCATGTTTTATCATTTACAAGTAAAATTGCTGTGATAGACAGGCAGATAGGCGCAGGAGTGATTTTATAAAGGTTCCGTTTTCCCTTTTTAAGTATGGAATCCAAAAAATTTTACTATTTTTGCAACTGCATAAATTT
The DNA here is from genome assembly GCA_964019185.1 of Maratus speculifer. Classification (NCBI taxonomy): domain Eukaryota; kingdom Metazoa; phylum Arthropoda; class Arachnida; order Araneae; family Salticidae; genus Maratus; species Maratus speculifer. The sequence continues at coordinate 97,482,525 of OZ025301.1, read as the reverse complement.
TGTAAAAATTTTCAAATGCATGACTGCTAAGACTTTCTGAAATTTCCCTATCCCTGTTTATGGAACTGTGATATTAGTTCAAATTTATTTACCAATTAAATAATCGTGTTAAAAATCAATGCAATATAATTATGTATGTAGTGTTTATTGTAATTCCACAATTAACCTTCAATTTATTTTATTGGTCCAATTCAGATTTAGTTCTGTAATCATTAAAAGTTAGTTTGGTGAGCTAGTTTTCCAGATTCATCAAGGATGGCTCAATCAACAGAGGATCAATGACTTGAGCCAATACATCACTGATTTGAATCTTAGCTGCTTTTTTTCACCCACTTGAAAATTTACAATTGTTTTGAAGCATAATCTACAATATAAAATTTAAAATGTAACATTATGTTTTAACAGATTGCTCTTTTTTTAATGAATATTTCATTGTTCAGTAGAGAAATAAAGTAGAAATTATACATTTAACAATTTGGCAACAAGAATAAGAAATGAAAATTCAGTACAATTTTAAAAATGATAATAAAAAAGTTAATTTAATTCATTAATATCAGAGAGTTAAATCTTAGACAAAATACTAAAAAACAATTTAAACACTTGACTAAGTAAAATTTGAATCCTAACATCAACAGAAACAAGTAATAACAATGAAAAAGATATTCAACAATTAAAAATGACACATATTACATCAATTACATTAAATTGAACAAAAACTAAACAAAACACTTTTCAAAAGAGTGAAATAAATATATTTTTAAAGAATTAAAGAAACAACTACAACAAAAAACAGCAAGAAAATGTGAACAAGGATAACCAATAATACTGAACTCTACAAATTCTAAATAAGTAAAATATGCTTACCTTTACTGGTTCTTTTTCTACTTTTACCCCGCAGCAGCTAAGACAATTATCCTTAAGGATGTCATCTAAGTTGAACTGTGCTAATTTATCGCACCAAGTGCATTGTAGATCGGCTCTTCTTAAACCAAGCTCAAAACAAGCTTCATTACTCAAAGTACAAGCAGCAGTAGTGATCTAAAACAAATATAATGTAAATTAACAAGATACATATTTGTATTTCAAAAATTTTATTTGAAGAATTATCAAAATAGCAGTAATCATGGGTGCAAGTTGGAAATTTTGCCAGGACTGAAAATATTTTGAATCAACCCCCCCTCCCCCACCAAGTGAACAAATATACATGTACATGATTCACGTTTTTTTTTCATGACCGTTTAACGAAATTTGCTTTTTCCAATGATCTTTTGACAGAAATCACGTCTCTTTAGCAATCCTTTGACCAAAAATTGCGTTTTTTGCGATCCTTTGACAAAAATTCGCGACTTTTTGAAGAAAATTCGCGACTTTTTCGCGATCTTCTGAAGAAAATTCGCGATTGTTTCAAGATTCTTTGACAAAAAATCGCAACTGTTTTGCGATCCTTTGACAAAAACAGTGTTTTTCCGCAATTCTGAAAAAATAACGTTTTTTCCGCTATTATTTGACGAAAATCGCATCTTTTTCGCGATTCCTTGAAAGAGACTGCGTCATTTTCGCGATCCTTCAATAGGAATCGCGTTTTTTTTTTTTTTTTTTTTTTTTTTTTTGCTATTCTTTGACAAAAAACGCGTCTTTTTTGCGATCTTTTGTCAGAAAAAGTGCTTTTTTCCGCGATCTTTTGACAAAAATCACGTATTATCAGCAATCTTTTGCAAAAAATTGTGTCTTTTTTCACGATCTTTTCGACGAAAAACAGATCCCTCGATCAAAAGATCGAGGGATATTTGACGCGATCTTTTGATCGCATCAAATATTTTCCTCGATCTTTTGACAAAAATCGCAGTTTCTCTGTAATTCTTATAGAAATAGCGTTTTTTCCACGATCATTTGAGAAAAATCGTGTCTTTTCTGCGATTCCTTGACAGATTCTTTGACGGAAATAATAACATTTTTCTTGAGATCCGTCGACAGTAATCACGTTTATTCCGCAATTTTTTAACAAAAAACGCGTCCTTTTGCGATATTTTGAATGAAATAGTGCTTTTATCTGCGATCTTTTGATAGAAATACTGCTCTTTTCCGCGATCATTTGACAAAAATCACGTTTTATTCATAATCTTTTGACGAAAAATCGTGTCATTTTTAGCGATCTTTTGGCAAAAAACGCGTCATTTTCGCAATCGTTTTTCATCGTCGGAGATTTTTCCGTCCCGCTTCCGTCCTCGGGAATTTTTAAAAGACGGAAATCCGTCCTGTGGACGGAAAACTTGCACCCATGGCAGTAATTTAGATGAAATAATTTTAAAAATCTATTTTCAAAGTCCCAAACTAAAGATTTGATGCCCCCAACAAAATACACAAGATACCAAATTTAAACAACTAGGTTAGAAAATAACTCATTGTAATTTATTTATTTTTAACTGCATGGTTAATTTATTATTTTTTCTTTGATATTAAAATAAAAGATCAAATTACAAAAATGTGCATTTACAATTAAAACTGTAAATAATTACTTGACAATAAGCAATTAAAAATTTGGCTGAATTGGCCAAATAATATCCCCCCCCCCTCTTCACCTCCTCAAATGATTTTCCCTTACTAATAAATTAAAATAAAAATTAAATAATATCCAATATATTTGTTACTTTTTTTACTAATTTTCAAATGTCACTAATGCAGGCATGATGGTGGGAAATGAGAAAATGAGTAGAAAATTTTTTCAATCTATACAAGCACCAGGGTCATTCCACATGAATTCAACCAATGGGTGTTGCATCATAGTCACAGATTTTTTTTTTAATTTTATCATAGATAGACATAGTAGTGAAACCCTCAAATCTGAAATTTAAAAGTAATTTTCACAATATTGGCCGAGATATGGCCATTTGAAAACTGGCCATTTTTACGAAATGGCGGCCATCTTGGAATTGTATCACTGTCTAAATATGGCCATAACTTGACAACTAATGGCTCAAATTTTATATATCTGGTACCATTTTGAAGCTATTTGTACGAAGAATGAATATTTCACATCAAAACAATAATAAATTTTCATTTTTTTACTTTTTATTATGTGCAAAGTGAAAATTTCACCGCAAAAAAGGGCAGATTGTAATGGCTCATAAAAAAAATGAATCATCATGAATTTTTCTGAAACTTGGTAAAAACGTTGCTCCACCTGTGTGCTTTAAATAAAAAAAAAATTGGAAAGGTAAAATTTGTTGTTTTAAAATAAATGGTTTTTTACACATAAGGTGTCATTAACCAAATAATGATATTTTTAGAATCTGTAAGCATTCCTGATTCAAAAAATAATGGTTAAAATAAAATTTTCTAACATCTAAATTAATGTAAAAGTATAATCAAAACCTCATTTGTACTAATTTTGTAGAAATCTGCCCCCAGCCCCCTCCTCCCCACCCCCCCCCCCCCCCCAAAAAAAAAAAAAAAAAAAAAACCACTTTTAACACCGTTTGTAGTCATTTAAGAACTTCTATAAAATAAAAATTAATGTCTGTACATGGTTCTCTTTTTTTTTTTTTTTTTTTTTTTTGGGGGGGGGGGGGGGTTGCAAAATAAATGAGACACTCTGTACAGTAAAAATTATTGGTACTTACATATTCACACCACTGCAGCAGAACTTGCGCTAATGCGCCAATAAAGAGCAATCTTGTTGTTCGCATGTGCCCAAAAATAATGGCGCTAAAAACTGAGCAAAAAATGCACTAAAAGGCTCTAAAAAGCACTAAAATGGCATCAAAAATCAGCAAAAAACAAGGCAACAAAGAAATCAAAAGATAACTGCGGTGGCGTTAATACGCAAGTACCAAATTATTTAACGAAATCTCTTTGCTACACTTAAAATTTATTTATAAAGAATTTCGTTAAATAGAAATCAACTCAAATTCATGAAATTTTTAAAATACACATACATAAAATGATAAAGTATATACACATGAAAATATTGGAAAAATGCATTTTAGTTTGAGTAGAAACTTTCTTTTATTTAATTTAGAAGTATGGAAAAAACTTTAATTAGAATAATGTCAAAAAAACACATTAAAGAGAGTTAAGCAACAACTGAAGCATAACATAATTTTTTTTTTTCTTAATATTCAAGATCCTTAACTTTTAAAAAGCCTGTGATATTACTTTGTACTGGTTTCCTATAAAAAAATTCACTGTTCATAAAAAAAATTCCCACTTTTGTAAGTATTTGAACAATTTATCTGTAGCATTTTCGTGAAACTGGAACATCTCCTGCACAGAAAAAACACTTCAGCGAGTTCACGGATAAAAATGTAGGATTAGTAAAATCTCGATTTGCATAATAAAATGCAATCAGTGTGCCAAGTCATAACTTAGTGGAAAACACCTAAAAACCTGATTTTAGCAGTTGATTCATAGGTTTATCATTATGTTTTCCTGCTCTCAATTTCATAATTTTGGGTGCAGGAAAGCACAATGGCAAACCCACAAGCCATTTGATAAAATCAGGTTTTTAGATGTTTTCCATCAAGATATGACTAGGCAGACTGTTTGTGTTTCAATATACGAATCGAAATTTAATTAATCTTAGATTTCTATCTATGAACTCAATGAGGTGATTTTCTCCTCCTGGTCTATTACGTACCTATTGAAAGTTTGTAGCATTTCTTCTTTTGATGGAACTGATTAGATTAATAACTAAACTTTGACATATTCTACTAAAACTACATTCATTGTAACAGCAACCCCTCCATTGTAACAGCAATTTGAAAAGGGTGCTTGAACTAAAGTGGATGAAACTTCGTTATGTAGAATATGCTTTTCATAATATGGAGATTAATTTATATGTTAATGGTGTTCAAACTCCAGGCCTAGCAGAAAATTTTATGAATAGAAAACTTTGTTAAAGGGAAGTTTGACTGCTTATGACCAGTAGCAGAAACTGCCCAGCACAGTAGTGGACACTGAAGATTATTTTAAATCTTATAGATTAGTCCACAAGTTTAAAAAGAAAGGCTGGGCTTTAAAATAAGCTGAAATTTACTTTAAGTCTCCAGATTTATGATATTTATTTCATAAATTATTTCATATTTTCTTTATAAAAGCAAATTTTTCTTCTTTTATAGGGTATTGCTGTTTTAGACATTTAGACTAGCACTGTTTGGTCAGAGATAAATTTTAGTATGCACAAAAATGTAGATCGGCACAAAAAATTCTGCTTTTGGATGTATATAAAGTTTTTGATTCAGAAATACATACCAGAAATGCATCAATGAAATTACTCGAAAATGCTGTATAAATAATGCAAAATATTCTGATTAAAAAAGAACCTTATGAAAACTTTCCCTCACTTTTAATTATTAAAGTATAGAAAAATTTTCACCTTGGAAAAACACTTTGGACAATTACATTTGTCTGACTTTAGGATTCTTATACAATTTAAAAACACCTTTGATTTGATTCTTCTTTTAGACAGCAAATCAAAGACAAACTCCAAGGATTTGGGTAGACAAAATACATGATTATTAAATTCTCTAGACTCTCTCTCTCTCCCCCCCCCCCCTTTTATTATTTATCCATTTTTTTTTTCAATTTTGGTATTAATGCAAAGAATATCCTGAAAACTGCTTTAAAAAATGAAAAATTCCTCGTTTAGAATGAATAAAGTCCTTTTTGATGTTGTTAACAAGAAATTTTAAGATTTAATTAAAAACAAGCCTGATGAAACAAAACACCAAATAAATTTTTTCGAAAAATGGATGTACTAAAATTTTGAAGCATTCTTGAAACAGAACAAATAAAGAAAGAAAATTGCATAATAAAATACTCATTTAAAAAATGAAAATAGAATTTTATCATTTAATATTTATTTTAGATAGTTTTACAGCCATTATTTAAAAAATCTGAAATCAAGATATTTAGTCTTAAATTCAGGGCTCTCAACTCGAGCATGAGTTATTGAGAGAAAAACTTATGTTAAACAACTGAGAATGTTTGTTAAACAAAAGTTAAAGCAAAAGAAATTTAGGTGTCAAATTTCACAATAAGGCATAATTTTGAGGCTGTGAAATGTAATAATTTAGTCGTATCTTACAAATAATAGCCGCTAATTTCTAACTCTGCTTTTAAAGTTTAAACATAACACAATTTTAATTTTTACATTGTTTAATCTATACTAATAAAAGATAAGATCGTTTTATCTATCTGTGGGTGATGGCTAGCGAAATATAGTGCACATAGAAGTTTGAAAATTTAACTGGGGATAGTCAAATACATGTCTTGATGTACATAAGGCTCAGATTTAATTTTTTGACAATAAGCTGAGATATTAAGGCTCTTTTCCCTGCAAGTGAAGACTCTCGTGAGCTAATGCTATTCTTATAGGGAGATTATTTTCTAATAACTCGTTTGGATTTTGATATTTTTAAGTAATTCTTTTTGCATTGGACAGTTAAGGTCCCTCTCAAAATTGCTCTTTTTTTACTTTTTCAATTTCATTTGCAGATAATTTTTATAAAGTTGCTTTCATTTTCTGAACTGGTTGTGACAGTGAAACTAACTTTATAAAAAATATTTTCGGCGCGACTGAGTTTTAACTCCCTTCTTGGCGCGCTTCCAAAATATTGCCACTTTTTTTGCGTTTTGTCTCCCGGACTGGGATTTAAGTCCAGGAGACACTACGCAAAAGACATACCTTCTTTTAAAAACAAAACCAGCCTTTTTTTAAATAAAAAAAGAAATCAATATTAGATTTTCTAAAGAAATATACTAAGCTTTGAAGTCAAATAATGTTTTTCTTTCATATATAATATGAAACTAAATAACATTAAGATTCAAAACATCTAAAGTACTAAAGAAAGGCCTAAAACACTTACTTTTAAATACAAAGCACGGTCTCTGAATTCAGAAAACAATAGAAATGTAGAAAATACTTCCTTTTAAATACAAAACCAAGGTTTCTAATTAAAAAAAATCACTCGTATATTGCCCCCAAAAATTTTACTCACTCGATGTTATACTCTTCGAAATCCAACGGCCTCTAATGAGACACAAGATATTTAATTAATTTCAAGGCGCGAGACTTCAAACTTTTAAATGTTTCTCCTCTCTCGTCCAATAAGAAAACTAGAAAAGAAAGAACGAACGGAGCATGCGCAAGCCGAGAAGCGAAATCTCTCCGAGGGTTGCCAAGAAGAGCAGCACCTAAATGGAAAAGAGAGCAAGGCATGGTGCAGTCATCGCGCGCCAAAAAACACGACACCAAGAAGTGGGTTAAAACTCAGTTTACCCATATTTTCAACTGAAATCAAAAAAGTTAAAAAGGAGCAATGTCAAGAAGGACTTCAACTACTCATTGCAAAAAATATTATTTCAAAATATCGAAATGCAAATGAGTTATTTGAAAATAATCTCTCTACCAATAGGAATAGCATTACTTCCAGTGTGTCTTTGCTTCCAGGGACAGGAACCTTAAGTAACAACTTATCAAAAAACTTTTTTTTTTTTTTTTTTTGCAAAACTTGCTTGTGCACATGCACATTTCTTACTTTTCCCAATCTAATAAAATGGAAGAAATCAACTGAACTATGTTATTTTGTCCATTTGCCTTAATGTTCATTGATTGAATCGTTTGGGTTACAGAAAAAAAAAGGAATATATAAAATTATATAAATTTGTGTCAGCCAAAATTTAGTTATAGATAAATAAACTCACCAAAAAGGTTAAAGATAGTAAGATGTCATTCGCAAATCCAATAGCTTTATTCAGCATTTTTATTTCTTATAAAACCTGATTGGAAAAATAAAACATTATGAGTAAACAGTTTAAAAATTCCAAGTAAAGTAATATGGGTACTACTAGGTTATCCCGTCAACCAAAAAATTATCGCCAAACTATAAGATTAAATGCCAATAATGGATGATCGTGAATGTCACATTCAATAACATTAAATACGATACACGTGTTTAAAATGTTATTAAGTGATTTTTATTTAGATTTTTTACTTGTATTTTTATTAATATTCTACTAATTATTTGTTTTTTTGTTATTTAAAATAAAAATTATGTCAGTATGTATAATTTGGCTATGAGTTTGGCGATTTGTATAATTTGGCGAAATTGGTCGACGGTATAACAGTAGTACCGTAATATGCTACATATTTTAATCATAGATAACATAATGTAAACTAATATTACTTAAGCTTACGAAACAGTGTAAATTAGAAATGCAAAACTTTTACTACTCTTCTGTTAATAGTATTAAATTTAATCTGAAGCTAATTGAATATTTCCTACTGAGCAAAAAAATGCCCAGCCCAGGAATCAAATCCTGATCCTTGGCTTACAGCTTAATGCTCTACTGAAGGGCTGTCCAACACGGCACCCAAAAGGTTCCATGGCTCCCGGTTGTCAGTCAAGTTTGCTTAAACTGTAGAGCATTGACCCCGTAAACCAAGGATCCCACGCTGGCCATTTTTTCGCTCAGTGATAAATACTCAATTTGCATGATAGTATTACCAATCAGTTTGATTGTTTTAAAAATAATAGTGTAATTACTGATAACTGTGACTCATACAATATACCAGGGACTTTAGACTTTTTCCCAACCAAATACAAAAAAAATATAAACCTTAACATAACTCATCCCCTTTCCCAAAAATAAATAGTGATAAATTAGTTATTTGAAATTTCACGGCTGTTCTAGGATTCAGCCGTATTAAATATTAAACATAGTCTATAAAATAATAATTTTTTTTGCATAAAAGGTAGCAGTTTCTGTCCATTAACGTGTTCTAAGTTGTCTTAACAATCTTTTAAAAAATGAAGAAAAAGTTTATTTAACACTCCGCTCTGTGTCTACGAAATGACATAATGCCACGTCTTGCTTCATCGCGTACTGTGTGCCGGTAAAGGAATATTTGATGATTTGATAATAAAACATTTAACCTGTAAATTATGAATAAGTACTCTCAATTATAATAAGAAGTAAATACAAGTTTATATTAATTTTAAATCTGGTAAGCACCTGATACGTTTCACACAGTAAACTGCGATATCTGAAATAAGAACAGCTTAATGTGGAATACAGAATTGAAATTTAATAATAAAACAATTCTAAAATTTTGTATAGTTATACTTGCTTTACACCATTACTGCAACATCAATATGGTTAAAAATAACCTAAAGATATGAGAAATTTTGACTAACAGTTTCACAGAAAACACTACTTTTACTTTTTGTTTTCATGAAACGCTGATGTATTGGTTGGACGGTTGACGACAAGAGCAGTGTTATTCAAAAGAATGAATACGCTATCTGGTGGAGAAAAGATGCAACATCTTGCTTCAGGAAAATGTTGTAAGAACATTTACAGATTTCATAAGACATTTATATTCTATGTTATATGACTAAATAAAAATTATCAGAATTTGAATATTTAAAGCTTTCAGACGTATTGTTCCGACGGCTGCGACCAGCGCCTGTGACATTCATATCACCAGGGCTGGGGAATTACATCATTGTACTCGCCACTGGCGAGTAAATTTTCCTTCAGGGCGAGTGAAGTTTTAAGTTATTTTTTCAAACTTCAAACTGTAAAGATGCCAGAATCTGTATTTAATTATTTATTTTTATTAGTTCCCTAAATTTCGAAACTTTTTTAATATAAATATTGTACTAAATTCTACGCTATAATACTAATATTGTTTCTCTTGTATATATTTCTTATTTTTATCGAACAAAAATATGAAAATGCATTGTAGTAATAATACAATTAACTGTTTCTTCAGTTGTTTAAATTTTGTCTTAACTATTTTCAACTGTATATTGTATTTTGCTGGCTGGTAAAATAAATCCCTGGCTGGTGAAAATTTTCGAAAATTTCCCACCCCTGCATATTACTGTTAAAAATTCGCAGCAAACTGCCTAGCAATTCAACCATTTTTAAAGATAATGGTTACCGGGAATATTATTAAGCACTGCTTAATCTTTGTTTATTCCACATTTTCAATTTATTGTACGTAAAAAAAAGAAACAGTGAAGTGCTTAAATAGGATATAAGTAATCTGAATTGTTTGCAAAATAAATACAATCACAGAAATTAAAACTTAATTTGGCTTGTTCAAAAGTAAACTTGGCTTTTTCTAAACATCAATCAACTGTCATGACAGACCGCCCATGCTGCAAATGTGTATTCTAGACCTGTTGTCATTGACAGGCCCTGTTTACCGAGGGCGTGTTCAGCAATGTCACCGGTAAGTAACCGGTAAGATTGGTTAGTTACCAATGCGTTCAGTGCTGTAACCGGTAAGCAACCAACGTCGTTCAGCACAAGTGGCCGATGTGACCGGTAAGTGACCGAACTAACCGGGGAAAAATCTTGGTTAGTTGGGTCACGTGATCGGTTACATGTTATTTAGTTAAAAATAAATGGCAACTTCAAATCAACAGGCGGTAGATTCGGTTTCGTTTTCTGTTGTTCGATGTCAAAATGGAATATAGATGGCGCTACATGACATAACTAACCAGTGCGTCCAGAAAATCAGTCAATTGGTTAGCTACCGGTTACTTACCATTCCGGTAAGTTACCGGTTACATTGGTCACTTTGGTAAGTTCGCTGAACACGCCCCGAGTAAGCCCGTGAAGCCCGTGCTTACACATTGAAATACAAAGGGGCCCCCAAATTTACTTTTCAAAACTAATTTTTAGAAAAACAAAATTCAATTAATTAAAAGAAAAAAAAAAAATTAACGAAACTTTATCTAATTTGTGAAACTCAAATGTGAAAACACCACATTTCCCTTATGTTTGGGCGCCAGATGAAGCATGTGACGTCACGTGCAAGGGGTCTATTTGCCGATCTAATCTCGCTATCGCATACGCATTGACGTCACTACATAAGGAGGCGGGGATACATGCGATTCACCTATTGTAAGACAGCTGTGTCCTTCCTTTACTTTGCACATTTGCACTCCCCTTACTTTGCACATTTCATTGAGTAAAACTAACTGAAACCGTATTTGTGTTTCAAACCGCTTGTTTATTGCTTGTGCTCGAATCCTCGTGATATATACACGTGTTAATTTGCAATTTTTCATATTTTATGTTTTTAAGTTAATTTTAATTTAATATGCCGTTTTAAGCACAAATAAAAGCTGTATGGTAAAATAATGGAAAAAAAAAGACAATATCAATCTGGATGTTGCAAGCGTAAGCGGCAAGCTGAAAATGAGATAACTAGGAAAAAACTTAAAGATTCAATGCAGAATTTTCTGTTTGGGAAAAAAACAGAAACTCTCTTGGAAACTGACCGATATGTGCCGGTACCACACGATCTTCAGAATAAGAATGATACATGTGTTCCCAATGATGAATTTCCCAAGGACAATCAGTTAACTGTGGATAGTTGTGTGCCGATACTAGGCGATCATCAGAATTACAACAAGGATATATGTGTACCAAATGATGAATTTCCAGAGGACAATCAATTAACTGTGGATACTGCATTTTGTAATGTTGGTGAAATTCAAGCTAATACTTCCAGTTGCAATAATGACTCTGGCGATTCAGTTGAAACTGACTCTGGACCATCAGCATCAAATGCTGATCCTGTTTATAATTATAATGATGTAGCATTGTGGCCTCCAGTCAGTGATACATTAAGAGAGTTTTTTATTCTAAATAAACCCTGCCAAAATATTGATTACTTGGAAAATTCTACACGAACACTTGGTGGAAAGGAAAGAATGTGCTCCTCTAATAATTTCTTCCGTGTGAAAAAAAATGGAGAAAAAATCCGAAGAGATTGGTTGCTGTATTCGCCAAGCAGTAAAGCAGTATTTTGCTATATTTGTAAGTTATATAGTTCAAGTGACCAAGCTCTTTGTAAGAATGGTTTTTCAGACTGGAGAAATGTCAGCAAAAGGTTGTCCTCTCACGAAAATTCACCTTTTCATAGAGAATCTGTGTATTCATTTTCACAGCGCTCAGCAATAATAGGTCGTATTGACTGCAGCCTTGTTGAGCAACATAAAGCAGAAGGAAATTACTGGAAACAAGTATTGTACAGAGTTGTAGCTGTTGTAAAATTTATTTCACAGAGAGGGCTTCCCTTCTTTGGAACTAATGAAACATTTGGCTCTGTACATAATGGAAATTTCCTCGGAATCATCGAATTATTAAGCACTTTTGATTTATTTCTGGCTGAGCATATCACTACTCATGGAAATAAAGGTAAAGGAAAAGTTAGTTATTTTTCTTCAACAATTGTCGGAGAATTCATTGAACTCATGTCAAAAAAAGTGTTAGATGAAATATTAGCTGAAATTAAGAAAGCTAAATATTTTGGAATTATTGTTGACTCTACTCCAGACATAACACATACAGACCAACTCTCTTTAGTTTTAAGATATGTTGATTTACAAGGAAATCCAATTGAACGATTTTTAAAATTTATACCAATACATGGTCATAGTTCTCAACATCTTCAAGAAGTTGTTGTTAATACTCTTCAAGATCTTGGTATAGATTTAAAGTATTGTCGAGGTCAGTCATACGACAATGCTAGTAATATGTCGGGAAGATATTCAGGCTTACAAGCTAGATTAAAAAAAATTTTCCCTCTTATAGAATATGTACCGTGTGCAGCCCACTCTCTGAATCTTGTGGGTACAAATGCCGCTGAAAGCTGTTCTTCAGCCGTTTCTTTCTTTGGCTTAGTTCAAAGTTTATACAACTTTTTTTCTGCGTCAACTCACAGATGGGAATTGCTGAGTGAGAAAATAGATAATAAGTTAACATTGAAATCTTTGTCTACAACAAGGTGGTCTGCAAGTGCAGATGCTGTAAAAGTCTTAAAAAAGTATTATACAGACATATTGAGCATCTTATCAAACATCTCTAAAGATGTTAATGAATCTGCAGCCACTAGAAACGAATCACGTAACCTATTTTCAAAAATTAAATTATTTGAATTTGCTCTCATGGTTGTTATATGGGATACTATACTGCAGAGAATGAACAGTGTGAACAAGACTGTTCAATCAGTAAACTGTGAAATGTCATGTATTGTACCCCTATATGAATCATTAGAAAATTTTATAAAATATGTGAGAGATAATTTTGAAAGCTATGAAAATGAAGCTGAACAATTAGCCGGTGCAAAAAATTATGAGTCTAAAAGAAAAAGAGTTACACCAAAAAGTAAATTGCTTGACGATAGTGGAAGTGCTAATGTCCAATTGTCTCCTAGAGAAAAATTTTTGTACCAAACGCATTACGTTATATGCGATTCAATCATAATGGAACTCAGCAAAAGAAAACATGCTTATTCCTTTTTAGAGTCGAGATTTGGCTTTATGTGCTCAAAAAGCATGTCAAGGGAAGATATTAAAGATGCAGCAAAACAATTTTTTGAAATATATTCCGATGATATTGATGAAGAATTCTCAGAGGAAATTGTACAATTCAGTCATTTTATCTCAAAAGAAGTAAAGACTGAAGAAAAATTAAAAATGATAAAGTCTTTAAAAATTGAACACACTTTTCCTAGCGTCGAAACTGCTTTCAGAATCATGCTTTCGATTCCAATTACAAATTGCTCCAGTGAACGTTCTTTTTCAGTGTTAAAACGATTAAAAATCGTTTACGATCCCGCATTTCTGAAAAAAATCTTTCTGGATTATCTCTTCTTACAATTGAGAGTGATTTGACTGGAAAAATTTCTTTTGATGATATCATAGAACAGTTTGCTTTAGCTAAGAGCAGAAAAAAACCAATGTAATGTTTTTAAGTATTGAAGTTGCATAGATGTTTACATTATGTACTTTTAAAATTTAGCCTTAAAAAAATCTTCATGTGTTTCTGTAGTAAATAATTTTTATTTTAAAGTTCTAATAAGAAGTAGCTGTCCTTGTTAGTTTTAAATTGATTAAAGTAAATAGCGAGCTATGTTAGTGAAAGTTAATTTCCTCTTTCATATGAAACTTGATATTTAAAAATTAAATACTGGTCTTCCTACTTACGATATTTCAGAATTTTTATTGATTTATTTCAAATTTATCCTTCTTCATTTTTCAAAACAATGTCATTTATACAGAGATGTTCGCTCATATTTCTTCTATGATGAATTTGTATACTTTGGCTAAGTGTGAGAGTGTGATGAGGATTTAACAGTTTGTCATTTTTACAAAATTAAAATTCTGGTTTTATTTATTTATCAATATTGTCCCATAATGCTCTAAAATTTGCTTTGAAATTATCCTTTTTTAAATAAAAATTCAGGTTTTATATATTATTTATAAATATTGCCCTATAATGTACTAAAATTTGTTTTAAAATTATCTTTTATAAATAAAAATTCAAGTTTTATATATTATCATTTATAAATATATTGCATTGACCGATTGACCTATAATGCTCTAAAATTAACTGGCAAGCTCAGCTGAATGAGCGAAGATAAATATTGAATGATGATATGGATATTCATTAAACGTCAGAAAAAGATAAGAGCCAATTTATTCTATCAGTTTACAATTGTTTATTTATTTCTGGTTAAGTACTTGTTTTTATAAAATAGGATGATTTTGATCATAATAGCAAATTTTATAAATTAATGAATCTAAATCATGTATGTTATTTTTAAATGTTTTTATTTATTGATCATAATGCATAAATTCATTTCTTGTTAATTGAAACTATATAAGCAGCAACGATTTGATTTAAAATGTTACTTGCTTGTCAAAATACATAAAGATTTTAAGTATAATTAAACTTCTATGGATTTAAATGTTTAAACTTTCTAAAAGAAGTTTTACAGTTGTAAGAAAGAAACTTACTTTATTAAATATTTTAATTAAATCTTTTTTAATGTCTTTTTCAATTGTCAAAATTTGATTGTGTTTGCTGTCAATAATTTCATGTGTTAATAATTTAAATCTTCGAGGAATGTAGTTTTGAAAATTCATTTATGTGATAATAGACAGCCAAAGAAGTTTGCTATTCAAATATTTCTTTGCGTTTATTGATATCTGCAATTTTTTTTTTTTTTATGTCATAGATGTGTTATTTACACTCCACATTGGCACAGTATGAACAAAATAGCAATTTTATGTCTCATATCATAACATTTCATAAGGAAACTGGCTATTTTCCAAATTATTCTGCAATTTTTTTTTTTTGCAGAACAGAATAAATGTTACCAAATCATTTATTTGATGTAAACAGTGCCTTGATTTGTGTTGTGTGTGTTATAGGAATAGCTTCAGTCATTAATTATTAAAAATTTAAATACATAATTAAATGCTACATAAAAAATATGTTTAAATTTATTTTAAAATTTCATAGTGAATTACTTGAAAGTTATATTTTGCTTGCTTCATTTTAAATACAGATGTAAACTATGTCTTTTTTGAGAGTAATCGTTAAGAATATGCCTTGCTAAAATTTTCAAGATCATTCCATAATTTCGACTTCTCATTAAGTTAATAGAGATAATTTTTTTTATTTACAATTAAAAATATAACCACAAACTTAATTAAACAATATTATTAGAAATAGAATAATAAATTTATATTGTACCAGAAAACTCCCTTTAGACAGACTGTAACTGATATCTTTATTCTCTCTATTTTTTTTTTTTCTGTTTATACAATAAATAATATAGAAACATTAATTAAATGTTATGTATATCAATGCTTAACATTTTAATCTCAAATGTTTAAGACTGTAACATGTGCTAAAAAATAATAGAAAATTTAATCTGTTTTAGAATATTCCATGCATCATGTGTTTTTGCTGTCTCCAGAAAAAAATAAAAATAAAAATTTACCTAGCAAAAAAAAAGGAGTAAAATTTTAGTGGCACCTCATACAGTTGTTACTTGTGTGGAAAATATAGCTTGTTATGTTGTTTTGGGTGGATTATAAAGTTTTTCCATCTTACTTTGTACTTCACTTTTTCACATCTTGTATATGTAGATATTTTTAGATTCGATTCTTTAAAATCAGAATTATTCTAAAATATGGTATTCATAACTTTAAAAATTTGCCTGCATAACACAAGCAAAATTTAAATTTTACTTCATATTAATTGATTTTAATGATCTGATTTCTTATATTCGGATGCTAAAGTTCTAATCTAATCTTATGTTGCATACTTTTAATATATCTTTTATTTTCAATTGTGTTTATACATTTTAATGTTCTAAACATTTAACTGTTGAAATTGATCATCATTACAAAACTATAAAAATATTTTGTTTTAAAATATAACGATCATTTTCACATCTTAAGACTTTTTTTTTTTTTTTTTTTTTTTTTTTTTTTTTTTTATGGCGATAAAATCTCTTGAAAGTAATTTTCAGATAGGTGATTATGTTTTTGAAAATGGCATTTTTGGAAAAGTGTGTTAAATTTAGCACCAATTTCATTCTGCAGATCACAGACATATCTGTTTCTATCCTGTCTGTATTCATAAAAGGTGCAAAAATGAAATATCTGGAATTAGTTATTTAAATAAAAGTGGAAGTAATTATAAAATGTCTGATCTAAAATAGTAGCAAAATTGTGTTGAAGATAATTATAAGTTTGTCAATTTATTTTTAATCCCTGAACTGTTCTTAGCACTAAAAGATGCTACAATTTATAAATTATGAAATAAATTTTGAAGTTCAAATATTCACAACCTGAGTTCTATGATTGTTGATTCATTTACGAAATTAATTTGTCTTGTATGATTATGTACTATATATATGAATATAAAGCAGGGTTGTTAAATACCCGAGTTTTTTTTCATAATAAACCCAACCCACTGTGTTTTTTCATAATTTTTGGGGTTTTATCAGGTTTTTTCGGATTTTTTCAGGGTTTTGGGGGTTATGGGAGGTGGTTCAGAATGTTTGAAAAAAATCTACTTATTACTAAATTTAAAGTAGCTAATTGATTACAAATATATATAAATCAATGACAGTAATCAAAATTATTCTTTGCTTTTAGATAAATTGATTATTAGTAATAATTTATAAAGTATTTTTTGTTATTACTAAATAATAGAATAAGTTAAGTAATTCTACATGTCTACATAATTAAATTAGGATTCTAAGCATATATGGTATTTTGTTATGAGTTTCTATTGTATAACATAGAACAGATTACACATCAAAGTATTTTTTAATGGGAAAAAAATTGTGTTACTTACACATGCTACAGAGATTAACTAACAATTATTTCTTTTAAAAATTGTGGTGGTTATAAACTTTGAGTGGTGTACTGATATTAAGAAATATATTATATATGTAATATAAATACATTTTATGTGTAATTTAAAGTTGAAATTTTGAAAAAACCCACCCGGGTCTTTTGGGCTGGGCAAAATCATAACAACCCTAATATAAAGTACTTTTCAAATGTATAAATAGGTTGATAGTTTAATATTAAAAAACCCATTCAAAATTTTGATAGTAAAATATCTCATTGTTCAAGCATATGAAGGAGAATTTCGTAAATGATTAAGCAAAATAATTGAGTAATAAGGGGGGCCCCCTGTATGATGCGGGCTTCCACTAACTCCAAGTCTTAAGCGGGCCCTGGTCATTGAGTGGTGTATAAACCTTTACTAAAATATTTGCAATATAAAAGCGCCCACTTTCCCCTATTTTAATTCATATGTTTGACAAAAGTGTACAAGAACGTCATGCAAATTAGAAGTGTCTAAATTTTTGTCTATCTTAAAAAATCGTACTTTTCAGGTAAAAATCCCAGTATCTCATAATGTATTCCAGAAACCTTGATTTATTTATTTCTTTTTTAATGGTAGAGTATAAATATAAGATAAAACACGGCAGACAATATTTAAAAACTTTAATTAATTTCAAAAATTTTTTAATAGAAAAATTCTGAAAAATTGATGTTATTTTAAAATAAAAAGCTTTAATTGCGTTAAAAAAAAAAAAAAAAAAAAAAAAAAAAAAAAAAAAAAAAAAACTGTTTGCCATAAATCTTTCGGGTAGTTCAAAAAGAAATGAGTCGCTGGCATATTTTCTATTTGACTGAATCCAGTGTCTTGTCTCAAATAGGAACATTTTGGGCGATTTTAAAGAACAAGATTTTCTCTAAGATAACCGTGGTCATGATGTGCAAAAACCCGGAAATATGGCAACTCTATTACTTAGAAGTTAATTAGTATAACTATAGTTCAATTGAATATTCATTTTCTTTATGGCGAAAATATACCGGGAACGAAACTATCTGTATTCCTTAAATTTTGTTTCTTCCTTTGGGAATTTTCAACCTTCCTCATCGATTTGAGTTGTAATGGCTTAAATAATTTCGATGAAATTCACTGTTTATAACACATATAAGACTAAACTTTTGAAACGTTTTCCACATGCTCATTAAAATCTACAGACTAAAAAGTGATAGAAAGTTTTTAGTTTGAATATTGCACAAGTGTTTTGAACGTGTTCTAAAAAGGCTCTAGAATAAATAAAACAACAGAATAAAAACTAGTTGATGATCATTTAGAAAAATCATTATAAAAGGTAAAACGATGCACAGTTGTGGATAAAAAAGTAAACACCCCCCGACTAAATTTGGAACTAGTTCTAATAGAAGAAAGTTATTTGTACCAAACGATTAGGAATAAAGTCTACTTTTAAATAATACATATAAAATTTACTTAGGGGCCATCTTCAAATCTTAACGAGACAAAAATTTGTCTTTTTTTTTTTTTCAACAGAAACACCAAATTTGGGAATATAGTTTAAATATCTTTGGTTCAAACTATACATAGAAACGGAATTTCAAGTTATTTAAATAACAAGTTTTTGAGATTTAAATATTAAAAATTTAGAACTTTTACTGTTAACTCCTTGGGGATGAACGACCGGTATACGTGCCCCTTAAGACAGAAGATGCACATAATACTTCATTATTCTCACCGGTTATTTTTTATTGTAAAGTTTACCTTACTTAATCAGAGCATTTTCGCGATTCAATTAGTGATAATTTTCTGTTTTAAAAAATCAGTGGTAAAAGATTGAAAATTAAGCAATGAGTTCTCGTCGAGAAGAGGTTAAATTGCATTTTCATATTTTTCTTAATATCTCTTAAAATTATAATCCTAATGTGATGCATTTTTACTTTCTTCTATCTTCAATAGAAGAAAGTATTGTAATCGAAATTTTCTTCGACTTCCGGTTTTCAGCGGATTTACACGTTTTAGGGGTCAGAGATCCCAAAAAACATGTTTTTACAAAATGTCTGGCTGTCCGTGTGTCTCGGTGTCTGTATGTCGCCATTCTACCATCAAAAAGTGTATGAAGTTATGTAAAGAATTGAACCAATTTTTTTCTGAATGTTTTTGGCTGTGGCAAGCAGGTCCTCCTTCAGTTTTGAAATATTCCACCGGAAGGGGGCGCTGCAATCGCGATTTTTGTGCTATTTTCAATATTGTACTGATGCATCGAATTTAACCAAATTTTTTGTGTCTGTGTATAACTATGGTTAGTTGGTCCCCCCTGAATTTGAAAAACATCCACCGGAAGGGGGCGCTGCAATAGCGAATTTTATGCCATTTTCAATATTGCATCACTTAAAAGTGTATGAAGTTAGTTTTAGAACTGAACTAAATTTTTTGTATATGATTATTTTTTGGTAAGGCAAGTAAGTCCTCCCTGAATTAAAAAAAAAAAACCGCCTATCATTCTATTGTCCATCGGCTCGTGCAGAGACGGAAATTCGTTTTTACTCCGATTAATTGATTGAAGCAGAAATTTAAGATGAAAATCAAAGTTGGTATGGTATTGAATTAAAATTATTAAAGCATTAAAATGAGTAACTATTTTTTTTAAAAATATTAAAATGTACGTATGAGATAGAAGAAAGTTTTGGGATTGGCACATCCAACTAGTTTTGTTTGATTATAATGCTGAATACACCAAACATAAACTGACATAATTTGTAGTTTTACAAATTTTATGATATAAATTACGAAATTAATATTCAAATATATGTATATATATGTATTGCAATTTACCACTTTTTTGATAGATCTATATTTATTACGTTTTGCTTCATGCGAATTCTCAATTTCGAAATTTTCTTCCTAGTAGTTTTCGAATTATGAGTAATAAACGTCAAAATGATGTCCAGAAGAGCATAATTTAAAAATTATATATTTCAGTCATTTTATTGAAACGTGTGGGTTGGCAGTAGTCAAAACATATTAAGCGAGTGAAGGTTAAATAGTCATATTGGCAAGAAATAATAAATTCATAGAAGTGACATAGTCAGTATGCATCATTTCAACACTCAAGTAACAAACTTCAATTTGGATACAATCCCTAAAACAGGCTCATTTAATTAATTTTTACATCCTCATTTTCCTATCTTGTCCTTCAAAATTAAGTGAGCTATGTGACTCCGTTTTTTTTTATGGTCTTAGGGTTAGGGTAGAGCTTTTCCTGGGCCTGTTGGTACTGAAATGCTGCTTTTCCCACCTCAACCAATTTTAGTGTGTCAACATATGTGATGATTTTCTGAAAATTTTGTTTTGGAATTGCAATGCATCTTATAAATAGTTTACATATGTTTTATTTTCACATATTATAGTATGTATATCCATGATAGGTAAGTATTACGGTAGCTCCCAACGACTAGTTTACCATGCATTGTACTTAATCGTGGGTTTTATGTTTTCTATACTTTCGATGGAGGTTTAACAAGACTTGCGACCACTGTAAGTTCTCCTTAGAAGCCAGCGTTGATTAGACTTGATATTGTAATTGCAAAATGTGGATGTCGTAAAAGGTTTATTTCATGAAAACACTTCTATGTATAAAATCGCATTAACTAAGGTATGCCAA
The DNA here is from genome assembly GCA_964019185.1 of Maratus speculifer. Taxonomy (NCBI): domain Eukaryota; kingdom Metazoa; phylum Arthropoda; class Arachnida; order Araneae; family Salticidae; genus Maratus; species Maratus speculifer. The sequence continues at coordinate 97,461,674 of OZ025301.1, read as the reverse complement.
CTGGCAGTGAGACCAAAAACGGTTGGTTGGTTGTATAAGTTTTAATGGCGCAAAATCCCTTGTGGGACATGCTGCGCCAAACCAAAGACAAAAATGCAAAAGTAAAAAAGAAAAAGCACCAAAATATCTGGATGGGGGTTTCCAAATACGGGAGACCAAAAACGGAAGAATACTTAATAGTTTTCAAATCTCCACATTACCTAACATACAGTCGAGTCTCTCTACAACGAAACTCCATGCATCGAATTTCTCTATATAACGAATTTTTAGTAGGAACGGTTCCTTTTTCGCATGATTACATTAAAAACAGTCTCTATATAGCGAAATATTTATTTCCATATAACGATTTTTTTCATAAATTGGTCTTAATTTATTTAGTTTTTAAAAGCTTTGAAATCATATGGAATCAATTTTCCATCACTTATTTTTGATTTATCGTCAGTGCTGAGTTTTATTTATTTATTTATATTACTTCTCTCCTTGTTCTTTAAATCCAACGAATTCATCCCACCTCCCACACACCTTTCCACATCTTTCTCAAAACAGTGTCAATTGAATTGATACACATGTAAGAGAGAATCAATGAGAGGCACATAAGAGAATAGAGGAAAATGTTGACAACAATATTTCATTCCTTGGTAAAATGCAAACATTTTTTTAAAGGCGTAACAATATATATATATATATTTGTCAAATAAATGTCTGTTCTCTTTTTTGAAACAACTTAAATAATTAAGAAATAAAATGTTAGGTTAATATTTACTTTTAAACACTTCAAATTCTTAATTCAAAAATTATATTTGTTCAAATTTCACGCATTAAATACAATTTTTAACATCATTCTCTATACATCGAATTTCTCTATATAACGAATTTTTTTACTGGAACGGTGGATTTAGTTATAGAGAGACTCGACTGTATTACATATAATTATGCAACAAGGAGCATATGAAAAGAAGCATAAATGCTTAAATGAATTAAGCTGTTTTTGTGTTAAGAAAGACGAAATATATAATAACCAAAAATAATCAAAATGCAGCCATGATGACAAGGAGTTCTTAATTGTATCAGAATTTTTGCATTTGAGATTTGGGAAACAACCAAATAAATTAAAATAAAAGTAACATGCTGTAATGGTTAGCAGACATTTAAGCGCATTTGTCATTACATATGCATTATATTTTGTATATTGGCATTTACATAATATCTCCGAATGAGAGAATATTAATTCCACCGTAAAACAAATTGCTGTTTTTAAATTATTGAAACCTCAAATAAAAATGTACGTAAACTTCTCTTTTGGCACTATAGAAATTTCATTAATGTATAATCATCATTAGATGAAACGCTTTTGAGTCTTTTATACTCTAGTCTTTTCCCGGTCATTTTTTGATAAGTTATTGGGCCTCCTTTCCCTATTTCGTAGAATCATTTTCGTAAGACGAAACTCTTTTTATTGACAGTCTCCAAAGACTAATACTTTTTCATGCGAAAAAGTCAGCAATTTCCATAAAAAAAAAAAAAAAAAAAAAAAAAAATCTTTAACTTATAACTAAAAAGAGAAAAATAAACTTTTCTATTAAAAATGAAACCGATTTCAAAAACTACTGCAAAGTGAAAAATAATTTTTTTACATAATAGTAATAAGAAATTAAATTAAGAGCATAGTATTTACCATGCGTATGTACTATCTTGAATCCTAAGATAGCATTTCCACAGTCGGCCGCAGTGTGTTAATATATAGTGAAATGCTATCTTTTAGATCACGCAAAGTTATTAAATAAAGTTTCTAAATTATCGTAAATCTATGCTAAATGTGTAATTTATAAAAAAAACGAATTATAAAAAAACGTTTATAAAAAAACATTTCCACATGTCTGGTGACAAAATATTGAATTATTTTCTTTCTTTTGAACAAATTTCCATATATTTGACACGTTTTTCATAAAAAATTTCATAACTTTATGAAGAACTAGCAGTTTTCGCCCGCTATGCAGCTCGGTTTCTTTAAAAGAATCTAGTATCAAACAAAAAGCATCTAGTAAATATTAAAAACTTAATATCTAATCAAAAAACCATAATCGTTGTCTTATTCGTATAATCTTACACTAGCAGGCAAGACCGAGCTTAGCTCGGTCAAAATTAACTTTGTGTTCATCTCGATATAATATTCTCACTGTATCATTTTCTCTGTATAAAAAGTGTTATTTATAATAGTATTTCTTACAAAAGCTATCAATAAGAAAACTATAATGTAGGTACATATTCATAAATTTTACATTTAAAAATTTGAAACGAAAGGACATTAATACAAATTATATTTTCAACTCGACACTGATTGGCTTAACCACGGATTTCGATTCCTATTAAGAATATCTTATGAAATTTCTTCACGTTTTGAAAGAAAATATTTTTTTGCCAAATTTGGCGGTTTTCTTTCATTTGGCACCAATTACGTGTTTTGGCTTTCGTAATCTTAATTGTCGATTTTCTGGACGAATATCGCCAATATTTTTTCAAATATCGCCAACTGTTTGGCTGTTGACATATTCTCGTGACCTTCACCCTTATTACCCAAAATGAGCCACTAATCAAATTTGTCCTAACACGTGATTTAGCTCAATGGTCTTCCAGTAATCAAAAACGGTAGGTTATAAAAGTTAGTCAAAATCATTTAAACCATTTCTTAGATAAAATTAGCTCGACCTATAGTGAATCTAAAAATGACCCAATAATATAATTTTCTCAAACATGGGACCCAGCCCAGTGGTTTTATAAAGGTTGAAACCGGTAAAATATAGAATTATGTTTAACTTTATCATTATCAAAATTTTTTCACCAATATTTTAGCCGTTCTTTAGATACAACTAACTTAACCTGCATCATAGTGACTCAAATGGACCCACTAATCGAATATGCTTGAACATGCGACCAAACCCAATACCTTTTAGAGTTCATCAACGATAGCATACAAAAATTAATCAAATTCGTTAGAGTCCTTTTCCAGATAAAATTTGATTGACTCGTTGTCTTGACCCTTACCCATTATGACCCAAAATGTCCCATTAATCGAATTTTCTTGAACATGTGATCTAGCTCAATGATTTTCTCATGTCCAAAAACTATAGAATACAGAATTTAGTGAAAATCGAGCAAGTCATTTTCTAGATACAGTGTGTCCAGCGAATAACACCGTGATTTCAAAATTAAATTACTCCAAAACAAAGATCGATAGTAATATGCGGTAAACGGTTTTTTCATTAGGTAAGCTGTAAAAATCTTATACAGAAATTTAAAACAATAAATATTTTGAAAAAATTGCGTTCTGATTGCATAGAATGCTTTGATTTGACACTTTTCTTGTTTTAGATTGCCTTCAGAGAAATAATTTTTCAACTTACAGTGCAATTTTTTAAAGATTTTTCGAAGTAAATTTTTAGAATTTCGAAATTTCAAAAATTTAATTTAAAAAAACTATGAAATATGACACTTTAAGCCGAAAAACTTATTCTCTGGCAACAATCTAAAGTAAGAAAAATGCCAAATCAAAGCATTCTATGCAATCAGAACGCAATCTTTTCAAAATATTTACCGCTCGAAACTTTTATATAAGACTAGCGGACCCGACAGACGTTGTCCTTCCTAGCACAGACACCAAAAAATCAAATAAATGTTCTTAAATATAGTAATACGCACGATAAACACTACGCTCTTAATTTAATTTCTTATTACAATTATGTAAGGAAATTATTTTTCACTCTTCAGTATTTTTTGAAGTCGGTTCAATTTTTGATAGAAAAGTTTATTTTTCTCTTTAGTTAAAAGTTAACGATTTCCTGAAGTCAGTCAATCAAAATTATAATACAGGCTATTTTACTGTAAAGCGTACACGTTTGACAGGAGCGGGGTTCGAACACGCGATCTCTTTCTTCGAGAAGCAGAGCTTATATCTGGCGCCTTAGACCGCTCAGGCATTCCGTCCGCACTCTATTCATCGAACTTATTCAACACTTTTAATTAGCGAAAAATCACTAACTATTAGCTTTTGCATAGTTACTAAAAAAGTACTGAATCAATTTCGAAGAAATGTGAATCTAAACCATTCTCGAATCTACTGGAACGCACACACAAAATTCCATCAAAATCAGTCCAGTTGTTTAGAAGGAGTTCAATTACATACACACGCACAGAAGATTTTTATATATAAAAATGAGCATTGAAAATTTCAGGTTTTTGCGCCGGAGACATCGTCAAATTAGGAAAATGTGAATTATCTCAGGAACTACTGGATTTAAACGAATTTGCTTAGTACCATTCGATTCAGAATGAACAAATGCACTAAAATATGTTATCAGTTGAAAAATAACTACAAAAGCCGATTTTTATAGAATTTTTTAAAAGTTCGTTCTTTTTTCTACTCATCTTAGGGATGGAATTTTCGAAAATCCATTTTTAGCGGCACTCGATGTTATGAGAAATATTTTTACCCCAATTTTCAAGAATTTTGGATCGGTAGATTTTTTTTGTGCTATGATTAATACGAAATCCTGACTTTCTTTAATATATATAGCACTTTTAATTAGCGAAAAATTACTAACTATTAGTTTTTGCCAAATTACTAAAAAGTACTGAATCAATTTCGACGAAATGTGAATCTAAACCATTCTCGAATCTACTGGAACGCACACACAAAATTTCATCAAAATCGGTCCAGTCGTTTAGGAGGAGTTCAATTACATACACACGCACAGAAGATTTTTATATAAAAAGATTTTTACACCTTACCTGATAAACAAACCGTTTACTGCATAATTCTATTGATTTTTGCTTTTGAGAAATTTAATTTTGAAATCAGGGTGTTATTTGCTGGACACACTGTACAATTAATGTGACCCACAATGACCCAAAAAAAATCCACTAAACGAATTTTCTCTAACACGTGACTTAATCCAATAGTGTTCTTGTAATCCAAAACTGTGGAATACAAATTTGGAAATTTTAGTTTGTGGTAATCGTTAGAGCCTTTTTTAGATAAAATTGGTTTGGCCCATAATGACCCAATAAAGAAACACTTATCTGAATTTTTCAAACATGTGGCCCAGCCCAATTGTTTTATCGTGCCAAAAAAAATGATGTATACAAAAGTTCGTTAAAATCGATCCTACCGTTTTTTTAAATATAAATAGCTTGACCCAGACCCTTTATGACCCAAAATAACGCAGTAATCGAAATTTCTCGAACATGAGACCTAGCCCAATAGTTTTCTCGTGCCAAAAAATGTTGAATGCAAAATCTCGTTAAAATCGATCCACCTGTTCTTTAGATATAGTTTGACCATGACCCATTATGACCCATCATGACCCACAAATGGCTCTTATAATCAAAATCTCTCGATCGTGTGACTTAGCTCATTAGCTTTCTCGTGTCAAAAAACTGTTACAGGCAAAATTTCGATGAAATTGATTCTACCGTCCTTTAAATATAAATAGCTTGACACAGACCCTTAATGACCCAATATGACCCATTAAATTTTTTTCTCGAACATGTAACCTAGCCCAGTGTTTTTCTTGTGCCCGAAAACCATAGAATGCAATTTTTAGTCAAAATTGCGTGAGAAAATATCTAAATAAAAATAGCATGACCCACAATGACCCCAAAAATGACCCACTAACCGAATTTTCTCGAACATGTTACCTAACCCAATGGTCTTCTTGTAATCCAAAACGATAAAATATAAAATTTGGTCAAAATCGTTAGAGCCGTTTTTTAGATAAAAATGGCTTGACCCATAATGACCCAAAAATGATCCACTAATCGAAATTTTCCGAACATGTGACCCAGCACAATAGTTTTCTTGTGCCAAAAAACGATTGTATACAAAATTTCCTTAAAATCAATCCAGCCGTTCTCTAGATATAAATAGCTTTATCCTGACCGATTATGACCCAAAATGACCCAATAATCGAATTTTCTCGAACATGTGACCTAGCCCAATGGTCTTCTCGTGCCCGAAAATGGTAAAATCCAAATTTTTATGAAAATCGTTAGAGCCGTTTTTGAGATAAAATTTACACACACAGACACACACACACACAATTTTTGCTCGCATTATAGTATAAGATTATCCAGTTCAAAATACATATTGACGACTTAATTTAATAGACAAAACAGCTCTAAAATCACTGTTTAATTCCTTTTTAGTAGATTTGGTATCTTGAATTTTGTGCTTCTACCTATAAACTGCTGCAGAGATTTACCGAAATGTCCTAAAAGTACGACTATCCCATTAAACCCACCTAGTCGGGAATTTATAAAATGGATAAATACATGTACATTTAAAAAAATACATGGAAACTAAAAATAGAGGGAATTAAAAGACAACAAACGCAAAGAGGCTATAAGGAAGCCATATCAGTGGAAAAGTCACGTGACGTCGTTCCGTGGTTTCAAAAAGTAGAAAAGGCGCGAGTATGTATAAAAAGATAAAGGAGTTTAAATATCAAAAGTTAGAATTTTTTGGCAATTAGTACTAAATTGGCCAAAGAAATAAGATTTAAAAGCTCCCTTGTGGTAAAAAACAGAAACTAAAATGATGATGAATGGGATCAATATTTTTTATTGATTTTTTCTGCATTATTTTTATTGATTTTTTCTGCAGGCCAATATTACGGTGATTGTGTTAGCAACCAGGAAGCCAGTACAATTCACAGTTTTTAAACAGAAAAATTTCCATAATTTTGCTTTTTTTTAACCGAGAAAACGGAAAATTTTCAGGAATTTACGAAATTTTTCGTTAAAAGACAGCACATTGTATTGGCATCCCGAGAGTCAGAACAATCTTCGTAAAATTATCCTTTTTTTGGTGCTTTCGTCATTGCCGAAACGTCAATGAAAGCTTATTGTGGAGACACGATTTTTTTTTTAAAATCTCTGTCTGGTTCGCGATAATTGCCACAAAAAACATCCGAACATGAAATCTGACTTGAAATTAAATGGGTATGTTGTTGAAATACAGGGTGCTTATAAAGTCCCGGACCCATTTTGGTGTTTAATAACTCATAAAATAATAAATATAGATTAAAATTAATATCATAAAGGATTAGATAGACTCAAAAAGTTTCATGACCCTTGTCAATGAACTTTCATGTGTGTCCCCTTTGTCGCACGGAGAATATCAAGTCGATAGTCAATTTCACGCCAGGTAGCGGCAAGCATGTCGGCATCCACAAGGGTCATTTAGAATATCCCCTCGAATCCACATTCAATTCACATCGATTCCATCATTGTATTTCTGACCTGTTTAGAATGTGCAGATCCGGTTTCAACGTAGGGCATTTTTCACCCCTGCTATCTCCTAGGGCACTAATCCGGAATGTACCCATGATTCCTTTCGGGTGTACAAAGCAATTGTCCGTAAACCTCAAATTTCTCCGCCCATTTTTTCGGGCGCTAATCTGTTTAGGAGAACTGGCAAATGTTTTCCAATGGGCTTTGTTGAAAGATAAACCTTGTATAGTATGTTGGTTAAAACCAAATTTTTTAATTGTTAGGTTTTAAATTGTGCATTTTTTTGCTATTTTCTCTCTTGTGGAGTTTCTTAATGATCTTTTTTGAATTAGTTAATAAAGAACAGTTATAAACATGTAAAGATCAGTTGCTTTGTATTTTTATACAATTGATAATTAGATAATTAAACTAAATTATACTTACAATTAAATAAACAAAATTAAATTAAAATTAACACGAATAAAATGTAATAATTTTTATTTCATAAAATTTTATTTCAAATAAATTTTCAATAATTAAGATACTTTTAAAAGTTACTCAAGCTTTAAAAAAATAATTACATGAACATTTATTAAAATACAATGTATCCTAAACTTACACTAGATACAATTTTATATTACTGTTGAAAAATATTAGTAAATTTTACTAATTTCATATTTAAATTATCATTTTTTAAAAATCTTATCTTCATATATAAAAATTGCAATTAATTTACGATTCTTTTTACTAATTACCCATTCATTTGTAATTATAAAGTAGTGGAAGGTTAGCATAATTATTTTTCCCTTTCCCTATATTATTATTAGTATTTAAGTATATAATTGATAAGGATTTTAAATATACATAATTAATTAATATTAATATTTAAATATCTATAATTAATATTAATTAATATTTTTTTAATGTACAAAATTTAAATTAATTAATATATTAAATAAGTATGTATAATTTATATTAAACTAATTTATATTATACAGTACGACCATCATACTACAATCAAAATTTTTTGTCGCTCTGTAAATGAATGATAACCATTTTGCATATTATATTCTACAGTAAGCATCTTGTAATAAATCTCAATAATATATATCTATGTCATTATGTTTGAAATAGTGTAACATCAAAAAATATGCTTCAAATCATTTTTTTTTCACATAGCCATTAATTGAATTTTTATAGTAGTGATTGTGTAAATTAATGATACATGTTTTGACATCAGTATTCAGCGCTTTTTTTTTTAAATCGAAGTCTGATGATTTGAAAGACCAAAAAATTTTGTGTCATCAGAACCTGATGATAAAAGTACATTGCATAAAAGTGTTAGTAACATTTTAAAAAGTTTTTCGTTAAAATATTTCTTTGAAATACAGTAAAAATCATGTTTTTAACACTTTTTGAAACTTTCGGAGTTTTAAAGTTTTTATTATATTTAACTGAATACTGGTGTTTTATGAATATATTATTGCTAAAATATTTCTTCTTACATAGAAATAAGTATTAATTCTAAATACTCTTTCAAGACAATGTTTCGCGATTTTCATGGCCCTGAAAATTCCTTTAAAAAAATTTATAAATTTGTAATATTATACCTATTCGAGGACTTGAATAAAAACTGAGCTCAGACAGAGACCATCTCATTTTTATTATACACCGTACTATGCAGAAACCATGGTTAGTGCATTTTTTAAATGGATATAAATTTCATTTTTGAAATAGTGTAACATCATTTAAATTTACCACAAAAGGTTTTTCTCCCATTGTCGCTATAATTCTGCATACTTCATTTTCGCTAAGAAACATGCTTTAGTTAATTTCAATAACATAAATGGAAATTTGAGTTTACATTAATTGCAGCACAGACTGACAAATTGATTTTATAAACACTCTTTTCAAATGTATTAGAAAGTATTAAATTACTTTTATTTTTCAGTAGGGTCCTGTAGGTAGACTGGCTTCTGGTGTCAATAAAAATTCTTTACTTCGCTTCAAGGTTGCATTAAAATTTTTGCAGTTGCTTTGAAAAGTTTTCAGCAATATCGAAAGATTTTTAGATATCTCTTTAGAGTTTCATCTTTGTTTTAATCGAAAGGAGAATTGGTTTAGAGATGAATTTATAAATTCACGTCACCACAAACCCATTCATATAGAATAATAAGTCATACTCAAATTAACCTTGCTTGAACTTCTATAGCTACTTTATGCATAAAAATATATTTTGACCTTTTGTACATTAAAAAAAAAAAAAAAAAAAAAAAAAAAAAAAAAAAAAAAACAGCTACAAGAAAATGAGAGATAAATTAATAATTTTAAAAAAATACCAGCAAAAAATCGCATCAATTTTGAATTAATATATTTTTTATCATTAATGAATGAACTGCAACAATATTTATGAAAGTCCAATCTTGAGGCTGCAACACAAATCATGAGATTCTATAAAAAATATATTTATTTAAAAATATATTCTTCTCTTTATTTATTTATTTATTTATTATTATTTTAAGATGAATAACATAATAAATGTGTATATCATTCTCTCCTTATAAATTAGCAAAAAATCACATCTAATGTCAAAAGAACATATAACTATTAGCTATATAAAAGCTTGTAAAACTACTAATAAAAGATTACGATAATTTATGCTAATTTTATAAGAGAATGAAATAAAGCATAGTTCAATGAAAATAAAATACCACTATAATTTAAATAGAATAGCGATATGTTATTAGTAGTAAGCAAAGCTCAAAAAATACAAGTTTGTATTTTAATCAATGAAAAGAAAAAAAAAGTCTTCGGGAAAAAAAAAAAAAAAAAAAAAAAAACTATTACACAAAACTAAGACAAATTAATTATTACGGAAAACTAATGCAAAATTAAATATTGCAAATAAAGTACAAATTGACATTTTCAGACATAAAGTGAGTATGGTTGTAATACAAGTTAAAAAAGTATACATATCCACTCTTTTAATTATTTTAGCTATCCTTATATTTTAAAGTCAATTGCAAAAAATTTTCGAAGGTCGCATAAAAATATATAAACCTCATAGTATCGATAATCAATTTAAATGGGTTACATTTTTAAAACAGTGTTATATTTTTCATGACATAATTAGCGCTTATCATTGCAAAATTAATTATAAAACTGAAGATTGTATAACTTTAAATTCGAAGAACTGTTTCATATATTCAGATATTAAAACAAATCGCCGCATACCAAAACAGTTTCACAATAATGTATCGTACAGGTATTAAAACAAGTGGCCGCGTACCAATTCCTGCACATTATATGTTGGTCATAGCGAAACGGCACCCTACGAGGCCAAAAGTAAACAAGCAGACGATATTCTTTAACAGAGACCTGCGCACGAAAACTTGCGCGGAGGAATTTTAATGCTGCTTTATGCTTGGGTTTGTAAATGGGTACAAAATTAAAGCAGGAATGATAGCGGAGCAGCTCCACTTCGTGTGAATCCGGTTTCATCCCTCTGGACATTCTAAATGAGGTTATAGAGGCTATTGCGGTTGTAATTCTGGCTTTTAAGTCATCAATGTTCGACACTCTCCTCCTGTAAACATTGTCCTTTACAAATTCCCAAAGGAAAAAGTCCAGCGGCGTTATATCAGGTGATCTTGGTGGCCAAGGTATTTGGAGCCCTTCAACAAACGCGATAGCCTCTGTGGATGCCGACATGCTTGAAGCTACCTGGCGTGAAATTGACTATCGACTTGATATTCTCCTTGCGACGAAGGGGGTACACGCTCGTTCATTGACAAGGATCATGAAACTTTTTGAGTCTATCTAACCATTTATGTTATTAATTTTAATCTATCTTTATTATTTTATAAGTTATTAAACATCAAAACGGGTCCGGTACTTTATAAACACCCTGTACTTGTAGATGTAGAGTTGTTGTTACAATTGATTCATTCGTTCGGAGAAACATAGAATATTTTATTTTGCGCAATAATGCTTTTCTATGGCAAATCAAACGACTTTCAACTTTTTATTTGTTCAAAGAAACTGACTCATTTGATTAATGGAATTAAATGATAAATAGATACTGAAATTTACCAATACGGCGCTTAAATTATTGATATTATTTTGAAATTTTGTGTATGCATTTGTCAGATTTTTTAAAATTATTACTGTAAATTTTGAGGATTTTTTATAAATATTTTGGTTTTTTTTTTATATAAATGTGCTACAATAATATAAAACAATTTGTTTTAGAGATTTATTTGTTTCAAATGTATTTATTTCATTTTCTTTATTCTCTTTGAATAGTTGCCTAGCAACCATTCATCCTATTTCTTATAATATTATAAATTTGAAAGTGTGTCAGAAAGTTTGAATGAGGTCAACTTCAAAACTGATGAATTAATGTCTTTGTAGCTTTGCGTATGATAGATTATAGCCCAGAAAAGAACATAGGATATGTTTTATTTAAGTTGTTTAAATATTTTCCTTAATAATTCAAAATTTCATTCTTTTTTATACAGAATCAAAAGGAATTTTTTTTATAAAATAATGGTTAAATTATGGCATTAGTGCCATAATTTAACCAATTTCCTTTTCCGCTGCCAGGAAAATCAAAATCTGGAATAATATTTTTTCAGCGGCAATAAATTTTCAATAGAACAATTTCCATGCGAAAAATGAAAATAAGAAAAATTTAAAAGAAAATAAATATGACGTCATATCTGAAACTAAATAAAGTGAGTATATTTTGTTAAATATTAAACTTGGATATTTGTTTCGTTAATAAGAATTTTTCCGTCAAAAATGATGACATAATTAGAAGCAAAAAAAAAAAAAAAAAAAAAAAAAAAAAAAAAAAATTACTTTTTTAGCAAAATATTTCACTTCAATTAAAATTGAATTAAAACAAGTATTTTATGGTAGTCATTAAAATACAAGAAACATAGATATCAGTAACTAATGGAGCTAGATAAATAATGACGTCATATTTAAAATGAATGAGAAATATTTTTTACTAAGCTACAAGTTACATGTATGAAAATTTTCATTCAAAACTCATAATTACCAATGGAAGACATTTTTGATCGAAAAAAAAGGGAAAACAAAACTGATTCATATGTTTTTTGACGCTATTTTTTTTCTTTAAAATTAAATAGAATTTAGGTTCAATTTGTATAGATGGTATAAAAATTAAAGTGAATTTTCTAAAACAAAAAACATATTTTCATCTTCATTAATAAACTTATTCCACAGATGCGAAAATCGTCTGTCAACATGCTGAAATTTATAACTAAGAATGAATTTAACTTCCATACTTTTAAGTGAACAATTATTGCACTCTATTAATACAAACTGAATTTTAAAAATCTGTATGCTATTGTAATTAAATATTTAAAAAAAAATCAGTTAAAACGACAAAAGGCGATTTTAGTAAAAGTTTTTGTGGGGGTAAAAAGGATGCGATATTTTTTCGTGTAAAGCATTCATTTTAATTAGAAAGCATTACGATTAGTCCAAGAGCCGACAGCACAAAAATCTAAGGTATAAACCTTGTGTGCTCGATGCACAATTAAAAAAAATCCTATTTATGGAAGAGTAGTAATAGGGGAATCTAAAGATCCAAGTCTACCGGAAGTGAAGTGGTGCATAAGACAAAAATTAATACCACTTGTGGTTTACTCGTAGACTTATCATTGTGTTTGCCGTATAATCAAAGGTATGAAATGATTAAGAATGATAGTAAATAAACTACCCTGTCCTATTGTGTCAAAAAAATCTCAAAGAAATAGGTAAAAAAAAAAAAAAAAAATTATTTATTGAACTTCGAAAGGACTTGGAAATAAAAGTTATAACAGATAAAACTATAAAATCAAAGCAAACGTCAATAGACTCATTTTTTAAAACTCTATAGTAATTAACTTATATAATTATTTTTTATTTTGATTCTTAAATTTTTACAGCTTTTTCAGAATGTGAAAAATAACTTTTTGTAACATTAATTGTTACATTTTTTTAACGATTAAAATCCACATTTAAACATAACCTCCACTAAGAGACTATCTATCTGAGTGATAATTTTTTTATTGAAACGGAAAATGGTCGCATTAGGCAGGTTTTACTGTATATGCAAACAGCAAATTGTTAGGTGACGATTTGAATTAGAAGCAGATCGTACGTGAGGGTCACGGCAAAAAGTATAAATTGACGGGAGATTTCAAACATGCCACATGCTGAAATGTGAATAATATCCTCTTTTTCTATCCTTTCTAGGTAAAACATAACACTTCGTGAAAGGACTGAACTATCACCATGTTTAGTTAAGTAATATTTTGCTGTTTCTCTAATCTGTAACTGTTTCTCTGGAATTATAGAATAAGATATTGAATAGGAAATTATTATAAAAAATCCATATATTCCTTCAAGTATTTTTCTGATGATATTACTTGCTTCAAACTATTCATGCTTCGCACTAAAGAATAAAGGAATATTAGAAATATCATTTCTAAACCGTAAAATATCAATATAAACGAAGGATATGATAGAGCTTGATTAAGACTTTTTAAAATTTCACCGATCTGAAAGAATTCCTTTAAAAAGTCGACATTTTGATCGAAGTTTCCTTCTTCAGCATAAGTATGAAGCAATTTGTTATAATTTCGCAATACTTCTGGGTGTATCAAATCAAATGTTCATTAAAATCCAACGGGAGAGCAATTATGATTAATATATAGTTTATTAATTAGTTTAATATAATCACCACACTGGATTATTAAAATAAGTAGCCAAAATACAGAATGTTGTCTAATATGCAGAGCTAAATCAATATATTCCTTTTGTACAAGGCCATGAAATTTCACAATCTTAAATTGAATACAGAGTCAATTTACATGTGTACTCTGCCTGATTGCAGAGCCAGGACCTACATGTTTTATCTGCTTGGTTGCAGATCCAAGACTAAAAAACCCCCTTTGGGGAAATATAACAAGAAAGCATAGAGATAAAATTAAAATGATCATAAATTTAAAAATATATCATTAACTTGACATAAAATAATTAAGAACTCAATAAATCTCTAATAATGATTTAAAAAGTACTCAAGTTGACAACTTATCAATAAATAAAACATTAATTTTGACATAAAATAATTATAAGACCAATAAATCTCTTTAAATGAATTTAAATTAAATTAAGCTGTCAACTTGTCAAGAAATAAACATTAATTTAATAATAAATCAATATTAAGCATTTTTAAATCATTATTTTAGTCATAAATATTAATCAAGACTTTTATTTTGACAGTAATTGGGTTTTCTCAAGGTCAAATCCATTAATATCAAGAATTATTATTTGACAGTAATTAACCTATCAAGGTCAAATACATTACTATCAATAAATTTGTTTCTTTATTTAAGGCTTACGCCTAAACATCCTCCGCCTCCATGAACAGAGTTCATCAAATTTAAAATAATTAATCTTACCAGTTTTCTTAATCAAATATTAAAACAATGAAATGAAAACATTTTACCTGTAAAGTTTTTTTTTTTTAGTATTTAAATAAAATAAAACAACTTCAATATGAATTCTAACAATTTTAACTGTCCTCAGGAGTTAAAAGTTGTATAACTAAAAATAGAGAAAGAAAAATTAATATACATTATAATTCAATAAATCACAAAAATTAAACATACAAAAGAAAATAATAAATCAAGTACAGTTATTTTCTATTGGTAAAAGAGAGAGTTTTTGAATGGGGCGTTTCAGTTCCCCGTGCAAAGTTTTCAGTTTAACAACCCGAACATGACTATCTTCACCAGGAAAAAGTTCAATTATTCGCCCAATTTCCGCCTTAATGGGGGCTGGTTTTCTTCCTTTATTAGTACTAAATCATTGATTTTTAAGTTCGGGTTACTCTTCAACCACTTTGTTCGTTGTTGCAATTGTGAGAGGTAGTCTGAAGACCATCTTTTCCAAAAGCTCTGGAAAATCTTTTGCAGCAATTTCCAACGTTCCAAGGGAGTAACATATGTAGAGGAGATGTCAGGTTCAGGCAAGGATGTCATTGGTGCTCCTATAATGAAGTGTCCTGGTGTCAAAGCAGTGAAGTCATTGGGGCCAGAAGATTCAGCCACGAGCGGTCTCGAATTTAAACAAGATTCAATTTGTGCAATCAATGTTAAGAACTCTTCATAAGTCAAAATTTGTTCACCAATTGTTCTTTTTAAATGATTTTTCATTTGTTTTATTCCCGCTTCCCAAAGGCCTCCAAAGTGGGGGGAAGAAGGTGGATTAAATTTCCATATTATCATTTCGTCAGTCAGATATTTGTGAAAATTTTCATCAGAAACAATTCGAGCCATCATTTTCTTCATTTCTCGGTCAGCTCCTACAAAATTTGTACCTCTGTCTGAATATATTTCTTGAGGCTTTCCACGTCGAGCTACAAACCTTTTCAGCGAGGCTAAAAATGTTTCAGTGGTAAGATCTGTGACAATTTCAAGATGGATAGCCTTTGTTGCAAAACAAATGTAAAGGCAAATATAATGCTTAAAGGGTTTCATACCACGCCCCTTACGAGGTTTGATCAAAAAAGGGCCAGCTAAATCCACTCCTACCTTCGAAAAAACTCGAGCTTGTGTTACACGTGATGATGGAAGATTTCCCATTATTTGAGATGAAAGGTGTGGCATATTTCGGAAGCATTTAATACATTTCCTTATTTCTCTTTTTACAGCTTCTTTAGCATTAACTATCCAAAAATTTTGTCGAATGGCCGAAATTGTTAACTGAGTACCACTATAAAGATGTTTTTCATGAAAGTATTTTATGATCAAATCTGTAACATGATGTCTTTTAGGTACGATTATTTGGTGTTTTTGGTATTCAGAGAGGTTTGCATTTTTTAACCTACCTCCTACACGAAGAATACCATTTTCGTCAAGAAAAGGGTGTAAAGGAAGTAATTTACTTTTAGAATTTAGGTTCTTTTTTGAATTTAGCATTTTCAGTTCTTCTCTGAATTCATGGCGTTGAATCAATTTCACAATAGCGTTTGTTGCCCCTTCAAGTTCTTGAACAGTTAAGAAACCACTGATTTTTTTCAGATGGGCATCTACTGTTATTAATAAATCTGAGACACCAAGCCATAATTCGTCTCAGTTTGGTCCAGGATGAAAATTTATACAAAAGTTCGAATTCAGGAATATTTTGGGATACGGAGCAAACAAGCATTTTACGTTTTTCCTGCAGGGCCTCTTCGTCAGACAGATTTATTGGAATTTCATGCATAAATATTGGTAAAGAATTTTCCTTCAACCAGCAGGGACCATTTAACCACACAGAGTTATTAATCAATTCAGATGCAGAACAACCACGAGAGAGAACATCTGCAGGATTTTCTTTTCCCTTACAAAATTTCCATTGCACAGGAGCAACAAGTTCTTGAATTTCACGTACGCGATTTGCGACAAAAGGTTTCCATTTATTGGCACTTCCTTTTATCCAGTGCAAAACAATTTGTGAGTCGCTAAGACAAAATATATTTTCATTATCAATTTCAAGTATCCCCCTTAAATAATTTGCTAATCTAGCAGCTGTAAGTGCTCCAAGAAGTTCAAGACGAGGTAACGTAACCTTTTTTAGAGGTGCCACTCTAGATTTTGCAATAACAAATGAAGTTTCACAAGAAAAGGGATCACGAATATAGGCTACTGACCCATATCCTTTTATACTAGCATCAGAAAAAATAAAAAGCTGAGCAGTTTCAGGATTTAGCCTTACATTATTTACAAAATATTTTCTATGCATTTCAAAATTTACTAACTCCTTAACCTCACGAAACCATTTCCTGAAATTTTCACTTAAAGGATCTGGCAACATAGAATCCCAGTCCATTCCATGTTCCCAGATTTCTTGCATCAAAAACTTCATTCTTATTACAAAGGGAGAAATGAGTCCAAGAGGGTCATAAATTTTCGCCATGGTTTGTAAAACAAGACGCTTAGTGATAATTTGACTATCAAATTCTACCAAAAGTGGTTGTAAATCTAATTTTAATGTGTCACTTTCTGTCATCCATTTGATTCCAATATCTTTGAAAGATTTTGTTCAAGGGTGTCTTCCTCAAAATTTATCCCATGTTCTTTCCATAAATTTTTTAATTCCATTGAGTTGGTTTTGAATTTTCTTAATTTCATATTGGCCTCACTCAATATCTTCTCTGCACCTTTCGATAAAACAAAAGCTTCATTTACTGAATCTGTGCCATGGAACAAGTCATCAACATACAATGAAGTATTTAACATATTAACTATTTTCTCAAAAAGATCTTTATGTCCCTCAATGTGATGTTTGATGGTTGCAGAAAGGAGAAATGGTGAGGTTGTTACACCAAAAGTTACACGAGTCATGCGGAAGACCTTCAAGATGGGATTATTACTAGTGATATTATCAAACCACAAGAACCTCAAAAAATTTCTATCTTCATCTTCTATCTGAATTTGTAAAAATGCCTTCTCTATGTCTGGCTGAGAAGGCAATCTTGTGAAGACGGAATCTTAAAATAATATCCAAAATATTGGGATTTAAATTGGGACCAGAAAATAGGCAATCATTTAAGGATTTTGCTCCTTTATCTTTAGATGACGCGTCATATACTATTCTTACTTTCGTTGTCAGTTTGTCTTCCCTTATTACTGGTCTGTGAGGCATATAATATGTGTTCACTTCGTTTTTATCAAATTTACATTCTTCAATTATCCCCAAATCAGACTGCTCATTTAATATTTTCTTATATTCATTTAATAACCATTCATTTTTGCATAATTTCGATTTTAATCCCCAAAGTCTCTGTTTAGCTACATCAAAATTGGATTCCAATTCATTTTTGTTTACCTTCCACAAAAGTTTCGTTTCATATCTTCCATTAACAAAATTTAAATTATCTTTAAATAAATCCATTGCATCTAAATCCCTTTGTGAAAATGGTTCACCTTTACTATCAAAAATACCCAATGATTCTAGATCCCAAAATCTTTGCAAATCAAAATTTTCCCTTTCATTCACCGATACATGATGAGCGTTAATTGTTTTGTTGCTTTCAGAGTTAATTTTCCCACTATTGTGTAACCAAAAAGTGTATTAGCTACATATAAATGCTCATTAATTTCTTCTACGATGCCTTTCTGCACATTCCAAAAATAATCAGCTCCAAGAAGGATTTGCACTGCTGATTCCTGGGGGGTAGGATCTGCTAATTTCCATCCCTTACTCTCAACATATTTCGTAATTAAAGGATCAGAATTTGGAACCTTCAAAGTTGTTGCGCTTATTAAATCCGTAGCTAATACCTCAACATTTATGAAACGGAGATAATTTAGTTTACTTCTTAATTTAATTTTGAAAACATCATATTCTTCTTCCCGACCTTGATCAATACCAAAGGCAAATACAGTTAAATGTTCCTTTCGTAAAACAGGCAAATTTAATTCACGAGCTAATGTTTTTGTTATGAAGCTTTTCTCGCTTGCAGAATCAAGCAATAAACGAACTAATTTTGATTTCGAGTTACCTTGAGCAGTTACACAACATGTTTGCAATAAAACAGCATGATCAGAATTTTTTAAATTACAATGAGAATTAGATACAATTGTTTGATTTTCGGATATTTCTGGTTTCAATTTTTTCTTAAAACAAAATAGTTTGTTATGTTCAGTGCTTTTACAATTTATACATGGCTGCAATTTTACACGGCACTGCGAAGATAAATGGGATTTGAAAAAACACCGATAGCAACTACCTTCTTTTTTTAACATTAATCTTTTCTTTTCATCAGCTAAATTTTTACACTCAGACGATAAATGTTCATTACTTTTACAGAAAACACAAAAAACTTTAATATTAGCATTTAGAGTATTAGCATGTTGATATTTATTTGATTGTTTTCTTTCACGATATTCAGTTTTATTTTTATATACAAACGAAGAAGTTGTATCAGTTTTAGAACTAGTCATAAGCAAAGCTTTTTCTCTGCATTCAATTTCTGATTTAAGAAAGGCAATTAAATCTGTTACATCAAGGTCTTTACTAGTATCACGTCTTCTGTGATATTCAATTACAAGTTCATGGGGTAATAACTTAATCAAAACAGGATTTAATAAATGCCCATAGGAATTAGATGTTACTCCTAAATTTCTTAAACTTCTTATGTTTATTTCACAAACGTCATGCAATCTTCTTAACGCATTTAAATTTGAGCAATTTTTCACGGGTTCCATGTTTAACAAATTAGACATATGTTTATTTATAATTACATCAACTTTACCAAATCGGTCCTTTAATAAATCAATACAGGTATCATAATTTTGTTCTGTCAATGGAAATCCTTCTACCACATTGTATGCACGATTACATAATAAAGATTTTAAATATGCAAATTTCTCTATCTTTGACAGTGATTTATTCTGGTGTATCGACGTTTCAAAACAATTAAAAAATTCTACCCATTCTTCGATTTCACCAGAAAATTTTGGAACATTTAATTTGGGTAATTTCATGGCCGAATAAGAACTTGCTTCTGTTCCACTGACAGAACTGTTCAATGCATTCACAGAACTACCTGATATCGTAGTAGAAATATTGCCTTTATTGCATTTACTTAATCTATTTTTAATTTTAAATTTAGCACTTATCAACTGATCATTATACTTTTCACTGCTAGCAATATCCTTTTCATATTCTTTTAAGTCTTATATTTGAGCTTCAATTTCATGATTTAATTTTTGAAATGTAGATTCTTTTAAAGACAATGTTTCGTGAAGCTCTAATAATTCATCAGTTTTTGTATTATCAATATCATCTGCTAATAACGTGTCTAATTTTGTTAATAACTTTGTAAAACTTGTTCGTTCAACAGAACGCTTTGCTTTAAGTTTTTCTAAATTTTCCATAACAATAATAAAATCTTAATTTCTAATTGAATAATAAAGCTTCTTACCTGTTTATTTCAGGTAATCCTTAGGTAATCCACGTCAAATGTTCATTCGTATTAATCCAATTATAAAGAGAAAACTGTGTTCATGCACAAAAGTCACAATAGTCACACAATTTAGTCACTATTTAACACTATTCCACACTATTCACTATTTAACACTCCCGGGTTTCGGCACCAAAAGGAAATGGGTGTATCAAATCAAATGTTCATTAAAATCCAACGGGAGAGCAATTATGATTAATATATAGTTTATTAATTAGTTTAATATAATCACCACACTGGATTATTAAAATAAGTAGCCAAAATGCAGAATGTTGTCTAATATGCAGAGCTAAATCAATATATTCCTTTTGTACAAGGCCATGAAATTTCACAATCTTAAATTGAATACAGAGTCAATTTACATGTGTACTCTGCCTGATTGCAGAGCCAGGACCTACATGTTTTATCTGCTTGGTTGCAGATCCAAGACTAAAAAACCCCCTTTGGGGAAATATAACAAGAAAGCATAGAGATAAAATTAAAATGATCATAAATTTAAAAATATATCATTAACTTGACATAAAATAATTAAGAACTCAATAAATCTCTAATAATGATTTAAAAAGTACTCAAGTTGACAACTTATCAATAAATAAAACATTAATTTTGACATAAAATAATTATAAGACCAATAAATCTCTTTAAATGAATTTAAATTAAATTAAGCTGTCAACTTGTCAAGAAATAAACAATAATTTAATAATAAATCAATATTAAGCATTTTTAAATCATTATTTTAGTCATAAATATTAATCAAGACTTTTATTTTGACAGTAATTGGGTTTTCTCAAGGTCAAATCCATTAATATCAAGAATTATTATTTGACAGTAATTAACCTGTCAAGGTCAAATACATTACTATCAATAAATTTGTTTCTTTATTTAAGGCTTACGCCTAAACAACTTCACTACATCTGCATAATATAATACACAAAGAAAATGTAATTAATATGAAAAATGT
Organism: Maratus speculifer; assembly: GCA_964019185.1. Taxonomy (NCBI): domain Eukaryota; kingdom Metazoa; phylum Arthropoda; class Arachnida; order Araneae; family Salticidae; genus Maratus; species Maratus speculifer. The sequence continues at coordinate 97,440,417 of OZ025301.1, read as the reverse complement.
ACAAAAATAATCGTAAATAATGTTGCTATAAAATGATGAAATTCGAATCATAATTTTGTCATGAATTTTATGTCCAAATGTCCAAAACTCGTGTTCGTCTATTTTATCCGTGATACAAAGTATAAGAGCTATTTACACATGGTGATAAAAACAAAGAAATTATGAAAGTTTTAAGCATTCTCTGTTGTTGCTTTCTGTAAAGCATTCTTGTTTATTAACTCTTGTAATGCAGCCTTGATTTTTTTCCTTTCGTAAAATATTTTCTGTTATCTATATATTTTTCGCAGCATAACACAAATATTTTCATCTTGCTTGTTTAAAAGATATCGAAAAAGAAGCAATTGCATAGGCACGGAAGTGTATACGTATGTTTCTAGATCGTTTAATTTGTGTGCATTATTCAAGATAAGATAGACAGCTGCTGAAATCAAGAGAATGATGAAAATAGAAAATAATGATTTAATAACAATAAACCTTTTCCACACGTTTTCAGACAGTATCCTGATATTTTAACACCAAGTACAGCTAATGTTCGCCACAGAAAATTATCTTCATTAGCCATGATTACATTTGATAAAGAAGATGAAAGTAATTTTATTTGTAAATACATCCTAATTGTTAAAAACTTAGAGTGAAAAGAATTTAATTCTATTTGATACTACTGCAAAATGTCAATTCGATAAATTTCGCGATTTTACAGAGTTTTCAGTATAATTTTTATATTTTTTTCATATTAGTAAGTAGATGTATTTATTTTCAAATGTATTTAGTTCTGTAATTTTTTTTAAATCCAAACCGCAGTGTTTTAGTTTCAATTTTTGTACACTAGGGGGGCGCCGCCCCCCTGCTCGCTATGCTCGCCAACCCCCCGCGTAATCGCTTCGCGATTCCAAATTATAGGCTACCCCTGCTTGCTGCGCTCGCCAATACCCCATGGTATGAATAAGCAGTTGCAGACCTTTCAACTGATGTGTCACACGACTGGTGTTGTAAAGAAATTACAAAATGCGCCCCCCTGGGGGGGCAGAGTGGGAGGCGACACAAAATACATCCATAATATGAATAAGCAGCTGCAGACCTCTCAAATGATATGTCACACGACTGGTGTTGTAAAAAATTGAAAATGTGCCTCCCTGGGAGGCAGAGTGGGGGATGACACACAACACATCCATAATATGAATAAGCAGTTGCAGACCTTCCAAATGATGTGTCACACAACTGGTGTTGTAAAGAAATTAAAAATGTGACCCCCCCCCCTAGGGGAGAGCAGAGTGTGGAGGTGACATACAAGACATCCATAATATGAATAAGCAGTTGCAGACCTTTCAAATCTTGTGTAACACGTCTGGTGTTGTAAAGCAATTAAAAATATGTCCCCCCATGGGGAGCAGAATGGGGGATAACACACAAGACATCCATTATATGAATAAGCAGTTGCAAACCTCTCAAATGATGTATGAAACGACTGGTGTTGTAAAGAAATTAAAAATTTGGCGAAATATTACAGTTATCGCCAAGTTGGCGTCACTTTTGACAACTAATTTTGGTCGCCAAATTTGGCGATATATCGCCAAGTTGGCGACAAACTTGGCGATTGTTGGCGATGGTAACCTTTCCTCTCTTTATGGTAACCCATACGGCGATGCATAGACGGAGCCCTTTCCTGATTGGTCTATTCGGCTCATGGAAGGAGTGGACAACCCGGATTCGTTAGTTCCGGAAATCTTCCACATCAGCATCATTCCAGGAGTCATTCCTTTTAAGGCTAGTTTTTTTTTACTATAGAAGGAAACCACACAATTTATATTTTAGATCATATAAATATTCATATATATAAAACTTGAACTTATCCAGCATTATTTTTATACTGAAAAACATTTATAAAAAACACATAAATGATGGTTTAATAACAATAGATAAACCTTTTTCATACGATTTTAGACAGTATCCTGATATTCCAACTCCAAGTACAGATATTGTCCGCCACAGAAAATTATCTTCACTAGCCATGATTACTCTTGATATTTTAATCAAATAAATGAAAGTAATTTTATTTGCAAATATATTTTAATTGTTAAAAAAAATAAGAATGAACGAAATTTAAGTTAATTTGATGCAGTAGACTTTCTTAAATCCGCAATTCTCTAAAATTCCCACGTAATTTACTAATGCAAACGATCAAAAATTTCAGTTTAGATGCAGGGACAAAACTTGACTTTTAGTTTTATATCAGTTCTTTAAATGTTTTAATCTGTAACTTTCGTTAATATTACTGAATTCGTGCTTATTAATGAAGAAAGAATAAATTTATTCTTGGAAAATTTCAAAATATTGCTGATATTAGTGGTAGTTATAATTTTTTTTTGGCAAATGTATGATAAAAATTATGATAAAGATATATAATAACAACAACAACAAAAAATAATAATCAAGCTTTTTTAGGTGCGTTCGTAATTATGTAAATACGTAGCACCTATTGTTGTCGCTCAGTCCGTCCGTCTGTCCGTCTATTTGTCTGTCCATCCGTCTGTCCGTCTATTTGTCTGTCCGTCCGTCTGTCCGCATATAACAACGCAAAAACTACCAACCGAATCGTTTGAAATTTAAAATACATAATTATAACATAATTTTGTCGAGTCATTTCAAATTTTATGAAAATCGGATGGATAGATCAATTACAGGTACATTCAAAAGGATTCCGTTACATTATGGTCAATAGGGAAAAAAGTTTTAAATGCATTTTAATCGTTTGAAATTTAAAACGTATAATTATTGCGTAATTTTGTCGAGTCATTTCAAATGTTATGAAAATCGGATGCATAGATCAATTACAGGGACAATCAAAAGGATTCCGTTACATTACGGTCAATGGGGGAAAAGTTTCAAATGCATTTTATTGATGTTACACTCATTCGAACATAATAGAATTAACATGAATCTATGAAATATATACTAAAATATGCATTCTGTACAATCTGTGATGCAAAGAATTTTTATTATTAAATTACAGGGCCGCACAAAAGTATTCCACTACATAATGGTATACGGGGAAACATGGTTTGGTACGTGTTTTAATTATATTCAACTATTTCACATTTTATGACTAAGATATACGTTGCTGAGGTGTAATAAAAATTACTTCCTGCATATTTACAGAAACGTAAAGATATCGACTACTATACTGTATCCGGAGTACGCTCTACTATATCAGCAAGATCTGAATATTTTTAAAACTTCGTTATCGTACGAACGCACCTCATTTGCTACGTTCACGTGCAATTTCCAACTTGTTTTATTATTAAATCTGCCTAAACCTAAAACGAAACTTCTTTATTACATGATTTTGATGTGAATTAGTAGTGCAGTTTTATGTGGCAAGTTTTATTGAATAATTTAGGAAAAAATGCTCCCCATTTTTATAATGAATATTTAACTACACATTACTGATTATTTTCTTAACCTTTACTTTTAATATTTTAATCATTTAAAAAAATTATCTAAATTTTAATTATTTTAGTTTATTATGTTCTTAATTATTTTTATGTTACTACATTCTAAGAATTCATTATAGTCTCAATAACATTATTAATTGCGTTGAAATTACGGTTTTAAAAATGTAAACAAAGTTCATAAATGTAAACAAAGGAAGTCATACAATTCTAAAATCCGCACTACGTCTGAACCCAAACTGTGTGGATTTTAGGTAATGTACTGTGTTGCTGTAAAATGTCAGTTTGACAAAATTCTTTGTGATTTTACAGAGTTTTCAGTATAATGTTTAAAGTTTTCTTTCTGTCTTAGTTCGTAGATGTATTTATTTTCGAATAAATTCAGTTCTGCAAATTTTTAAACCCAAACAAGCGTTAGAAAAACACATTATTATCAATAGTATTTTAATTGCAATTTTTATACAAACCCAACAATGTATATTTTAGATCACATAAATTCACATATATATAAAACTTGAACTGACACAGTATTACTTTTATAATGAAAAGTATGTTTAAAAAACACATATTTTTTCAGATTCATTTTACACCAAATCCAGTTATTTACATTTTACTTGGTAATCATTCAAGAGAAATCAGAAGGCAATATAGAACAAGAAAAAAGGAAATCCATATGTCTTACAATAGATTTTATGACAAACTGTCGAAAAATATGAAGATAAATTTTGATCCTGAAGTGTATAAGTTTAAAGCCAAATATTTTTCAGTATATTTTGCAATTGTTATGGTGAAAAATTGCATTTAATATTTTTCAAAATAATATGTATCATAGTCAATAATGATCTTTAACATTTCCTTTTTAACGCAAAATTTAATTGACTTCGGAAATTTTATATGAAAATGCCAAATTTCCATATTGTGTATTATAATCAGTGGCGCAGCCAGAAGTCGCTTCTGGGGGGGTTGGGGGGTGAATTTCTGATAAAGGTGATTGCCGTTTACATGAATCGCCGGTTAGTAGAATCAGTACTAATTAGAATATTCACTGTATAGTACTTAAAGAGCATCTGTGTGGCAGGAAATTATAATTTTTTAGCATAATGCGTCTTTGAAAAGTGATTTAACTCAAATAACCAATTTTTACTTAACTAATGCATGTAATATGCACTTTGACAATTTTAAGTAGAAGTTTCGCCATTTAAATGATTTACTTTCTTAAATAAAATCTGATTAAAAATAGCGGCGGATTCCAAAATGCGCCAAAACATTTAAATATTAAGTTTGTTTTTGATTCATATAATCTGCAATTATAGCGATCTTTCTAAGCTCTGGGAGGGGTTTTAACCCTAAAACCACCCCCTTGGCTGCGCCACTGATTATAACAATCTAAATACATAAAACTGTCAATAATATTGATGGATTGCTGTTAGTGTTGATATAATTAATCGCTTTTCTCTTTATTTGATGAAGAATACTTTGAGATCTTTTGTTAATCATAAATCATAGGGTAGATGGATGGATCAATACAAAATAATATCACATTACTTACAAGGATGGTCTCCATACGGGCATAATCCAAAAAATCTGAAAAAAAATTACAGAATGTTCTTTTCATAATGATATATACGTTTAAAAAAAAATTCGGCGGAACCTCCGTACCCTGACCGTAAAAAAATAATGAAAATTTCGTTATTTGGCGATTTATCATCGGTTGGCGATGAAAAGCAATTTCAAAGAATGTTTTTTGGTATGTCAAAGCCATTTTAAAGGAAAAATGTTTCATGTTCAATGCGTTTAGATAAATTAAATATCTTTGATTTTGTCAGCTTTAGTTTGTTTTATGTATAATTTCGTTATATTGATATTTATATGTATTTATATTCAAATTTAACCATCAAAATTCGAGATTTAAAACGAAATTCAAATTTAAATTAATTAAAATTGTTTCAAGTTCAAAGTCTTGTTGAGCATTGTCAATTCGATTTTGTTTCTATGGAAACATCTGGCTTTTATTTTAGAATACGCTTAAATGTATGAAAATAATTTTACTACAATAATCATTTGCATTAAAATCGTTTGCTTTTGATGGGGAAAAGTGTTGCTCGCCGAATCGTGTGACATTTTCGCCTTTTCATGCCAGATATTCGAAAGTAGTTTATTTTTTTACATGTTTTCTACTGCATTTCCGCCGCTAATTTCCACTGATCCTTTATTACACACATGAGTATTTTAATTAGTATTTTTTTTCAAAACAATCTGAGTATGCCCAGTATGGAGACCTTCCTTGTTAGTTAATAACTTTTTCATTAACATAAACAAGAAAAAAAAAATCATGCTTCAAGCATAGATTATGAAGCAATTTCCAACATATTCAGAATAATGAAACAAAACTGCACCATTTAAAACCCTCCAAGCGTCTTGCAAATGGGTAAAATTGAAATGTTGTTTTCTCTGCATTTTGTTTTAAATGCTAATAAAATATGATTCTTTCAATATTACATAAAAAATCTTATTCAGGAATATAAATGTAATCCTTGAGAGTCTTAATCCTCCTTCAATGATTTGAAAATTCATTGAATTTTTAGAATTATAATATCTTAAACATTGCTTATATTGCAGTGAAACATGGAGCTTAGTGTACGGAATTTTACGGGCCAAACGCTTAGAGGGTTAAAAAAAAAAAAAAAAAAAAAAAAAAAAAAAATATTTTCACCATAAACATTCTCCATAAACGTTTCATCATATGAGAACATATAACGCATTTCAAAACCAAATTTCAGTTATTCCCATCTGCAATTGGAAAATTATCTGATTTTTTTTAGCATACCTGTATATAATAGAGATATACATCTATTAACAACATGTATTCCAAAAATTTAGTTCATTTAAGAGAAACATATATTTCAGTTGAAATTTTCCTTTTAATAATTTTCTTTAATAAGGAGAATGGTATGCAAATACTTTTGTACAGTCCTGTATATGAGGTATAGAATTTATACATAAAGAGCAATATGTATAAAACTAATTAAATTTAAAAGAGCATACCGAATTTTTAAAACATACTATCCAGCAATTATTGCACAAAGACAGTACTGAAACCGATTTATAAAAGAAACCAATAAAAAGATTCAGATATACAGTAGAAACCCGGTTATTCGAAAACCGGAAGATCTTAACCGAAAGATCTTAACCGAAAGATCTTAAAATTTCTTAAAGTCCTTTTAAATGTGAAAAATATTATTGTCAACACTAATTTTACCGATGTAAAATGACACCTTTCAATATTTTTTGATTTACGACTACCATTTTATCTGTAAGTTTTAGATCAAAACAATTCCAAACCATTTTTAATATATTTAAATTTGTTTTAAGGTGACGATGGACGTTAAAAATTTATTTTATTCATTTTTATCATAGCAATATGAAATTTTGTGCATATATATATTTCACCAAAAGCTTATAGAATACCTTCAAAAAATTTCCAACCTTATTAAAATTTGTAATTTTTTTACAAAAATTTTATTTTTTAAACGAAATTTTAAAATGCTCCTCGTGTCTTAATTTTTGAAATATTTTCTTGCTTTTGAATTTTTATCACTTAAAACTATATTATAAACACATTTGTGTAAGATTTTTTAAATCTCTTGAATAGTTAATATTTTATAGATTTTTTCTAAATTCCTTATCGATTTTCATGAAAATTTTGCTTTTTAATAAGTAAAAAATAAAATTTGACTATCTTAATGAAGACGAATTTTAAAAAGCTTACACAATTTCTTTTTAAATAATATCAGGATACTTCCTTATCAATTTTATAAATATTGGTCAAAAATTAAGACGCAAGGAGCAATTCAAAAATCTAAAACGCTGAAAAATTGGTTTTGAGAAAAACAGATTTAAAGTATATAAATAAATTTATCTTTATTATTTACTCCTTTAAACCTTCATAAATGATATTTTAATAAGAAAAAACTGTTTAGGTACTATTATACCCCAGAAATAGACCTTTTTTCTGAAAATTTGCTATAGACGATTTTGCTCAAATAAAGGTCCACTGTCCCCTTAATACTTATTAGCTTTAAAATTACAAGCAAAATAAGTAAAAATCGGAACTTTGAAAGGTGTTATTGGGCACTGGGTAGAAATAGTGTTAGAAAAGCCATGTTCTTTATAAAATAAACAGAGTTAACTTACTTATTTGGTCCATTGCGTAATTTTGGACATTTTATTATTAGCTGACCCGACCGGCGGCATTTTCAGAAAGAATCAAGTTTTGAGCACCAGCCTTGGCGAGTTCGAGTTGGCAAAAGCGAGAACGTTCAGCTAGCTGCACCGCCAAACACAAAATAAACTAACTTCAAATGTGTCATAAAACATATGATTAACAGAATTATATTTATTACAAGAGAATCTTTACTACTGTTTTTTAATTAACTTCTCAATTTCTTTTAACATAGCGAATTAAGGAAATAATATTTTTGAATTGAGAAAAAAAAAAAAAAAAAAAAAAAAAAAAAAAAAAAAAAAAACTATGTTTAGATGTTTTGTGAAATTTAACCTCCTCAGACCCGAAATAAAAATAAAAGATTGGTACTTACCCGAAGTTGTTTAAATAGTTGCTTGGGTCTTCATGAATCATAAAACTGCAATTAAAATTTTTTCTAAAAATTTGCAGGGGCTAGGGGGCATGTATCACATGTGATACATCAGGACTGAAAAGCTAAAGAAGAATTTTTTTAAGTTTTAAGTATAATTAATTTAATCATCTTATTCTGAGTTTAAATCAGACTATATATCCAACACATAAATTCTGAATGAAAAATAAATTTTTATTGGTGTTCTGTGGCAAGATTACATTCATTTTTTGTTTTCATGGAATTCCTTGAAACAATTTCTTGCTGATGTAAAACACACACACACACACAAAAAAAAAAAAAAAAAAAAAAAAAAAAAAAAAAAAAAAACATTGCAATCTGTGCAATGTACAGTAGTTAAAGCTGAGCATTTGAAATTTCTACATATATATTCTACATATATATTTAGACATATATATTCGGGATGAAGGCAAAAGAAATCGCTAGCTTCAGAGCCCCGCCCACCCACTAACCGAGTTTCAATATCTTTCATTTCTCTAATTTTTCTCTTAAATACAAAACCAAAACTTCAAATTAAGTTTATATCAAAAAATACTTCTAATAACCTTAATCTACATAAAAACAAACCTCAAAAATCAAAACAACACTGACTCAAAAAGCACGAACCTTTACGTGGTCGGGTCCCATTGTATCACATGTGATACAAACAAATATCAAAGATAATAATTTTTTAACATTTCACTTTAAAGCTATTTTATTTGTATTAATTGATAAAATGTACACTTGCAAAGGAAATGTATATCTTAAAAATAGTTTAATACTTATATTTAAATAATAAAATAAAACTTACTTCGACGGTGTGCCGACATCTCTTTTTTTCTCCAAAACGCTTCTAAAAATTGCAATCGTGGGGAAGAAATCGTGGCTATCGGCTAAAGAAAAAATTAACAGAGGTTTCTCACCTTGTATCACATGCGATACAATCGGTATCAAAATTGTTTCTGCCTCCCAGCTTTTGTAAAAAATTCTGAAACTTTTGTATCACATGTGATACAAGGGGCCTGAGGAGGTTAAAGCATTTTAATCTGAAAAAGCTCTTTGTTTTAAACTGTTTTAATCGTAAACAACGGTGAATAACATTTCCTCATATTATAGTCTTTGCTTGATAACATTTACAGAAAAACAAATGAACAGTAAGCGCGATCTCTTTGCAGAAGGAAGGGTTGCTATTCGCTAGGCGTTTGACGTCAGAAACAAGAAAGGGTGCGTAGCATTGACTTAATCTCCGGGCCAATCGTTGTTCTGGCGATAAGGTGCTCAAAACGTGATTCTGTCTGAAAATGCCGCCCGGCGTTGCACGGTTGCGTGATAATAATATTAAAGGAACATGAAATTTATGATTTTATCTCTAACTCGAAATATGTGAAATTACGTTGGCTGAAGTACACGGCCACTGACTGTGTGAAAAATTGGTTTAAAAAAATGAACAAATAATATTTAGCGGTAAAAATGCTCAAAAGGACTGCAATGGGAAACGGGAGAGGAACTTACATACAATTCAAGAATAGATAAGATCATGATGCGTACCAAAAATCTATAATTTTGACAAAAATGACAAAAAATCTATGCTAAACGCACAAAAAATTAAAAAATCGGTAAACATCACATCGAAAATCCCATTGAAAATCACTGAAATTGAATAATCATACCATACAAAATTTAGCTAATTAGGCTGAAAGTTTGAAACAATTTTATTTTTATGATTCTCAAAAAATAGCCCCAAAATATGAAGAAATACTAAAAATCGCAATAAAAAATTAGTTAAAAGTTCCAAAATCGCCGCACGAGTTCCGAATAAACTTTATTGAAGAGAGAAAAAAATTACTATATTGAGTGCACTCTTAAAACAAAAGAGTGGATTTGGCTTCTCAAGGAAGAGCTGTAATTTATTGAATCGTGAATGAGTTGTTTTTTAAATGCTTTACTCATCTTGATTTAAATTATTTAAAAACAACTCACTCGAGTTGTTTCAACTCTTTATGAGAAGCTGCCTTTCAAAACGTGAGATGAGCGAATTTTGGCTCAACTTGAGTTATTTTGTGGCTGACTTTTTAAGAGAGTGAAAAGAATGAAATCGTATTCCTTTCACTAGTATGGAAAAATCGCATAAAAAGAACGTAAACATAACGAAAAACATAAAAAGAACGCTAAAAATCGCCTAAAAAATAAAAAATAGGGCTTCGAGGTGCAAAACTACCTGTATACAGGTACCTTCCCTCCAAATTTTGTAGCTTTGCATGCAGCGGTCTCTTCAGAACATCAGAACAGCGCTGACACACACACAAACTTGTCGTTTTATTATTATAGATACAGCCATGAGTGTGATACTTCATTATTATGCAAAATATGTTGCGATTTTCTTTGTTGTTTTTCATCTTCCCATCGTTTCAGTGCTGCCTTATCACGCCACCTTTTAAATAACAACATATCTGATGCTGCTGCATCTTCTTGTATTTCAATGTCTCAAAGTTCCACAACTAAGATCGTAGTAACTTCACTGTGTATAATCCTATACCACATCTATCATAATCTATGATACTTTACCACAATATTTTTACTACATCTATGTTCTAAACATTGACGTCTAATAACTGGACTAAGAAATGGCAACCTTTTTTGAGTCCAACATTACCTCCCCATCAGCACGTGATGGTGGGAGGGAATGCGCGCCAAACCGGTTTTCTCCCGCCGATCCCACCAGCCACCAAGACCTATTTCGACTGCGTTGCGTTCTTTTATTATGAGAATGAAAGCAGAAAATTGCCAAGAAGGGATAATCGCAAAAAAGACACCCTCTTGACAAAGAAAACTCTCGCCAAATCTGGGCCATTCCAGCTTCAAGTATTTCCGAACAGAACAAAGGGATCCGTTATCTAGTTGTTATTTCTGATCTATGGTTCTAAATTACTATTACAGCTTTTCACCAAACAAGTTCTCACTATAATCTCACTCAGAGTGGCGAGTTGTCAGGGAAAACCGGGAAAAACACAGTCAAGAAAAGAGAAAACTACCAATAATTTCTTACAGAAAATACTTTAAATAATGTAAAGAGATTATATAAACTGAATTTATCTTTAACAAAATACTGGTATTTATCATCTATATTGACTGTGTTTTTATCTAACCACTCGCCACCCTGTCACTATCACTATAACCGGTTATTCGAAATTCCTATGGAACTCTAGTTATCTGAAATATCCTATGGAACCCCGGTTATCCGAAAATGCTTTGGTCCCATGCTTTTCGGACAACCGCGGTTTTACTGTATTTCAGATTTTACAGTTCTCTTCCGAAGACAACGACTATTTTCCAAATAGTTAAAAAAATCAGTTCGTAAGAACTGCGTAGAAAAATTGTAGAAAAATCCAACAATTTAGTTTTTTATGAGGAAAAGAATCAAGGTCCATACATTACGTGCACCTAAGTAACGAAGAGGTTACATATAGTACAAAGTTATATGTAATTTTATGTAGTTTTATGTTCAAAGTTTAACTAGTTAAAATGTTCTCAGAAATTGAAGTCATACCATAAATCGTAATACTAATAATATATATTCTACATAAAAATATAAGAATTTATATTATAAAAAACATTTTGCTTCTAAGACGTTGTATAATAACAAAAACATTTAAAATATATTAAAACATTTTTATTTACATGTTTCAACTCAAAAATTAATAGAGTCATCCTCAGAATGTAAATAGAAAAAAAAATTACAAATACAATGAACGTGAAAATCGGAATAAAGAGTTATTGAAAACAAATAAATTAAATGTATCACGCGCTTTTTAATTTGATATTGTCCTTGGTCTAGTTAAATAATTACCGTGTAAATTGTCTAACCATTCAATCCATATATTTGGGATGAGAAATGACAGTGTATCGTTACAAATATGTGAACTATTTAAATAAATTTCAATTGATTCATTATGAATAATTGTAAATAAAGATTAGACCTGTATATTAATTTACTCTCATTAAAAAGTATGTTGATACCATGTCATACCATTTTTGTATTGACGACATATATTTTAAAAGGTATAATCCAAGAGCCGACCACTCAAAACCCTAAGTCATCGAGCACAAGAAAAAATTCTTTATTTTATGGAAGAGTAGCAATAGAGGAATCTAATGATTAATGTCTGCCGGAAGCGAAATGGTGCATAAATCAATAAAAAGAATATTGCCCAGTTAAACTGATGGCATTGAGCTCACAGGCTACAAATACTAATTGTACATTACAGCCTTATATTTTCAAGGGTTAATCCCGTTCGAAAAAAAATTAAGTGGAAACAGCCAGGGGCCTCGCTAAGGGGCGGGATAGGGGGGGGGAGCCTCCCCCCCAAACATTCGCAAATGTTGTTACACTTGGCAAATTTAATGAAAATCTTAATAAAAATTGTAGTACATTTTCTATTTCTGATAGAATTTGCAACAGTTACAACTCTAATTGGAAATATTATTAAACTTTTTACAAATAAGAACTGTATTACATTTTCTAAGTGTGGTAACTTGGCAAAATTATAAAACGAGTTGGCAAATATGAAAATTTGACTTGGCAATTTAAGGTCTCCTCCACCAATAAAAAGTCTTAGAATGGCCCTGGAAACAGCTCTTCCCTTTTTCTTTTTTATACTTAATCATTGAACTTCCTAAACTATCAAGGACATGCTTTATCATATAAAAAATCTATATCCAAAATTCAGAGCAAATCGGATAATTCTTAGTAAAAACCTATTTAGGATTTATATAATTCAAGAGGAGTTATCCCCCTCTTTTATACTTAATCCTTAAACTTTCGAAACTATTCAGAGATTTGAACGAAATCTGACAATTCTGCTTGAAAAACCCATTTATATAAATTAAGGGGAGGGGCATTAGAACCCCCGTTACCCCTGTTTATACTTATTCAAGGAACACCTAATAACAGTCACGGAATCGCCTCATCAGAACGATCCTATATCTAAATTTTGAACGAAAACTTAATTTTGCATGAAAAACCCATTTATATCAATTAAGAGGAGGGGGATGAGCCCCCCGTTCCCCCTCTTATACATATCGAATGAACTCCAAAAACTAATCAGGGAAGCGCCTTGTCAGTATATACCTATATACAAAATTTCAAGTGGATCGGACATTTTCATCATGAGTTATCGCGTTACGCACATACATACACACAGAACGGGCGGGCACATAAGCTCTCAGGCCTGTGAGTTAAAAATTAATACCCCTAGTGGTTGACTCGTAGGATTAGCTTGTATTTTCCTGTTCCCAGTTTTCCATGTTTTCATATCTTTGATAGTATGCAAACGCAATGTTAAACCTACGAGTGGTATCAATTTTTGACTTATGCACTATTTCACTTCCGGCAGACATGGATCATTAGATTTTTCTATTAGTACTTTTCCATAAAATAAAGGATTTTTTTCTTGTGCTCGATGACTTAGGGTTTTGTGCGGTCGGCTCTTGCACTAGTATGAGACTCCTTAAATAATTTACCTTAAAAAAATAAGAGACTTTTTGAGAGTAATTTTTATAGAAATATTAAAAGCACATCACAGCAAAATTCCATGAAATTTATTTAATGTAAGTGAATATAAATCATGCACAAAGTTTCAAATTTCAAATACATGTTATAAATGTTATGCTTTAAATAGTGTTTCATTTTCTTCGATTTTCTTCTTGATTTCTTCAATTTTCTTTGAAATCCTGAAACAGAAACACGGAATTTTAGACAATTTACACTCTAAAAGATAAATGTGTAAATCAGTTACTTTTACATAAATGTATGAGTAAGTTTGTAAAAATTACACTTTCATCATACAATTTACTCTTTTGTTGAAAAAAACTACCCGCATTTGTGTGTGTTTATCGAATAATAGGAATGTATAAGTTGTTACTTCAAAAATTCAAACAAATGTGTAAACGTAAAAAATTGTATGTATATACCCGATTTGGCGTGATAGTGCAAACAAATATTTGTTTTGTATATTACACAGGAATTTGCATAAAAACAGAATAGCATACAAAAAAACGTAGTTCGAATTTTACACAGCTATATTTCTAAAAAGAGTACATTACACAGGATTATATGCTAGAATATTACACAGAAAGATGTGTATATATGTGAAGACAATAAATACTGATATTTGAAAATTTAGCTTGTGTAATGGTCAAGACGATGCTTTAGAAAGTTGCACTTCCTCAATTCGTATCCCGTTTTGTTTAGTATTGCTGCTTACTGTAGATTTAATTAGATACAACATTAAATTAGTTTTAACATCAATAGAGCTCCCAAATGGTCCGCCAACTAAACATCAGTATTTTCTTAGAAAGATTTTCGTTTTATATACATATATATATATATATTTTTTTTTTGCAAATTGCGCAGAAATCGCCTTCGGAGGTTAGTTTTACCACAAATGCCGTAGAAATCTACTTCGAAATTTTCTGTTAAAAAAATATTAATTTTCAGTTCGCGGACCATTTGGGAGCCCTGCATTAAAATAGATTTAATTAGATACAATGCATAATATATACCGGGTGTCCCAAAAATGACTGATGGATTTTAAAATTCAATAACTTGCAAACGGTGATAGCTATTAAAAATTTTTTTGCAGGAGAGCTATGTATAATGTCAGGAGTTTTTTTTACCGCAATTCTTGATTTTAGTTCGAATTTCAAACAACAGATGGCGCTGATGGCGGTTGGCGGCCAGTCGACGCTCAAACTTACTTCATTCAGCTTTGACGGCAAAGAAGGAGATTAGAGCTATGGAGTATGTCTCATTCTACAGTACAGTCTTGCTCTCAGGCCCCGATTCTGGACTCATTCGATATGATTTCAATGGAATGCGTTGTTGCCAAGGAAATAACAGATTGTTCGATAGTGGAATACAGCGTTCAGAAGTGGGCATAAATTTCGCAAGCAGTATTTGAGTTAGCAGAAGATTTTAGTTTAGGAAGTTTTATTTCCCCGGATTAAATTACTTTTTTTATGGCACGATTTAAAGAATATTTTATGCATCATATTTTAAAACTAGATAAAGAGATTTTTTCAATTTGATGATTTTTGTATATTCTTAAGAAATTTTAGATCTTTTAAGAAAATTCGTCAGTAGATTTTTATGAATGTTCAAAAAATAATCATGAAAACTGTTGATAGTACATTATTGTGTAAAATAACTACCAAAAAAAATATTATAAGCTGCCTTGTTTAGCCCTTTTCAATAGGATTAGTCTATCGTTGCATTAAAATAGAAAAAGATAAAGTAAATGAGCGTTAATTAAAATTTATTTTCCCGGATTAAATTACTTTTTATGGCTTGATTTAAGGAATATTTTAGGCACCATATTTTAAAACTACACTGTTAAAAATTTGAAACCTTTGCTGCATCGTCACTTCTCCACTTTTATAGAAAGAGATTACTTCACTGTATTATGGAGCATTCTCATTGGTCAAAATAGGGGATATTCTACAATAGCAATGGAGTGACGATGCAGCAAAAGTTTCCAATTTTTAACAGTGTAGGTGAAGATATCTTGCTACAATCTTGCTCTTACACTATAAAAATCTGCTGCATTTTGTTGTATACACTGTTAAAAATCTACTGCATTTTGTTGCAACGCACTCCACCGCTTGTATATAATATCTCTATTCCAACCAATGAGAAAGATCCATTTCACGGCCAAGTAACCGTTCTCTATACAAGCAGGGAAGTGCGTTGCAACAAAATGCAGCAGATTTTTAACAGGGTACACACTCCGCTTGTATAGAAACGGTTACTTGATTGTATTATGAAGCATTGTTATTGGTCGGAAAAGAGATATTATATACAAGCGGCGGAGTGCGTATGAAGCAAAATACAGCAGATTTTTAACACTGTGGGGCTCGATTCTGAACTCATTCGATATGATTTAACTTTATTTCTAACATACATCTGACTTGTGTGTTCGACATGAAAGTCTACTTATAAGTCATCGTCAATATACAGGGACGAGATAGCACAAGGAAATTTTACAACACAAGAGAAGTACAACCGGGAACTCCACACAAATAGCGCATGCAAAGGAGCCAGTGGGATTCGAACCCACAATCTCCTACGCTCGTCAAGCGATTAGCAGCGTGGTGTCTTAACCACTCGGTCACGGAGACCCCACCGATATGATTTCAATGGAATGCGTTGTTTCCATGGAAATAACAGATTGTTCGATAGTGGAATACAGCGTTAAGAAGTGGGCATAAATTTCGCAAGTAGTATTCGAGTTTGCAGAAGATTTTCGTTTAGGAAGTTGTATTAAAATAGGAAGAATTATTAAATGTATTAAATGTATTAAATTACTTTTTATGGCACGACTTAAAGAATATTTTATGCATCATATTTTAAAACTAGATAAAGAGATTTCTTTAATTTGATAATTTTTGTTATATTCTAAGAAATTTAGATCGATTTAGATTGTTATATTCATGCTCAATTTTGAATATTGTATTTTTCTATAGAAGAATTTGTTATTTCCATGACAACAACACATTCCATTGAAATCATATCGAATGAGTTCAGAATCGGGCCTCAAAGTGTTAAAAATCTGCTGCATTTTGCTTCATACGCACTCCACCGCTTGTATATAATATATCTTTTCCGACCAATAACAATGCTTCATAATACAATCAAGTAACCGTTTCTATACAACCTGTGTGCGTTTATAACAAAATGCACCAGATTTTTATAGTGTAAGAGCAAGTTTGTAGCAAGATATCTTCACCTACACTGTTAAAAATTGGAAACTTTTGCTGCATCGTCACTCCACTGTTATTATAGAATATCTCTATTTTGACCAATGAGAATGCTCCATAATACAGTAGTAGTATATGGTACCGACTCTGGGACAGTTTTTATATTCCACTAAACGCAAATATTTAACGATTTTTGTAAGATTTTCATCAAAAAGTTTGTCTGTCTAAATATCGAGGATGTAACGATTTTAGTAAGATTTATCGAGTAAATGATGATAAAAAATGCATTGGTTGGCTATTTTATTTTTTCTACTAAATTATGTAAAGAAGAATTTTTAAGAAAGGGTTATGGAATAAAGAATCATGATTATAAATAATAACGTAATCAATTGAGATGAAATATTTATCAATTTTAAAAGCTAATATTTAATTATTGTATTGATGAAAAAATTTTGCCTGACGCCGTTAGTCTACGAAATGCTAATAAACAATCTTCCTCTAGGATAGTCTTGATAGGAAAAGCAAAGAGCTGCATTGTATAATATTATTATCAATTGCATTACATTGAAGTCTGAAATAAAAGTTAAATGCTTTTTATCATATGTTTTTTAATGTGAATATTATTTTGATACTTTCATAGTTCAATAAATGGTATTGAGTAGAATCCATTTGATTATTGTGTTATCAGAAAGTTCGTCAAATAAAGGATATAATCCTTCGGCTTAAAATTGAAATTTTATTTAAAAACCATTTATATATGATATCCATTCCCAATCAATTTTATCTTCAAATTCTTTTAGAAAATTATGGGATAATATTTGACGAAAGGATATTCCTTCCCAATCAACTTTATTTTGAAATTCTCTAATAAAATCTTCTGATAGTGTCTGACGAAACGATATATAATACCAATTAACTTTATCTTGAAATTCTCTAATAAAATCTTCTGATATTTTTTCATTCTGTGATATACAATCCCAGTCAAGTTTATCTTTAAATTTTCTTATAAATTCAAGGGGTAATTTCATAACTTTTTCACTTAAATGAAAATTAATTTTATTGATATATAATGAAATAAATGTGTAAAATTCTTTACATTGCGATAATTCGACAAATAAATCTTTATATTTATGAATTATAATATCGTCTAATCTTTGAGCCAACACCATTTTATATCGAAGCAATTTTATAAACACTTTTATTTTTCGTCTTTATTCAAAACTTGTCTCAATTCATTAATAAATCGTATTAAAATATTTTTTAATTCGAAAATTTCATCCATTAATTTTTCTCTGTTCGGTAGTTCTTCTTCGTAATAATGGCCAAATTTTTTATTTAATTCACCCAGTTGAACGGAAAGAATTTTTTTCCATTTATCGTTGTAAAAATTATCTGGTAATTGATCAAACTTATATTCAATGAGATTACAAAAATCTAGTTTATGCATATACTTTTCTAAAAATCTTTCACCAAATGTTTGAAAACGGGTTATTAATAGCCAATTAAGTCCTTCTTCCAATGTGCACATAGTATTTTCTGCAAGCTGTTGAAATTGAGATACTTTATGTAAATCTAATTTTTCATGATAGGTTTGAATAAATTCGTCACTTAAGGTTTGATATTGAGATATAACAACCCAATTTATATAATTCGAATGTTTTAATATAAATTCCTCAGACAGCTTCTGATTTTTACAAACTAAATTCCAGTCTAATTCTTCTTTATATTTTTCTATAAATTTTTCCGAAAGTTTTTGAAAAATGCATATAACATTCCATTCGATATAATCTATGAGTTCTTCCATAAAACATTCGGATAATACGGAATATCTACAAACTAACTTCCAATTGAGTTTATCCTTCAAATTTCGAAGGACATCTTCGGATAAATTTTTCGTCTTAGAAAATTCGTCCCAGTTGATATCCATTTAATAATGAAATATTTTTAAAAAGGAATTTTTTCAATATGCATCCAAGGTTTTAAGGTGACTGGAAAATTACTTTTGGATTTTATCAAAAATGTAATCATGTCACCACTTTTTCCATAATCAAAACGAGTTACGGAATAATCATCAAACATTTCTCCGCTTAAAATTATTTTATCTTCGATTTTTAGTTCTATCACTGTAGCCCTATTTTTGCCGATTAAACTATTATATATGAAATATATAGTAATTTTCATATGCATATCTGTAGATAATCGCATTTCTTGATCCAGTAATTTAGAACTCATTAAGTCAAAATTTACTTTGGTAAATTCTTTATCTGTAAAAGTCTGAAAATTATCTTTTAGAGTAACCCAGATATCTTTACTGTCAATATATATTTTATTGACTACGTCTTTATCGTTTTCGGGTTCTGAAACATTCGTAATTATTTTATTTTTGGCATCAAATTTATCATTCTATAATATTAACGAATTTTTTTCTAAATATCGTTTATTCACAACATTTTTATCATCTTTCGGATCTGCGACATTTCCTATTCTTTTTCCTTTAGCGTCGTAAGATTTTCCGTCGATTAGATGTAAAGTATTTTCATCGAGTTCTTGCATTCTCTTACCCGTTTCTTCTGTGAAAGTTAAAAAATTACTATCGTAATTAATATTATTTTTCTGTATAAAATCTCTTAGTTCAAAATGATTATTTTCTATTTTATTCAAAACGAAACGTTTAGGGGTTAAATCTAAATCATCGATGGGATCTGAAGCATTTTTTAATATCTTATTATCCATATCGAAATTTCCATCCGGCGTTAATTTAAAACCTATACCGGGGGGTCCGATAGGGCCTTTTCGCACTGGATTATCATACGGCGGATAATAAACAGCCATTTATAAAGACTAAAAAATGTTATTCTCCTAACGTTTTAATCATAGTAATTTCTTTTTTATTCATATTTAATATACATTTCTTTCTTACTTCTAAAATATAGTAAAATACATATTCTTTGGTTGTTTCTTTTTCTAATTTCCAATTGAATTCTATTCTCAAATTTTCAAGAGTGGTATAGTTTACATGATTTGACAAATCAAAATGAATTATGGGATATAGTTTACCAAAATCTGAATAATTGACCATACAACCGGTTTCTGTATTTAGATTATTGAGACCTGATTCCAGAAAAGATTCATATAATCTATTATATTCCTTTTTACCAAAATCCATAGTATATCGCTCTGCAGGTAATGGCGATCTGTTAATCATCAACCAACATTCGATCATATCCAAATTATCAAATATCATATTATTTTTTTTAGGATTTTCATTTCTTTCGAAATATTGCGGTATGACGAATAATCTTAAAACTTCATCGGATGTAGCTGATATAGAATCGGAACCGCTTTTATATTTATTAATAGGACTAGATCTGTTAATTTCATACTGATTCCAGTTTATTTCTATATCCGTATTAGATAATTTTAATTCATTATAGAGAATCTCCGCTCCATTTTTAAAATCGACGTATCTCACCCAGAGCGCTATGTCTTCAATTTCTACTTTATAATCTGGATTTGCAACGTCTGTGTAAATCATATTTCTACTATCGTCTCTTTGGAATTCCATTCTTATTATGAAACCAGAAATGGCTTTTTTATATTCTGCGACGAAATCAAAAATTTCCTTTAAAGGTGTCCATGTTGTAACTGAATTACTATTTTTCGACAATTCCCATCTTTTTTTAAATCCTTTATTGTAGTTTTCATTTTTTACAATTTTTAATTTATTGACGATATCTGTTACAGAGGTTGTAGCCGTTATCGTACCATCGCTTTCAAGTAAACTTTTATTTCTATCAGCACTATCACTGGTATCTGGATAAAAACCTATATTGGTGGCTTCTGATGTTGAATAATCTCTGGTATAATCCTTCAGTCTCTTAACCTGCAGAATGTAGGAGTGATAGTCTCCAACTGATTCGATTATTTGTTTACCTATCTGAAGTTTTAGGCCTTTCATAGAACCTACAGCTGTGACATTATCGTCGTTTATAGAATCGCCATTGGATTTTATAATTTTCCACTTTGTCTCCAGATAACTCTCCGATAATGAAATAGGATCATTGGTATCTGTAATTTCGAAATGAAACGTAGTATTTTCTTTTTTGTCATTATGGCCTGTACTAGGCAATCTTATTTTTTTTAATTCGCTACTTTTTATATCGTTATTATAATAATAATGAGTATCTCTCAGATCATAAATTTTTTCCATTTATTTAGGAAGAATTTTCAGACCTGTTCCTTTCATCTTTTTTGAAAATATTTCTTTCAATATGTCAGCATCAGTCAATTTGTCAACAACTGTCAAATCTACTTTTTTAGATTTAAAAAATCCTTTTCCTTGAATTCTTTTACTTTTCCTATATAATCTGTGTTGATTCATTTATTTATTGAGAAAATTTAGTTAATATCAATTGATATATTTTTTCAACATAGTCTTCTTTTTCCTCTACGACTCTAAAATTATACTCAATTAAACCTTTATTTAAATCAATTAATTCGCCATTTCGATTCGTAACTGTCATCCTTATTCTACGAATTGAATCCCTATTTTTCACAGGATAATATATTAAATTATTGAATTCTTTCGAAATGATAACACCCGGTACATCTCTCGGTGTAAAAGAATAAATAACTTCTGAATTATTCTGGTTGATTAAAGATCCATTCACTACATCACAATGAATATATATAATGTCGTTTCCGTTTGTTATATCCGCTATATTTTCACCTTCTATTACAGTCTCTTCATCATGACTTTCGTAAACTTTTTTTTCAAAGCCTATTAACTTATGAAAATCGCTTTTTGTTAAGTCGATATTCCAACCTTTAGTTAATTTAATAAGCATTCTTAGTCTAGATTGTATTCTACCAAATTTTACCGGAGGATCGTCTGAACCAAACGCTTTCATTACATCTATATTTAAATCTTCAACATTTTTATTACCATAAGGAATAGTGATAGATTTAACATTATTCTCATCTGTGTATACGTCAAATGTATTAGTTTTATCTGTTATGTTAAACCATGAAACTGTCATAGTAAAAGATTGCAATGCTAATTTTTTTAATTTAAGAGGTTTTGGAAATTCAACAGTGAAATCCCCTGATTTTTCATGAATTTTTGGTTTCAATTTGATCATTTATTAGACAGAAAAAATCTTTAAAGATGAAAAACAAGCTTTTCGTTATAATCGCTAGGCTGTTGAGTAAATGAATTAAGTACACATTCTGGACATTTGCCTTTATTTCTTTCCTTTATATATTTCATACAAAATAATCCACAGTTTACAGAAGTAGGTTTTTGTAAAAAACTATCATTGTGAGCTATATTGACTTTTTTATTGGAAAGTTTAAGAAATTTCATAATATTTTCAGGAATATATTTTTCTTTGAGTTTAATATTTTTATATATATATTCACCGAAAGGATCGAAATATTCTACATAGTTATATTTCGGGTCATTATAGTAACAAACCCAGTGTGTTCCTGGGCCGGTCGAGATATCTAAATTAATGATCCCGCTTTCAAAATTTCCAATCTTTTTAGGAAGTAAATCGCTTGTAAAAACCCCCCTGAATCCTCTTTCATCTTTCATATTTTCTTTAATCGTTTTATCCGATATACCCAATTTTGTTATCGGAATTTTTTTTTAGACAGGGAAGCTGACGCTTTTAGACCAGATCCTTTGTTTTCCCAAGTATGATAAACTCCAGATCCCGAAATTTTATCCAGGATTTTTTTAGTTCCCCAACCTGCTGCCCCACTCGCGGCACCGAGTCCTAGTGATGTTAAAATAGGAATTAAAAAGGGTAAAAATCCACCGTTTTTATCTAATTGAGTTTTGCTTATATTTATTCTTTTACCTTTACTAATCTGATTAATCTGTGTTTTAGTTAAATACATTTCATAATTAGGAGGTTTAGAATTGTCTATCTGCAGTGTCAGTTCTTCTTTTTTTCTAAGAGCAGATTTCAATTTACTAATCTGCCCGTCACTCAAATGAATCTTCTTTTTTACATAACTCATTTATTAGGCAGCAAAAAGCTGACGCTTTCAAAGAAGAAATTGGTCGTATAATCGTTCTTTATCTCCATTAGTTATTTTTTTAGCTTTAATGAGTTTGTCTATTAGCAGTTTGATTTCATTTTTTAATTTTTTCGACTTGCTACCTTGACATATTTTATCCAGCAATTCAGATAATAAACCTAATCCTTTACCGACTTTCATTACTTCGCTACCTCGAATTGTAGTTAATCTAGCCATATATTTTTGTAGCTCCCCTTCGTTATATTCAACTGCTTTATATTCAACCATTTTCTGACTTAATTCCTCCTCCGAAAGATTTTTAGCCCTCGTAATTGTACTTTGTAAGTTGCCTTTTTTCCTCGATAATTCTTCTTTTAAATGCTTTGCCTTTGTATACATTTCATCTAATTTTTCTTGATTGTCTAGGAGTTTCGAAGGTCTGTATAATTGTACAGATTTTAAATAGCTTAGATCTAAATTTTGATCAGCGTTATAAGTAAGCGGCGGTTCTTTATATAATTCTTTGACATCTTCGATCGCTTCAGGAATAATTCTAGATGATTCTGCAATAGGCTGCAAAGATATATTTAATTCGTCCAATTTATCATTGATAGCTTTAATATTTTCTTTTCTACTTTTATCCTGTTCTTCTAATTTTTTAGTGACAGGTTTATGAAATTCAGTTAAACTTTTGTCTATACCTAGCTTTCTATCACGCTGTTCTTCATTATTTTTTCTAATATCTGCTTGTAATTTGACAAGTTTTATTGCATTTTTTAATTCTTCTTTTTGTTTCTTATTTCGATTTTTTTCTAAATCGTTTATTTTATCCATTTATAGACAGTGAAAAGCTGAAGCTAATTAGAAGCGATAGCACAGACGTCTATTTTTACTGACAGCTAATATGTTTTTACTGGCAGTAATTTTATTTTTTACTAGCTGTAAACTTTCTCAGTAAATAAATGATTAAAATTAAAGATTACACAGAACCGGAAGAATTGCCTGACCCTAAACAACATCGTTTTTTACCCAGACATCCTTTCAGATTATTAATAATCGGCCCATCAGGTTGTGGAAAGACAAATTTACTAATAAATTTATTAAACGGTTTTGAGAATCCTAGTAATGTAAGATTAGATTTCGACGCTTTATATTTATGCGCAAAAGACATTTTCGAGCCAAAGTATTCTAAATTACAAGAAGATATACACTGTTTGAAGGTGTTGAAAGAGACGATATTTTAAAATGTAAAAAAATAAGTAAAAATAAAAGAAGCGAATTATTAAAATTGTATGATAAATATAAAAAGAGTGTATTATTTTCTTCAGATTTGAGTGAATTTATTACTGTCGACGATCTAGATTCCTCAGAAAAAAATCTTGTTGTGTTTGACGATTGTGTTACAGAGAAAGACCAGAAAGTTATAGAAGATTTGTTTATAAGAGGTCGAAAGAAAAATGCATCCATTATTTATTTAACGCAGTCTTATTACTCAACTCCTCCAGATATTAGAAAAAATAGTAATTACTTCATATTTTTTAAGCTACAGCCTAGGGAAATCAATCAGATAATCAGAGAAATAGACGGAAATCTAACGAAAAAGGAATTTCTAGAAAAATATAATTCTTGTAAGGGTAACTTCTTTATGCTAGACTTAGTAAATTCTGAAATGAGATACAGAAGAAATTTTGAACCTATATAAATATGGAAGAATATTTAGAAAAGAGATTATATGTTTATCGGAAAAGTTACAATTTGTATCAAAAGATAAGTATTTCCTTATCTGTCAGTAAATTTATGCGAAGTGCTTCGGGATTATCAGCTTTTGTATTAATACCACTGGCTGCATTGAGTTTGAGTGCAGGAATTGTAGAAGTTATTGAGAAATCTTTAAATATTTTAGAACGAAAAGAAGAATACAAGCAATGTTATAATTTTTATAAACAACAATTGAATTTGTTGAAAGCTAAAAAAATTTCAGAAGAAGAAGTGTATGTAAGAGAACAAGATTTTATAAATAATTTAGTATATTTCCCAATCGAAAAGTATGTAAAAAAAGTACAGTTGAATGGATATAAATATTCTTCTTAGAAAGCGTCAACTTTTTGCTGTCTAATAAATGAGTTGTAAATGTAAAAAAATTGTTGTTACATCTTTAACTAAAAAGGGTAATTTTAAAGGCGGTTGTTTAAAATGCGGACAAACTGGATCGGGTTTTCTGAATAAAGTCATTAGTAATTTACCTTTCGAAATGCATTTACCCGGCCATAATTTTACTGGGCCGGGAACACAGTTATTATGAGGAAAAACACGATTAAATCCAGATTTAACGTATAAAAATTCGTCTAAACCTGTAAACAGAGTGGATGAAATTGCATATAAACATGACAAATGTTATTTAGAAAATAAAGATACAAAAAGTAGAAATGAAGTATGCGATAAGAATATGATTGATGAACTAGATAATATTGAAAATCCTACGATTAGAGAAAGAATTGAAAGAGGAATTGTAAAACCGATTATTAAAGCTAAAAAATCTTTTGGTATGGGAAATACACAGATCTATTGTTTAAAATGTAAAAACCATACAGAAACAAAAGATATTAAAAATACAATGTCTAAAAATAACAGGCGAATGATGAAAGGTATTTGTTTAGATTGTGGTTCTAAAAAGAGTGTTTTTTTTAGGAAAACCTTAGGTCCTAAAAATATCTTAGAAAAAATATATTATCATCCTGAAAGTGGTTATTGTGGGATCAATGAATTAAAACGGAAAACAGGTTTCAGTCAAAAGCAAATTACAGATTTTTTACATAGCCAAGATGTTTATACCAGACATAAGCCTTTAATTCGTAAATTTAAACGAAGACGCATTTATGTAAGTCATATCGATGATCAATGGCAAGCAGATTTATTGTTTATCAAACCTTTTAGTAAATATAATAACGGAACTAATTACTTATTGACAGTGATAGATGTATTTAGTAAATATGCTTGGGCTATTCCGATAAAAAGAAAAACTGGACAAGAAGTAACGGAAGCAATTAAAAAGATATTTAAAGAAAGAATTCCTGAAAAACTGCAGACGGACAAAGGCACAGAATTTTTAAATAAGTTAACTTTAAAGTTGTTTAAAGATCATAATATTCAGTGGTTTACAACTGAAAATGTTGAAATAAAATGTTCTGTAGTCGAACGTTTTAACAGGACAATTAATAAAAAAATTAGAACCTATCTAGCGGCCAACAATACTAAAAGATATATAGATGTTTTGGACAAATTAGTTAAAAATTATAATAATACCAAGCATAGGTCTATCAAAATGACGCCTACCGAAGCGAGTAAGGAAGAAAATGAATCTGAAGTTTATAAAAATTTATACGAAGAAAAAATAATAAGAAAACCGAAATTCAAGGTTGGCGATAGAATAAGAATTTCGAAATACCAGACTGCTTTCACCCGCGGATACCAGCCCACTTTTACGGAAGAAATTTTCATCGTTTCGGAAATATTAAACACTGACCCCATTACTTACAGAATAAAGGATTTGAATGGAAACGAAATAAAAGGAACATATTATGAACAGGAATTATGTGAATATAATAAAAAAAATAATTTGTTTAAAATTGAAAAAATATTAAAAAAGAAAGGAAATAAATGTCTTGTAAAGTGGTTAAATTATTCCGACGAATTCAATTCTTGGGTTGACGAAAAAGATATCAAGTCTATTTAGAAATCCGCATTAAAATATAACCAAATATTAAGTTATAAACATGCCAAAGTATCAAATATTGAAGTATTAAAATATAAACATGCTAAAATATCAAAATTATCTACTTTTAAATAATCGTATCTATTACTAGTATTAATACATTTTAGATATGAAATAAATTGGTATTTATGTCAATCAAGAAATTTTTCAGCGTCTTTTTTGGAAAAGTGCTAACACTGTGTAGAGTGGAAATTTAGTTTTCCAAAATTACCTCACAGTTTAAAAATTAAGTATCGTACATTTTATATAAACACTGTTAAAAATATATAAATTTAAATATGTAGTTTTTTTACTCGTTTCGAAAATAGAACACGATTTAGTATTTTTACTCGTTTCGAAAATAGAACACGATTTAGTATTTTTACACGTTTCGAAAATAGAACACGATTTAGTATTTTTACACGTTTCGAAAATAGAACACGATTTAGTATTTTTACTCGTTTTAAAAAATTAAATATAATAGTATCCTACTAATTTTGGTGTTACTTCGATATTATCCAAATCAACTACTGGTACAGTGTTTCCATAAGTTCTAGGAAATCTACTAAAAACTTTTATTTTATGAGGCCAGTGATTGCATGTTCTTCTATCTTCGAAATATTTTATTCTTTTTTTAATTTGATATCTGTTTGCTAATTTTGCAAATGATTCACATTCTACAGAAACAAAATGGCTGTGGTTTGGCATTTATAGAATCTTGCATTAAGCACTGATAAGTGAGGCGAGATTGAAAAAATTGATACCGATTCAAACTTTGATATCACAGAAGTGCGTTGAAAAACAAACACATACTTCCTCTTTTCCTTAAGTAAAGCGTCCGAAACTGAGCTTTATCAGCTGAATGACCTCTAAATTAAGTCGAAATTTCTTTCGGGTGTCAAAAATCGAACTCGGCCGTCGAAAAATGTACTTAGAAGGAAATGACGTCTGCAGTGTTGCTCTATCTACTTTGAGTGAAATGCATTGCAAGAAAATAAGATTAAATAAATGAATTGCGTTTTTTTTAAAGACGTTTTAATAGATGATTCTAGCTTAATGGATTCTTTTGACAAAGAAAATAAATGTCCTGAAAATTATCTCAAAATTTATGACCAGATGAAAAAATGTGAAATTATATACGATTCGGATAATGATTGTTATTTTACATATAAAAATATAGATGCTTTTTTAAGCGAAAGACGTAAATCCCGAATAAGTCGTTTTAACGCATTGAAATGGAAATTTAAGTTAAATATTACAAATGAAGTTGAAGAAATATTTTATAAATTTTTAGATTTCGCGTACTATAAAAAATCGATAAATTATTTGTATTTCATTAAAAAAATATTAGATTATTGTCAAATAGAATATAATTTGAAAATAAAATTTAATAAGAAAAACGAAGACATCTGGAATTCCTTTCTAAAATTTCTTTCTTATTAAATGGAGCTGTCTAAAGTTTGCAAGCATTGTGAGATGACAAAAAATTTAGACCAATTTTATACTCGATTTCGTTACGGTAAAACAGAACATTACGCCAATTGCAAAAGTTGTCATTTAGCTAATAAAAAAATTGATTGCGAATGTGGCAAAATATACACTCTATCTCATAAAAAACGACATTTAAAAAGCAATTATCATATCAAACGAACATCAAAATAAATTTATGATATTGTGTTTTAAATTGAATGTTTTTTTAGTTGAAAATATTATATTGAATGTTGCATTTTAGTTGAAAATAATATAGTAAATGTTCTGTTTTAAATTGAACGTATTTTTTAGTTGAAAATATCATATTGAATGTTTTTTCTTGTTTTAAAAAAAAGATCACGATGTAGTTTTTTTACTCGTTTCAAAAATAGAACACGATGTAGTTTTTTTACTCGTTTCAAAAATAGAATTGTGGGGGAAAAAGTGTTCATAAAATTGCTATCAGAACCATTTATAGAAAAGTTCCAAGACAGAGTAGATTGGCATTTTATATTCAAATGTCAGAAAAATTTTATTTAGAATATAAAGGTAAAATAGAAGTGCCTGATTATGACAGTGATTTTTCGGTTAAATAAATGGGTAATTCAAAAAGTGCAAAGATTTTGACAGGTAATTGTACAACTGAAAGAATAAATGTAGATTGGAATCATACCTTTAATGTTCATCCCAATGTTCATATAACGCCTGTATGTAAATACAGTGAACCGTTTTTCGTTAGAATAACAGAAATAGGTAAAAACGGATTTCGATTTGAATGTTTAAAATTGAATGGCGAACCTGTAGAAAAAAATTTAGATTTCTTTCAGTGGACAGCAATTAGTCCTTTTGAGTAAACGATCTTATTTTTGGAATATATCATTTTCAAAAAGTATTCAATCAATTTTTTTTAAATAAATCATATTATTAAAATATCAATATTTAATATAATATTTTCAACTAAAAACACAACATTCTGTATAATACGTTCAATTTAAAACACAACATAAATAAATTTTATTTAAATTGTCCATCGCTTTAAAAAAAATCATATTTAAATAAAAAACTAATTTAATCTAAAATTACCTGCCGTCAGCGCTTCATAGGACTTCGGACCTTCATCGGTGGCCTTACAGGTAATTTTAGATTAAACAATTTAAGTTTATTCATAATTTTAAAGAAAAATTACATTTATTTTAAACCGCTTAATCTAAAATTACCAACAACCGAAGTTGGTTGTTTTATTTAGGTAATATCCATTTTATCATTAAAATTTTCTTTATTAAAAGTATCAATTTTATTTTTATAGAATTTAATTTCATTTAAAAGTTTTGAAATGGTATTTTTATCCGTTTGTACTTCATTTTCTAATTTTTTAATATTGTATTTTTTAGATCTTATCCGTTCTTCTAATTTTTCGATATCTTTTTGCCGCTTTAAGATTTCAAAATTTAAATCCGAAATAGATAAATTATTATCTTTAGTTTCTTTTAACATTTCATTTTCATTTTTTAAATTTCGAATTTCATCTCTTAAACGATCTAATTCTGAATATTGTTGCATTTTAATAAAACGATCAACTCCAGTTGAGAAGCAAAAACACTTCTCAACAAATTTTGTTCAAAACATTCTTAACGTTTCGATAAATCTTACGTCACTTCCTTGTTACTGACATCAAAATGCTTCAAACAAACGAACTTTGTTCTTTCAGAAGGATATCCACTTTGATAAAGTCAATTAACCTTCCGGGGTCATTTTTGTGAAAGTCTTTTAATGAGTTTGATACGAAGAATTACCGAGATTAAAAAAGTGAGTAGGACACTTTGCATTCATAAATAGTGGTAGCTATTAAAAATGTGTAACAAAAAGTATTTATAAAATTATATCTATAATAAATGGCGTCTACTCTAAATTTGATATTTAATTCAAAAATACATATTTCAAAAATGAAATGAAGAAAAATTTATCGAAAACCCTAAAAAAAGAAATAAGTTGAAAAAAATATTCGATTCTTTTGATTTAAAATTTAACAATAACACAGCAGAATTTAATCCAAAAAATAACGAAGAAAAAAAGATAAAAACAGTGGTCAACCTTAAAAAATTATTTCCTGATTTAAATGAAAAATTGAAACAATTTATAAATGAACCGAAAAACCGTCCAAAACTTAAAAAACTCTTTGATTATTACGGCTTGAAATATAAAGATGAAAAATTGATCAAAAAGACAGAAAAAAAAGTCAAATTACAAGCAAATTTGGAAAATCTGTTTAGACCCGATTATGAAATTGTTGAGAAAGATAAAAAATTTATAAAAAAATTTAATACTTATAGATATGTTTATAAAATAAGACAAATAAACAAACTCACACCTGGCCAGTATTATAGTATCTTAAAAGATTTATTCAGAAGAGCAATTGGAAAAATCGAAGGAAAGGTAGATATAATTGTATTCAATCCCTATTTGACACAGCCCTTTCACCCTAAAATGATGTCAACGAAAGAAGCCTATGAGACCTATTTAGATGTTTTAACGCATAAAATTGAATACAAAGAGTTGGATATTAAAGACTGAATTTATTTTTACAGTCGTTGATTTGCCTAAAGGTGGTAAACATTTGAAATTACTGAACGATAACGATGTTGTCAATAAAAAAAGTATAATTCAAATTAAAAATGACGATAATATCTGTTTGGCGAGATCCATCGTTACAGCCCTAGCTATTCAAAATCGTAAAATTTTATGCGAAAAATTGAATCTAGAAAATCTTACAGATAATGAAGTAACATATATAAAAAAAGGTAGAGAATTACAAAAAAGTTTAGCGAAAAAATCACAAAAAAGTTTAGCGATAAAATTGCATAAAATGTGTAAAATTCCATTAGAAATATGTAATTTAGAGCATGTTAAACGATTCGAAAATTTTTTAGATATTCAAATAACTATATTTTGCAGAGAAAATTTTAACGAAAGAATATACAGCGGCGCCTATCAATACTATTATGGTAAATCTAATTGTGTTTACATTTTAAAAAATAGAAATCATTTTGATGTCATTACAACGGTTACAGGATTTTTAGGAAAAAACCATTTTTGTCATTATTGTAAAGTCAGTTATAGTAGAAGTGATCAACATAAATGTTCTTTAAAATGCAATAGATGTTTTACAGAAGAGAGTAATTGCGAAGACGATGATATTCAGTGTAATGATTGTTTTAGATCGTTTAAAGGAAAAAACTGCTTCGAAAATCATAAAAATCACTCAGTCTGTGAAACTCTGTGGAAATGTTTAAAATGTAAGAGAAATATCAATAGAAGCCAAAGAGGACCGAAAGATCATAAATGTGGAGAGAGACAATGTAAAAACTGTAGACAGTGGGTTTTGGAAGATCATAAATGTTATATACGTAGGAAAGAATCTAAGGAAGGAATTTGTAAAAATATCTGTCCCAAAAATATAAAAGATAGAAAGGAATGGTGTGAGAAATGTAAAAGATCAGAATTTACAGAAAAATATATGTTTTTTGACGTTGAAACGAATCAAGAGACAGGAAATCACCAAGTCAATCTAGTTATAAATCATGATTTTAACGGAAATGAAAAAATATTTCAGAATGAAAATGAATATTGTAAATGGTTATTCCAAAGAAAACATTGCGGTTATACAGTATTAGCGCATTATGGAAAAGGATTTGATTTTCAATTTCTAGCTAAATACTGCTTTAAAAATAAAATTAAAGTGTTTACAATATATCAAGGAAATAAACTCATATATATGCAAGCAACCGTATATAATATAAGGTTTATCGATTCTATTAATTTTACACTGATTCCGTTAAGAAAATTTCCTAAAACGTTTGGACTAACGGAATTGGCTAAAGGTTACTTTCCTCATTTGTTTAACACTGCTGAAAATCAAAATTATATAGGAAAATATCCTGAAAAATACTATTATGGTTATGATACTATGACTTTAGATCAAAGAAAAACTTTTGATAAATGGTATATATCGGTAAAAAACGAAACATTTGATTTTCAAAAAGAAATTATAAAATATTGTAGATCTGATGTTGATATTTTAAGAAAAGGATGTTTAGAATTGCGAAGATTATTTCTAAACATTGCTAATATTGATCCTTTTAAATATGTCACTTTAGCTGGCGTTTGTATGGCTATATACAGAGATAAATTCATACCAGTGAATACAATAGCAATTGATGAGGAGTGTATTTCAAAGGATCAATACAGTAAGAAATCGATCATTTGGTTAGACTATCTGTCTGAAAAACACAATATCAAAATACAGCATGCTTTAAACGGTGGTGAGAAAAAACTGAAATTAGGTGATAAAACTTATAAAGTAGATGGTTTTTATAAGAATACCGTTTATCAGTTTCAAGGCTGTCATTGGCACGGTTGTCCTCGCTGTTTTACAGAATCCACTGTCAATCTTCAAAATCAGATATGTATGAAAGATTTGTATGAAAGAACTCAAAAAATAAATAATAAAATAAAAGATAACGGATTTGAATTGATTGAAATATGGGAATGTGATTTTGATAATCACAAAGAAATTAAAAAATATATGAAAAATGAATGGAAAAGAGATTTTGTAGAACCTTTAAATCCTAGAAACTTATTCAGTGGAGGGAGATGTGAGCCTACCAAATTAATATACGAAATGAAAGAAAACGAAAAGGGTAGATATATCGATGTTTGTTCACTTTACCCAACAGTGAATTACTTTGATTACTATCCTGTTGGTCATCCGGTAAAAATTTATAATCCAGAAAAATATGATAAGAATTGGTATGGTTTGATACAATGCAAAGTACTGCCACCTAGAAAGCTCTATCATCCTGTTTTACCTTATAAAGGAGAAAAATTAATATTTAGTTTGTGTAAATTATGTTCAAAACCTATAAAATGCGAAAAGAAACAATATCGAAATTGTTATGAAATGCGGAATAAAGAATGTAATCATACGGATAACGAAAGAAGTTTTACTGGTACATGGACAACTACCGAAGTTGAACTGGCTATTGAAAAAGGTTATAAGATTTTAAATATCTATGAAGTTTGGCATTTTGAAAAAAAATCTAATACATTATTTAAGGATTATGTTAAAATGTTTTTGAAAATCAAATTAGAAACAGATGATAAATGGTCTAAAAATTTCAAAACTGAAAAAGAATATAAAAGTTGCGTAGAAAAGAAATTGGGTATAAGGTTAGGAGAAATCAAACAAAATCCAGGAATGAGATTTATATCCAAAATTTGTTTAAACTCTTTATGGGGAAAGTTCGGACAGAGAAAAAACCTGAAACAGACAGAAAATGTTATGGAATTAACCGATTTTTATAGAATTATACTGAACGACCGCATTAAAGACTTGAATATGATATTTTTAAATGATGAGTGTGTGCAAATGGATTATAAGATGAAAGATGAATATGTCAAGAATAACTTTAATACGAATATTATAGCGGCTTTTACTACCAGTTCGGCTAGAATAAGATTATATGAAATGCTTGATAGATTAGGAGATAAAGTAATGTATTACGATACAGATAGTATTGTTTATATCGACGACGGCTCTAATAAAGTAAAAACGGGTTGTATGTTAGGCGAATGGACAGATGAATTAGGAGAAGATAAATATATGAAATCGTGGATATCTGGAGCAAGTACAGATTATGGTTATATTCTGAACGACGGTTCTGTAAAAGGAAAAGTAAAAGGTTTTAAAATGAGTTATGAGAGCGAAACTAAGCTGAATTTTGACGAGAGAATGAAAATAATAACTGGGGAAATTGACCATATAGATGTAGAAATAAATCAATTTCAGATACAAAAAGATAGAAATATTAAAGTGAATAAAATGAATAAAAGATATATGTTTGGATATGATAAAAGAAGAATTTTAGATAATTTTGATACTGTACCTTTTGGATTTTAAGCCGAATTTTTTAGTTTATAAAAATTGTTTTCTAATAAAATGGACGATGTCACCCTTATCATAAATGTTCAAGGTTTTATACTTCCTTTTAAGTCTATAGCGAGAGAAATAAGCTGGGTTCATTTAAAACAGGGAATAGGTGAAACTATTTCTGTGTTTACACCTAACTATGAATTAAGTGATCAAGACCATGGAATAGTTCGTCGATGTACAAACGATGTCCATGGTTTAAGATTTAAAAGATATTCAGATAATACAGGCTTATGGATTAGTAGTGACAATGTAAAAGATTATTTCATACAATTGCATCAGATATACGGCGGCACATTTGCTTTTAAAGGAGGCGTTTTTCCGAAAAGTACCTTTGAAGAATGGGGAATTCCTATAAAAATATTAGAAGTACCGAGATGCGTAAGAATCCTAGGACCGGGTTGTTCTATGTACAGATGTCTGTACTATAAAAATTGTCTTTCAAAAAATATACCTTAATAAATCGAAGAATTCAACAGTCTCAGATCGTTCCCTGTAATTCAAAAGTTAAAAGATTTAGAGACAGGGAAATACAAACTGATTTCGTTAAAGAAAATTCAAACTAAATTTGGAAATGCAACTATTGCAAGATTGGAAGTTAATGATGCAGAAAAAGATTATTTTCTTAAAAAGAGTCATGGAAAAATATCTGAAAATGCAATAACAAAACTGAATAAAGGAGGTTATATCTTTCATTTTAAAGGAAAAAATAATGACGGCTTTTATGATTATGAATTAGAAAAAGCGTAATCCTACAATTTGGTTTAAATCTTACAATAATCGAACGATGAAACTAACAGAATAGTATTTACTGAAATTCAAAATATATCTGTTTTAAGTACAAATTTCTTTCCTGTCATACATGGGTTCATTTTGACACAAACTATTTTTTTATTTAATATCATCTATCGAAAATTTATTTCCAAATAAATGCTGCAATATTTTGTCATAAGTACCTTACTCTTTAATTGTCTTTCGCCTACCTTTCATTATTTCAAATTTGACCCCGTTATTACAAATCATAGCATAGATAACTCTAATAATTATACTATATTTCATAACCTCAATCATACAATAAAATTAACTTTGACCGCAAAGATATACAAAATGGATCAAGCGTCTAAATTTTCTCAACCAGGTGTTTATTTTTGGATAGAAAGTAAATGTGATGACAATTGGATTAGAATACCCGAAACAAAAGAATGGTTTGATATTTATATTCCGGGAGCTAATAACGTACATTATTTTATAGCTTTTAATGCAACTAAAGATTTTAGGATTGGTTATAATGCTGATAATTTGTTATACAATGCAGCTCTTTGCTTTTCCTATCAAGACTATCCTAGAGGAAGATTGTTTATTAGCATTTCGTAGACTAACGGCGTCAGGCAAAATTTTTTCATCAATACAATAATTAAATATTAGCTTTTAAAATTGATAAATATTTCATCTCAATTGATTACGTTATTATTTATAATCATGATTCTTTATTCCATACCCCTTTCTTAAAAATTCTTCTTTACATAATTTAGTAGAAAAAATAAAATAGCCAACCAATGCATTTTTTATCATCATTTACTCGATAAATCGTACTAAAATCGTTACATCCTCGATATTTAGACAGACAAACTTTTTGATGAAAATCTTACAAAAATCGTTAAATATTTGCGTTTAGTGGAATATAAAAACTGTCCCAGAGTCGGTACCATATACTACTTACAGTGAAGTAATCTCTTTCTATAAAAGTGGAGGAGTGACGATGCATCAAAGGTTTTTAAATTTTAACAGTGTAGTTTTAAAACACGGTGCCTAAAATATTCCTTAAATTATGCCATAAAAAGTAATTTAATCCGGGAAAATAAATTTTAATTAACTCACATTTATTTTATTTTTTTCTATTTTAATGCAACGATAGACTAATCCTATTGAAAAGGGCTAAACAAGGCAATTTATAATATTTTTTTTGGTAGTTATTTTACACAATAATGTACTATCAACAGTTTTCATGATTATTTTTTGAACATTCATAAAAATCTACTGACGAATTTTCTTAAAAGATCTAAAATTTCTTAAGGATATAACAAAAATCATCAAATTGAAAAAATCTCTTTATCTAGTTTTAAAATATGATGCATAAAATATTCTTTAAATCGTGCCATAAAAAAAGTAATTTAATCCGGGGAAATAAAACTTCCTAAACTAAAATCTTCTGCTAACTCAAATACTGCTTGCGAAATTTATGCCCACTTCTGAACGCTGTATTCCACTATCGAACAATCTGTTATTTCCTTGGCAACAACGCATTCCATTGAAATCATATCGAATGAGTCCAGAATCGGGGCCTGAGAGCAAGACTGTACTGTAGAATGAGACATACTCCATAGCTCTAATCTCCTTCTTTTCTGTCAAAGCTGAATGAAGTAAGTTTGAGCGTCGACTGGCCGCCAACCGCCATCAGCGCCATCTGTTGTTTGGAATTCGAACTAAAATCAAGAATTGTGGTAAAAAAACTCCTGACATTATACATAGCCCTCCTGCAAAAATTTGTTTAATAGCTGTCACCGTTTGCAAGTTATTGAATTTTAAAATCCATCCGTCATTTTTGGGACACCCGGTATATTATATGTACAACATATTATCATGTTGACTGTATCCTTTTTCCCTTAATCCCGTTTACATTTTTTTGGGGGGAAATGAAAGGAATCTAACACTTTGTTGATACTTTCATTCTCATAGATAGAAAACAAAGTTGCGACAGGCTCAGTCCGAGTCATAAAAATTACGAGTTTATGCCTTTATTCTTTTGTAAACAAGAAAGAAAAAATTATGTGTCAAGCATATATCATGAACACTTTTCAGTGCATTCAAATTAATGCAACAAAGCTACATTGTTCAACCATTTAACTAATCAATATTTTTGAAAAAAAAAAACTTTAAAATAGTGCCTATTTTTTCTTGTCTTTTACTGAATTTTTAATCTTTTATCACCGGTATTTTTAAACATAAATTTTTGCCTAATTGAATCAGAAAAATAATCAAATTAAATGATGCAAAATTTACTATAAAAATTTACGAATGATAATAATAAATCATGATTGGCAAAAATACATTGCCCGTATGACGTACGGGTGAATAAGGGAAGCGGTTAATAAGTTAAAATATTATGTCTAATTCAAACATGTGAAAACAATTTTTAAACCACAATTTAAGCAGTTTTTATCTACAATCGGAAAATTATCCCAAAACCTTCAGCAGCACTGTATATGATGTAATGGTTTGTATATGTATTAACAAATTGCTTGCCAAAATTAAGTTCAGTTAAGTAAGAAATCCTATATTTGAGTTGATAATTTCACTTCGGCAATTTCCGTTAATAAGGGGAATGGTATGAGAATTCTGTTGTGCATCCCCGAATGTGGTGTATAGAATTTATAAACAACGAGTAAAATGAAAAACAAATTGGAAATTGCACGTGAAGCGTAGCAAATGTACGATAATTAAGTTTTAAAAATATCACTCTCATATATCAATCTCATAAAACTGTAAATAATTACAATTAAAATGCGCACCAAACAATGTTCTCCCTATACCGTTATGCAATGGAATACTTTTATGTGGTCTTGTAAATCAATAACAAATATTCTTTCTACCACAGATTATGCAAAAAGTATATTATAATATCTATTTTATAGATGCATATCAGTTTTATTACGTTCGAATGTGTGTAACACCATTAAAATGCATTTGAAACATTTTCCCCCATTAACCGTAATGTAACGGAAAACTTTTGATTGTCCATGTAATTGAACTATGCATCCGATTTTGATAAAATTTGAAATAACTTGACAAAATTATGTAATAATTATGTATTTAAAATTTCAAACGATTAAAATGCATTTGAAACTTTTTTCCCCATTGACCGTAATGTAACGGAATCCTTTTGATTGTCCCTGTAATTGATCTATGCATCCGATTTTCTTAAAATTTGAAATGACTCGACAAAATTATGTAATAATAATTATTTTAAATTTCAAACGATTCGGTTGGGTAGTTTTTGCGTTGTTATATGCGGACGGACAGACAGACGGACGGACTGAACGGCAACAATGAGTGCTACGTATATACATAATTACGAACGCACCTAAAAAAGGTAAATTTTAAAGTGCAAGCTGAAATTAAAAACGCACTTCTAGCATTATGTTAATGAATTGTTTTTGTAAGATCATGTAAATAAATGGCAAATGCTTTCCATTCCCTTTTCTACAGTAAGCAAATTTTAGTACACATCCCAAATGTAAATCAATTTCATTATTTTTGAAATAACACCTTATTATTGAGCTGATATAATATGAGTTAAAAAGTACCAGCGTGCGTATTGATTCTAATTTCGATTAACCACTATTGTCGAATTGTAATACTTGCAAATAATATTTTACTAGTACGGTAGTAATATTCAAAGAATACAATAAAATACCTCAAAAAGTGTTAAAAATTGCTATCAACTGTATTTTGTATTACACTGTAAAAACAATATCTGTAATTTACAACAAAAGTTCTGGTATCCCTGCTCCCAATATAGTTGCTGTAAAATTTACAAAATGCTGACTTTAAAAGCATTGTAAAATTTCTCATGTTTCTGCAAAGTCGCATTGCTATTGACTGCGTGGAACACATGACAAAAAGATATAGACTTTTACTTCTCTTATTCTTGTATTCGGTTCAAAGCATCCGTGCTTGAAATATTACAGCGAAAAGTGCAGGAAAAATCACATTTTTTTTAAGCATCGTAATTCGGAACGCTTGGGTTCGACCTTCTGTTAAAAATAAAATGTAAACATCCTATTAATGGGGCAATATTTCACCCTACAATTGGTCAAATAGTACCAGCGTGAATAACGATTCTATTTCTGATTACTGCTATTGTAATTGTAGAATAGTAATCTTCGGCAAAAATATCTCACTACTACGGTAGAAATATTTTGAGAAAACAGGTAGAAATATTACCTCACACTTTGCTGCTGACAATCCCGTTTTTTCTTCTATCCATGCTATATGGTCGGGAACGGGTGTAAATATAAAAGGGTCTCCATTCCGGCATCTATCGGTAGCGAGCATGGATGCTACGCCAAGCACATAATGCTTACCATTACGTCTAAAGGACATAGGTGAGCCCGCATCAAACTAAAAAGTATAAAATATATTAGGGAGAGATGTCCATTAAATAGAGAAATTGTAAAAAAAAAAAAAAAAAAAAATTAGTTTTTACTATTTTAATAGGACAATTTTAAAAGTCAAAATGCCAAAGAACTTTTGAGAAGCTACTTTTCTCAAACTCTCTCTCTCTCTCTCTCTCTCTCTTGAAAAAAAAAAAAAAAAAAAAAAAACGAAAAATTTTCTGGTAGCAGTACCACTGGTATATTTCTTTCAATTGCTGAATATCCATCTTTTTTTCTTCGTTCCAAGTGGTAAAATATCCGTCAATTGAAGAAAGTTGGGAAAGAAGCAAAAGCTGGATTCGAACCAGCCTTATTAGCGTTAAAAGGTGAACGCGCTAGCACGGAGATATAATTGTTCAGCAGCGAAGCCCTTTGAAGTAAATGTATTCATTTCTGATAGGTATGGCTTGATCAATTTCTTTAATAAGCTTTTAATTTTGAAGTTAATTTCGGGAAGATTTCGTCTTTAGTGAGATTGTGGCTGTTTGTTTTATACTTTAGTATTAATGTAGGATAAGAAAATGAATTTTAAATGTATTTACGTAGAATGCTAGACATAAAATATGGATGTTGTATTTTTATTCGATATGATTTTTTTGAGTAATGACGATTTTTTTCCATTTAATTTTTTTAATTTTAATATCTCATAAATGAGAGTACATATGAGTTTCATTTAAAGTACATATTTTAAATGCGAATATTTATTTATTAATAGCTTTGTAAATTCAACTTTTTTTTTTTTACTTTATTCAACTTATCCAATTTAAAAAAAAAAAAAATTGTGAGTATTATTGAATGAATGAGAAAGGTAATTGTTATTTATTTTTTAATTCAAAAACATTTTTGTTTTCTTAAACTAAATTAGACATTTTCATTTATAGAATTTTTGGTTTTTCATTTTAAAAATAAATTTTGGACTTAATAGACTCATGCATGCCAGAAATAAACGGAATCTTTTCCTCTTTTTTTAGACGTTCGGAAACAATTCACGGATCAAACATGTTTTCTAGGAGTAGGGAAATTATTTCTGATAAAGTAAGGATAATTTAGTGTATATTGATGAATTTTTCTGACAGTGTAGATTGAGCAAAAAGTTATGAGAATTTTGTGAAAGTTGCTTTGTTACACACAAATTAACAGCAAAAATAACAAGGACTATTGTTCAAGGTAGAGACTATAATAGTCCACGACTTTCTGCCAGATTTGCTGGAAGTACCATGTCTGCTCCATGGAATCGAAAAATTCTTGACACGCTTCTTCAACTTCATTCTTCCAGAATCCTCAGAACTTTTCTCCATTAATGACAGAATAACTAAACAACAACATAAATCATACTGTTCTATATTCATTAGAAACCGAAATTCCTGAACTTCTATAAATATACCACTAGCACGTTTATATAAGATACAAATTCTGGTAACTATTAGATATAAAAATTCTCAGAACTTTTTGATCAAACTAATAACAGAATAACAAAGACAAATTAAGAATGAGAGCAAAAATAGTTCTCAGTAGCGTGATATAAATTAATAAATGTGCTACGCCTTTCAAAAGAACTTTGTATTTCTTCAGCAGGCACAGAGAATACGTGCTACTGTTTTGAAAACAGGATGAAGACATGTAATAGTGGTAGATATTGATTAAGAAACTCAAAGCTCTTCCGAATGGCCTAACGCGGAGCAGATGGTTCATGCGCCTGTCCGCAGTTTTTTTTTTTTTTTTTTCGGTTTTGTTTATCTGATGAAACCTTATTCGTCTGTGCCCTCTGTCTGTCTGTCACAGAGTCCATACACAAAAACTATGTAAATCAGAGAGTTCAAATTTTGTGTACTTACAGATGAATACCTCTTGTCACACAACTAATCATAAAATTTTGAAAATGACTATTATTTTAATTTAAATATTATTTTTAATTTCATTATTTCATTTTTGTTGTTGCTTGTTTTCTTATAATTGTTGCACGCAAGTTTAAATAGATATAAAAAATATTATGTATGTAACATAAATTAATAGATTATATAAATCACGAGAAAAAAGCGCTTGCTTGTTTTTATTTCATCCAATTACATCATATATTTATCATCGATTTTGACACGCAAAGTAAAATATTTTTTTATTTATTAAATTCCTATTTATTTAAATTACTAGCTGCCTCTAACGAAAATCTCTGTGCGATCTGCTAAACATACTTATCCACTTGTTTTTGAATACAGACCGCTACACTGGAAACATTTACGAGCTAAATTTAAGAAAATAAAGACATGGAAAAGAGGGAAACACAAGGCCGATGCTCTGAATTCGTCGGAAAACTGCTGCGGCTTCGAGCATATTATTTGTTTGCAGAAGGTCTATGTGCCTATTCAACTCTTTTTCGTTTTTTTATAGTCACTAACCAACACAATGGAAATATTTAAGAACTAAATGCACTAAATGAGAGATATCGAAAAGAGAGAAGGGTAGAGTCAGAACTCTGAATACGTCGGAAGACCACTGTGGTTAGTAAATCATTATTCATCTCGCTACTAATTCGCGGAGCATGTGGTCTGCTCGCCCGTCTAAAGTCCTTTCCTCTCTTTTTGAACACAGACCAGTAACTGTAAATATTTAAGGGTGTATTTCGATTCAAACTGTTTATTTTCCGATTTTTTTTTTTTAAATTCATTTTTGCTCTCAAATGCATCGAACTGGCAAATTGTCTTATTTAGAAAGTACACAAGGTGCCGTGATTGTCGATTCTTTGATAAATGCAGAAAATATTGCAAAAAAAGCAATCAAAAACGGCATTTTGAACTGATTTTTCCGAAGCAGGAGATCTGGGAACGAAAAAAAGGGTCATACTGAGAAGATAATTGTTCATAAATCAAATTCTAATGAATTGAGCGTAAAAAGACATCACACGGCAATGGCACCTTATACGTCCCTTCAAGAATCCCTTCAGCAAGTTTCCTGTTTCTACTTTTAAAAATGTGTCTGAAATTGTATCGGAAAATTTCGAGCTGTTGAAGGTGGAAAATCATTTTTTCGAATACACCCTTAAGTTCGCAAACTGACTATCATAAAACGAAACGCATTATCTCCGCTTGATTCAAACATAAAATATATCATATGAACTTTAAAAAAAGTTCACTATTTTATTTAAAGGTGGCTAAAATAATAAAAGAGATTTTACAAGTTAAAAATGTACATCTTATTTAAAACTTCTTAATACATTTAAGCTTTCCCAAGCCCTCCGTCAGAGAGTACATTAATAACTAACTCCTGTTTATTTATACAAATACGCTTTGAAAAGGGGAGAACCAATAATTCTTAGAGTTGAAAGTAGAAGTAGCAGTTTACTGGACTGAACTTATTAGAGAATATATAAGGTATTTGTACCCAATATGGACAGTGCTCTCAATATGGACACCCCTAATATTTTTAAAAGTAACAATTTTTATAGAGAGATTGCTCTACATGTCCATGAAGAAAAGCAGTTGAAAAGATAATTAAGACAGCAAAGTACAAAAAAGCGCGCTGTTCGCCATTTTGAAGGAAACTTGTTGTTTCATGGTGTGCTGATAGTAATTACAGGTAAATTTAAATTCTTATTAGATATTGTAAAATTACTTTAAATATTGAAATGTAGGGTATTTTAGAAAGCTTTTAAAACATATTTTCGATTGCTATTGCATATATTGCTTAAAAACATTTTCTTTACTTATTTATTACAAGATTTAATAAAACTACTCCCGATTCCCAATATGGACACCTTATGTCCACACTGGAAGTACAGCCGGTGAATCTTCAGATTCACAAAAATAGAAATATAAGCAAAACCAACTACATTATTTCATAATATTTTGTAGCAACTGAGGTGCTTTGCATCGGTCTTAGAAGAGCCACAACCGAAAATCACCCCCCGTTCTAAAGTGCATGCTCTGAAGATATTTACTGTGCCCTACCCTCCCCGCAATACTTTAAGATATATTTTTTATCCCCTCTCATCTAAAATTCCATAGATTAGTGGCTCATTCATACCCCCTATGTAGTAGGTCAATAAGGAGCCACCTGTCCATAATAGGGAGTGGTTCCTTATATGGGCATTTGTAGACATTTTTTGTTTTTATCATTTAAATAAAAACCATAATAGTTACAAGGTCTCTAATTTTAATAATGATAGTCAACAGTCCAGGGATCATGGTCATATATTTTTAACCGACTTCAAAGAGGAGGTTATGATTTCGACCTGTATGTATTTGTTGTTCACTCATAACTTCTTTAAATATGAACCGATTTTGATAATTCTTTTTTTGTTTGAAAGCATAAGATACCCATGTGGTCCCATTTTAATTTCATTAAATTCTGATGATTAGAACTTTTTAAAAA
Source organism: Maratus speculifer (assembly GCA_964019185.1). NCBI lineage: Eukaryota > Metazoa > Arthropoda > Arachnida > Araneae > Salticidae > Maratus > Maratus speculifer. Next base: position 97,396,765 of record OZ025301.1, on the reverse strand, counting down.
TAAAAACTTTAAAAATTCAAATTGTTTTTGAAGCAATCATCCAATTAAAAGCGTTCATTTTTCAGGAATTACTCATATACAGATATAAGATCTTTTCTCTACAACATGCAAAATCTGGACTGAAAAAAAGTCGGGATCCTGATAGGCTTTGCGAAGTTTGCTAAAGAAAATTGAGCAATAAGAAAATTTATTGTTGTATCGTCACTCTATCGCTTTTATAGAATATCTCTGTTTTGACCAAGAAGAATGCTCTATCATACAGCGAAATAACCATTTCCTATAAAAGCGCTGAAGTGACGATGCAGAAAAAGGGTAAAAGTTTTTACAGTGTGTGATAAATCTACAGCTATAGCCGTATAATCCCTCCAGTGTTTGTATAGAATATCTCTACTTCGACCAATAAAAAATGCTCCATACATAATAAACTAACTGTTTTATATAAAAGCGTTGGAGTGATGATGCAGCTGTAGTTGCAGATTTTAAATAGAGTGCCTACTTAAAATAGCAAATATTTAGAAAAAAATGCAGGTTTTTGATGGACGATAACAGAAATGATGAGCAGCTTCTGATTTCGATAACAGCGCGAAATCTATTTGGATCCCGGTCAAGTTCTGTTATCCACCAAACAGGAAGGCTCATACCGATACCACAGGAAGTAGGCCGACAGTTTTTGATTTACACTGTAAAAAATATGACTATTTTGCTGCATCGTCACTCCCCCGCTTTTACAGAATATCACTCTTTTGTCAATGAGAATGCTCCGTGATAGCCTGAAGTAGTCGTTTTCTATAAAAGCGGTGGAGTGAAGATGCCGCAAAATAGTCATATTTTTTACAGTGTACATTTAATAGCACATTTCTGTCTTATTTTTGGAGACGCAACCTTTTATCCCTATTTGATTCCAGTAAACGCTTCTTTCTCATGCGTACAGCGTGTTTTGTTAGTCTATCCATTGCTTGTTTATTTTTCTTCGATAACTGCACCATGTTAACTTAATGCAATGATACCTGCAGCAGGGTTCGTATGGGTGCTTGAATTTTATGAGCCAGAATTTCTTCGGAACCAGTATATTTTTAGAGAAAATCTATCATTCAATAAGACCAAATTTCGCGCTTTTGAACTATATTTATTTTTCTATAAAGAAATGCTGGTATTTCACCTGTAAAATAACCAGACTGAGTTATTTCTCGATTTCTGCCATTGTTCTGTTCCTGATGCCACAGAATTTCTTTAAAGCAATCTACACAGTAAAAAATATGACTATTTTGCTGCATCGTCACTCCACCGCTATTATAGAAAACGACAACTTCAGGCTATCACGGAGCATTCTCATTGGCCAAAAGAGTGATATTCTATAAAAGCCGGGGAGTGACAATGCAGCAAAATAGTCATATTTTTTACAGTGTAGTTGTATAAAAGTTTAAATCATCACACAAACAGAAGTGTTATATTTGATGTTACACTGTAAAAAATATAACTATTTTGCTGCATCGTCACTCCACTGCTTTTATAGAAAACATCTACTTAAGGATATCACGGAGCATTCTCATTGGCGAAAAGAGTGATATTCTATAAAAGCGGGGAGTGACGATGCAGCAAAATAGTTATATTTTTTACAGTGTATGAGCACGTTCAGTGCAACTTACCAGTCACTTACCGAAGTGACCAATATTACCAACCGATTGTAGGGCAGTAGGAAATGATAATCAAGACGAACTATGATGTCAGCTACAATTCAACAGGACAGTTTTCATTGGCGTCACAATTCGCTTTCGTACTACCCTACAATCGGTCGGTAACATTAGTCTTTTCGGTAAGTTGCGCTGAACATGCCTTGTATTACTCTCACAAAGATGCGAGGTCTTTCCAAAGAAGAGAACTTGACTCCACATGTCCTCGCATCCACCAAACTGAAAAGACCACATCGAGCATAACCGACATCAAAAGTAGATATCGAATATCTGAAAATCCACCGTCAAAGTACACTCATATAGGGAGACAGCATGGCGGCATACGAGGTATAAAAATTGATTGATTGATACGATTTTGAACAAATGGCAATCGCCAGTTATTATAGCCAAGCTAATGACTACACTGTTAAAAATTTGAAAATTTTGTTGCATCATCACTCCATCGCTTTTATAGGAAATGATTACTTCGCTGTATTATGAAGCATTCTCATTGGTCAAAACAGAGATATTCTACAAAAGCGATGGAGTGACGATGCAGCAAAAGGAAAAAAAAAATTATAGTGTAGAAAACGATTACTTAAATGTATTGTGGAGATTCTCATTGGTCAAAATACAGATATTCTATCAAAGCGATGGAGTGACGATGTAGCAAAAGTTTCAAATTTTTAACAGTATACCACTCGTGTATACTATAGCACCAAGAGTATATAGTGTAGAAATCGGCTACCTCAGCAATACTTAAAAAAGGCGCTAAAATATTGTATCCTTAAACATGCAACGATGCGGATGAAGTTTAAATATAACAGTGACATCTGCGGTTTTTTGTAAAATTGCAAAACTTTCGATAATCTAAACAATGTATTAAGAAATCCCGCAGATGTTCCTGCGATCGATACTTTATATTTCAGTACCATCGTTGCACATTTAAAGGATACAATTTTTTATCGCTATCTGCATACACTGTAAAAAATATGACTATTTTGCTGCATCATCACTCCACCGCTCTTATAGAAAACGACTGTTTCAGGCTATCATGGAGCATTTTCATTGGCCAAAAGAGTGATATTCTATAAAAGCGGGGGAGTGACGATGCAGCAAAATAGTCATATTTTTTACAGTGTAGCAGATATTTCTACACTATATATTCTAGATGTTTTTTATTTATTTTATTTGAACAACATACATCTGACTTGTGTGCTCGATATGAAAGTCTGCTTATAAATCATCGTCAGTACACAAGGACGAGATAGCACAAGAAAATTTACATCACAAGAGAAATACAACCAGGAGCTCCACACAAAGCTCGTGTGTGCAATGGAGCCAGCGGGAATCGAACCCACAACCTCCAGCTTGGCAGAGCGGCGTCTTAATCACTCGGCCACGGAGGCCCATTCTAGATGTTGTAGTGTAAACGAACTTGTTCAAGCGATTAACGCCACATTCTGGAATAGAAAATGTTTAGGCTTGCCTTAGTTTAGGCAAACATCATCTCTCTAAACATAGGGCGTATTCAGCACAACTTACCGGTTACTTACCGGTCACTTACCGATTGTAGACAAGTACGAAATAAAAATCAAGGCGAAGTGTGACGTCAACTACAACTCAACAGGATAGTTTTCATTCGTGCCACAATTCTCTTTCGTACTGGCCTACAATCGGTCGGTAACATTGGTTACTTTGGTAAGTTGCGCTGAACACGCCCATAGTATGAGTATCGTATGTCACAGCATTCATATAGAGGCACTGTACTAGAGAAAACATGTGATAGAGTCTATTGGAAAGGAATAATGTAGAATTCTGAATCTAATTTTAAAATCCGTGAAGATTCAAGTCAAAGATTACTTTGTTTACTGCGTTTCTTTTCTTCTCAAGATAATTCTACTAAAATATATCCTTGAATATAGATTGTTATAAATGCAATTTACTTTTTAAATCAACTATATTATGAATATTACATCCTAAAAACCCATATTTCTAATGAAAATTAAATATTTATTATAAACTATTTACTTTTAATAAATAATTTTGGTGAACAATAATTTGTATTAAAAATTATTTATTTTATACATATATTGAATTCATATATTCATTCAACATAGATTGAATTTAGGCTAGTTATATATTACTGTATTAACAACTAAAAAGTAGGAAATAAAATATGCTTTTTTAAAAAAAATACTAACCGACTTCAAAAAAAGCGCTAAAAAGAATTAAATAATTATTTAAAATTCTCTTATGATAAAATGTTATCGAATAACTAAAAATCTGAAATCATGTGTCGGCATAAAAATGATAAATTTAATATGTACAATTTAATATCTAACAAACATGGATTTTCGAGAGAATATTTTTTACAAACGATGAATTTTCAGATTTATCATTTAATATACGGATATATACATTTAAAAAGTAACCAATTACTTTTTGAAGTTCGGTGCAAAACTATTTTAATGGTGGAAAAGATGATACAAAGTCGGAAAAAATAATATATTTCTTCAGGAAATTCGTTGCTTAATTGTTATCAGTGGAAGTAGTTTTAGTAGTAGGAAGTCTGGGCAATTAATGAGGTCGTGTGTGCACATTGTTAGAAAATGACTCTTTAAACCTTTCTTGTTTTCTCCATGTATAATTCATATGCATCTTTGTAATTATTTACGTGGTTGAAACTTGCTGTTCCAATATTTGGCAACAGTTTAGTTTAGTATTATTTTTTGTGTTTTAGAGAAGTTATTAATAAAGAGAACTGAAAACCTATTTCAGACTCTTCTATCATTATTAAGATTGAAATTTATTCACTTTAACAATTTTAAATGTTATTGAGTGAAGTTTTATCAGTTTTATAAATTCAAATATTTCAGTTTTAGATAAGAGTAATACGATAATGATAATGTTAAGTCTATGGGGGCGTTCTTTTTAAATATCTCGCTCAAATTTTAATATTTTCATACGATTTGTTTTTGCATTAGGATGTGATCTACAACCGGGCTATTTTTTGCTTTTTCAATTTTGGTTTCAGATTTTGAAAAATATATATACTTTAACTTTCTAAACCGGTTAGAACCGGCTCTTAATTGAAACTATCATAATATAAAAAAAAAAATGTAACCAAAATCGAAAAAGTAAAAACGATCTCGGTTGTAGATCATTCTCAGCTATCCTATACAAAAGAAATCGTGTAAAAATATTAAAATTTGAGCGAGATATTTGAAAAGAACATTAACTTATATAACTTATATATTAACTTATATCTTAACCCATAGACTTAACATTATCACCCGGGTGTCTTTCAGTGACTAGTGTTGTGTGTTATAATGCGCTCGGGTTCAGCTCTTGAATTGGGTCGTAATCATGCTCTAAAATAATAGATGACGATTGATTTTAGGGACCGTCACGTTGGAAGGAGAGGAAGGGGGTTTATGTCATTGTGACAGTTTGAGATAAGGGGTTGGGATGGGGTCAGTAAAATTGTGACATCGCACATTTTGGTTAAAAATAAAATCATTAAATATCAACTAATAAAATGTTTATTATTTTTTTTTAATTAAAGTATTTTGTGTTCATAAAGTAAAGATTAGATTTAAAGCAAAATATATAAAATTCCATTTCAAAATCCAAAATACTAATGTTTTCAATTACTCTTTCGTCTTCATGTTTTATTACTGTTTTATATTAATTATTTTTTTTGTTATCGTAAATCTTAACTCTTTTTCCTTTTCTTTTTATTTTACTTTTTCATGTAAAATAAATACACGAATCATATTTATTGTTATGCTGACAAATGCCATTAAAACACATTGCTATAGTTTAGAAATAAAATTTGAAATAAGATGTCTTACATAGTACATTTTTCTTAACTGCAAGTATACGTTTATATAATATAGTGTGGGACATGTGACATGGGGGAGAGAGTATGGTGAAGTGGGACCCTTTGTGAGAAAAGGGAAGGGGGTATAATATAGTTCTGTATGTTAAATATTTGTTGGCAAATGTTGACCAGGTTATTTTAAGAATGCATTAGCTGAAATTCATAAATTGCTGTAGGCTGTGGTCAATTATGTAAATAAATGCTTTTTAAGAAATTTATTTATTTGAAGTAGTATTATAAATTTAAATCAATTCATGCAGAAATAGTGAAGGATGGTGACTGAGAGAAAAGAAAGGGGAAAATTGTTTTTAAGAAAGAGTTTTCACACGACTGAGTTCGTGAAGCGAGAGCCAGCAATTGAATTAATCATTTTGTAATTCACACATTGGCAACACACAACTGAAAACAAAGAGCACAGGAAAAATGAATGATATAATATATGCGAGATTTTGTGTTACGCCTTAAACAATTAAGGGGATTTTTAATTTAATGGCAGAGTAACCAGAAATAGCACTCCGAAAAAAAGGCCAAAAAGAATTCGACTGCCAAATCGTACATTAGGAGCAATGTTTTGAGAACATATTGTGACAGACAAAACATAACGCATGTACACGAAAAGATTATTATGCAACAAGGAATTTAAACTCAAAAATTAAGCAGAGAAAAGTGATATTTTTACTGACCGGAAACAAAGTCGATCTTTATTCTTTTTTTTTAATTACTTCTAGCGAGGGTGAATAATCATTTAAATGAATTCTTTTTATCTGAGAGCCATTTTAGTGATAAAGGCTGATGTTAAATAAGTTTTCTTTCTTTTCTTTTGAAGGAAAATTATTGTGGGAACGGAATGAAAGTTCAGATAAAATGGATAAGTAATTAAAGATTAATTTTAACTGAAATTTAGAAAAATGTATAATTTAAAAAACTATAAGTGCTTTTATATCACAGAAGGGGTCAAAAATATTGAAAAAAAGTTTGACATCCTTTATGGACAGTCCCTTAGTCATAAAAACAGGCTTTATAAAGTTACTTACGTGACATGCACCCTCTTTCTTACTGTTCACAAGACAGTGGTAATCTGTTTTCAGGTTAGGATACAAACTTTCACAATTTTCGAATTTCACCTTCTTGATTTCGCTCTCTTTCAATGGTTTGACAGGATCTGCGAAAAAAAAAAAAAAAAATGTAACATTCTTAACAGATTACTCACAAACAAATGTTAGATCCCATATAACTTCAAATTTTAACTTCATAATTTATTTGCATAAGTTCCAAATTTGTCAATAAAATATTACTTTTCTGAATAATTTCCCGATTTCAAAACAGATTTTTTATAAATTAATTCAAAAAATATGTTTAAGAGCCAAGCCCTTGAAACTTTGTCCATAGGCCACAGACATTAAAGGGACTCAAATCCATGCATTAAATTATAAAATATTTACTTTCTTTTTTCATTTCCCACTCTTCCATATGAAAGAACTTATTAAAGTTTTCTTAAAGTAATATAGAAAATTTCTAAAATATTAAAAAATAGCCGCACTTGGCGACCAGTTTGGTCTCCCTTGAATGTATACTAAGCATTAAATCATATTGCTTTTATTCATAGTGTATTTTAATTGCTCAATTTTTGCCAAATTAGAAGATTCTGCTAGAGAAATAGACACAGATGTCATATATGCGCCACATTGGCGCGATTACAACAAAATGGCAATTATATGTGCCTCACATGGTAACCCGGCTATTGTTATTTATTTATTAATAAACTGTTTGTTAACTTTTATTTGCTTTTTTAAAATGATATAAATTGTTTTATTCTATATTTATTAACTAAACTTTTTTTATTTATTATTATTTCCTTTTTAAAATAATAGAAATTGATTAAAAATTATATATGTAACTAGTATTCGTAAAAAAGGATTTTTTGCCAAATTGGCCTCAGAAAAATAACGCGCCAATGTGGTGCATAATGACATTGACATCTGTGCTGATAAATCAATAACTCAGCATTATTATGCTAGTCTGGCGCAGATAATAAATCGCCAACTATTATACCTGTGGCATTTTTTTCGTATTTCATTAATTATTTAAAATATAATAATATAATTCTTTTACTCATTTCATTTCTAATACATAATTTTAATTTGAAACTGAAATGTTTAAAGTTCATGACTTTTATTTTTATTTATTTTTTTATTTTTTTAAGTAAAGAGAACATAAAAACAAAAATAAAAATAATGATATTTTGAAGCTCCATAATTGCAGCGAAGGAACAGAACATGAATAAATCTAATTTAACGTAACTTAAATCTTACCAAAGGACTTTTGCACAGTAACCATAAAGATGTGTTCCATTTGGACGTTGTCATTAAACAATTAAGAAATAATCGTGATTTTTGTGCCACATACATAAGCGTAATATATATACAGATCATGTAAAAGATGCTCGCCGGCGGAAACAAATACATTAACATTTGCATATCTAATCTTTATTTTTGATCTGTATTTTTTTTTCTTCTTATATTTAGATTAAAAAATGACATGAAAATGTGATTTTTTGAAATTAAAAAATAAGCATTATAGTGGGCTCTCATTAATTCGAACTCGTCGGGACCACAAGAAATGTTCGAATTACTCAGCGTTCGAATTAGGGAAAGCATGAGATGAGAACATGTTTTACAACTCCTTTGTATTATTACAAAGGAATTAATGTTATAGAATTTTTAAAATTCATTTCGGCTGTTATCATTAAAATCTGACTTAATATTAAATTAAAAGATATAAAACAATCTAAGGGATTAGGAACAAGCGCAATGGAAGAAAGGGTGGAGGTTTCATTGATGGACAAACGAGGCTTTAAGAAAGCGGATATAAAATTTATGGGATTTTTATGTACGAGGTGGAACCCGTCGAAATTCGACGAAACATTTTTTTAAAGAAGGAACTATTTCATTGATGCATAATAAATCTAAAAAATTAGCTACAGTAAAAATATGCATCTTGTATTGGTGAGTCTAACTCCCAAACAAATATTATTTTAAGCTAAAATTAACAAAATACAATTTCTATAAAACTCAGTTGTCCAAATTATTAAAACTAAACTTTAATTGCATGTGTAATAAGTAAATTATAATAAAGATCAGTTACTATGATGAAGTTATCCAGGGCTCGCAGCATTCCTAAATTTTTCTGCTCTTCCCACCACCATTTCTAATAAAAAGGCTTTCTCGTAAATTTTTACTTTCTTCTATCTTTACAAGAAGAAAGTATTGGATTCATGAAAATTTTCGACTTCCGGTTTTCGACGGATTTATACGTTTTAGAAGGTTCTGAACACGTTTTGACTATTTTTAGAAAATGTCTGTCTGTGAGTCTGTCCGTCTGTCTGTCTGTCTGTCTGTGACAAAAAATTTGTGGGCGCTCTATCTCAAGAACTAATGCTCGAAATTTAATAAAATTTTATATTCAGTTAGACCTTGATATGAATTAGTGCCTATTGGTTTTTGGTAAATATTGGCCGGCAGGTGGCGCTGCTGTACTACGTTTTTCATGATTTTCAAGATTGCTATATCTCAAGAACTAATGCACAGAATTTCACCAAACTTCAGATTCTGTGACCCCTTGATATACATAGATGCTGATTAAGTTTTGGTGCAAATTGACCAGCAGGTGGCGCTGCTATGCCACTTTTTCATGATTTTCATGATAGCTATATCTCAAGAACTAATGCACAGAATTTCACCAAACTTCAGATTCCGCGATACCTTGAGATACATAGCCGCTGATAAGGTTTTGGTGTGAACTGCCCTATAGGTGGCGCTGCTATGCTACATTTTGCACGATTTTTGCGATAGCTATATCTCAAGAACTAATGCAGAGAAATTCATCAAATTTTAGATTCTGTTACACTAGAATATATAACATAATTAGACGCTGATTACATTTTGGTATTAACCTTGTAACAGGTGGTGCAGCTATGCTGCATTTTTCCAATAGCTATATCTCAACAACCAACGCACAGAATTTCATCAAACTTCAGATTTTGTTACAAAATGACATATAACATAATTACACAATGATTACGTTTTTTTATAAATCCTTCAACTGATGGTGCTGCTGTGCTATATTTTACACGGTTTTTTTAAACTAGCTATATCTCAAGAACTAATGCACAGAATTTCATCAAACTTCAGATTCTTTTCAACCATAACGTAATTAGACGCTTTTTTACGTTTTGGCATAAATTGTCCAAGATATGGTGTTGCTATGCTACGTTTTGCAATTTTTATGTTATAACTATATCTCAAGAACTAATGGACGAAATTCCATCAAATTTCAGATTCTGTTAGGTCTTGACATAAATAGATTCTCATTACGTTTTAGTATAGATTACCCAACATGAGGCACTATTAAGCTCATTTTCTCAGAATATTAATTAAATTTTGCGTTTTAGGCTTTTCGGATACCAGAATCCCATTAGGCTCGGTCAAATGTTCGAGGAAATTCGATAGTGGGTAACATTGGGGTCACCACGTTTTTTTTTTTTTTTTTTTTTTTTTTTTTTTTTTTAAATATTAAAATGTACTTATGAGATAGAAGAAAGTTTTGGGATTGACACATCCAACTAGTTTTTAACGTTTGCAAAAAAAAAGTTTATAATAAAATTTATCGTTTTAAAATAGTGATAGAAAAGTGAGACAATTTTTGAAACGGTGCGAGCCCTGGTTATCAAGTGAGACTCTTATGTGTGGTATAACCCCTTGCGGCGCAGTGGTATACCTATGAAACCACTTAATTTTAATTCCCAAACGCCACATTGGTACCGGAATTTTTGTAAAAAAAAATATTTTCATTAAATGCGTGAAATATAGCTATTTCATATTTAGATATAAAGTCTTTTTCAAATTCCGGTGTCAGTCATCAATTTCAACACTTAAAGCGCAACACTAGGCACAAAAAAAGACCCGGATGATAATGTAAAGTCTATGGGGGCGTTCTTTTCAAATATTTCGCCCAAATTTTAATATTTTTACATGATTTTACTTACCCATCATACGTAGTATAGGGTAAGTCTTGCAATCGTTTTGAATATCGAAAATTTTTTTTTGACGGATTTACACGTTTTAGATAGTGGAGATTCCGAAAAACATATTTTTAGAAAAAAAAATTTGCCGTCCGTCTGTCTGTCTGTCTGTAAACGCTCTATCTCCCGAACAAATTGAGATAGAGACTTGAAATTTTGTATGTAGTTAGTATGTAAGAATGGGACGAACCCTATTTAATATCAGCAACCTCGATTATCCGGAACTATATTTTTCGGACTCTCGAAAAATTCGTTCTGATGAAAGGTATATAAAAATTTTCGAATTTTTTTGTTCTAAGGAATGGACGTAAAAGGAAATAAAATGACACACATTTTGCATACAGAGCGAAGTCGATTGGATTATTAGTTGCCGAGATATTTGTAATCTTGTTTTCCACATTCTTCGATTTTCCATGACCCTGTATTTCATTCAAATTTCAATTCAGAGGTATGTTTTAATTGGAAATGAGACGCTTAATCCGATGCAGTTAATTGTTAGTTAATAGAGTTATTATTTTTGGAGTTATAAGGATGTCTCTTTTACGCAGTTCGGTACTACTTGAGTAGTTTGGCGTTTTATATAATTTGTCGATATCGGTAATCGGCAGTTCTTTAATAGAGCATTATTATATATATTAACAATATTTAAATTTTGTTTATGAATTGCAATTATAAATAGTTTTCACATGTTTTATTTGCATATACATATCCATGATGGGTAAGTATTACGGTGGCCCCCAAAGACTAGTTTTTTTAATAAGATAGCTGAGGACGATCCACAACCAGCCTAGTTTTTACTTTTTCAATTTTGGTTTCAATTTTTTTTCAATTACTTTAACCTTCAAAACCGGTTTAAACCGGTTCTGAAATTAAAACTTAAAAATATATAAGCAAATTCGAAAAAGTAAAAACTAGGTCGGTTGTAGATCGTCCTCAGCTATCCTATACAAAAAAAAAAAAAAAAAAAAAAAAAAAAAAAAAAAAAAAATCATGTAAAAAACATTAAAATTTGAGTGAAATATTTGAAAAGAACGCTCCCATAGACTTTACATTATCATCCGGGTCTTTTTCTGTGCCTAGTGTGAGGCCTTAAGCCAAGAATTTGCTCTGCACCGCAAAAGGTTAAATGCGAGAAAAAAAAAATACACGTTCACAGACGATTTATTTGTCATAGTATACGCATATTAATTTATGTATATATATATTTCAATTTTAAGAGAAAATCGAGTGGTTCTGTTGCCACAATTACAAAATTGGTACTAAAAAACTAAATATATATATATATATATATATATATATATATATATATATATATATATAACTTAAAAAACTTAAAAACAAATTGAGATACAGATTTCAAACAAATTGCATTTAAAAGTACTTTTTTTTCTCTATACTACAGAGTAAAAAAATTAAAATGTGCTATGTTTAGAAGTGTAAAATTTGCAGTAGCGAAAATTGCAAGCCGGAATTTCATCGAAAATCTTGCCATTCGCAAAATGACGTATGCGTTACGCACAGATTCGTTTAGCCTTTATAATATTATATATATATATAATATACTAGTTAAGATCATAACAATTCTGACGAAATTGCAAGAAAGCTGTTTCAAAGATCTGAAGTCCGCGAGAAATTAGGGAAATATGAAAAACTGGAATACTCGCTTATTCGAATTAAACAAAATCAAAAGAGAATGAGTTCGATTAAATTAAAAACTTTAACGTTATTTTGCGATTGAAAATCTCGGGGCTTCATGTTTAGTTCGAATTTATCCAATTTCGAATTAACGAAAGCCGATTGTACTTGATTTTTTTTTTCAAAAATATTGATCAGCTCAGTGGTTAATACCAGGGTGTTCAGCAAATAACACCCAGATTTCAAAATTAAATTTCTCAAAAACAAAGATCGATAGTAATATGCGGTAAACGGTTTTTTCATTAGGTAAGCTGTAAAAATCTTATACAGAAATTTCAAATAGTGAATATTTTGAAAAAAATGCGTTCTGATTGCATAGAATGCTTTGATTTGACATTTTTCTTGTTTTAGATTGCCTGCAGAGAAATAATTTTTCAGCTTACAGTGCAATATTTTTAAAGATTTTTCGAAGTAAATTTTTAGAATTTCGAAATTTCAAAAATTTAATTAAAAAAACTATGAAATATGGCACTTTAAGCCGAAAAACACATTCTCTGGCAGCAATCTAAAGCAAGAAAAATGTCAAATCAAAGCATTCTATGCAATCAGAGCGCAATTTGTTTCAAAACATTCACTGTTTGAAATTTCTGTATAAGATTTTTACAGCTTACCTAATGAAAAAACCGTTTACCGCATATTACTATCGATCTTTGTTTTTGAGAAATTTAATTTGGAAATCTGGGTGTTATTTGCTGGACACCCTGTAGCTACAAAGTGATCCATATACCTGCAGGTTCCGTTTGTTCTATGCCCCATCCACTCACTTCCAATAACTGTCCGTCGGGAACAACGGCTTTAGCTGGTGGTAGACATACAGGGTTCTTAAATTTACTGCAGCTTATTTTTTCTTTCACCTCCAGCAAACAGATGTCATGTTTCACATACGCATCGCTCACATTAAATCCAGAATGTGGGATGATTTTCTTTACTTCTGGACTCTTGATGACAAAACTTGTATGCGTTAAAAATCCAATACTTATATTTTCTGGACTCCAAAATACCATTTTTTCGCTTCCAGTAGAATTGCTAGAAAAAATAAGCGCACAAGTGAAAACATAATAAATGAATTAAATACAAAATTATTTAGGTCAAAAAGTTAGCAAAATCTAAATAAGTTGAGAATACTAAATTCATTTTAATGCTATGATATAAAAGCACATAATTGTTTCATTATTTAAAATATGATTAAAAAAGTAAAAAAGATGTTAAAAATCGAATACTTTTGGCTAATATTAATAAATATTTAAAAATTTAGTATTAAATGTAGATGTGGACAAACAGCATTCGTCAAAACTTTAAATTTTAAATCCTGATGAGGATTAAGTATTAGCCGAAAGTACTCGATTTTAAACATCTTTTCAATTGTTTAATAATTTCTTAAATAATGAATCATTTATGTGATTTTATATTACTAAAATGTATTAAAATGGCATTAATCACACAAAAAAATAAAATTATATATCTAAAAAGAAATTGCTTTCAAATACATTTGTTCATCAGAGTTCGAAATAAAATACCAAAAAGAAAACTTTCGGATTTTCAAGCTAAGAAATACCGTTGGAATATTCCCAAATACAGCGTTGCGTAGAATGGTAGGTAGGTGAAAATTGCTATTCCAAGTAAATTGATCTAGATTTGGATATTGTAGAATAAAGTATCACTACAGCTGTTGTTATAATGTTTGTATATAATTTTCAAATATTCTCTAATATATGATCAAAATATAAATCTAACTAGCATCCGTTTGGCCAAAATGTCGGTGCATTTATTTGCATGAATTTAAAAGATCATATTTTATAAGAAATTATTTTCCTATTCAGTGTTTAATACTATAAAAATAAACTAGATGGAACCCGTCAAAACTTGATGGCACCGGAGAAAGAAAAAGGTATTTTCCAGCTATCAAAATATACATACTTCACTTACTTCGCAGCAAACTAAGACTGAATTTATAGTTTGCCATTTAGCAACAACTATAACAATGATCCTCTCAGTGGTTAATTTGTTGTTACATTACCCACCCCATTCAACAAATAAACATTTGCATTTTCAACTAACTTTTCTATTACCTTTTCATAAATCAAAAATACATGTAAATTTCACATATTAAAAAAATTAATGATAATATTTATTCTGGCTAGGTGAAACCCGTCAAAACTTGAAGGCAACAATATGAGAGAATCAAAGAAAAAAAAGTATTTTGCCACTATAGAAATTTTTTTAAAGAAAATTTTTTTTTAAAGATTAATATTTATTAAAAATTTCAATATGTTTTTCCATTTACCAACGTAACACCAACATGACATGATCCCGGGCGCAGAATCGGTGCAACGCTGCGACACACGTCACAGACTCTTGAAAATGTTTGAAAATTATTTTTCAACTGTTTTTTTTTTTTTTTTAATGCTAGAAATCATTTGCTATGTACCAAAGTTTGTCTAGGTACCATAAAATTTTGGCAAATAATCACAAGAAAATAGCAAATTTCGTCAAAATACCCCCCCCCCCAAAAAAAACACTTAAAAAAATGCTAGAAATCATTTGCTATGTACCATAAAAAATGCAAATTTTGGCAAATAATTACAAAAAATAGCAAATTTCGTCAAAATACCCCCCCCCCCAAAAAAAAAACATCGCCCGGAAATTTTATAAATAGATGTGAAAAAAAAACAGCAAATTTCGTCAACAGATTGCAAAAAACAAATTTCTTCAAAAAATCTCTAAAAAATTTGTCAAAAAGCTGCAAAAAAAAAAAAAAAAAAAAAAAAAAAAAAAAAAATTGTCTAGGTATCCCAAATAAAACAAATTTCGCAAAAGTATTGTACAAAAACCAAAATTTTGCCAAAACGTCTAAAAAATGACAATTTTCATGAAAATTTTTTTAAAAAAAAGGTAAATTTTGACAAAAAAATTCCTAAATAATGGCAAATTTGTAAACATATTATTAAAAAATTTTCAAAATATTGTGAGAAAACAACAAATTTCGACAAATAATTGTAAGTAAACAACAAATTTCGTCAAAGGATTGAAAAAAAAAAGCAAATTTTATCAAATAATCACAAAAAAGATAAATTTTGCAAAAAGATCTTCAATAAACGGCAAATTACATCGAAAAATCATGACAACATGCCAACTTTCATTGAAAGAACTCGAGAAGAACGATTATCTTTACCGAAAGACCTCAAGATGACGAATTTCGTCCAGTTATCATAAAGACCTCAAGATGACGAATTTCGTCCAGTTATCATAAAAGATGTGAATTTCGCCCAGACTTCTCAAAAAGCACATAAAATTTATCCAGGTAATCGCAAAAAAAGGTAAATTTAGATAAAAATAGTAAAAAAAAAAAAACGACAAATTTCTAAAAAAAATAACAAAAAACAACAATTTTGCAAACAAAAATCACGAAAAAAGGATAAATTCAATAAAACAGCATCGAACGATCGCGAGAAAAAATGGCAAATTTCACCGAAAATCCCCGAGAAAACAAATAATTTTGTCCTGGTATCATAAAAGACATGAATTTCATAAACAGATCACGAAAATACATAAAATTTGTCTAGGTACTTCAAAAAACGCAAATATTGGTAAACAGATTGTGAGAAAACAACACATTTTGTCAAAAGATCGCAAAACAGGTAATTTTTGCAAAGAAAAAAAAAGGCGAAAATATGAAAAATTTCTGAAAATAACGAAAAAAACGACAAATTTCACAAAAAGATCACGAAAAAAGGATAAATTCGATAAAACAGCAAATTACATCGAAAGATAGAAGGAAAAAACGACAAATTTCACCAAAAATCAAAGAGAAAACAAATAATTTTGTCCTGGTACCATAAAAGATGTGAATTTCGTCAAAAGATCGTGAAAATACTTTAAATTTGTCTAGGTACTTCAAAAAACGCAAATATTGGTAAACAGATTGTGAGAAAACAACACATTTTGTCAAAAGATGAAAAAAAGAGGCACATTTCATTAAAAAATCGCAAGACAGGTAATTTTTGCAAAGAAAAAAAAAGCGAAAATATGATAAATTTCTGAAGATAACGAAAAAAAGCGACAAATTTCACAAAAAAAATCACGAAAAAAGCATAAATTCGATAAAACGGCAAATTACATCGAAAGATAGCGAGAAAAAAACGAAAAATTTCACCAAAAATCTCTGAGAAAACAAATAATTTTGTCTTGGTACCATAAAAGATGTGAATTTTGTCAAATGATCGTGAAAATGCTTTAAATTTGTCGAGGTACTTCAAAAAACGCAAATATTGGTAAACAGATTGTGAGAAAACAACACATTTTGTCAAAAGATGAAAAAAAGAGGCACATTTCAACAAAAGATTGCAAAACAGGTAATTTTTGCAAAAAAAAAAAAAACAGCAAAAATATGACAAATTTCTGAAAATAATGAGAAAAACGACAAATTTCACAAAAAAAATAAAAATCACGAAAAAAAGGATAAATTCGATAAAACGGCAAATTACATCGAAAGATAGCAGGAAAAAACGACAAATTTCACCTAAAATCAATGAGAAAACAAATAATTTTGTCCTGGTACCATAAAAGATGTGAATTTCGTCAAAAGATTGTGAAAATACTTTAAATTTGTCTAGGTACTTCATAAAACGCAAATATTGGTAAACAGATTGTGAGAAAACAACACATTTTGTCAAAAGATGAAAAAAAGAGGCACATTTCATCAAAAGATCGCAAAACAGGTAATTTTTGCAAAGAAAAAAAAGCGAAAATATGACAAATTTCTGAAAAAAACGACAAATTTCACAAAAAAATCACAAAAAAAGGATAAATTCGATAAAACGGCAAATTACATCGATTACAATTATTTTTCTTAGTTGATTATCATGATCTCCATATTTTCGAAAAAACATTGTTGAGAGACTGCATTTTTGCTATCACTGTTTAATGCAATGCTATGATAATTATATTTTTTACCTTTACTTATCTTATAATGATCGAAATACATTGGTTTTTTCACTTTACGCAAATTATTTTATTTCCAAGTGTTTATTTACGTTCTTGGCCGATAAAGCATTTTCTATATTGTAATTTTCAAATCGCCTAGGTACCACAAAAAATGCAAATTTTGACAAATAATCATAAAAAAAACAGCAAGCGATGAATATGGTATATAAAGACTGCTTTATCATGATTGAAATCTATGCAAAAAGAGGGATCTCTTCTGATAATTTTATTTTTCTTTGTTGATTATAATGATCTTCATATTTCAGAAAAAACATTGTTGAGAGATCAAGATCAAGCGATTAAAAAAAAAAAAAAAAAAAAAAAAAAAAAAAAAAAAATAGCAAATTTCCTCAAAATATTCCCTCCTCCTTCTCCCCCCAAAAACTCTGCAAATTTTGTCACTGGAACACTTTTTTAAAAAAGGGTACTTTTTTTAAAAACTTCGAGACAACAAAAAAGAAAGTGAAACATTAAATAAATAATAATAATTTACAAAGCTGTTTATAACTGGGATTATTTTCATTTCATATGAAATTCTCTATTATACGGCGAAAACAATGTAATGTAAATACTTCCTAAACGTTATGAATTTGCTCAAAAATGAAATTATAAGGGGGAAAAAATCACCGTTTTTTTGACATGAGTATAATAAGAAACTGAAGCAAAAAATAAATAGTGATTTGCAAATCTGTTTACATCCATGAAGTCAAAATATCTGTCCAAAATCGTACCATCAAAACACAAAACACAAAACAATGTGATTTCCAGCCTTTTTTTAATACATACTTAGTATAAATTTGAAAATTACAATATAGAAAATGATTTATCGGCCAAGAACTTAAATAAACACTTTAATCATTGACTATTGAAAAGAACGTAAATAAACACTTTAATCATTAAGTATTGAATGTTTCAATTTCATATGAAACATCTCTACAATAAAGCCTAAGATTGCCTGCAATAACATTGCAAAGTTAGGGAATAGCGTTTAACATGAAAAAAGAATACAGATGGAAATAAAATAATTTACGTAAAGTGACCAATAAAGTAACCAATGTATTTCGATCATTATAAGATGAGTAAAGAATAAATATATAATTATTATAGCATTGCTTTAAACAGTGTCAGCGAAATGATTCTTATCCCATATTTACAAACGCGCTCGCGCTTTGCAAATGCTTTTACAGACAGTAACTCCACTCTCCTCCGATTATTCAATCAGAGGAGACTTTCAGATATCTGCGCAAAGCGCCTATGCGTAGAGACCAATTTAAAACTATGCTGACTTTTTTTGGCTATCCTTTTAATATATAGATTTGAAATAATAGCCGTAGACTCTCCACTTTTAAGTGTTTAAATAAATCATCAGTTCTCTATTTTATTTGAGCCTATCTTTTGCAGAAAACACTTCAATGAGAACTTTCTCTAAATCAAAAAAATATTTATCTACCTATAATAATAAAGAGACAAGTATGGGAGTGTGTCAGCACTGTTCTGAGAAGACCGCTGCCAGGTAGAGTTACAAAATTTGGGGGGAAGGTGCAAAACTTCTATGCATGAAGTTTTGCACTTCGAAGTCCGATTTTTTATTATTTTATTATATTTTTTTGTATATGATTTTTGGGCGATTTTTAGCGTTATTTTTATATTTCCAGAGGATTTTTCCACATCAGTGAAAGGAATGCGATTTCATTCTTTTAACCCAAAGTAATAAATTTTGTTTTCCTTTCATTAAAGTTTACTCGGAATTCGTACAGCGATTTTTGAATTTTTTAATGCAATTTTTTTTTCTCATTTTTCGACTATTTTTGACATTGATAAAAAGAAAATTGTTTCAAACCCTCAGCCTAATTTACAAAATTTTGTTTGCTATGATTTTTGAATTTCAGCGATTTTCAATGCAATTTTCAGTGTAATTTTCGTGTGATTTTTAAGGATTTTTCGATTTTTTGGCCGTTTAGCATCGATTTTTTTTATCAATTTTGTCAATATTACAGACTTTTGTACGCATGATGGTCTTATCTATTTTTAAATTGAATGTAAAAAGGCAAAAATCATAAAACTAATGCCTTAGCAATAAAGGAATTATTTTGAATATCCACCGTAACCTCACTAATAAAATAACAAAATGCTTTGTCGGTGTGGGGTGTGTGTTTTTGTGCGATGGCTAGAAAAATCTACGGCACATACGAGGTTCAAAATTTTCTTGAGAGTAGCCCAAAATCTCTCCTGATGTACCTGACATTCAGATTTTCAAATTATTAACTGAGTGATTCCTCCCCCATTTCCCATTGCAGTTCTTTTGAATATTTTTACAGCTAAATATCATTTGTTCATTTTTTTAAACCAATTTTTCACACAGTCAACGGCCGCACATTTAAGACAACATATTCCACGTATTTCAAGTTAGAGATAAAATCACAAATTCCAGGTTCCTTTAATATTGTTATCTCGGACCCGGGCAACGCCGGGGCGGGTCAGCTAGTGCTAAAATTATTGCTAAATAGTTTTAAAAATTAAAACACACGCGTTTATATCAGGTCGGACTAAAATGTTTATTTATTTATTTTTATTTTTGGTTGCATAGTTACGGTTTTTATATGTACAAGGTAGAACCCGTCAAATTTTGACGAAAGAAAATGTTTAAGAAAGAACAGTTTCATTAACTTATAATAAGCCTACAAAATTAGTTATAGTAAAAAATGCATTTTATATTGGTACGTCTAACTCTTAAACAAACGATATTTATCACCAAATTAACAAAGTACTATTTCTATAAAACGCAGTTGTAGAAATTGTTAAAATTGAACTTTAATCGTGTATGTAAACAGAAAAAAAAAAAATGTTATTATGATAAAGTTATCGATTAAGATTCTTATGCTAGTATTCCAAATTGATAAAAAGCAAAATTTATTCAACTTAGACTCAATCACAGATTTTTTTTTTTCCCCGTGAAATCTAAACCCGGCATCATTTTTACCATATCAAAATTTACAAATGTACATTTCACATCTGTATTTACCTTTTTATAAAAATTGGCATTTTAATTTGATAATTTTGATTCAAAACTTGAAGTCTCAATGAGGGGGGGGGGGGCTATTAACTAAAATAGATATTAAACTTTTGATATTCTTTTACGTGTAAATCAAATTTTATGAATGAAGTCAAAATTCACCGGGTTTTATAACAGAAGATATTTAATTTTTTATTACCATATCAAAATTTACAAATATACATTTCACATCTGTATTCACCTTTTTATAAAAATTGGCATTTTAATTTGATCATTTTGATTCAAAACTTGAAGTCTCAATGCTATTAGCTAAAATAGATATTAAACTTTCGATATTCTTTTACGTGTAAATCTAATTTTATAAATGAAGTCAAAATTCACAGGGTTTTATAACAGAAGATATTTATTTTTTTATTTTTTCCCTTTTAATGAGAAAATGGCAACATAAAGATACAGCGCTCAATTTTTCCTTTGCTTTAAATAGAAATGGAGTACTCCCGTTGCCACGATTAGAAAAGAGGTATTTAAAGCTGCAAAAAAATTAATATTTCAAAAACAAACTAAGATACAGCTTTCAAACAAATTTCATTTAAAAGTACATTTTTTTTCCTACACGATGGTGTAAAAATTGAAAATGTGCGACAATAAGAAGTTTAAAAACTTTTAGTAGCAAAAATTGCAATACCGAAATTCATTTAAAATTTGAAAGTGTTGCCGTGCGCAAAATGACGTATGCGTTACGCACAGATACGTTTGGCCTTTATAATATAGATTTCAGTGATCTCGTGTATCTAGGGTGTCAAGTGACTTTTAATTTCTCAAAATGTTCTTGATTCGTTTATCCAGCGTTTTTTATTTCGATCCTTTTAAGCTGCGACTTTTCAAATTGTTGAATTGTTATCGGTTCTCAATGAGTGTGCAACGTTTCAGTTTAATCTGATGTTTTAAAGTTGGTGAAAATAACTTTCAAAGATTCCGTTACAACATACAAGTGAATCTAATAAAAGCGTGTTAATGACATAAGTAATGACATAAAAACTTTGTAGTACACCTCAATGATACATATATATGAATTTAAATATGTTTGAATTAGTGTAATATCTTTAAAACACACCCTAAACGATTTTTGTCTCATATTCTTTTGAGTTAGATGAATCATAAATGCTATTCACTTAATTTTCAATACCGAGCAGGCCATAATGAATTCCATTAACATATAGCCATTTTATGGCAGTCGGACTATATTTACGCCAGTTAGATCACGGATAAACAGGCAGATAGACTGACTGATGGACAAACAAACTGGATTCATAAATAATTTTCGACTGTAGTGGCAAAGCATTCAACATTGTGGAAAGCATTGTGTGTGAAAAGCATTCAACATTGTAGTACAAATCTGAAATTAAATGTTATAAAATATATCCTACCTCCATTGACTGGATTAAATAAAAGTGTACAAAAAGTTTTAAAAAATTACCATTCTCACTTATGTATTAATTGCTTACTTGATTAAGCAATGAGCAGCTGTCAATATATATTGTTCACTCAATAAAGCACCCGCACAAATTTTCTTTCGGCCAATCTGAATTGCAGCCTAAAGAAAAGAAAAATTAGTATAGTAGAAATTACGCCAGTCAAAGTGTCACTTGCAGTATTGTAGTTTAAAAAGAAAATTGCTGCCGACTTGGCCTACAGGCACAAATATATTTCAAAGTTATTCCTCTGACAATCTCCATTTTTTTTATTATAGTTATAAATATTGTTATATAGTTATAAATATAAGTTTAATTTTTTATCTATTTATTTCAAGAGTATTTGTAATAGATTAAAGCATATTTAGTATCTTGTGATTTGACAAACTTATATTTCTTTTTTTTTTTCTTAAATTAAATCCCCCCTTTTTGTTTTTAGTTATCTACTGAAAAATTGGTTCTGTCAAAAGCTTGTTAGTATAAAAGTTCTGGATAATATTAAAAGGATGAATAAAATAACTCAATGGATTTGATACATCGTGAATTAATGAAGTTATGAACTTTTTATTTCTTAAAAATCTATATTTTTACTTCTTGAGACCATTTTTAATAATATCAAAAAAAAGTCACGCAAAAATGTTTGGCTTTTTTTTTTTTTTAATTAGTAATAATAATTGTAAACTAATTCAATATGTATCAGAATTAGGAAGTTATGGACTTATTGATTAACCGACTTCAAGGAGTAAGTTATGATTTCGACCTGTATGTATTTCTTGTTTGTCTTCATAAATTCTTTAAATATGAATCGATTTTGATAATTCTTTTTTTTTTTTTTTTTTTTTTTGAAAGTATGATATACCCATGTGGTCCCATTTTAATTTCATTAAAATCTGATTATTAGAATTTTTTTTTAGATAAACTAGGGGGGCGCCGCCCCCCTGCTCGCTATGCTCGCCAACCCCCCGCGTAATCGCTTCGCGATTCCAAATTATTGGCTACCCCTGCTTGCTGCGCTCGCCAATACCCCATGGTATGAATAAGCAGGTGCAGACCTTTCAACTGATGTGTCACACGACTGGTGTTGTAAAGAAATTAAAAATGTGCCCCTCTGGGGGGCAGAGTGGGAGGCGACACTAAAAACATCCATAATATGAATAAGCAGCTGCAGACCCCTCAAATGATATGTCACACGACTGGTGTTGTAAAAAATTGAAAATGTGCCCCCCTGGGGGGCAGAGTGGGGGGTGACACACAAGACATCCATAAAATGAATAAACAGTTACAGACCTTTCAAATGATGTGTCACACAACTGGTGTTGTAAAGAAATTAAAAATGTGACACTCCTGGGGAGAGCAGAGTGTGGGGGTGACACACAAGACATCCATAATATGAATAAGCAGTTGCAGACCTTTCAAATCTTGTGTAACACGACTGGTGTTGTAAAGAAATTAAAAATGTGTCCCCCCTGGGGAGCAGAGTGGGGGGTAACACACAAGACATCCAATATATGAATAAGCAGTTGCAAACCTCTCAAATGATGTATCAAACGACTGGTGTTGTAAAGAAATTAAAAATTTGGCGAAATATTACAGTTATCGCCAAGTTGGCGTCACTTTTGACAACTAATTTTGGTCGCCAAATTTGGCGATATATCACCAAGTTGGCGACAAACTTGGCGATTGTTGGCGATGGTAAGCTTTCCTCTCTTTATGGTAACCCATACGGCGATGCATAGACAGAGCCCTTTCCTGATTGGTCTATTCGGCTTATGGAACGAGTGGACAACCCGGATTCGTTAGTTCCGGAAATCTTCCACATCAGCATCATTCCAGGAGTCATTCCTTTTAAGGCTAGTTTTTTTTTACTATAGAAGGAAAAATGTAAATTTGATTAAAAAAAAATAATGATTTGGCGCAAATCATCTTTCATTGTTGCAATCGTTTTCAAATCATAAGCATATTAAAACTATGCATTCATATGCGTTAGCGCCAAGTTGTCGCCAAGCTTGATTCTTTTTTTGAAGTCGGTTAGTATTTTTTTAAAAAAGCATATTTTATTATAAAGTAACATATCCAACGGATCCTTAAAAAATAACGAAATATAATAGTCCAAGAGCCGACCGCACGAAACCCTAAGTCATCGAGCACAAGAAAAATTCCTTTATATTATGAAAGAATAGTCATAAGGGAATCTAATGATCCATGTCTGCCAGAAGCGAAGTGGTGCATAAGCGAAAAATTGATACCACTAGTGGCTCACTCGTAGACTTAGCATTATGTTTCCCTGCACCCAATTTTCCATGTTTTCTAACTTTTAATTGTACGGCAAACGCAATGTTAAACGTTCGAGTGAACCACTACTACCCTGTCCGCACTGAGAAAGTTAAGTCACTTAACTTGAAGTTTTTTGAAGCGGTCGTACCCGGAATCAAGATTCTTGCTTGAGCAAGTTTCTGAAACTTGCTTAATACCCTGTTCGCACTGAGAAAGTTAAGTCACTTAACTTGAAGTTTTTTGAAGCGGTCGTACCCGGAAACAAGATTCTCACTTAAGCAAATTTCTGAAACTCACTTAACTTTTGAGATGCTCACTTAACTATGAGTTGAGTTGAAAAGTGCCTTCTGAATATTTAATTATTATTTCTGAATTTTAGAATATTTAATTCTGATTGTTAAATAACTGGAGTTGAGTTCTACAAATAATTATAAATTGTTTCAAGTTGCTATTTGTTTGCCCTAGTTGCTTAACACGTGTGTTTGTGGGGTTTTTTTGTAATCAATGGTCAAAAATGGAAAATGTTTAACCTGTTATTTCCTCCAGCAAAATAAATTGGGAGGATGACAAAATTAATTTTTAATTGAAATATGGCACGATAATTGCTATGTAAACAAAAAACAGTTAGAAGTCGCAGTTACAAATTTACGAACTTATGCGCATGCCCAGATGTCATTTTGGCCAAATTAAGTCACTTAAAATATTTAGCAAGTGCCAACAGGTGAAGCCTAATTCCGGGTATCCCGCTTCAAAAAATTTAAGTGACTTAAAGTTAAGTGACTCAACTATCCCAGTGCGAACAGGATATATACTAGTATCAGTTTTTGGCTTATGCACCACTTCGGTTCCGGCAGACATGGATCATTAGATTTTTCTATTAGTACTTTTCCATAAAATAAAGGATTTTTTTCTTGTGCTCGATGACTTAGGGTTTTGTGCGGTCGGCTCTTGGACTATAACTTCTATCATTATATGACTCTAAACACATTTCAAGCAATTTGATGTGATCTTAATTTTATGTTCAACAGTGTAGAACAATTAAATGAATATCTTTTTTTTGGTTAGCTGATTTCAGTTCAGTGACGAAATGCTGCATTTTATAGATAATCTAATCTTAAGATTTATCGTCCCCGCACCTCCCCCCTTTTTTTGGCCTTTATTATTTCAGTTGGTTGAAATAGATTTGAAAAATAATTCATGCTTGAAAAGAATTTAAAATATCGCTAAATTAAGAATCATTTTTCGAATAAATTTCCTCCTAAAGTTAATTTTATTCCTATTTTATCGTGCAATAATTGAAATTGCACAGTATAGATTTAGAAGTAATGTAAGTACAAGCCTTACATAAAGTCTTTTGTTTAACTGCAAAACCATTTTTCAATATTTTCAATTTTCTTCAAATTCTTTACTTTTCTGAATTTTTTATTAAAATTATTAATATATTTTACCTAATTTTTTTTCTAAAGCGAAAGAGAACATATAACCAAGATGAAATAATCAATAAAATCCCCAATCATAATCTCTACAATCCAAAAATGAAATGTTAGTGTAAATTACGTCATTTTGCCACTATCAGATCAATTTTTCTCATTATATGTGTCAAGGTAAAAATACATTTAAAATTAAGTACGAAGCCACTTTCACCTTGAACAAACTTTTCATACGTATTTTTATTATTAACCAGCATGCATTAAAATAAAAATATATTTTCTATTTCATTGCAATAAAAAATGGCATCAATAAAATTAAAATGCATAAAATGAAATAAGCTCAGTAAGCAATATTCTCGTGACGTCAGAGTAAATATGAATTTTTATTCACTTATCAAATAAAGTACACGTATTGGCCACACATTTATTGCCACATTTTTAACCGAAATTTAACTCACAAATTGAAAAATACGTTCAAAAAGCCACGTGTCTGAATATTCTTTATTATTTTTCAACAAGTGGGTAAGCGTGATCTTAGATTGTACAGAGGGTTTCGTTTAATATCTTTTTCAAAAAACTTTATCCTTATTTTTATTATGTGTTATAAACTATATGTCAATGTTTAAAGCGATTGATTCTTTAGTTTTTCCAAACATGAAAATAGCCCCTCCTCGGATTTTTCACTTTTACAAATATTTAATGTTAAGAAAAATTATTTATATTAATGCTCAATAAAAAAAAAGAAAAAAAAACGCATACAAATTAAAACAAGTATTAAAAAATGTTCTGGTAGCAACAAAAAAGGTTAATATGTTTTTAAGTATGAAAAAGTGTTTGACAAGTGTTTCTAATTGAGCATGAGAAAGGACAAGGAGCCACATATTGGCCACACATTTATGGCCACATACTGACAGGTTGTACCCAAAAAAGAATTAGATATTTCAGCAAGGTTCTGCACCTTTGCGCCGCGCTAAATCAACACAGACATGGCGCTAAGTCGATTGTCCGAATTCTATCACGCATGAAGATTGGCCACTTTCTTCACCGGATCTAAATCCTTTAGATTATTGCGTCTGGAGGATTTTAGAGGCTAAAGTAAATAGCAAACAACACAGAAGTTTTCTCAAAGCTTCCATATTGCGTGAATGGGACAGATTACATTTTAAAATGATTCGAGCCGCCATCGGACAATGGCATAAGAGATTATCTTTGGTAATTGATAAAGATCGCGATCAATTTGTGTGAAATTGTTTCCAGGTAAACTTTTATGTATGATGTTCATCATATTAGTGTATTTATATTTTTCTGTTTTCTATTTGTAAAATTAAATGTCTAAATATTTGTATCAGTATTTAGTAGCCACCCTGTAAAGCAATTGGTAGGTCTTTTCAAAATAAACATTTAATTTAAAAGTAATAATCTCACCATCCAAGGATACTTGAAAGGAGGTTTAACTTCTCCTGCATTTAAAATGTCGCTTGAATTCTCCTGATAGATAAGACCACATTCTGAAATACGCAAGTTTATTTTCAGAAAATTTTAATATAGGTTATTTCCATGAAAACTTGTAATGTCTGTCACACAGCTAAAAATCATTATGCTTGTTGGCCATCGTTATTTTCGTAAAGTTTGCTTCTCCCTATTCAACTAACGAGATATTTCCGATAAAATAAGTCACATTTTTCCGTTCTAAAATACTGGTAGGCAAAAAATTTTGTACGTGACAGACATGACATGTTTTCAGGGAATTAGAGACATGACATGTTTTCAGGGAATTAGCCTATAATAAATAACAGAAAAATGTAAGAATATCTAAATTTCATAAAATAAAATAACAATGAATGATGATTGCATTTTTTACTTACCCATCATACGTAGTATAGGGTAAGTCTTGCAATCGTTTTGAAAATAAAAAAAAAAATTTTTTGACGGATTTACACGTTTTAGACAGTGGAGATTCCGAAAAACATTTTTAGGGAAAAAAATTTGCCGTCCGGAACTATTTTTTCCGGATTCTCGAAAAATTCGTTCTGATGAAAGGTATATAAAATCTTTCGAATTTTTTTATTTTAAGGAATGCATGTAAAAGGCAATAAAAAAACACAAATTTTGCATAAAGAACGAAGTCGATCGGATTATTAGTTGTCGAGATATTTGTAATCCTGTTTTCCACATTCTTCGATTTTTCATGATCCTGTATTTCATTCAAATTTCAATTCAGAGGTATATTTTAATTGAAAATGAGACGCTTAATCCGACGCAGTAAACTGTTAGTTTATATGATTATTATTTTTGGAGTTATAAGGATGTTTCTTTTACGTAGTTTGGTACTTCTTGAGTAGTTTGGCGTTTTACATAATTTGTTGAAATTGGTGCATCAGCAATTCATTAATAGAGTATTACTATGTGTATTAACAACATTTAAATTTAGTTTTGGAATTGAAATACATTGTATAAATAGTTTTCACATATTTTATTTTCATATGCATATAAATGATGGGTAAGTATTACGGTGTCAATAAATATAAAAACTTTGTTAAATCACCATAAAAAGAAAAATTAAACAAGACGCGTTTCGAGCTGCAAAATTACCGCTCGTCATCAGCTGATCCAAACACGTGTCACAACGGACAGAGTGGAAAAGAGTGGACAGAGTGGACAGAGTGGAGTTTCCACTCTGTCCGTTGTGACACGTGTTTGGATCAGCTGATGACGAGCGGTAATTTTGCAGCTCGAAACGCGTCCTGTTTAATTTTTCTTTTTATGGTGATTTAACAAAGTTTTTATATTTATTGATATATATTTATCGCCAGTATTTTCGGTGTTTCTCAATAAGTATTACGGTGGCCTCCAACGACTAGATTAATTAATAATAAATAGTTTTTAAGTAATTTTCATTTTTTTAAATTCTACCATTAATAGTTTTAACCTCTTTTGTCCCTGGGTCCCCATTCGGGAACCTTTGTTCTTTTACTTAAAAAAACTAAAATGTCAGATTTTATTTTTATTTATTTATTTATTTTGCATTGAAACCAAACGAATGCATCTAAGCATAACGATCTGCATCTCAGCATAATTTCTCATAACATGCATTATATTTTTATCTGAGTTTGCAAAATAACTACAAATACTGGGCTCTTAACTTCATCTCATAATTTGCCATATTTTTGGAGAATTAGATGTACAATACAAATAAGGAGTCAAATTTTAGTATAATATATTTCTCTATTCAAAAAAGAAAAAGTAACTGACGCTGTCGCACCGCTGACAATGTTTTTTTTGTGATCGGGAGTTTTTCTTCATTAAGAAAGCTATTGCATGCAAAAGTATGAAAATTAGTGTTAACATAAAGAAATGTTTGAAAAACACGCTGGTGCAAGTAATTTTAAAATCGAATAATTATTTTAAGATATATTTAGTGTTAAAGTTGATAAAAATCAGTCATTAAAAATGTTTTATTGAAGCAGAAACTATGCATAATAATTTAAACTTTCTGAGATCATTTTATACATTAGAAGTTCCCGGTGTGCAGACTGTTTTTTTTATATTAACTCAATTTTTGAGGATTTATTTCCATTTTAAACTAAAATTTTCTGCATTTTGAGAGACTCTTTTTTTAACAAATTTTAAATTGTTGACAAATGATCAAAGAATAATATTTCTTTCAAATAATATTATATATATATATATATATGTGACGATTTAAAAGTTAGGAGCCAGAGACATCAACGCCGGGTTTCCCTTTCACCGCAGAGAAGTCATGGCCACCGAGGAAAATAAATAAATAGATGTAGAGAATCCAAATAATTACTCATTGGCTGCTGTAAGTTCATTTATTTAATCCGTAATCATGAGAAAGGGAAAAGCTCCTTTTGCAAACTGTCTTTTACTGAAACATTCCATCATTATTTCAGCGAGCCGTACTCATCCAAGAAAAAAACCAAGAATCTTCCTTCTCAACTCGAGGCTTCCCCTTTTTAAATCTAAAAAGAAAATTCTGGAACATTCTGTAACCTCAAACCATCATTCTTTTATGTAAACAGAATTCTTGTCCAGCTACGAGACTATTTTCCACAGACGATAAGTTTATTTTTTAAAAAATATTATTTAACCAATTTATAATCGACTCAGGACTTTAAATATCTTAGGCAGACGATCTTCATAGACTATTAATTTTAAGAGAAAAAGAAAAGAAATGAATTTATTGCTATGCACACTATCAAAGGTTGACTGAGGAAAAATAAACAAATAGATAAAATAAAATAATGATATTTTTTGAAAGGTATGGGTTTGGAATAAATTTAATAAGACTGTCTTAAAAAGGGTTGATAAAAACATAGAAGAAATTAGTTTTATTTGGAATATTAAGAAATAAAATTTAATTAAGAATATTTTTAATTTAGAGCCATCTTTTTAAGTTTACGCATACTGGAATAATGTTTTTTAAGGCAAATTAAGAATTTATATCGTCTGCATAAAGATTAACAGGTTAGATTTAGAAACAAGATTTTAATTTAATAATTTGAAGTAAGTACGGAACATTATTATAAGAAAATTAAGATAGTATAAAGGTTAGTTTTGGCGAAAATTTTTTTAATTTGTAATATTATTAAAATAAAATAAATTATTATAATAATATTATTAAAATATTAAATATTTAATATAAATTTTAAATTGTTGCCAAATGATCACAGAATAATATTTCTTTCAAATAATATTATATATATATATATATATATATATATATATATATATATATATATATATTTACATGCGACTATCACAAACAGAAAAATAAACTTTCAGAGAAAATTAAAAAATTACGAGTTAATAGAGAGAAAATATTATAAACTATGTCATAAAACTATATTTACATGTGGATATTAAAAGAGAAAGCAAATTATAAAATAATAAATTTATTAATTTGCTTTTATAATCGTAAATGGAGAAAAAATCGTCAGATTTAAAAAACAAAATAAGACAGTGCAAATATTAATACATATTTCCTTTCTAACGATAAAAATATCTTTGCGTGAACATAACAAAAAGAAAAAAAATGATTGATGAAAATTATGTCAGATGTAAAACTTTACATTTAAGAATCACTTATTTAAAGCATTACGTTTTAAATATTTTTTTAAAAATACCGGAAAGTTAAGACTCAGTTGACTAAGTTATTTTTATATTAGTTGATTCTGAATGTTTACATAATTTTATTTATTTAAACGCGAAAATCGACATTAAAAACTATAAGGGAAACTGGGGCACATTGATACATCCCTTCTACTGCTCACAAGGTCATTACAGGAAGTTTCACAACAGCTGCAAAAGATGATGCCAGTGTACTCAACTACATACAGAACGTCTTGGGATGATTCAGTAGTTTGATGAAATGGGACGAGTGATTTATTTTTTTTATAGGTCAAAAGTAAATTTGAGTTGTACAATTGCAATGGTATTATACAACTGTTCCAGTATTTTTAACCCAAAACAATACTCTCCCTGGTAAGTAAAGCTACTGTTTATCAGTTCCTCATTCTTTATTGTTATGTAAATTATGAAGTGTTGGATTTGAGACTCATGTTATTCAAAATGGCTGCATGGAACACATTGATACAGTCTATGTCGGGGCACATTGATACGCATCAATGTTGTATTAGCTGCAGCACAGCAAAGGATAATTATATTATAAACAGAATTTTTAACATAATTATCCTTTATTTTCTGTTTATAAACAGAAAATATGGTAATTTTTTCATCTTTCCTAAAAAAGAAAATAATGGAGGGGTTGAAATGCCAGATATGACAAAGTTACCACTGCTAACAATCAGATAATGAAAAGCCAGAACATCAGGTCATTATACATTTAATTTTGATTGTTTTAATATTGCTTAAAAATAAATTGTGGATGATTTGAATTTCAACAAATAAATATAAAATGATTTGCGAACTCATTTTCTATGAAAAATATGCATTGGTGTTATTTTACCTCCATTTTTTCCAAATGTATCAAAGTGCCCCATGAGGTGTATCATTCTACCCCGGGGATGGGGCACATTGCCTTTTTTAGATTTTTTAAAAATTACATACAAAAATACTATATAAAACAGCGATTTTACAATTTAATAACACACTACATCTGTTTTGCTGACACCACATGGAAAAATAACTTGAAATTTCTGTTTTCTGGACACCAAAAAATTTCTTAGAAAAAAAACCGTATCAATGAGCCCCAGTTCCCCATACTCAGTTTGACCGTAAAACTCCTCCATAAAACGGAAAAGGATGAACAGCCAGTTATCCAGCGACTGCCAAAATTTTACTATTATTTAATACTTCGTAATTTTTTTTAAAAATTGATCAAATTAATTAATTTTTAGAGCCGGCTAAGGGGTTGACCAGTATAAATCGTAGAGGACAGAGCCCCCTAATATATTAACCCTTTATCTACCGCATTATGAATTCATGAAAATTTTACATTCTAAAACATTTAACAAAAATTGTTTAAACTAAATTAAAAGATTTACATAATCATTTAATTAATCATTGAAGGATTTTAGAAGGATTGAAGGATTTAGAAGGATTAATTAAATTTGAATTTTCAGGGAATTTTGTTCAGTTTTTATAACCGCACCCAAGTATTTTATTTTTAATTATTTTCTTACAAGGAAGGTCTCCATACTGGGCATACTCAGAATTTTTTGAAAAAAAAAAAATACTGATTAAACTACTCATGTATGTAATAAAGGATCAGTCAAATTTAGCGGCGGAATTACAGAAGAAACTCAGTAAAAAAAATAAAATACCTTCGAGTATTTGGCGTGTAAAGACAAAAGTGTTACACGATTTGGCGAGCAGCATTTTCCCTCGCCAAAAACAAACGATTTTAATGCACCTGAAAATTTCTTGTCAATTAAATTTTATAAGTATGTAACACGCGCATTCCAAAGGAAAAAGGAAAGAAAAAAAAATAAGACTGTCACGCGTCACGTGACCTGAGTTTTGCTAACTTAAAAAATGTAGTTGTAATATTTTTCGTTAAAAAAAAAAACTGGCAACACTAGTTCTATTAAAAATGTTCTTTTTCTTAGTAATGTTAAAAAAGTTGGTTCATAGTGGCGTGCGCCAGAATGATGTAAAAAGTTTTATTTGTATGTAATGTGTGTGTTAGTCTACTATATGTGTGTGTCGTTCTCTTCAAGTAATAAAAAGTTTTTTTTAATAACAATGCAGCCTCCGAGATATCTATATCTAAGTTAAGTAATGTTCTTTCTTTCTTCTCTTGTACATTTGTAAGACGACTTCTTACAAGTATAAATAGTATTTAATGAATTTAAATTTCAAACAATGAGAGAGTTTGATTCATAGATGTATTTTATATTATATATTTCTGTTGTTTTTGCTGTAGTTATTTTATTTCATCACTTTAAAAATAATTTCTTACATAAAAAATACTTTAATATTGAAAAGTATTTTTTTATATATTTAAGAGCATGACAAAATAAAGGCCAGATGAAGAATGCTGTAGTAATTCATTTTAAGATCGGAGACGTTTTTGTTTCCATAGCAACAAAATTGAATCGACAGAGCTCAAATTGATTGGAGTTAATTTTGAGATTGAACTAATTTTAATTAACTTAAATTTTGTTTTAATTTACAAAATTTCACAGTTAGTTTTCATTCTAAATACATTATGACAAAAATATAGTTAAAACAAACTAAAGCTGACAAAACTAACGTTATATAAATAAAATTTCTTGAAACAAGTTCAAGATGAAATATTTTTACATTAAAAAGAATTTGACATAAAAAAAAAGTTTTTTTTTTAAATTTTATTTTGTCGCCAACCGATGATAAATCGCCAAATAAAAGAAATGTTCATTATTTTTTTACGAACCTTCTATCGGGGTTCCGCCAAAATTTTTTTTACAAACATATATATCAACATGAGGAGAACATTCTGTAATTTTTTCAGAATTTTCTGATTATGCCCGTATGGAGACCTTTCTTGTTAGTATATTTTAGAATTATAAAATGTACAAATATGATGTTCTTACATCATATATTTATAGAAATATTTCCGCATTGAAAAATCCCCACCCCCCTCCCTCGACGCCAAGAAAGCTTAAAAGATACAAAGGCAAGCGAAATCATCCTTTTAAAAATATTTTTGTTTTGTGTAACCAATAATGCTTTTGGAATAAAATAAAGTAATGCATCTGTAACTCATTCTAAACAGTCTTACAACTAACTGACGTATTAAAAGAATTTTATAAGTTATTTTAATGGTAATTATAAGTACCGTCGGTAGATAAAGGGTTAAAAAATATGCAAAAGTTTTTGTATTGAAAAAAAGGAATAGAAATGCATTTTTGCTCCTTACTTTTGCATGAACTAAGATCTCCAACATGTTTAAGTAATTCAGCATGTTCAAGTTCTTCAGACTTTTGTAGAAATGGGCCAACCTAAAGAAAAAAACAAACAAGGGCGGACAATCATGTATTCATTATTGATTATAGGGCACTTTTCAACTCATTTTGAATACAGTAACAAAACTTCACACATTTTTAATGCAAAATATGATCAGAGCCGAGCTTAGGGGTGTGCGACAGGTGCAGCCTCATAGGGCCTCGCGCTTAGAGAAATCTCAAACATGGACATAAAATATTGTTTCTTTAATGACAAGAAGAAGGTATAATAAAAAAAAAATTCAATATACATTTATGATTTTAGTTAAGAAAATATAGTAGTTTAGTAAAATATAGCCCTATGTTGGAAGAGGGACTTTTACCATCAATTTGCCAGCATTACTTTTGAAAATGGTTCCGTAGTTCCTGAAATTACCCTTACAAACACACAAACAAATGTTACTTCTTTATAATAGCTAGAGAATGGAACCCTGACTTCCACTCTCACAGTATATAGATGAAAACCATTCTTTTATATTGATAGTAAAATAGATAAGATTATGTTAGGAGTCTTAAAGGAAAGGACCTCGCAAAATCCTTGCACTGGGCCTCGCTTTAAGCCGTCCTTCATAAGGATGGCTCTGAATATGATACATAAATAAAGAATTTGAAAAACTCATAACGCATTTGAAATCCAATTTTTGCTAATCAGAAAAATATCTGCTTTTTTTGTGTGTGTGTACAGACCTGTATATGATCTATGTATTTGTATGCATTCTACATAATTTATTAAAATTTAGTTAATTAAAACTAACATCACAGTTGAAATTTTCCATTTAGCTATTTCTGTGAATAAACGGAAATGTACTTGAGACTATTACACCCGTATTCACCAACACGGGTTAACTCTTGAGTCCGTGTTAAATGCTGAGCATGAAGAACTTCTCAGGAAATAGTCGTTCGAGGAAGGAAACCGTTCAGTGAAATAAATTTGAAATAGGTGGCGCCTATGTAGAATGGTTCCTTAGTTCGCGTGTTGTTTGCATTTATCCTGTTCATGTTCTCTACTTTCCGGAGGAAAATATAATGAAATTAATTATTAATTTTATGAACATAAGACTTCTAGTAGATATAAAATATTTTTTTTCTTAATTTTGACATTCGTGACCTACGCCTGTTGCCATTTTGTCATTTAGTTCCAAAATCATGACTCAGTATTAATACGTTGCGTGAGAAATCCTTCTGTGTATCTATGTTCATGCTCAGTATTTAACACGGACTCAAGAGTTAACCGGCGTTGGTGAATACAGGTGTCAGTGCGGCTCTGTAGAGTTTATCTACATCAAGTAATCTATATCTACACCCATATTATAAGGAGGTATTGTCTGTTTGTAAGGGTTAATCTCTGAAACTATCAAACCGATTGCAAACGCAATGGCACCAAAATGATGGTGCTCGTCGAGATTCAAACATACGCTTTATCTCTTTTGTCGATACCACTAATTCAAAGGGTTTGCAAAAGCAAAAATTGTTCGAAAAGTGCGGGTTTTGTGTTACTAAAAAGCCTTGAAACATTAAATTTGGCATGCTAATTACCTATAAGACATAAATGATCACTAAGAGCATTTGCTAAAAAATACGCAATTTAAAAGGAGTTAAAATGCGCGAAAAGCGTTCTAAATAACGATTTTTAAACAATTTCGTGAAGTAATGAACCGATTGAAAAAATAATGATGTTAAAATAATGGTGACATTCCTTGCTTCAACAATATATATATCTTATTTTAGTGTCACTACCCAATAGAGGATGGAAGAGTAAAAGAAAGTTTTAAAAATACGACTTTTGTGTTGCTGAAGAACTTAAAAACAAAAAAATTAGCATGTTAATCATTCATAAGAAGTAAATGATCGCTAAGATCATTACGTAATTTAAGTAAATGATCTCTAGGATCATTTCCCCAAAAATCTAATTTTTAAATTGTCGAAAATCCCCGTAAAGCATGGTGACGTCACTGCAACGTCGTTGTGAAGTCACATTGTGACTTTGTGACCATCGATTGTCGATGTGATGTGAAGTCACAGTGACTAAAATGTGAAGTCGTTATGGCCGTTTTAGAGCTCTTTTGTGACATTTCACAAAGTGGTCACAGTGGGACAGATTTGTGAAAAATGTGACATTTGTGACTAACTTGACATTAACTGTGACGAAACTGTGCTAAAAGTGACGATATTTAAATTGCCGGAAACATGTTTTTTAAAGTAAATAACATGTTTTGAAGGATATTTATAAATTTCTAAAGATTTTAAAGAAAGTCACATCTCCGTCACAATGTGGCGTCACTGAGTGGTGGCGTTTTGGTCACAGATGGGATGTGACCAAAGTGACTCACAGTGACGTCACTGTGACCATGTATGCTATTAGGGTCCCTGTAAGGCATGGTGGCGTCACTGCGACGTCGTTGTGAAGTCACATTGTGACTCTGTGACCATCGATTGTCGATGTGATGTCACGTGACGTCGATGTGAAGTCACAGTGATTAAAATGTGAAGTCGTTATGGCGGTTTTAGAGCTCGTTTGTGACGTTTCACAAATTGGTCACAATGTGACGAATTTGTGAAAAATGTGTCATTTGTGATTAATTTGACATTAACATTGTGACGAAACTGTGATAAAAGCAAAGATATTTAAATTGCCAGAAACACGTTTTTTAAAGTAAATAATTGTTTTGAAGAATATTTGTAATTTTCTAAAATGTTTTAATAAAGTTACATTTCAGTCACATTATGACGTCACTGAGTGGTGGCATTTTGGTCACAGATATTATGTGACCAAAATGACTCACAGTGACGTCACTGAGACCATGCATGCTATGTTCTGAAAACATTCTAAATTGCAAAACTCGAAGAAAATACCTAAAATATTGGTTCAGAGAACACTGTTAAAAATCTCGTCCTAGTTTGAATTTTGGAGCCCAATAGCTGCCACTGTAAGATGGTGAAATCTTGCAGCAATATTTGGAGCTCCTGTTGAATCATAGGGCGTGTTCAGCGCAACTTACCAAAGTAACCAATGTTACCGACCGATTGTACGGCAGTACGAAAGCGAATTGTGGCACCAATGAAAACTATCCCGTTGAATTGTAGCTGGCGTCACACTTAGCCTTGCTTTTGATTTCGTGCTTGTCTACAATCGGTAAGTCACCGGTAAGTGACCGGTAAGTTGTGCTGAACACGCCCATAGTTCCAAGGTTTGGTGCGAGTTTGAAACAGGAAGCTTCAAATTTTGGTGCGGGATTTCACCATCTTATGGTGACAGCTGCAGAGCAGCAAAATTTGGTTCAAACTAGAGCAAAATTTTTAGCAGTGAACATAAAGAATGTTTTACAAAAAGTTTTGATTATTTCTGTATTGACATATGGTAGTATATATTTATATTCTTTTATATACTATAAATTATATATTAATTATAACTATATGTATTTTATATATTTTAAAATATGTTCTTTTTCCAAAATCGTTACACAAATACGAGATCACCATCTATAGTCCTGTATCAACACTTTAACTTAATACGTTTTCAGACACTTAATATAGAAAAAGAAAAAACAACTTTTCTTACATGTTTGATGTCATCTCCACAGATATTTTTGAAAGTACACAGCACAAATACGGACAATACTACTAGAACCATCTTCAATTTAATTTGAATGGCCTTTAAAAGAATGACAAAAATCAAGAGCATGAAGAAAAAAAAAAATTCAAAATATTACACTTTCCTTTAATGAAATGTAACTGTTTCTAACGCAATAAAACTGTTTGCAAGTGATTGCCTGTTTTTAAGATTTCGTTTTTTGGTGAAACCCTATTCATCTCACTCCTCTGTCTGTCTGTCATAGAGTCCCATCTCAGAAACTATATACCGGGTGTCCCAAAAATGACTGATGTGACTGTCCCAAAAATTTAAATGGCCGCCATTTTGAAACAAGATGGCGGATGATGCTGGCTAACGAACTCGGTCGAGACATTTGTATGTACTATGTACATACCAAGTTTCATTCAAATCGGTTCATAAATACGTTAGTTACAGCATGACAAAAATCAGATATATATATATATATATATATATATATATACCGGGTGATCCAGAAGTTTCGGGAGTTTTGAAAAGTTAATAATTAGGAAACTATGTATAATACAAAGGTTCTGTTTTCAGATATATGCTCAGAAACATGTGGGATTTTTGTTTAGAATGAATTTTTTTAAATATATATAGTTACCATTTTTAGCAACAGGTGGCGCTGTTGTATAAGACTGAATGTACCTATACCATGCGTTATATAGACACATGAGTTCATTGCGAAACTTCTTTTCTATGAAATTGATGAGATTTCGTTTTAAGAGTGGTTTATGTTCAACATTTTTTGTAAGGTAAATGAAATTGCATTGTAAGGGAAATTTGATACAAAATTCCATGACCAACTGCAGTGTTTAGACATTGTCTAGACTATGTTTAGAAACATCTTTGCATGTCGCGTTGTTTTCATATCGTACAATACGTTAAGTTAAAACTGCGAAAGAATCGATGGCCATTGCAAATGTGAAATGCTATGGTAAGCAAGGTTTGAGAAAAATGCTCATTGGAAGATCGTAATAGAAACAAGAGATCCCAAATGTCTATTACAATCGTAAATTAGGTAGGATTCTATGCCAATACTCTGTAGAAATCACCAGTTCATGGTGAGTGCAGTAAACTTGTGATATCACGATGAACTGAAATTTCTTCTGGAATTTCTTTCTGCTCTGAGGATATTGTGCACGCTGTTTTGCATCGGCTCACGGCGGTACTTATAAGCCATGAGCGTCATGATTAAACTTTGTAACCCTTTGACACTAATTCGTTCTTTTAAATGAGCTGTATCATACTATAAAAGCAATACTATCAATTTTAGCGCCACCTGCTGCCAAAAAGTGCAACTAACATAATAT
Organism: Maratus speculifer; assembly: GCA_964019185.1. NCBI lineage: Eukaryota > Metazoa > Arthropoda > Arachnida > Araneae > Salticidae > Maratus > Maratus speculifer. The sequence goes on along the minus strand of OZ025301.1, from coordinate 97,357,868 downwards.
GTTTTTTTCATCGAAAAAACAAATCCCACAAGTTTCTCAGCATTTCTGTGAAAACCGCATACTTCTATTGTTTATAGTTTTCTAATTATTAGCATTTCAAAAGTCCCGGGACTTCTGGATCACCCGGTATATACCGGGTGTCCCAAAAATGACTGATGGATTTTAAAATTCAATAACTTGCAAACGGTGACAGCTATTTAAAAATTTTTTGCAGGAGGGCTATGTATAATGTCAGGAGTTTTTTTTACCGCAATTCTTGATTTTAGTTCGAATTTCAAACAACAGATGGCGCTGATGGCGGTTAACGGCCAGTCGACGCCGAGACTCACTTCATTCAGCTTTGACACAAAAGAAGGAGATTAAGGCTATGGAGTACGTTTCATGCTACATTACAGTCTTGCTCTCAGGCCCCGATTCTGGATTCATTCGATATGATTTCAATGGAATGCGTTGTTGCCATGGAAATAACAGATTATTCGATAGTGGAATACAGCGTTCAGAAGTGGGCATAAATTTCGCAAGCAGTATTTGAGTTTGCAGAAGATTTTCGTTTAGGAAGATTTATTTTCCCGGATTAAATTACTTTTTTATGGCATGATTTAAAGAATATTTTATGCATCATATTTTAAAACTAGATAAAGGGATTTTTTCAATTTGATGATTTTTCTTATATTCTTAAGAAATTTTAGATCTGTTAACAAAATTCGACAGTAGATTTTTATGAATGTTCAAAAAATAATCATGAAAACTGTTGATAGTACATTATTGTGTAAAATAACTACTAAAAACAAATATTATAAGTTGCCTTGTTTAGCCCTTTTCAATAGGATTAGTCTATCGTTGCATTAAAATAGAAAAAAATAAAATAAATGTGAGTTAATTAAAATTTATTTTCCCGGATTAAATTACTTTTTATGGCATGATTTAAGGAATATTTTAGGCGCCGTATTTTAAAACTACACTATTAAAAATTTGAAACCTTTGCTGCATCGTCACTCCTCCACTTTTATAGAAAGAGATTACTTCACTGTATTATTGAGCAATCTCATTGGCCAAAATAGAGATACTCTATAATAGCAGTGGAGTGACGATGCAGCAAAAATTTCCAATTTTTAACAGTGTAGGTAAAGATATCTTGCTACAATCTTGCTCTTACACTATAAAAATCTGCTGCATTTTGTTGTATACACTGATACAAATCTGCTGCATTTTGCTGCAACGCACTCCACCATTTGTATATAATATCTCTATTCCAACCAATGAGAAAGCTCCATTTCACAGCCAAGTAACCGTTTTCTATACAAGAAGGGGAGTACGTTGCAGCAAAATGCAGCAGATTTTTATCAGTGTATGCACACCGCTTGTATAGAAACGGTTACTTGATTGTATTATGAAGCATTGTTATTGGTCGAAAAAGAGATATTATATACAAGCGGCGGAGTGTGTATGAAGCAAAATGCAGCAGATTTTTAACACTGTGCACTGTAAAAAATTTTACCCTTTTGCTGCATCGTCACTCCCCCGCTTTTGTAGAATATCTCTCTTTTGACTCATGAGAATGCTCCATGATAGGCTGAAGTAATCGTTTTCTATAAAAACGGTGGAGTGACGATGCAGGATAAAGGTCAAATTTTTTACAGTGTGGGGCCCGATTCTGAACTCATTCGATATGATTTCAATGGAATGTGTTGTTTTCATGGAAAAAACAAATTCTTCTATAGAAAAATACAATATTCAAAATTGAGCATGTATATAACAATTTAAATCGATCTAAAATTTCTTAGAATATAACAAAAATTATCAAATTAAAGAAATTTCTTTATCTAGTTTTAAAATATGATGCATAAAATATTATTTAAATCGTGCCATAAAAAGTAATTTAATACGGGAAAATAAAACTTCCTAAACGAATATCTTCTACAAACTCGATTACTGCTTGCGAAATTTATGCCCACTTCTCAACGCTTTGTTCCACTATCGAACAATCTGTTATTTCCATGGAAACAACGCATTCCATTGAAATCACATCGAATGAGTTCAGAATCGGGCCCCACAGTGTTAAAAATCTGCTGCATTTTGCTTCATACGCACTCCGCCGCTTGTATATAATATTTCTTTTCCGACCAATAACAATGCTTCATAATGCAATCAAGTAACCGTTTTTATACAAGCGGAGAGCGTATACAACAAAATGCAGCAGATTTACGGTGTAAGAGCAAGATATCTTCACTTACACTGTTAAAAATTGGAAACTTTTGCTGCATCGTCCCTCCACTGCTACTATAGAATATCCCCTATTTTGACCAATGAGAATGCTCCATAATACAGTGAAGCAACCTCTTTCTATAAAAGTGGAGGGTGACGATGCAGCAAAGGTTTCAAATTTTTAACAGTGTGGTTTTAAAACACGGTGCCTAAAATATTCCTTAAATCATGCCATAAAAAGTAATTTAATCCGGGAAAATAAATTTTAATTAACTCACATTTATTTTATTTTATTTTTTTAATGCAACGATAGACTTTGTTTGTTTGTTTGTTTGTTTATTGAACAACATACATCTGTCTTGTGTGCTCGACACGATAGACTAATCCTATTGAAAAGGGCTAAACAAGGCAACTTATAATATTTGTTTTTGGTAGTTATTTTACACAATAATGTACTATCAACAGTTTTCATGATTATTTTTTGAACATTCATAAAAATCTACTGACGAATTTTCTTAAAAGATCTAAAATTTCTTAAGACTATAACAAAAATCATCAAATTGAAAAAATCTCTTTATCTAGTTTTAAAATATGATGCATAAAATATTCTTTAAATCGTGCCATAAAAAAGTACACTGATAAAAATCTGCTGCATTTTGCTGCAACGCACTCCACCGCTTGTATATAATATCTCTATTCCAACCAATGAGAAAGCTCCATTTTACGGCCAAGTAACCGTTTTCTATACAAGAAGGGGAGTGCGTTGCAGCAAAATGCAGCAGATTTTTATCAGTGTAATTTAATCCAGGAAAATAAAACTTCCTAAACGAAAATCTTCTGGAAACTCCAATACTACTTGCGAAATTTATGCCCACTTCTGAACGCTGTATTCCACTATCGAACAATGTGTTATTTCCATGGCAACAACGTATTCCATTGAAATCATATCGAATGAGTCCAGAATCGGGGCCTGAGAGCAAGACTGTACTGTAGAACGAGACGTACTCCATAGCCTTAATCTCCTTCTTTTGCGTCAAAGCTGAATGAAATAAGTCTCGGCGTCGACTGGCCGCCAACAGTCATCAGCACCATCTGTTGTTTGAAATTCGAACTAAAATCAAGAATTGCGGTAAAAAAACTCCTGACATTATACATAGCCCTCCTGCAAAAATTTTTTTAATAGCTGTCACCGTTTGCAAGTTATTGAATTTTAAAATCCATATATATATATATATATATATATATATATATATATATATATATATATATATATATATATATATATATATATATATATATATATATATACCGGGTGTCCCAAAAATGACTGATGGATTTTAAAATTCAATAACTTGCAAACGGTGACAGCTATTTAAAAAATTTTTGCAGGAGGGTTATGTATAATGTCAGGAGTTTTTTTACCGTATTTTTTTTAATTTTAGTTCGCATCTCAAACAATAGGTGGCGCTGACGGCGATTGAAGGCCAGGTCGACACTTCACTCAGCACTGATCACTTGGCCTTCAATCGCCGTCAGCGCGACCTATTGTTTGAGATGCGAACTAAAATAAAAAATTACGGTAAAAAAAAAAAACTCCTGACATTATACATAACCCTCCTGCAAATTTTTTTTAAATAGCTGTCACCGTTTGCAAGTTATTGAATTTTAAAATCCATCAGTCATTTTTGGGACACCCGGTATAATGGAATTGAAATTTTACATACTGATACATGAATACCCCACATCAAATGCAGTGGCGTATCCAGGATAGGCGCCCAAGTGCGTTGAATACCGGTAATTTTAAGTTCTGTTTGGATTATATTTAACCAGATTTTTTTTTCTCTTGGGGCCATAAATCAACAAGAAGGAAAACTTAAAATATTACTGGTTTTGGGCATCCACCCTTGTTAATGTGGACATCAAATATGAACTTCATAAGGTCTATTCTCGACCGAAAGTTACAACCATTTTCCAAATGTTTAGAAATAAAAATCTCCCATTTTTTGATAACAAAAACAATTCAATATATCCCAACAAATCTGTTTTCAGGGCAAGCATAACTAACCAGGCTGCCATACCGAGTAATGCACGTTCGCCATTTACGTATAAAACTTGAAGCTTCATATTTTTTATAAGGAGAGATTTTCTAGCATACGGTAAAAGTTATTAGGCTAATGAATTAAATTATATTGATCGTTTATGATTATCTAATTGGAGGCGTTTCACTTTTAGACATTTTATGACATAAGTGAATAAGAAAAGAATAAGTTTGGAAACAAGCACTCCCATTCCCATTAGCATTTTTTTTTAATAATTTCAGCAGTTTCAGCTTGTTTTCTTATTAGTCATTTTCTAAAATAAAAAGTATCTTTTTTTTTATATCTTATGTATTATCAATAGAACCTGGTGGTATAAAATTTATTTAGAATCATGGGGAAAAAGTAAACACCACCTACTAACTCTACAAGTATTTAACTCTTTATCTACCGACGCGACGGTACTTATAAGTACCATTAAAATTGTGAGGGAGTGACCTTTGTGATAAAGGCACTCTAGCATTTTTTTAGATCGTGACGTCAATGATTTAATATGTGTAGCGTGAAAGCGACATCTATCCTCTCTTTTACTTTAACTTTCTAGAACGTGTGTATCTTCCTCGGTTTCTACAGTTAAGTCGTGGTTAGAAGTAATATGTAAATTTGTAGTATCTCAGTTTGCAGCATATAAAAGCTTGGAGTTTGAGTATGTGAGTGTGTCTGGCGGCGCAAGCTAGCTAGGTGGTGATGACAAGCAGTGGATTGATTTAGATCGAGTTATTATTGAGGTATCATCGATTAAGCTATTATTGAGTCTCCAGTCAGTTAGCCAGGAGTTTTGCAGTGAGCCGCCAGCAGCATTTACCGACTTAGTTCATTCAGAGCGGAGCGATTCGAGAAGTTTGCCGTTGGTAAGAGATAGTAATTATTTACGTTGAGTATTTCAAAGTTAATAAAGAGTGTTGTACAGCCACGGGCTGTCTAATAAAGTTTTGTCTAGCAGTTTAGCTGAAGCTTACGTGAGAAGTTGATTCGAAGTGCCCCGATTGAGGCTAGTGCCGGAGCTGTGAGTATGAGTTTAATCTTTTAGTATTGTTACTAGTTATTAAAATTAAAGAACGGAAAGCTCCACTTTCCTTGAGCCCTAACCGTTGAAATAAACTGGTTTTATTTTATATCTCGAGTCATGTATGCATTCAACAACCACCAGAACACCCCCAACGGGCAACCGTCCGTTACAAAATAACTTATTATAAAATTCTTTTAATACGTCAATTAGTTGTAATACTGTTTAGAATGAGTTACAGATACATTATTTTATTTTGTTCCAAAAGCATGATTGATTACACAAAACATAAATATTTTTAAAAGGATGATTTACTTTGCCTTTCTATCTTTTAGCTTTCTTGGCGCTGAAGGAGGGTGATGAGGATTTTTCGGAAATATTTCTACATTTATATTGTAAGAGCATCATATATGCACATTTTATAATTCTACAAAATACTAAGAAAATAGTTTAAAATAACAGTTTTGAGTGGGTTTATAAATATTGCACAAAATCCCTGCAAATTCACATTTAATTAATCCTTCTAAATCCTTCAATCCTTCTAAAATCCTTCAACTATTTGTTAAATGATTATGTAAATCTTTTAATTTAGTTTAAACAATTTGCGTAAAAAAGTTTTAGAATGTAAAATTTTCATGAACTTATAATGCCTGTCTATTTTTAAATAATGTACAGAAAATTTCCTTAGGAGGCTAAGTACAAATAGAAACCAAACCAAACTTTTTTTTTTCAATAGCAATACCTCATTTTGAAACTATCATACTTTTAAACTTTCAATTCCAACAATCAAACTTTCCCTATAAACTAAATTCTAAGTCATTTGGACAATAAATTTTTGAATTATAAATATTCAAAATTTAAAGATTCTAATAATAAACTGCATTTTTACTTTTTTTTATTAATATCTCCTAAAATTGTAATCCTAATGTAATAATTTTTTGCGTGGTTATAATTCTAAAAAACTTAAACATACAGTCGAGTCTCTATATAACGAAATCCACCGTTCCAGTAAAAAATTCGCTATATAGAGAAATTCGATGTATAGAGAATGATGTTGAAAATCGTATTTAATGTGTAAAATTTAAACAAATATTATTTTTGATCTTTCGAATTAAGAATTTGAAATGTTTAAAAGTAAATATTAATTGACCTAACATTTTATTTCTCAATTATTTAAGCTGTTTCAAGAAAGAGATTTGAATGCTTGCATTTATTTGAAAGCTTAATGAAAATCAAATAAGGAAGACTTCCATTATTTTCAGACGAAGAAATCTGTAATTTTTTGTTGTTTTGATTTTAAAATTGTTACGCTCTCAAAGAAAAAAAAAAAAAAAAAAAAAAAAAAAAAGCTCAAATTTTAGCAAGGTATGAAAAATTGTAGTTAACATTTTCCTCCATTTGAAGGCCTCTCCCTTATGTGCCTCTCATTGATTCCTCTCTTGCCTTGATTCCTTTCTTACATGTGTATCAATCCAATTGACTCTGTTTTGAGAAGGATGTGAAAAGGTGCGTAGGAGGTGGGATGAATTCGTTGGATTTAAAGAACAAGGAGAGAAGTAATATAAAAAAAAAAACTCAGCACTGACGATAAATCAAAAACAAGCGATGGAAATTGATTCCATATGATTTCGAAGCTTTTTTAAAACTGAATAAATTAAGACCATTTTATGAAAAAATTCGTTATATGGAGATAGATATTTCGCTATAAAGACACTGTTTTTAATGTAATCATGCGAAAAGGGAACCGTTCCTACTAAAAATTCGTTATATAGAGAAATTTGATGTATGGAGTTTCGTTATAAAGAGACTCGACTGTATATAAAAGGAATTCGTAATTTAAAAATATTTATTATCTGAAATATGAAATTAACACTCTAAAAAATATGGATTGCAACCTACATTTTTTTTTTATTTATTTACTATGTCCTGCTTTAAGCGAATTCTCAATTTCAAATCTCTGTAACAAGTTCAAGTTTCTGTAAGTAGTTTTCGAATAATGATTACAAAACGCCAAAATCGTGGTTTAAGGGACCGTCTATGGTCTATGATGTACAGAAATGAACAATATGGTGAAAAAAAATATTTTATTCATTTTACTGAAACATTTGAACTGGAAATAGTTGAAATACATTCAGCTAGTGAAATGGTTATATTGACAATAAATAATAAATTTAAAGAAGTGACATAGTATTTCTATAGCATATCAACAACTGAGTATCGAAATTCAATTTGGATACAGTACCTGAAGCAAGTTCATTTTATTAAAACATTTATTTTCTCAAAGACGAATTGTACGAATTGCAAGACAATTTGTTTTTAGGCTAATTGAAGAATGTAGATTTTATCATAGTGTCCAACTTCTGTTTTGCTATTGAAGAAAATAAAGTTTGAGTTTATTTTTATATGTAAATAGCTCTCTAAGGAAATGTTATATACATTGTTTAAAAGTAGATTTTATCTCCAATCGTTTGGTACCTGCAATTTTTTGCAAAGGTAGTAGAGGGTGGTTCTTTTTTCCTTCCTGGTGAATGTACATGTTAAAAAGCATGAACAGGGGAGTAGTCGTAAAAATAACTGAGGATATACTCTCTAAACAGAGGGTATACGCTCAAGGCAGAGAGTATGCTATGGAATGTGTATACTATAATCTTTCTCGAGAAACATGGGATATACGGTCCACCTTTAAAAAATCCAGAAGTTATACGGCGTATATCTCTTGTATACCCTCCACTACATCCCTGGGCATGAAGCTTACAAGGAAGGTCTCCATACGGGCATACTCCGAAAAATCTGAAAAAATTACAGAATGCTCTTCTCATGAGGATATATACGTTTATAAAAAAATTTCGGCGGAACCTCCGTACCCTGCCCGTAAAAAAAAAATGAAAATTTCGTTATTTGGCGATTTATCTTCGGTTGGCGATGAAAAGAAAATTCAAAAAATGTATTTTTATGTCAAATGCGTTTTAAAGGAAAAAACTTTCATGTTCAACGTGTTTAGATAAATTAAATATCTTTTGTTTTGTCAGCTTTAGTTTGTTTTAAGTATAATTTCATTACATTGATATTTATATGTACTTATTATATTCAAATTTAACCATCAAAATTTGAGATTTAAAACGAAATTCAAATTTAAATTCAGTAATATTGTCTCAAGTTCAAAGTCCATTTAAGCATTGTCATTTCGATTTTGTTGCTATGGAAACATCTAGCTTTTATTTTTTAATACGCTTATATGTATGAAAATAATTTTACTGAATAAGAATTTTTTATATATGAAAATACTTTTTCCACGGATAAATTAAATAACTACAGCAATAAATAATATATATATGCAATTTAATATATATATATTATATATTAAATTCGCTCATTGTTTATGTTTAAATTCCATAATCTTTAAATTCATTTATACGGATTCTAAAAAACCAAAAGTTTTCAGTTGCATTAACCTTTAGATTACGGGACAGTAGTGGGGACTATTTTTGTGTTTACTGGCATCACAATTTATAAAAGAATATTTTTATGGTAGAGTTCTGTGGAACGTATTCTAATGTAAGAGTAATGAAGGTATATTTTTTCAAAAAGTGGTGCGAATAGAATAAATAAATAGTAGTTGGGACGGCATATGTCCCAACCCCGTAATCAAAGGGTTAAAAGCGTTTGCTTTTGGCGGAGAAAAGTGCTGTTCTCGCCAAATCGTGTGATACTTTCGTCTTTTCACGCCAAATATTCGAAAGTATTTTATTTTTTTTATATGTTTTCTAATGCCACTCCGCCGCTAATTTTCATTAATCCTTTATTACATACATGAATAGTTTAATTAGTATTTTTTTTTTTTTTTTAAATCTGAGTACGCCCAGTATGGAGACCTTCCTTGTTAGTATTAGTCACTTAAGCATAATTTACAAACAAATTCTATGGATAGATAGAAGGGGGGAGGAGAGGAAGGCAGAATGACGCTTGTACCGGAATCTAAGTTGGCCTTGTTTCTAAATACTGATTTCTTTAAAATTAACAAAGATATATTAACACTGTAGAAAAAAAATTAACTCTTTATATCATGAGTTTTGAATAATGAAATTGCTTCACCAATAAAATATTATTTACGTTAATATCTAAGATATACAGATCAACATGTATAATAATACCTTGATTTTAGATATTTTTTAATTAAAACTGATTTAATAAATAGGTAGTTAGAATGCTCTTTGCAAAATATTGATAAGAATAATTAGATTAACTAACAAAAAGTACTATTATCGAGATTTTACAATTCACATAACACCATTTAAAAAAAAAAAAAAAAAAAAAAAAAAAAAAAAAAAAAAAAAAAAAAAAGTTTTGTGATGCCATTTGTATCAGAAAAGCGCATAAAATTTTTTAATATGAAAAAATTACCCATTTATAAATGATTGAGAAAGTAACCATATTAAAAAATTCTTAGCTTTGACTGTTTCACTGTACTTTCTAAGTATCATTGAATGAATTATTTTTTATTAAAAATAGGGGAAGTACGGGATTTTTGATACATAGGGAGGATTGATTCATTGACAAATTTTCTCAGCAAATCTTTTAAAAGCCATTCTAAGACATCTGACCTCTTATTTAATTTGCAGAAGCCATCATTATCTGGATATAGCAGGGAAGAATTGATAACTTTTCTTTCCTTTTAATTTTTAAGGTTTTTGGACTATTAATGTACATTTTTTCAAACGTTGATTTTCTTTCATAGCTGTTATAACTGTGAAGAGAATACCTTGTAATTTTCTTTTTTTTTTTTTTATAAAGTACAATATTTAGGGTTAATTTTACTATAAAATAGATTGCCATTTTACAACCGTATTCATACAGAGAGATTGAAAATCCATAATAAGGCATGATAGGGAGCGATGATACATTTGTACTGGGGAGAAATGATACACTTGTATATTTGAAATTTAACAGTTTTTTAAAAAGTTGAAAACTAATGTTAACCCCTTCGCGACGGGAGCCTTTTACGAAATTTTTAATGGTTTATCACCAGTTTTTAAAAGTAGAAATTTGTGCCTTATTAAATCAAGAAATTGCTTCGATTAAATAAGGCAAATTTTACAGTAAAATTTTACTGGTGGGGATAAACGCGGATTCTTAACGGTGTTCTTAACTTATCCGCTCAACATGCGAAAAACGTTTTGACACATTTACAAATTCATTTTTTAACAGAAAGTTATAAAATTTTAATGCCTGACTATGAAAGCGATTTCGAATTGAACTTATTTTTCCATTTTATGATAATTAAATTACTTATTGAGTTATAAGCTATTTCGATGACGCAATAACCCGTTTTTTTCCTCCTTTTCGACCGGTTTTTCTGCTTTCGTCGGGAAATAGGCTCAAAAGTGTCAACTTTGATGGCTTGTTATGAAAAATTTATTGTGTTTTTTAAAAAAGAAAAGAATGAGTGCAATTAGAGTTTCTGAATAACAACACCTGCTATTTTCATGCATTTCCGAACAAAAATAAATTAATGCATGCGTCACAAAGCTGCCCTTTTTGATTTAAGAACACCCTTAAGCCTTTTTTGCCGTACGTATACGTGTCGCTCGTCGTCAAGGGGTTGAGCCTTTAACATTCGTTATTGGATTAAAGCAAGAGTTATTAAAATTGGTTAAGAGGACTTTTCTAAAATCATTTACTCAAATAAATATTTTATTTTATTTGAAATTAAGAAAACTGGAAATTATCCATTTCATCGTAATTGTTCCATTGATACCTAATTTTTTTTTTACCCACAACATATTCTTGTGAAAATCTCCACAAAACCAGTCAGTAAAAAATGAATCAAACTTCTACTGATACGTCACTGAGTATAAAAATACAGGGACGCCAAACCAAGTTTACAAATCTCCCAAGGATATTAAATATTATCCCAAGAAAACAGTTTAAACCACAATGCCTGGAAAGTGCAATGTAAAAATCTTTAATATTCATAAATTCTACGCCTGTAAAAAAAAAAGGAATAATTTAAAGATAAAAGACAAAGAACATTACACTAATAATGATAATAATAATAATAATAAGGCTATGTTATCCCGTCGACCAATTTCGCCAAATTATACAAGTCGCCAAACTAATAGCCAATTTATACATATTGACATAATTTTTATTTTAAATAATGAAAAAAAAAAACAAGTAATTAGTAGAATATTAAAATAAAACAAAATAAAAATCACTTAATGACATTTTAAACACATGAATCGTATTTTATATTATTGAATGTGACATTCACGATCATCCATTATTGATTAATCTTATATTTTGGCGATAATTTTTTGGTCGACGGGATAACCTAGAAGTACCAATAATAATAATAATAATAATAATAATAATAATAATAATAATAATAATAATAATAATAATAATAATAATAATAATACTTTTCAATCAGCAAAACCTGATTTCTATCAGATACTTCTGATAATGATGATGGCTGATTTATATATTCCAGTTACTGCTAATAAATGGATTAGCATGGCTCTTTTACTAAAAAATATATTTAATATTCTGTGGTTTATATAGAAAAACAGTGCGATGATGGATAGTTAATTCATTTCTCTCGTCATGTAGAGAAAAATATGTTTCTATAATTAACGAAAGGCAAATTGAAAAAGCAATAATTCCCTCCAACTTTGTTAAATTTATCTTAAATTGTTTGCAAGTCAGCAATTTCACCTCAATTTTTCCTTGCACCAAGATCTGTAAAGTCTTTTTCATTACTTATTTTCTAAAAAGTGTGTTAATAAGATTGTTTATATTTTATTTTAATTATATTTAATAAACATTTGTGAAAAAAAATATGCCAATGTCATTTTTTTTTTAATTTTACTAAATTATTTCAAGATTTATCATAAAAAACGTATAACGCATAAATTTGAATTGTCTGCATTTTATTTTTTTTAATTATATGACAATGTATCAAACCGACTGAGCAAGTATATCAATTCTCACCAATAATGGGGAGATTTAATACAATAGTAACCATTCACACTAATTGGAAAATATTTTTTGAATAATTATATTTTTAATTCACTATACTTTTAGTAAATAAATAAGAGGTATCTTTATAGAAAAATATAAAAAAACGTGTTTAAAAAACTTTTTAAGGGTTAAAAAATTATTTTAAAAAAATTATCTCCCCTACATCCCCAACAATTTACATTTACTAGTAGACGAATTAAATAAATTTTTCATAAAAATTTCTTTAATGGCATTTAAAAGTATCCTCAGAATATAAAGAGTTGCAACAAAAAGATAACAAATGTAATCAATTTTACTTGCTAAGTTGCTGTTTCATGTCCATTTAAAGATTCTTAAATCGAAAAAGCGGAAAAGGTCTTCATCTGAAATAAAACAAATAATATTTTGGTATCGGTCGGCTATTTCCTTCAAAGAAACCATTTAATATGTGTTAATTACCGTATTTACTCGCGTATAGGGCGCACGCGTGTATAAGGCGCACCCCTACTTTACAAATAAAAATGGCGATTTCTTAAAACTCGTATATAAGGTGCACCTTAAATTTGATACGCTATTGAAAAATGACCAAATAAATTTCAATAAAAAAAAAAAAAAAAAAAAAAAAAAGTTACACCAGACCAGAAAACAAGACGAAAATGCATTTTTAGACTTCGGGTTGTAAGAGAATGACTGGAAATAGGAATGAGTGACGGTAAAGAGAATTGCTAATTAGCGTTTAGATAATGTCACTAGCTCTGTTGTGTAAAAAACTGCAAGGAATGAAATAAATATGCAGTAATACTTCAATTAAGTAACATTTTCCGAGTTTTAATATCTTCTTTGAATAACTTCTTGTTTCTTCTTGTAACTTCTAGTTCGACTACATCCAACAATAAACAATTATTCCGTGTATAAGGCGCACCTAGGAGTTTTGCCCTAATTTTTTGGAAAAAAAGTGCGCCTTATACACGAGTAAATACGGTAAGTATGTGGTAATTGGAATTTCGTATAATACTTTTTAATGCGATAAAAATTGCAGCCATGAAAATGATTGAGAAAATAACCACATTAAAAATATATTTAGCTTCGAATGTTTCACAGTGTTTTGTAAACGTCATTGAACTAATTATTTTGCATTAAAAGTACAATTTACATACATTAGAGACGAATTAAATGAATTTCACATAGGAATTTATTTAATAGTACTTGAAACATTTTATAGGCCGAATTCAAATCCATGTATATTTTTAATTATTTTTGCACACTATGCCTTCTAATGCTTTAATTAAGAGACATTATTCATTAATATGGTGGAGAAAAAATGACATATAATTTTCATAATGCTCCCAATTGGGAAAATTTGTCACCTCCGATGGTCATTGGTCATTTTTATAATTGTCTGTACATTCTCCTACATTCCCTCATTAATGATAGGAATTTCGATTTCAAAAAATCAAATTAGTGTTTATTTCATTTATTATTATTATTATTATTATTATTAGTCAGTTTTAGGTGGTCGTTGGTCCTTTTTACGATTTTCTATACTTTTTCCCATTAATGAAAAGAATATAACTTCTATTTCAAAAAATTAAACCATGTTTTTACTATTTCTGATTTTTTTTTTTTTTTTTTTTTTTTTTTTTTTTTTTTTTTGGAATCATTTTTGGTGAAATTTACTTTTTACTAAGTTTTTAATTTTATGTTCCCAATTGGGAAAATTCTGTGGATATTTTAAAAAGAAAGCTAAGTCTGCAAATTTTCTTCAAATTTCTGTAGAATTTCTGTAGAAAGTGACGATTTTTTCAAATAATCTTAAGATTATTTTTAGTGGGGATTCTCCTGTAAAAGGTTTATAAAGTATCCTCAGAGTATGAAGAGTTAAAACACAAAAAAATATAAAAGAAATCAAATTTACTTGCTATGACGCCGTTTCATGTCCAATAAGTCTCTTAAATCAATAAATCGGAAAAGGTCTTTATCTGAAATAGAACAAATAATATTTTAGATCTGTTGGCACTTTCATTAAAAGAAATCACTTAATATTTCATTGTATTTCATTTGTATTTATTTTGAATATATATTTTTATTTAAATTGTATTTAAAAACGAAATTTTCGCCAAATTGAAGTCAGAAAAAAAATGCGCCAATGTGGGGCGTATATGGCATCTGTGCCCCTTTTTTAATATTATAAAAATTACACGTGTGTAAATGATTGAGAAAATAATCTCATTAAAAATATTTAGCTTTGATTGCTTCACAGTGCTTTTTAAATATCATTGAATTAATTATTTTGTATTAAAAGTAATACTTGTATTTAATAGCAGACGAATTAAATAAGTTTCACACAGAAATTTCTTTAATGGTACTTAAAAGTATTCTTAAAATGTAAAGTGTTTAGCTTTGACTGTTTTACAGAGCTTTCTAAATACCATTGAACTAGTTATTTTGTATTAAAAGCAAAATTTACATTTAATAGCAAACAAATTAAATAAGTTTTGCATAGAAAAATTTTTAGTGGTACTATAAAGCAGTGTTCTCGCTGTCGCTCGCCATTCCACCAAAATGCGACTAAATTCTTCATTTGGCGAGTAAACAAGCGATTAGATTCGCCAAATTGCTAGTGCTCAATTTTTGCTTTTTATTTTTTTTCTTTTTCGTTTTTTTTAACCATATGCATTATGCATATATACATATTTTTAATATATTTGTAACAGATAGTTGAAATTAAATTAATAACAATCGTTGTCGAAGTTATAAAAACTTTGATTACATTAGAACATATTGAAAAAAAAGGGGTACATTAAAGGATTAAAGATAATTTTCTTTGTGCTACACGGCGAATCTATTTTGCTAATACTTTTTTCATTTGGCGAATGTTTTTTTATTTTTAATTAGCCAAATTACTAACGTCGGTCAAATGTCAGCGAGAACACTGCTACAAAGTATCCTCAAAATATAAAGGGTTAAAACAAAAACATACAAAAGAAATCAATTTTACTTGCTACGACGCCGTTTCATGTCCAATAAGCCGCTTAAATCGAAAAAGCGGAAAAGTTCTTCGCCTGAAATAGAACAAATAATATTTTGGATCACTTAATACTTCATCAGTAGCTTACTTTAGAGATGCCAGAAAAGATTATTCTCTTGAGAATATTTTCAGAGAACAAGATTATTCTCTCAATATTTTCCTAAACTTAAAATTTTGAGAATTATCGAGCATATTATTTTTCTTACAAATGAATAAGAGAAAATATAAACGCATTCAATATTATGAAACGTACTTCCTTTTATCATTGTGAAAGACGTGAAAAGGAAATTATTTACTGATACACTAACCTTAAAATGATCATTGAAATTAAGATCACAAGTTAGAACCCGTCGAATTTCGACGAATGAAAATGTGTAAAGAGAAACTGTTTCATTGATTTATAATAAACCTGCAAAATTAGTTATAGTAAAAAATGTATTTTATGTTGATTAGTCAAACTCTTAAACAAACGATATTTAACGTCAAATTAACAAAATAATATATCTATAAAATTCAGTTGTAGGAATTGTTAAAATTAAATTTTAATCGTAGATGTAAGCAGTAAAACATAATAAAGATCTGTTATTATGATAAAGTTATCAATTTAAGTTCTTATGTTAGTATTCCGAAATGAAAAAAAGCAAAATTTATTCAACTTTTACTCATTCATAGATTTTTTTTCCCGTGATATCTAAACCCAGCATCATTTTCATCCTATCAAAATTTACAAATGCACATTTCGTATCTATATTCATCTTTTCAGAAAAAATTGCCATTTTAATTTGATCATTTTGATTCAAAACTTGAAGTCTCAATGGGCTGTTAACTGAAACAAATATTAAACTATTGATATTCTTTTATGCGTAAATCAAATTTTGTAAATGAAATAATAATTGATCGGGTTTTATAACAGAAGACATTTAAATTTAAATTTTTTCTCTTTAAATGAGAAAATGGCGACATAAAGATTATAGTAACCAATTTCTTCCTTTTTTTCTTTTTCTTTTAATAGAAATGGAGTATTCCTGTTGCCACGATTAGAAAAGCGGTAATAGAAACTACAAAAAAATTAATATTTCAAAAACAAATTATAATACAGCTTTCAAACAAATTTCATTCAAAAGTACATTTTTCCCCTACACGATGGTGTAAAAATGGAAAATTTGCGATATTTATAAGTTTAAAAATTTGTAGTAGCAAAAATTGCAATATCGAAAATTCATTTAAAATTTGAAAGTGTTGCCATTCGCAAAATGACGTATGCGTTACGCACAGATACGTTTGGCCTTTATAATATAGATTTCATCAGATTGGATTATCCGATTTTATCCAAATCAGATCTGACTCGCTTTTCAAAACGGTTCGAGTTGACGCTAATATTTTTTCGTTCCAGGTCGAAATCGAGTCTATTTGACTTAATCGATTTACTGTCAATACAATCAATTAATTGACTTAATCGAAATCGACAATCGAATTTTTTCGATTCGTCAAAAAAATTGACGAATCGAGTCTAATTTTTTTGCGGCAGGTTGAATTCAGGTCGGATTGATTTTAAAAGTTCAAAGGGTCACATACACTCTTTAACCAGATGAAAAATTGGATTTTGGAGGCTAATATTTAAAGTGGCACTCATTTTTTGCACTTTTTGTTGTTGTTGTTGTTGTTTTAATAAAAATTTTAATTTTACTTAAGAAAGGTGTTATAATAAAAATAAAATACATTGAATGTTTCGGAACCGTCAAATAAGTTCCATAGTCATAATATATATGACTATATATATTATGACTATAGTCATATATATTATATATATCATATAGTCATATGACTATAGTCATAATATATTATGATATATCATAATATATTATGACTATGGAACTTATTTGACGGTTCCGAAACATGTCAATGTATTTTATTTTTATTATAACACCTTTCTTAAGTAAAATTAAAATTTTTATTAAAATGTTTATACACTATATTGCCATTGATTATGGGACACTTGCGATTTTAGACATTTTACTAAATATCTAGAACAATACATGAGGAATCATCTCGAAACTCTTAGTGTATAAATATAATAGTATATGTCATACATCTCAGTGAAGAATTTTTACCAAAACTCCATAGGGGACAGTCAACAAATTAAAAAATAATGAATATCTTTTGAATAACCCTGTCAAAACTAATGTAGCAAAAGCGCTCAAACTCTAGATTATGATTGAATGTCTTATTGTAATATACTGTGTTCATTTTTATGCAAATAGCATGCATACTCGCAGAGTAATTAAGGTTTTTATAAAAATGGTCCCAAATTTTTCCAATTTTTTTCCTTATAATTTTCAGAGTTCTTAATATAAAATAATATTTTTTTCAGAAAATATGACAAACAACATTGCACACAGTACCCTGTAATCAGAATTAAAAAATAATGAAAATTGTATACAAAATGAGTTGGTTTACTAAATAATTTTTTACTGCGATGCGTCAACGATATCAAAATTTCATTTGCATATTATGTTAGCTAAATGTATAGAGCAACTTTTGTGAAAGTCACAAAATCATAACTTGAAAATTCTGAAAATAATCGTCAATTGAATAAGTTGAAAATCCGTTATTCTCAAAATGAAGCAAAAACAAGAGGGGTTGTATCCATATATTCATTGATTAGTGTCAATGTAGAATACACAATACGGGATGTTACGACTACTTCTGGATAAAATCCCTCATTTTTTTGCTTCATTTTGGAAACAACGGATTTTGTCCTTTTTCTATAGACGATTACTTTCAGAATTTTCAAGCTATAATTTTGAGACTTTTACAAAAGTTGCTCTATACATTTAGCTAACATAATATGCAAATGAAATTTTGATATCTTTGACGCATGCGCAGTAAAAAATTATTTAGTAAACCTACTCATTTTCCATACAATTTTTACTATTTTTTAATTCTGATTACAGGGTACTGTGTGCAATGTTGTTTGTCATATTTTCTGAAAAAAATATTATTTTATATTAAGAACTCTGAAAATTATAAGGGAAAAACTTAGAAAAATTTGGGGCCATTTTTATAAAAACCTTAATTACTCTGCGAGTATGCATGCTATTTGCATAAAAATGAACACAGTGTATTAAAATAAGGCATTCAATCATAATCTAGAGTTTGAGCGCTTTTGCTACATTAGTTTTGACAGGGTTATTCAAAAGATCTTCATTCTTTTTTATTTTGTTGACGGTCCCCTATGGAGTTTCGGTAAAAAATCTTCACGGAGATGTATGACGTATACTATTATATTTATACACTAAGAGTTTCGAGATGATTCCTCATGTATTTTTCTAGATATTTAGTAAAATGTCTAAAATCGCAAGTGTCCCATAATCAATGGCAATATAGTGTATAAAAGGTGAATGTTTTAAAATCTGATGATTTAAAAAATCAATTAGATTTAATTAACTTTTTATCATAGTTGTTGTTGTTGTTTGTTTGTTTTTGTTTTTGTTAATATTATAATATTTTCTCCATGCAATATAATGCGTAATTTTCATTAAACACTGTATAATTAATAAATAATTATTCCTTAATACATGATTTAAAAAAAATAATAATAATTATAATGTGTATAGCTTGCGTGCATGATTTAAAGAGATCTATAAAAGATCCTGAACTTTGTAACTTTTAACATAAGTTTAAAAACGTTACAAAAATAAAATGAACTAAAATCTAACTAATAAACAAGCAAAATCTAATTTTTTTTTTATTTTCAAAATAGATAAATGAAAATTTTGATAATTTTTGTCACTCGAATACCCATACGTTCAGTATTTTTTATTAAATTTCTTGGATTTTTGTTCAATTTGAAAAAAAGATCTAACAAAAATAAATATAAAGTTTCGAATCATTATTTTTATACCATATTACCTGGGTTAGTCTTGCGCGCAGGTAATAAAAGAATATCAATTTTGAAAACAATCAGTTTACGCATATATATTTCGATTGGAATAGAACAAGTTTTTTACATTTTTTTATTTTACATTTATAATTTTTACTTACCCATCATACCTAGTATAGGGTAAGTCTTCCAATCGTTTTGAAAATCGAAAACTTTGTTTTGAAGGATTTACGCTTTTCAGACGCATAATTTTAGACGAAAATCATATTTTTAGAAAAAAAAAAAATTGACGTCATTCTATCTGTGTATCTGTAAGCGCTCTATCTCCTTAACAAATTGAGATAGAGATTTAAAACTTGGTATATACTTAGTATGTAATAATAGGAAGACGCCTGTTTAATATCAGTAACCTCGATTATGCAGAACTATTTTTTTCGGACACTCGAAATATTCGTTTTGATGAAAGGTATATAAAATTCTTTAATTTTTTTAATTTAAGGAGTGTGCGTAAAAGACAATAAAATAACACACATTTTTCATAAAAAACTTAGTCAATCGGATAATTAATTGCCGATATATTTGTAATCCTATTTTTCACACTCTTCGATTTTACATGATCCTGTATTTCATTCAAAATTCAATTCAAGAATATATTTTAATTAATGAATAGACGCTGAATCTGATGCAGTAAATTGTTAGTTAATATAATTATTATTTTCGGAGTTACAAGGATGTTTCTTTTACGCAATTTGTAATTGCCGTTTTATGTAATTTCTCGAAATTGGTTCATCAGCAATTCATTAAGGGGGTAGTAAGGTTAATTCGAGGGGAAAAAAGCACATTTTCTATCATTTTTTGTAAGGATACAATTAATATTTATTTATTTGATGGTTATAGTATAATTGTATGTCATTTAAAGAGTATTCTGTGAAATTTTCATTAAGAAATATTAAAAAATGAGCCGATGACAGCGAATCTTCGAAGACGTCCCAAAAAAAAGTTGATTCGCGGTGAACCGCATAACTCATGACTGGATCAACTGAAATTAAAAAACCAAATTGATTTAATTAATTGATAAGTTTCCTCAGGGAACGCAGTCGAGTTTTTTTTTTTATTATTGATTTTTCAATTTTTTACAAGGCTCGGAAGTCAAAATACTGATTTTTCATCAAAAAAATCTGATAATTTGTTTTTTAAAAGTAAGTTAAAATTAAAAAAAGAAAAAAAACTCGACAGCGTTATCTCGTAATTTATATAAAGAAAGAGTGTGTAAAATTTTATAAAGATCGGTTCAGTAGATTTTGAGCTACAGAGTTCACCGGCTTTGAAAAAGCGAAGTGTTAGAAAAACACGTTTAAAGTTTCACAGACGTTTTTGTCGAAATAGATATTTGTAAATTACTGCTTTTTTCATATACTTACACAAAATCATCAATGCCAGGCCCATAAAGCGAAAAGCTGTCGGAGATGATGTCCAGAGCATCTTGTTGCTCTTGTCTACGACGAATCCTGCCTCCTTTGCTCTCTTTTGCAGCCTCTCGCTCCGCTTTACATACTCGAAGACTATATGTTGTTCGCACCGATTCATGAGAACTTGTTCCAGTTTTTATGCCCATTTCTTGCAAAAATGACAGCAGAGAAAAACAGCCTTCATTAAGTGTGCATGCTGCAACATTAGCTGCAATTTCAACGACGTTGGAGGTGCCATTCACTGTTTTTGAAGTAATTTTCCAAATAAGTTGATTAAGGTTTTCATTATTGTTCTGAGTGAAACCTCCAACACATCGTTCCAGAAGTGCATCTTTGCTTAAATCCTCATAAATAGGTTTGATGGCTTCTAGCACATTACTCGGAAGCGCGGTGTAACTGTGTTTGAATCACTCCAGATCTTCTGTAGCTGCAGCCTTCTGCCATTCACACAGGCCCGGACTGGCTCCGTTGGGGGCCCTCGGCTAGAGACTGAAAAGGGGCCCCTTACTAAGAAACTTATTGTGAATAGAATGGTAGAAAATTAAGTTTAAATGCTTAACAAGTAAGAAAAATCATGCGTTAAGCATACATTATGAAACACTTTCCAACACTTCCTGAAATCTTTAACAAAGCTTTGTTATTTAGGGAAATAAGATGCTATAGTCCATAGCCAAATAAGTATTCCAATACTTTTGAATAACCCTGTATTTGATCTGTCGGTTCATATATATATATACTATATAACAGAAAATTTAGTTTAGCAAGAAAATGTCTATCTGGATGAAATTTTTCTTTCAGCATTTTATTCTAAAAAATGGCAAATACTTGAATACTTTTGTTCAGCCCTGTAATTTACCTAGTATCTTTATTACACGCCAATATTTTGTTAAAATTTAGTTCAAGCATAAACACTCGTAAAACTACTTAAATCACATTTCCAGAAATTAAAATTTATGGTAACTAAGTAGCTAATTCTTTGCGTGACCCAGTATATCATTTTATCTATATTCTACAAACATTTCTTAGTAAACTAAAAGCTGTTCAGCGTAAAAATGCATAACTTATTTAAAAGCTATCTTTAAGTTAATTACCCTCCACATTCAGTAAAATTTATGAGCTCTTTTGTCTAACTTTGTATATCAACTATAACATTTATACACACCACATAATTTTCAGACATTTAATAAAACTTAAAAACACATATCATAATTGAAAATGTACTTCATCCATCCATCAGCTGTCATTGATAATGTACAGTACTTCGGACAAAAATATAAAATTTGAAATATTTTGTGTGTCCCTGTAAATGCTATGCACATCATATTATGCATTGAATATTAAGTCTCAGCGGCGTATATCAATTTTATGATACTTGAAATCGTTTACCATAATTAAAATATGCCTCAAACAATTTCCCCCTTTATTATTGCGTAATGGAATTCTTTTGAGTTGCCCTGTAAATAAATAGTAACTATTACTTTCACTGCATATTTTCATAATGCATATTTTAGTACACTTTATGAATCCATGAAAATTTGAATATGTTTGACAGGGTGTAACATCTTTAAAATTCATTTGAAACGATTTTTCCTCATAGGCCGTAATGTATCAGAAAACTTTTGACTACCCCTGTAAATAAACTAATCACAGTAGAAACTTCATTTTCAATAGGGTTTGTGCTAGTGTAAACATCAATAAAAAATAAAAATTTCATAGCAATCCGAGTATATTTACGGGAGTTAGAGCGCGGATAGTCGGTCATACGGCCAGACCGACAGACAAACCGAATGCATAAACACTTTTCTACTTTGTTGGAAAGTGCTACACCGTTTTCTGGTTTAGCTTTTTCTGGTGTAGTCTACTTTCTTTCACAATAAATATTAATACTATTTTATATACGGTACTTAACTACACTGGTGGACAAAATTAAGAGATGGAAGGCATTTTCCCAAATATCTCGAGAAATACTGAATAAAAATAAATGAAAATTGGTATGGATATAACTTATAGTATGACAATAATATGTGCAAAGCAAAAATTAAAGTGCCAATCATTGGCAAGAGTTATTGGCAACAGTCCAATGTGGACTGCAATTCATGATGAAAGATGGCAATGAAAGTGAGGCTTGTATGGTGTGTGGTCGCCTCTAGTAGGATGTGTGGTCACCTCTGACAGATAGACAGTATGCACAACGAGTATGCATGCTGTTAATAAGAGAGTTAAGGATTGCTTGTGGAAGACTCTCCCACTCTTCCACCAGAGCAGTTTTTAACTCCGGAATGGTTCTGGGTGGGGATTGGCGTCTCGCAATAGCCCTCCCAAGAGCATACCAAGCATGTTCAATAGGGTTAAGGTCAGGAGATTTGGCTGGCCAATCCATTCGATGAATATCCTCGCTTTTCAGATACTCTTCAACCAGGCGAGCCCTCTGTGGTCGGGCATTGTCGTCCATAAAAACGAATTCAGAGCCAACAGCACCCCTGTAAAGACGCATTTAGGATTGTAGGATCTTCTGCCTGTACTTCTGGGCATTCACGGAACCAGTGTCAAACACATGGAGCAG
Organism: Maratus speculifer; assembly: GCA_964019185.1. NCBI lineage: Eukaryota > Metazoa > Arthropoda > Arachnida > Araneae > Salticidae > Maratus > Maratus speculifer. The sequence continues at coordinate 97,334,619 of OZ025301.1, read as the reverse complement.
TGTGCGGGTATATTGCATCACCCTGCCCAAACCATCAGTCCTCCACCAGCATAATGGTCCCTTTCCATAATGTTACTGGGATGGTATCGGGTCCCAGGTTCCCTCCATATGAATATTCGACGAGAATCAGATTGAAGACTGAATCTGGACCCATCTGTGAACAGAACATTAGCCCATTGAAGCTGTGTCCAGTGCTGATGCGGTCTGCACCATTGTGCACGCTCTCTTTTGTGGAAAGGAGTGAGTGGGATGCAAATGGTGGGCTTTCTGGCATACAACCCTCTTTCACCGAGCCTCCTGGCAACATTTATCCTTGAAACTAATGTTCCTGTGGCAACAGCAAGGTCCCTAGACAGTTGTGTCGCTGTAGACGTCCGTTGAGGAGAATCTGGAAAGCGAGAATATTCATCGAATGGATTGGCCAGCCAAATCTCCTGACCTTAACCCCATTGAACATGCTTGGGATGCTCTTGGAAGAGCTATTGCGAGACGCCAACCCCCACCCAGAACCATTCCGGAGTTAAAATCTGCTCTGGTGGAAGAGCGGGAGAGTCTTCCACAAGCAATCCTTAACTCTCTTATTAACAGCATGCATACTCGTTGTGCATACTGCCTATCTGTCAGAGGTGACCACACACCCTACTAGAGGCAACCACACACTATAGAGGCCTCACTTTCATTGTCATCTTTCATCATGAATTTCAGTTTCCACATTGGACTGTTGCCAATAACTCTTACCAATAAATGGTACTTTAATTTTTGCTTGGCACATATTATTGTCATACTATAAGTTATATCCATACTAATTTTCATTTATTTTTATCCAGTATTTCTCTAGATATTTGGGAAAATGCCTTTCATCTCTTAATTTTGTCCACCAGTGTAGTTCCAAGCTGGTGTATTACTTAAAAAGAGAGGGGTATATATTTTAGATTTAAGTATCAGAATTACTTCGTTGAAGCCATAATATCTTAAGTGCTACTGTAATATTTAAGCAGACATTAAAAAGGGATACAATAATAATAAAAACCAAGCATACTGAAAAAAGCAATACTAGCTTTAATTTTGATTTCATGGCTACATTATTTAAAATAGATTTTATAAAATTTACAACAGTTTAAAAATGTTACGTTATTGTGAATGGCTTTTGACTAACCTAACAGCTCTTTGGCCAATTCTTCCCTGGTTCTGGCTACTTCATCTATAATAATATCTTTATCTGAGTTATAAAATAAATCTCTTTCTACATTCATGAAAAGAAGATTAGACATAAGATCTTGGCTTAAACGAGATCTAAGTCGATTCTTAACAATTTTAAGTTTAGAAAATACCCCCTTTCACAGGTGTCTTGTGTACAAGATATGGTTAATATAAATTTGTAAGCTACAAACAGGTTGATAAACATTCTAGATTGTGAGAGTTCAAAAACAACAGAAAAGGCGCATGGTAAACACCGAAGACATTTTTTCTTGTCAGAGCAATAACCATACAGATTTAACTCGTCTTCAAATTCAGATTCTACATCGTCACATGTTTAACACCTTCGGGGCAGGCGCCTTTTACTCAAATTTTATTCGCTTGGCAGCACTTTTTAAAAAGAGGTTACATTTATCTGAAGAATAACGAAAATACTCTAATTTTTAAAAAAACATTACTTTTCTTTTTTTTTCTAGTGAAAAAAAATGTTTATATGTTCTTTTGGAGGGTGCATACGCACACCCATGGTACCGAACATGTTTCCACAAAAATAGTTTTAACTTTATTCTCATTTACAGGATAAATGCATTTTTTCAAAACAAGATTCCTTCGAAATATCAAAGAGCACATAAGAATTATTAGTACTTTGAAACTTTTTTTGAGATTTTCAGCTGTATTATCAATCCTGGTTAGTGGTCAGCAGAACACCATAAATATTTGTATAGCCTTTGATGTTTTGAGCCGCTTGTCTGTTAATCGCTTAAGACAGCACAGAGATCCATGAGCCAGCAGCAGAATTTTTTCTGAGTCTGCAACGCAAGTAAAAACTTAAAAAAACAGTCTGCAGACCAATCCCTCGCATTACATTATTTGCACTCAAACCTCCCAAGTATTTGTGATAGACATAAAAGGAAAGTATACTTTTAAAAAGAAGTTGCCTTTATTCTCAGAACTTTTAACACCTCATAAATTGTCCGAAAGAGGGGAGGGGGCTCCCCTTTGACAAAATTTGCGGGGTTTTCACGATCTTCTGACGAGATGCCATTTTCGCGATCTTTTGATGAGACGTCATTTTTCGCGCTTCTTGACAAGATTTGACGTTACTTACCGATCTGTTGACGAAAACTGCTGTTTTTTATTCGCGATGTCTTGAATAAATTTGCCGTTTTTTCGCGATCTCTTGAAGAAATTTGCCGATTTGTCGTGATCTTTTGACAAAAAATGCCGTTTTGTCGCGATCTCTTGAAAAAATTTATCATTTTTTTCCCGCTACCTTTTGAAGAAATTTGCCGGGTTTTTTTTTTTTTTTTTTTTTTTTTTTTTTTTTTTGAAGGAATATTCCTTTTTTTCGTGATTTTTTGATTAAATGTTCCGTTTTTTTGTGATTTTTAAATGAAACTTGCCGTTTTTTCGCGTATTTTTGAAGAAATTCTTTGCTGTTTCGTTATCTTTTTGCGAAAACTGCCTTTTTTCGCGATCTTTTGAAGAAATTTGTCATTTTTTTTGTGTTTTTTTTTACGAAAACTGCCGTTTTTACGTGATTTTCTGACGAAAACTGCCGGTTTTTTTCGTAACCTTTTAAAAAAATTTTCCGGGGTTTTTTTTTTTTTTTTTGCAATTTTTTGAAGAAATTTGTCTTTTTTTCGTGATTTTTTGACGAAATTTGCCGTTATTTCGCAATTTATTGAGAAAATTTGCCGTTTTTCGAGATTTTTTGGCGTAAACAGCCGTTTTTTCCCGATCTGTGGACGAGATCGCGTGGTTTTTCGCGATCCATGACGAAATTCATTTCTTTTCGAAGACAATTTGTCGAAATTCGCGGTACATTTTATGTCCGAATTTTTGGATTTAGGACCGAAATTTTTTAATTTCTGCTAAATTTTTAAAAATTGAAAATAGTCTGTAGACCTTCCCAAGAGTCTGAGACGTACGTCGCAGCGTTGCGCCGATTCTGCTCTCGGGGAGCCAGCCAGCAACCCTATTCCGTCTGGCTAACGACAAAATACGGCATCATTAAGTAGACTATCTTAAACAAAAAACAATTGGCAACCGCTTAGCATGTATTGTAAAATCGGTTGGAAAAAAAAAGATTATTGGGAAATAGTTAAATTACTAATTTCGTATAAAGTAATACGTCCACTATTTTTGGGGCCCCCTTAGGCTGGGGGCCCTCGGCGATCGCCGACCTGCCGACCTGGCCAGTCCGGGCCTGCATTCACACCATGAATCAGCACCGCTCGGACAATCGGAGGGCGGAGACTTACAAGTGTATATCTCCGTCAGTTTTACTTCAATTGCTTTCAAATTTTCACAGAATAATCTTAAGATGTTGTACATTAATATAAAATAAAAATAAAAAAATGCAAAAAAATAAAAAAAATACCTTACTACCCCCTTAATAGAACATTACTATGCGTTAAAAATAGTTAAATATACATTTAAATTTTACTTTGGAATTGCGATGTATTTTATTCATAGTTAACATATGTTTTATTTTCAGATTTTACATTATGCATATCTATGATGGGTAAGTATTGTGGTGGTCTCCCCCCCCCAACGATTAGTTTACTATAACGAATGAAATTTTACAAATATTTTGATGAGTGCAAATTGTGCCAAATTATTTAAAAAAAAAAACTAGTTGGATGTGCCAATCCCAAAACTTTCTTCTATCTCATACATGCATTTTAATATTTTTTTTAAAAAGTTACTCATTTTAATGCTTTAATAATTTTAATTCAATACCCTACCAACTTTGGTTTTCATCTTAAATTTCTGCTTCAATCAATTAATCAAAGTAAAAACGAATTTCCGTCTCTGCACGAGCCGATGGACAATAGAATGATAGGCAAATTTTTTTTCAAATTCAGGGAGGACCTACTTGCCTTACCAAAAAATAATCATACACAAAATGTTTAGTTCAGTTCTAGAACTAACTTCATACACTTTTAAGTGGTGCAATATTGAAAATGGCATAAAATTCGGTATTGCAGCCCCCCTTCCGGCGGATTTTTTTCAGATTCAGTGCGATCCAACTAGCCATAGCCATACACTTACACAAAAAATTTCTTTCAATTCGATGCATAACTTTATGTACTTTTGGTCGGTGCAATATTGAAAATGGCACAAAAATCGCAATTGCAGCGCCCTCTTCCGACGGATTTTTTTCAAATTCATTGAGGACCAACTAGCCATAGTCATACAGATACACAAAAAATTTGGTTCAATTCGATACATAACTTCATATACTTTTGGTCGGTACAATATTGAAAATGGCACATAAATCGCGATTGCAGTGCCCCCTTCCGGCGGATTATTTTCAAATTCAGGGAGGACTAACTAGCCATAGTCATACACATACAAAAAAAATTTGGTTCAATTCGATGCATAACTTCATATACTTTTGGTCCGTACAATATTGAAAATGACACAAAAATCGCAATTGCAGCGCCCCCTTCTGGCGGAATATTTCAAAACTGAAGGAGGACCTGCTTGCCACAGCTAAAAACATTCACAAAAAATTTGGTTCAATTCTATGCATAACTTCATACACTTTTTGATGGTAGAATGGCGACATACAGACAGACACACAGACACGCACACAGACACACACACAGACAGACAGACATTTTGTAAAAACCTGTTTTTTGGAATCTCTGACCCCTAAAACGTGTAAATCCGTCGAAAACTGGAAGTCGAGAAAAAATTTCGATTACAATACTTTCTTCTATTGAAGATAGAAGAAAGTAAAAATAGTGTTCAAATAAATTTAATAAAAAAGAATATTGCCTGGTTAAACTGATGGCATTGAGCTCACAGGCTAAGCATACTAATTGTACATTACAGCCTTGTATTTTCGTTAATTCCGTTCGAAAAAAAAATTAAGAAGGGGAAACAGCTCTCCCCTTTCTCCTTTTTTGTACTTAATCATTGAACCACCTAAAATATCAAGTACATGCTTTATCATATTAAAAAACCTATATCCAAAATTCAGAGCAAATCGGATAATTCTTAATAAAAACCCATTTAGCATTTATATAATTTAAGAGGAGTTATTCTCCTTTTTTATACTTAACCATTAAACTTCCAAAACTATTCAGAGATTTGAACGAAATCTGAAAATTCTGATTGAAAAATCCATTTATACAAGTTAAGGGGAGGGGCATTAGAACCCCCGTTCCCCCTGTTTATACTTATTCAATGAACACCTAATAACAGCCACGGACTCGCCTCATCAGAATGATCCTATATCTAAATTCTGAACGAAAACTGTTAATTCTGCATGAAAATCCCGTTTATATCAATTAAGGGGAGGGACATGAGCCCCCTGTTCCCCCTGTTTATACTTATTCAATGAACACCTAATAACAGTCACGGAATCGCCTCATCAGAATGATCCTATATCTAAATTTTGAATGAAAACTGTTAATTCTGCATGAAAATCCCCTTTATATCAATTAAGGGGGGGGCATGAGCCCCCCGTTCCCCCTGTTTATACTTATTCAATGAACACCTAATGACAGTCACGGAATCGCCACATCAGAATGATCCTATATCTAAATTTTGAACGAAAACTGTTAATTCTGCATGAAAATCCCGTTTATATCAATTAAGGGGTGGGGCATGAGCCCCCCGTTCCCCCTGTTTATACTTATTCAATGAACACCTAATGGCAGTCACGGAATCGCCACATAAGAATGATCCTATATCTAAATTTTGAACGAAAACTGTTAATTCTGCATGAAAATCTCGTTTATATCAATGAAGGGGAGGGGCATGAGCCCCCCGTTCCCCCTCTTATACATATCGAATGAACTCCAAAAACTAATCAGGGAAGCGCCTTATCAGGATATACCTATATACAAAATTTCAAGTGGATCCGATATTTTTATCATGAGTTATCGCGTTACGCACGAACGAACATACGAACGTACATACAGAACGGATGGGCACATAAGCTCTCAGGCTATGATAGCCTGTGAACTAAAAACTAAATACCGATTTTTTTTTTTTTTTTTAAGAATATGTGTTTTTTTAAAACGATCATTGGCATTATGATCATTTCATCAGATTTTATAACTCTATTTTATCCAAGACGACCTGACTAGCTTTCTAAGTTGAGTCGAGTCGACGCTAATATTTCTTCGCCCTGGGTCAAATTCAACTCAGACTTTTTTTTTTAAACTACAATCGACTCTCGTTAATTCGAAATCGGATAATTCGAATCTTCGCTTAATTCGAACTAAACATGAAGTTTCGAAATTTTCAATGGCAAAATAATGTTAAAAACTTTCACTAATTCGAACTCATTTTCTCTAGACTTCTTTTAATTCGAACTAACGAGAATTCCGATTTTTCATTTTTCTTTTCTTTCTCACGAATTTCAGATCATTTGAATAACTTTCTTCGATTTTTGTGAAAATTGTTCCAAACGAGTATGCATATAATCCAATGCATTTGATATCCACTTTCTTAGTGCCCCGTCTGTCCATCAGTGACACCTCAAATTTTTCTTCCATTGTGCTCATTTCTAACCATTTAATTAGTTTATGTAATTATACATTCTAATTTATTATTAACTCATATTCTAATGATAACAGACAAAATATTCAAAAAACACTATAACATCAATTCTTTTGTAATAGTACCATATTAAGCATGTTTTTATTTCATATTTTCCATAATTCGAACTTCGGATAATTCGAACTTTTCTTGTGGTTCCGACGAGTTTGAATTAACGAGAGTCGACTGTATTTGGAAAATAGTTGTTGTCCTCGGTAATGAACTGGGAAATCTGTAGGCATATCTGAATCTTTTTATTGGTTGTATTCCGCAACTTTTTTATTTTATTCGTTTTTTGATGGGTTCACGCTCAATGTCCAAAAATAGACTACTTCTATTGCCACGATAAAACCTTTTCTCATTCCTCCATGTTTAATGTCCAATAGTGGTATACTTCTGTTGCCACGATGATAAAAAAGTAATAAAAACTTTAAAAAATAGTAGTAATTTGTAAAAAAAAGGTCTTGATAAATATTTCAATCAAATTTCATTTAAAAGTGCATTTTTTTTTCTTTACGCAACGGTGTAAAATTTTAAAATGTGCAATATTGACAAGTTTAAAAATTAGCAGTTCAAAAAATTATAAAACTGAAATTTTATTTAAATTTTTTTCATGATGGGTTCAGAAATATTAATGTTTTATGCATATCGTACGTAATATGAGGCGTTCGGAAATCAGTTTGATTAACTCCATCCTATAAAAATGCACATTTTAAGCAGTTTAAGCTGTATTATCTATTAACTACTGTTTTTTTTATCACTGGTCTTGGAATATTAATGTTTAATGCATGGCGTTCGTAATATATGACTCGTTATGATCATCATAAAAAGACTGTTTATTATTATTATTAATTTAAATATAAAATTCATTTATAAGTCTTTAAAATTTTAGTCTTTGAAAACATCATTTACCAAATAGTTGTTGTAATTTGTTAAATTAGAATTTTGTTATTTTTATTTATTTTCTTCTATCTTAACGAGAAGAAAGTATTGGATTCGTAAAAAATTTCGAATTCCGGTTTTCGACAGATGTATTTGTCTTTAAAAATATGTATACAGGGTGTTTATAAAGTTCCGGACCCATTTTGATGTTTAACAACTCATAAAATAATAAAGATAGATTAAAATTAACAACATAAATGATTAGATACACCCAAAAAGTTTCATGACCCTTGTCAATGAACTTCCACGTGTGCCCCCTTCGTCGCACAGAGAACATCAAGTTGATTGTCAATTTCACGCCAGGTAGCAGCAAGCATGTCGGCATTGGGCCTTTCTTTTTTACAGAAAAGACGGTCTCATCAGTCATATACTCAGACATGCTGGAAAACTTCGTATTTCCACAACTAGAAGAGCTTCAGCCGCATGTCTTTTTGCAACAAGATGGTGCACCACCTCATTGGGATACCATCGTTCGTATTTCTTTGAATGACCATTTTCCAAGAAGATGGATTAGGCGAGGAGGTCCAATTCGTTGGCCACCCAGATCACCTAATATAACGCCGCGGGGCTTTTTCCTTTAGGGATTTGTAAAGGACAAAGTTTGCAGGAGGAGAGTGTCGAACACTGATTACTTAAAAGCCAGAATTACAGCCGCAATAGCATCTGTGGATGCCGACATGCTTGCCGCGACCTGGCATGAAACTGATTATCGACTTGATATTCTCCGTGGGACGAAGGGGGCACACGTGGAAGTTCATTGACAAGGGTCATGAAACTTTTTGAGTCTATCTAACCATTTATGTTATTAATTTTAATTTATTTTTATTGTTTTATGAGTTATTAAACATCAAAATGGGCCCGGGATTTTATAAACATCCTATATATATTTTACAACATGAATATTTACACGATTCTTAACTATTTAGAATATAATGTACACTGCGAACGATTTTCAATATGCTAAAAGTTTATATGTGCTAATCCTAACTGTACATGTATATAGAAAAATTACAAATTAAAATATAAAATTAAATATTCTAATTATGGACAGTCAGGCTATAAAAGAATATGATAAAAATAAAAATATGTTTACACGTTTCATAATCTATATAAAAAAAATACGCAAGTCTTTTTGCCAATATCTGGCAATCAAATCCCACAATTCCCCCCCCCCCCCCCCAAAAAAAAAAGGTTGTTTACACGATTTTAAATTATATTTGCAGTAAATTTAAGTATTGTAGGTGCTGATCATGAATAGAGTAAATAATATAAAGCAATAATAATAATACACAAATAATAATAACTTTTTTCAAGTTTCATTATTTTAAAAAATCGTCAAGGTTTTTTTTTTTTTTCCCCTCTTTAATTTTCAACTGTTTGTACTCAAATCTAAAGGATATATACGAAAAGAAATTTCTGTAAATTTTTTAGCGACTCGTAAGTGTAGTATGGAACACAGCAAAGAGTCTTTTTTTTTCCCCTAAAAAATTAAATATCATAATTTCCGTGAAGTTATACTCAAGAAAACGCAAGCGCGCAAGGTAAATTCTTGGTTGGATGCAGTCGGTAAAAGCGCCCCTACTACAATTCTCCGGAGACAAACTCCGATTCCCCGAAAACAAAGGGATTTCGACTGTTTGTTTTATGGGAATCGAGTTTGGCCGTGTCATGAAACTTTTTGAGTCTATCTAACCATTTATGTTATTAATTTTAATTTATCTTAACTGTACATGTATATAGAAAAATTACAAAATAAAATATAAAATTAAATATTCTAATTCTGGACAGTCAGGCTATAAAAGAATATGATAAAAATAATATATTTACACGTTTCATAATCTATATCAAAAAACACGCAAGTCTTCAAGCAAGCAAAAGTAGATACACTTTCGCCAGTTACCTGTGGGGCCATCTATAAATGATGCGACGCGTTTTTTCCATGTTTTTGACACCCTCCCCTCCCCTTTGTCACACATCACTTTAGCCCCTCCCCCGCTCTTGTCACATGTCACGCTGTATTACGTAAACATCTACCTGTCTTTCAGAAGCAAAGCACTGCGTTTTAGATGATATTTCAAATTTCATTTTAAAACCTTAACTGTGTATTTTAATGTTATTTGTGAGCTTAACAACAAAAGTGATCCGTGTTTTGTATGAAATAAAGTTTACAGCAAGAAAAATAATTAATATAGAATAGCAATAAAGTATTAATATGAAAGAACAATTGAAAACAGTAGTATTTTCGAATTCGAAATAGAATTTAACATATTTAACTTTAAATATTATCTTTATGACTATAAAATATTTTAATTTAATAATTTCATACTTCATAATTTAATCTACTGAATTATATTACTTTTATTTTAACCAAAATGTGTGTGTCACATTTCTTCTTATCCTTTCCCACTCCCTTGTCATAAAATCTCACAATTTCATAACCCCCCCCCCTCCCCCTTCTTCAAGCCTGACATCATTTATGGATGGCCCCTGTTTTCAGGGGCGTTGTAAGGAAAAGTCTATAGTGTGTGACAGTTTATGTATTTCTATGAAGTATTATGGATGAACCGCCAGAGGGCGGCTCTTATGAAAAATTCGAAACAAATGAAAACAACATTACTCGAAGCTATTCAGTTTAGTTATAAAATAAATTAGTTTTCTAAATATTCCGGCTTCAGTAAATTTTTTGGTATGTACTTCTTATGCTAATACCAGAAGTTCCAACCCGATATTTATTTATTACAAAGCATAGGTAAAAGATTTTTTTCCTATTTACAAACTCCATTAGATTTTTTATATTTAAAGTATTCTTTTTAGATTTTTTTTTTTTAGTAATAACATTATCATACATTTTTATATGAAAAATAATAACTGATTTCAAATAAAGTATTAAAAATTATTAAAACAATACTTTCGAGTTGAGGGAATGCCAGATGTAAATAGCACAGAAAATCGAAAAAAAAATCACTCACAGGAGAGTTTTTGATTTTATATATCGAAACATATGTGTAAACATTCCAAAAATTATTTAAAGGCAGTATTTGGAGCGGGGCTACTGAAATTCGACATTCGAAATTTTATGAACAGAAGGCAGATTTAAATAGATATGTAAGGCAAATGCACCGGTAGTGGGCCACTTAAGGACATTTGTTAAATTATTTTTAATATATTAGTGAATTCCAAAAAAAATATATATATATATATATATATTTTAGCCTAGTCCTTACCTTCATGTATCAGAATAAACATTCAAATTTGTAAAATATATTCTTTAGAAAAAATGAAAAATAAAAAATGTTACCTTTCTCCATGCTCCAGTAGAGGGCATAGTAAATTTCTGATGCCCCAGTAGTGGGCCACTCCATTCTTGAGTTTAATGTGTACTGTATAGAGGTTATAACATATTTTACATATCTACACTTAAATATACACAATAATGAAAGCATATTTAGAAGTTTTGATGATTACTTAAAATAATTTCAGCTTCTCTTTAGTTTTTTCGAACAGTCTGTAATATTTTATAACTTAAAAAAATATATCTGCCCTATTTGTTAATTTGCAGTAGTGATAAATAATAAGATATTCATAATAAAAAGGGTAATTAAAAGCTGAAATGATTGCAAAACTATATTATATTTATATTATATTTATATTAAAAAAAAAGAAAAAAGAAAAAAAAACAATGTGAGTGGGATTTAAATTTAACTGCATTTATTACTTATCCATCATACGTAGTATAGGGTAAGTCTTGCAATCGTTTTGAAAATCGAAAATTTTTTTTGACGGATTTACACGTTTTAGATAGTGGAGATTCCGAAAAACATATTTTTAGAAAAAAAATTTTGCCGTCCGTCTGTCTGTCTGTCTGTCCGTCTGTCTGTCTGTCTGTCTGTAAACGCTCTATCTCCCGAACAAATTGAGATAGAGACTTGAAATTTTGTATGTAGTTAGTATGAAAGAATGGGACGAACCCTATTTAATATCAGCAACCTCGATTATCCGGAACTATTTTTTTCGGACTCTCGAAAAATTCGTTCTGATGAAAGGTATAGAAAAATTTTCGAATTTTTTTGTTCTAAGGAATGGACGTAAAAGGCAATAAAATAACACACATTTTGCATATGGAACGAAGTCGATCGGATTATTAATTGCCGAGATATTTGTAATCCTGTTTTCCACATTCTTCGATTTTTCATGACCCTGTATTTCATTCAAATTTCAATTCAGAGGTATATTTTAATTGGAAATGAGACGCTTAATCCGACACAGTTAATGTTAGTTAATAGAATTATTATTTTTGGAATTATAAGGATGTTTCTTTTACGCAGTTCGGTACTATTTGAGTAGTTTGGCGTTTTATATAATTTGTCGAAATTGGTACATCAGCAGTTCTTTAATAAAGCATTACTATGTATATTAACAATATTTAAATTTTGTTTATGAATTGCAATGCATTGTATAAAAAGTTTCACATGTTTTATTTTCATATACATATCCATGATGGGCAAGTATTACGGTGGGCCCCAACGACTAGTTTTTCTTTTACAGCCATTTTATTGGTTCTCTTTTTTTTTCATTGGATATTTTCTTCAACTCTTCCATTTTAATTTTTCTTTTTCATTTTTTCTTTTCTCTTTTTCTGTAGCTTTAGCATTTTTAATATCTTCTATCTTCTTAAAATATTGGAGCATTTGAGGAGAAGTCACAACTGTTGGAAGTTTCTCTCGCTTTCTTCTTTTCAGAAATAATAAGAATAAAATTCAGAATAATCCTATAGCTAAAATTTTAAATGAAAACTGATAATTCTGCATGATAAATGCATTTCTCTAAATTAACAGTGGAGGATTAGCCTCCCGTGCGCCCTCTTTATTCTTATCCAGTGAATTTCCAAAACAAATCAGAAAAGTATCTTATCAGAAGGAACCTACATCCAAAATTTGAAGCTAATCGGATATTTCTATCAAGAGTTATAGCGTTACGTACATTCGTACGTACATACGTACATACATGCGTACATACATGCGTACGTACGTACATACAGAACCTGTGAGCCCTTTATTTCTCTGGCTTTGACGCCCGTGAGCTAAAAACACGTAAAATTACATTGGCCTAGGATAAACTAGATCAGCCTAGGAGAAACTAGAATGTTGGCGTTGAGGCGGTCTTTAAATTCAATAAAATCACGCCAAATTGAATTGGCCTAGGATAAACTAGATCGGCCTAGGATAAACTAGTTCAGACCAATAAACAGCAGGCTAAACTAGTTTATCCTATAAGAGTTAGGACAAACTAGTTTGTCCTAGGAAAAACTAGTTTGTCGTATGGGCCTTAGGATAGACTAGTATGGCCTAGGAAAAACTAGTCTATGCGATGGGCGTTAGGATAAACCGGTTTGGCCTAGGAAATTCTAGTTTATCCGATGGGCGTTAGGATAGACCGGTTTGACCTAGGAAAAACTAGTTTATCCGATGGGCGTTAGGATAGACTAGTTTGGCCTAGGCCAATCTAGTTTGGCCTAGGCCAATCTAGTTTGGCCTAAAATCGGGTTTGGCCTGTAACATATATAAAAGGTAATGACGCCACATTAAAACATAACAAATGTAAGCCACATTTATGTTGGTGACACTATCAACAGAGGGTTGCAGGAGCCAAAAATATTGAAAATGGTAATTTTTAAGGTTCCGCACTTATAAATTGAAAATGGAACCTTTATAAGATCATTCCCGTATCTGTCTGTCCGTCTGTCACAGCCGTGTTAGGTTTTACTTATAAACCATGCAACTTGGAGAGCTGAAATTAGGGAAAGCAATAAAGATTATTATTTACAGATTCATACCCTCATATTTACAGATTATGAAACACTTACTACAGTAGGACCCCGTTAATCCGGATCTCCGGACAATCCGGATCGGTTTGGTCATTTTCTTTTTCAATTTTGAGAAGCGATTGGTTAATTTTCATAACATTAACTTATTTCATCGTCGTATTCCGAATTAAAAAAAACCTTTTTCTGAAATCTTTTCGGAAGATTTAAGCAAAGTAAACATTTTTACTGTCTGTAAATATTCAATAAGCTTAACATAAAGGTGATTTTCTGTAAGTATGTTTTATTTTATTTAATTTTTTTTTTCGAATTCTCCGGATAATTCGGATTGGGTATGGTCCCAATTAATCCGAATTATCTTGGTTTTACTGTATTTACTATTGTATTCTATATTTAACATTGGGAAACATGGCTAATTAAGTTACATAAAATTATTAAAAAAAATCTTTTTATATGTATATATATATATTGTGTGGGGTATTTCGTGAAAGCCTTTATTACGCTGAATAGAAAAATACATTTCTTTTCATTTTAAATATTATATTTTCAGAGATATCGAAAATATAAAGCAAAAAGGTATACGCACCCCCCCCCCCCCATTTAATTCCGATTCCACTGAAACTAAGATTAATTATAAAGAAAATTAGAGGTTATCGATGTTACTTTATCCCTTTAAGACCCAACCCGTACAATCGTGCGGGTTAGACATTAGGGTGGTGCGAAAAAACAAAAGTTTTTATTTCCGAATCGCCATAGTGCGGAAAAGTTGCGATTGGTAAATACAAGAAAAACTAAAAAAAATTTTTTGAAATCGGACATTATCTTCCGATCGCGCAAACCACCTAAAAATTCAAAACAATTGAAAAATTTCGATTTTTTCAAATTTTTTTAAAAAATATTACATATACATATATTTTATCACTATAGTGAAAATTATTTACATATTGTACTATTTAATAATAATAAAAAAATAAATTGCGTTTATAGAATATCTTCCGATCGCGCAAGCTCATTAAAAATCGGGAAAAATTCAATTTTCAGTGATTTTTGATGCATTAAGAAAATAATTAAATAAGTTCAATTTGCGGTCTCATGTTAAAATTTAAATGTAAATTAATACTATTGTGCATGTTATGCTATTTTTGAACAACTGAGATCTTACCACGACGAGATCGCTGCAGGGCGAAAAGGATGTGTCCACATCCTTTTTTCTCCCCAACCTCGTCCATTTGCACAGTGCGCCATTTCGTATCAGTGAGCCCGTGAACGAATTTCGTTTGTTAATTGTAGATGTATTGTGTTATTTAAAATACATTAACATGTGACAAGTACACGGATCTGCATACGTCGTTGATAAAGAAAATTACTAGACAATCTTTTCATTGTCCTATATTTTGTCATCCCCAAGAGATTTTTTGTCAAATATTCTTCACAAATATAGCACCTGTACGAGAAACTAAAGAAAATCCTTTAAAAGAATTTAAATACTTCTAAAATCGTTAAAAATACTTCTAGACCTTTTCAATAAATGCGTCCATTTAAAACGCATTGATAAGTGGAATGATACATGCTTGAAGATGATTTATAGTAATTTTAAACAGTGTATGTTGTCCATCGTGATATTTGTCTCAGGACTGGGGAGGATAACTAAATAAACGTCCTGTTTTCCATCAAAATGTATGTCATGTGGTTCTTCTGATTCCACTTGACTTTGCCGTAATTTTTTTCTTTCTGTTTGTTTTCTTCTAATTTTGTATAGGTCAATGAATTGATAAACATCTGTTTTAGTTATTAAAGGAATATCTTTTAGTACACTCAACGCTTTAGCAGCACCTGCACTGTCAGATACACCATTGCGATCGCAATGTAAAGATGTAGATTGTAACTCTACTTTCATTTGCCATGGTAATTTCTTCTTCTTAAATCTGATAGGCTGTATCCGTCATGGTAATGATATTTTACATATACCTACATTAGCATTAAAATTCTCATGTATTTCATCTAAATGCTCAAGTTCTTTTATTTTCGCTTCAACAAATTTAGAAGGTTGCCTTTTCAATATATAGTTTCGTCTTCCAAGTCTAGTACTGAGTTTTTTTTTTTTTTTTTTTTTTTTTTTTTTTTTTTTTTTTTTAACTTTAGTACCAATTTTTCCGGTTCCGTCCTTTCTCTGAAGGTAGATAAATCTATGCTCAATGACTGGAATTTTGTTGTGTTTTTGAGATGTACAATTAGTCTCAATTAGACACTCCCTCAGATCTGGTAACTTTTTACAGGAGCAATATAAATTCATTACAGGTTTGCAGGCTGAAATATCACACAGTTGAGTTTCTTGTTTTTTAAATTCATCAAACTTATTTATAATTTTTGGCTATTTCTTGTCTCGAATAGAAGATTTCGATAGTTTAGTATATTATCGTAGTAGGCATTAATTAGCTAAATGATTCTACAATCAAACACTTTTGGGATTGACGCTTTCTAATAAATATATTTTATTTTTTGTGCCACTGTATTGCTGACAAATGAGAAACTCACTTTAATGATGTTGAATTTACTTGCTAATAGAGACCTCTCCTCAAGGTAGCATTGAAGAATATCTTCGTGTGTTGGAAGAATATTTGGCAGAAAATCTCTTGGATGACCGAATATAGGACAATGAAAAGATTGTCTAGTAATTTTCTTTGTCAACGACGTATCCAGATCCGTGTCCCTGTCACATGTTAATGTATTTTTAATAACACAATACATCCAATTAACAAATGAAATTCGTTCACGGGCTCTCTGATACGAAATGGCCCTCTGTGCAAGTGGACGAGGTTGGGGACAGAAGCATGTGGACACGTAAGGCGACTTCAACGATTTTTCGCAACGCGGCTAACAGGATGCGCGCGAAACTCTAAACCTTGAAGAACTACTAAACCTAGCAGTGATCTCGTTGTGGTAAGATCTCATTTGTTCAAAAATAGCATAGCATGCTCAATAGTATTAATTTACATTTAAATTTTAACATGAGACTGCAAACTGAGCTTATTTAATTATTTTCTTAATGTATCAAAAATCACTGAAAATTGAATTTTTCCCGATTTTTAATGAGCTTGCGCGATCGGAAGATATTCTCTAAACGCAATTTATTTTTTTATTATTATTAAACAGTACAATATGCAAATATTTATCACTATAGTGATAAAATATGTGTATATGTAATATTTAAAAAAAAAAATTGAAAAAATCGGAATTTTTCAATTTTTTTGACTTTTTAGGTGGTTTGCGCGATCGGAAGATAATGTCCGATTTCAAAAATTTTTTTTAGTTTTTCTTGTATTTACCAATCGCAACTTTTCCGCACTATAGCGATTCGGAAATAAAAACTTTTGTTTTTTCGCACCACCCTATTAGACATGCATTTAAATTTTTGCTTCTCAGTCGTATATATTAAAAACCTGAATCAAACGATCGTTCTGGTTTTCAGAAAGAGTAAAATATATATATTTTTTAATCAACAGATAGAATTTATTGTAAATGTTCTATTTTCAGCTGATATGACAAATGATAAATCTCATCGGGTCTTAAAGGGACCTTACAGTAAAACTAGAGTCATTGCTCTAGGTCGCATAGTTTTTTTCAGAAAATCACTTTATTCTACTATACCTAAATTCCGACTTGTAGCCATTAAGCAAAAATGTTGAGGAGCGTTGGAGGTACTTATCGTAGCGGAAGTATAAAAGCATTGTTGGTAATGATTTTTGAAGAGATTCGTCGGTAATTATCTGAGATATCAACCCTTAAAGATTGAGACGATTTAAACATAAATGCTAACGGGGGGGGGGGGGGGGTATTCTGCATGCTATCGGCTTTAAAGGCTAGATAGAGGTCTGCACGGGCCGGCGAAATCGTTTCGAATTTTCTAACGGGCCGGGCCGGCAGATTTAGAATAGTTTTTCAACGGGTCGGGCCGACAAACAAAATAAACGGGCCGGGTCGGGTCGGCAAAAAAATTGAACGGTCCAGACGGGCCGGGCCGGACCAATAAAAAAAATTTTCGGGCCTGTCGGCCCGTTCTGGAGATTTGAGCAGAGACGATAAAATATGAGCAGAGACGATAAATATTACACAATTTAAAAAAAAAAAAGTTCTAATTAAATAACACAAATTTTATTTTCCTTTATTACTGGTATGACAAAAACAAATTTTGCAAAGAAAAATGCTGTCCAGTCACAATAGTCATACGAGTGCAAAAGGAGGGATTGATTTTTGCATTTGATATAATGAAGCAGTCTGTGATAAAAATGAAAATACGGAATTTTTGAACTTATTAGGCAGTCAGTCATATTGGTACAGATGTATGCAGCATAATAGTGATAAATAATAAATTGATAAATGATAAATTGAATAAATAAGTACAACAGTATTTATTTATCCACAATTCAGATGAAGATGTTGAAGTGCGTTTATCCCTATTAGAGGTTGCAGCGCAGACAATGACTTCATCGAGTTCACGGCTGAAATTCCAGAATTAAAACTCCATTCGTACATTAAAAAATAAAATACAATTGGTCTGCAAGTTATATATTGGTAGAAAACACATATAAACCCGATTTTAACGGTTGATTTGTGGGTTTACCATTAGGGTATCCTGCATGCTGTCTTCCATATTTTCAGAGATTTGAGTGCAGGAAAATATAATGGTAAACCTACGAGTCAACCCCTAAATTCGGATTTTTAGATGTTTTCCACTAAGATATGACTTAGCAGACAGATTGCGTTTCAATATGTGTATCAAGTTTTAACTAATTCTGGAATTTTAGCGGTGAAGTCGATGAGCTGATTGTCTGTGCTGCTACCTCTCGGTCTATATTGAAAGTAATGCTGAAAATTGTGAGGGATGACTTTGAAAGTGAAAGTGAAAGAGAAAGAAAAAATGTTAAATAAAGAAATTCACAGATGCTTTAAAATAACGCAAAGCACTTGAATACTTTTTTCGTAAATATTGCTAATAATGAAGGACTAAAACTTATAGTATGATAAATGAATACCTGGAAAGTTTAGTAGTAGAAAAATTTAAAGCTGCAAAACAGTGACTCTTTTATTGATTATTTCACAAGCAAGATTCTTTTAAATATTATTGCACTTTTTGCATATACACAAACGTTTACGTAAAAAATACAAATCAATAACTCTACAAATCATTTATTAATTAAGTAATTGATTGAAATTTAAACTAATTAATTCTCTATTATTTTTATGCCTAAATAATGTAATTTAAAACCTTCGGGTACTTTTAAACTTAACTTTTGAGGGACACCTCTATTTAAGGGACGAAAGTTCCGGTCCCTTATTTGGAGGTTTCACTGTACATCCATTTTTGTACCGGGATTTTTTTTAAAAGTATTAATTGCCTTGTTTAATGCAAAACGTTCCTTACTTCGGATATAGCGGCAACTACGTTACAATATTTTCAGTATTAATTTTTTTTTTTTTTTTAATTCCTTATGCATGTCCTTCATAAATACTATGGGGTTCGCGATTAGTTTGCATTGAGTGCATCAGGAAATAATAAACCTATTATAAAAGTAATGGTTTCGAATCAATGGTGAAACTCTCTGATCTTTCATAGCCTGTGTCAAAGTCAGCAAATCACGTCAAAGTCATGTCAAGTCACGTGTGCCATTTTTGGCGCGGCATTGCTTTTGACTCTAAATTAAAATAAAGTTAGAATACACAAAATCGAGACTGATATTTTCTAAATTCGATTAAAAAGAAATTAAAATTTTTCAATTGCGGCATATTGTATTGCAATCTATTAATTATAGTTTCAAAACTTTTTCAAGCAAAGACGATGTCTGAAAATTATCGACAAAAATTGGTTATCAGACATTACTAAATTCCAATGGAAAGTTATGACAAATTTGAATTTATTTCAGAGCGATTCGAAGATATTGTTGTTTATTTATTTATTTTTTTTATATATTTTTTTACAGTTTTCTTTTTTATCTACGCTTTCGAATCTTTGTTTTTACAAATAAATAATATCTAAGATCAAACTGAAAGAATTTGTCTGATAAATCCGGTTCAGTTTGCATTAAATTTAACCTGATATTAAGATGTACCAACAGAGATAAAATTGCATCGCATTGATTTTTTTAATTAATTTTTTAAAATATATTTCTTTTTATAATTATTACAGTGTAATACCTACCTGTATGTTCCGCCTACCTTTTTAATTTAAATAGGAAATTTTAATCCATTATTTTTTTCGCATAATAAATTTGTCTTTTAGTTGGCACGTCATGGTAACTTAATATGTATTTTGATCAAATTTGGCACGCGGCAACAAAAAGGTTCGCCAACCCTGGTCTATGTTCTATGCTGGTGCTACTGCAATCTGGGATAAGCAGAAACAACAAATTGCCTGAAATAGCCTTTAACTTCCTAAATTACGTTTCCAATGAACATTAGAAAACCAATTTCAGAATTAACGTTTGCAAATTAATGGTGACAATCCTTTTTTCAACATAGCCATTTCATAACAGTACCACTCAGAAAAGAAACTTGGATTTTGACATGATGATTAATTCTAAAATGTAAATGCATACGAAGATTGTTTCTAAAAAAAATTAAATATTTCAAGTGAATACTGAAATTAACGTATGAATTGAGCATAAAAGTTTCAAAATATTTTATAAATTATCGTTTATTTAGCATTATCTTTAGTTCTTCTCATTATTTTAAGTCTTATTTCGGAATAATGCATATAATTATGTTATTTAGTCAAACTTTGGCTTAAATGATTTTTTTTAATTATACTTTAATTACTTCTAATAAAAACGAGATTACAAATATCACTTACAAGGAAGGTCTCCATATTGGGCATACTCAGATTTTTTTTTTTTTAAATACTAATTAAGCTATTCATGTATGTAATAAAGGATCAGTGAAAATTAGCGGTGGAATAACAGAAGAAAACATGTAAAAAAATAAAATACTTTCGGATATTTGGCGTGAAAAGACAAAAGTGTCACACGATTTGGCGAGCAGCACTTTTCCCCGCCAGAAGCAAATGATTTTAATGCAACAGAAAACTTTTGGATTTTTAGAATCCGCGTAAATGATGTTTGATGAATTTAAACATAAACAATGAGAGAGTTTGATATATTTTATACGTATATATATATATATATATATTAAATCGCATATGTATATATCATTTGTTGCTGTAGTTATTTAATTTACCTCTGGAAAAAATATTTTCATATATAAAAAATTCTTATTCAGCAAAATTATTTTCATACATTTAAGCGTATTTAAAAATAAAAGCTAGATGTTTCCATAGCAACAAAATCGAATTGACAATGCTCAGCTGGGCTTAGAACTGGAAACAATTTTAATTAATTTAAATTTGAATTTCGTTTCAAATTTCTAATTTTGATGGTTAAATTTGAATTAAATGCATATAAATATCAATATAACGAAATTATATTTAAAAAAAACTAAAACTGACAAAAACAAAGATATTTAATTTATCTAAACACGTTGAACATGAAACTTTTTTCCTTTAAAATGTATTTGACATAAAAAACAAACGAACATTTTTTTTTTTAAATTGCTTTTCATCGCCACCGATATAAATCGCCAAATAACGTAATTTTCATCATTTTTTACGGACAAAGGACGTAATTTTCATTATTTTTTTACGGACAAAGAACGGAGATTCCGCCGAAATTTTTTTTTATAACCGGATATATCCTCATGACAAGAACATTCTGTATTTTTTTCAGATTTTTCGGGGTATGCCCGTATGGAGACCTTCCTTGTTAGCATAATTCAACTATTGCGCGAGCGAAGCAGGGACGTAGCTTTAGGGGGGGGGGGAGCCTCCCCTCCGAATATGTTCATGTAGTAGGGCGCCAAAGAAGGTTTAAGGGCGCCGTCAGGCTCCCGAAAAAAAGACTTTGTTAGTAGTAACAAGTAATTATAAAAATAATTATAAAAAATAACTTAATTATAAATGTAAAATTACAAAGTAAGTTAATTTTCACTTACAGAACATGAATAAGGCATTTAATTTTAGATTTTACAACCTCTATTCCCCCACTCCTATCCCGAAACAAATTTATGCATCCGAAATAAAAAAAAAAAATTCGAAAACAGACTTGTAATCAATTCCAGGATAGATGTACAATTATTTCCTTCTTATAATAGTTGTTGGTCACTCTTAGAAATAGATAGAAAGGGAAAAGGAGTGTGGAAGCGACTGTAAGGCGTTTTAATGGTTCTATAATATGTTGTATAGTAGTAGGGCGCCACAGAAGGTTTAAGGGCGCAATCAGGCACCTATAAAAGGGGGTTTCGAAAAGGGCGCCATGGAAGGTTTAAGGGCGGAGTTAGGCTCCTAAAATTTTTATTATTAAAGTGGCATTCTTATGTAATTTTTTAGACAAAAAAAAAATAATAATAATAATAACAATCAAATAACAAAAACATGATTTGATATTAATATTATTGTAAATTTATAAGAAAATAGTTTATGGTTTCAAAAAAATATAGGAAATCCATTACATTTGAGATATTTTAAGAATACTACTAGGCGCCATTCCCAGTGCGAAAACAAGAACACATTCCGGAAATGGGCATTGGTCGGTGACTACATCTAATTTGATCTTTCGGAGAAGAACTCATTCCAAGCCAAGGTTGGTGATCCTCGAAGGGGTCATCTGACCTGTAAGGTCCAAACACATCTGACCACTCCCTGCGGTTACTCGTCGGCTCATTTGTTGTGGCGACAGGGTATTTTTGATCGTTAATGAGTTTTGCAGGAAAGGGACGGTTGCTCGGCAAAAGAAAAATCTTTCCGTCATGTTGAGTGGATTGCTTATCTCCCGATTCTTTTGTTCACTCCTCTCCGCAAATGGGTCCTATACAAAATGCTTTTCCAAGAATTCAGTTAAATTGAAAGTATTGCAATCTAATCTGAATACCGCCTTAAACTATTTTAACTCCCCTCTTATGTCCTTCCTTGTGTGAGGTTAAATAGTTTCCGGGTGTCATCTACAGATCTTGGTTGCTCAGCATCTTGTGTTGTCAGATTGTACTGAAGCTGATAACGCGACTTTTCAAAACTAGCGATTCCTTTCGTTCAATTTTTAAAATAAAAATAAACTAGTCGTTGCGGGCCACCGTAATACTTACCCATCATGGATATGTATATGAAAATAAAACATGTGAAACTATTTATACAATGCATTGCAATTCAAACAAAATTTAAATATTGTTAATATACATAGTAATGCTATATTAAAGAACTGCTGATGTACCAATTTCGACAAATTATATAAAACTCCAAAATACTCAAGTAGTACCGAACTGCGTCAAAGAAACATCCTTATAACCAGGGTTGGTATAAAAACCGGTTTTTTTGAAAAAAACCAAAAAACCGGGTTTTTTTGGTTTAAACCAGGTTTTTTTGGTTTAAACCGGGTTTTTTTCAAATCATTATTTAAATCGCATTTCCAAGAAAAATAGCTTGAGTTTTAGAAAGTCATGAGGATTTTTTGTAATTAATAGTTAATTAATGTTAAACATTCACATTAGTATTTATTTTTTTGATAATTAAATAACTAAAGCATAAAAATTTATAATTAAATTATCTTATAAGTTTAGGTTTCTATAGGGAAATATTCATTGTGTGAAAAAAAAAAACTATTAATTTATTAGTATACTTATATAAACCTTTTAGATAATAATTTAAGAAATAATTACATGCAGGTTGATAATGAAGGACATAGTAAAGGGCAAACAAACATATTTTACTAAATTAACAGAAAAAAGCTGAAATAGAAAACATTTTCTTGTGCATAATTTAGAAATTATTTACAGTATTAACATCAACAAATGATTATTAATCTCTTACTACATATATTTACTTAAAAAATATAAATATGAATTTTATTAATGCTAAAAAATACATGTGTATTGACTTACTTGATACATCAACGAATGTAATGCTTACACAAATTGAGACGTAGGCTTAGAAAAATTATTATTATTATTTTAAATACAATCTTTATTTTTTCTGTTTCTTTGTTCTTCAAAAGGTGAAGATTTAGCATTAAATTTTATTATCTGTGCAAGCATCAAGTTACATGGATAATTTTGTTTTGTAAAATTTAATGTATCCTTTTTTTCTTGTTCACATAGTTCACTTTGACTGTATTGTGGTTCAAGCATGTATACCTAAAAGGACATGGGTGTTAGGGTTATTTTATACCTGGACTAAAAAACTATGAGACTTCTTTATTGTACATTTTTTTTTCTCTTAATATTTTTTGAAGACCTGTCCAATTATAAACTGCATTAGTAATGGAACTTATTACTTTAGATATTATCCAGGGCAACTGCAATAGAATTTAACAGTTTAAACATATCTTCAACATTTCTTTTAAAATAAAAATTAGACAGATACGAGCTTTTGATATTTTTATCAATAACATTCCTATTTTCTACACAAATTTTAAGTGGGGCAATTTTTAAGGTAAACATCTAAAGCATCTGAAAATGAATCACACCTAGTATTATAAGAAAGAGCTACTTTGACAGCATTTACATTGCATGCAATTTTTACATTTGGCTCTTAAACATGTTTTTGATGTATTTCTTACTCCCTCAAATGAAAACCAGATTATATTTTCCTTTCTTCTAGTTTTAGACATTCTTTTATTTCAATATATATATAAGTAGCTTTCTTAAAATAAAATACAATACAAAGTAACTAGAAACAGAAAAAAATAATGTAAAAACTGCAAATCCAATCTAAGAAAAACCAAAGCTTACTAAAACCAATAGCTATGGAACAGAGAAAATTCATAGCCAATCATTCATTAGCATACAGAACAAGAGTAACCAATGGAAAGAATGACTTATGATTATGTCATTATTGATGCTTTGATACATGATGCAATCCTTAGTAAATCATAATCAAGCTATCTAAGCAGTCAAATTGCATTTTTGGCTGGCATATGCCATTTTTGCATTTTTTTTTTTTTTAAATAAAAGGTTTAAAAAAGAATTAAAACTAACTACCTTTTTTTATTCTCCACAGTTCACTGTAGAAAAATATTTTGCCATGTCAATTTATAGCTAGTAAGAAAAATTAGATTGATTAAAGATGTTTGTCACTTTAAAAATTTAATTTGTCTTTAGCTTTGCTTGTAGCTACTCCATAACTTTGATTTTGCACATTTTAATAATGTGTAAAATAAATGAAAACATTAGGGAAAAGGGAAAAAAACCAAATTAAAAAAAACCATCATGGTTTTTTTAAAAAAACCACTTGGTTTAAACCATGGTTTAAACCACGGTTTAAACCAGCCTGGTTTAAACCAAACAACCCTGCTTATAACACCAAACATAATAATTCTACTAACTAACAATTCACTGCGTCGGATTAAGCGTCTCATTTCCAATTAAAATATACTTCTGAATTGAAATTTGAATGAAATACAGGGTCATGAAAAATCGAAGAATGTGGAAAACAAGATTACAAATATCTCGCCAACTAATAATCCGATCGACTTTGTTCTATATGCAAAATGTATGTTATTTTATTACCTTTTACGTCCATTCCTCAGAACAAAAAATTTCGAAAATTTTTATATACCTTTCATCAGAACGAATTTTTCGAGAGTCCGAAAAAAATAGTTCCGGATAATCGAGGTTGCTGATATTAAATAGGGTTCGTCCCATTCTTACATACTAACTACATACAAAATTTCAAGTCTCTATCTCAATTTGTTCGGGAGATAGAGCGTTTACAGACAGACAGACAGACTGACAGACGGACGGCAAATTTTTTTTTCTAAAAATATGTTTTTCGGAATCTCCACTATCTAAAACGTGTAAATCCGTCAAAAAATTTTTTTCGATTTTCAAAACGATTGCAAGACTTACCCTATACTACGTATGATGGGTAAGTAAAAGCTGTCTTTCGTAGTCGTCCAGAGAGAAGATATTCAGTCATGAGTGATCTGACTGAAATAAAATATAAAAACAAAAAGCCAGGATCTTACTGTAGAGAACAAAACAGAAAAAGAAGTTATGAAACGGAGAAATGATGCAAATTTATGAAAAAGTGGATGAAAAAAGTTAATGCAGTCGAAGGTAAAAAATTTACATACAGTAAAGCATCGTTTATACGACGATCACTTATACAACGTTTACATTTATACGACGTTTTAATGTGGTCCCGATTCATTCCTATTCATTTTAATGTAAAAATATATCTTTTATACGACGCTCAAAATCGATTATACGTCGATTTTTTTATTTTGTATAGGTTTATTTTTGTTTATTTTTCTTGTGTATTTTACGAACGAGAGGAAGTTGGCAGCTATGAATGACACCAAAAAGCGTGTTTAAATGCACTCCACATTATAAAAATGTGGGCTGGTCTTCGATTAGTCTGAAAAATCAGCTTACGTGTAACAGATTACACTGGGAGGGGTCATTCTTTTTTCGGGGATGGTCAGCTTTCCCGAACTGTTTAAAGTTGCAAATAGACTATCCTTCTAACTGGTATCAGTATTGGTGAATTTTAGTTGGCCACGCGGGTTTTTTATTTTTAACTTTAAATGGAAAGAAAATGATGTACTGCAAATGAGGAACCTTTCGGTGAAACATGAATAAAGGTACGCATATTTAAATTGTTATCTAATCACCCCTCCTTGTTTTTAAGATTATTTGTTTATTTTGGTTTTTTTAATTTAAAAATTCATACATACCATCACATTAAACATTAAAATTCAGTGAAAACAAAATTAATTCTAGTTTTGGAAGTGAAAATCGGTTACACGTCGTTATCGTTTATAAGACGTTTTTCCGTAGTCCCTTCGGAGTCGTATAAATGATGCTCCACTGTATTTTGCTTTAATTAAGCATGTTCTTAAAGTGCAATGTTTATATTTATGACGCAATTGTGAGTTCATTTATTAACATTGCTATTATTAATGGAAAAAAAATTAATAGCATTCTCACTTTTCCGGTAAATTTAAGTTTTAATGATTTTTATTATTTATTTCCTAAACAGATCCCTATTTTTTTTATAAATTGTGATTTCTGAAACTTTTACATTATTAATAATCTACCTAGTTTTAACCCAGGACTAGACGAAAATGAAGTTTTCCCCTAAATTAAAAGAAATATATGTTTAAAGATGTACTCGAAAACATGCTTTTCCACCTTCAACACCTCGAAATTTTCTGATAAAATTTCACACTTATTTTTAAAAATAGAAACATGAAACTTGCTGGATTGATTTTCGAAGAGATGTGCAAGGTGCCATACACCGTTAAAAATTTGAAACTGTTGCTGCATCATCACTCCACTGCTTTTATAGGAAACGATTTCTTTACTATATTATGGAGCATTCTCATTTGTCAAAATAGACATATTCTATAAAAGTGGTAGAGTGATGATGCAGCAAAAATTACAAATTTTTAACAGTGTATGATTTTACTTTTCGCTCCATTTATCAGAGTTTGATTGATAAACAATCATTGTTTCAACATGGTCCTTTTTTTCGTCTCCAGCTCTTCCACTTTCATAGTTTGGTTCACAACTTCTACAATACAATTGTTATTATCATGTCAGAAAAATGGATTTAAAAATCCAGGATTTGGAATCTATAAACATTCTACATTGCCTGTTTAGACTTTGAAAAAAACATTTGATCGGAGAGATATTTTAGCAGCACATGTGCATGCACGCTTAAAATGGGAATCCAATCATGGCTGCATCATTTACATCCCCTAAATATATGCCATTGTCATGAATAAGTAACTAAAGATAAAAAATAGCATAACTACCCCCCCCACCCCCTAAAAAGTGTGCAAATAATTCAAGGGCGGCAAAACATTAAAAGGCACCAAATTTTGGTCCCCCCCCCCAATAAAAATTTCAAGCTACGCCCCTGGAGCGAAGCCGCGGGTTTTGCTAGGATTTATATTTCCAAAAACTTGAAATGTACGAAAACTATTCAGAAAGGGTGCAGCTTCTGTTATTTTATCCCTTCAAAAAGCAGATTGATATTCTTCAGTATATTTAAGGCTGTTCTCCAATCCAAGTGGACAAGTTCATGATATAAGCTTTAATTCATTTCAGTATGGAAATGCATTAAATTGGCAGGTGATATTAGACAGAAACAATGTACCCAACAGATGTTTTCTTACCGTGTTAACCACAGACTTCTTATAACTAAACTCCACATTGGTAACCTTTTCTTACGCCGGGATCTTTGCCTTCTGTTTACGTGACAGAGGGCAGATTTAGCGCGCCAAACCGGTTTTTCTCCCGCCGAATCTCACATTCGCCGAGCCAGCGGCTTGGTTGGTAGCGTCAGCTCTGTGCTGTCCCTGTGATAATGGATGTACCGGATATTCTGTAATAAAGTGTTCTATGTGGTTTCTTGTGATCATTGGAGGTCATGCCGGCGAATAGCTGTAGCGTCTACCTCAAAGCATGTAAAATGTAAAATGCAAATCTCACATTCTTATGTTTGTCTTGAGTTGATCACACTTCTGCTTCTGCTTTTCTCTTGGTGAAACCAGAAAGTTGCCAATAAAGCGATCACCGCCAAAAAACGACATCTTTTCGCCAAAGATGTTGGATTCGAAATCTTGCCGAGAGAACAATGGAATGTGGCGTCAACTTATAGAAGTCTATGGTGTTAATTTAAAGCCCTTAAAATACAGTCGAGGCTCTCTATAACGAAACTCCATACATCGAAATTCTCTATATAACGAAGTTTTAACAAAAACAGTTCCCTTTTCCCATGATTATATTAAAAACAGTCTCTATATAGCGAAATATCTATCTCTATATAACGAATTTTTTCACAAAATGTTCTTTATTTATTCAATTTTAAAAAAAGCTTCAAAATCACATGGAATCAATTTTCCATCACTTATTCTTGATTTATCATTCAAATTAATTTTTTATATTACTTCTCTACCTCGAAACTATCTACCTTTCGAGCAGAGTTATAAACAATGATGGTAAGAGTAACAATGAGCTGTCACACAGTGAACTGATGAGTTCTTTTAATCAGGATAGGACTTCAAATGGAGGAAAATGCTCCCTATACAAATTTTCATTCCTTGCTAAAATGTCAACATTTTTATGAGAGTGCAATGATTTTGAAATCAAAACAACGAAAAATTAGATTTCTTCGTTTTAAATTAATGCGATTTTCATTAGACTTTAAAATAAATGTCTGTTCTCTTTTTTGAAACTGTTTAAATAATTAGGAAATATAGTATTAGGTTAATATTTATAGTTAAGCATTTCAAATTCTTAATTAAACACAGAAAAAATAATATTTGTTCAAAATTTACACATTAAATAAGAGTTTTAACGTCATTCTCTATATAATGATTTTCTCTATATAACGAATTTTTTACTGGAACAATGGATTTCGTTATATAGACATAGAGACTCGACTGTATTAAATTTTTATCGGAGAACTTCTGTTGTCCAATTTTTGTAATATATTTTGGGAAACTTGAAACTTATGACATACCCGCAAAACTAATCTAAAATAATAAAATATATTTCTCTTAAATATGCTTGGTGTGAATTTTATATTTTTTTTATCATGTAGTAATTTCAATAGTGTTAATTAATGCAAGGAAAATTTTAGTTATCTTGGAGATCTTAGCTATAAACATATAAGCAAAAAAAATAAATAAATAAATAAATAAATAAATAAAAAATAAATAAATAAATAAATAAAATAAAATAAAAATAAAAATAAAAAAAAACATTACATTATGGCAATTATATAATAATGCAAAAATCACTAATTTAATTATTTGTATGATGTGTAGGAAATTATATAATAAATATATCTCAAATTTTGATTTTCATGTAAATAGGTTTAATACTTTGTGAGCAATGAGTACTAGTACATTTAATAATATTTTTCGCTTTATACTGAAATATAGGATGAAAAAAGGTGAAGATTAGTAAAACAAGCGGTGTACGATGACATAAAAATTTAAGCACATGTCCGTGTAAAAAGTGAAGTAAAAATAGGATTAACTGTATCCTAAAACAAAAGACCAGCAGACATCACTAAAGCTAAAATGGTGGTTAGTCTAATATGAGTAGTTCCAGGGTTGAATGTTTCCCTTAGATTTTCATTCTGGAAACCTGAAATTACAGTTTGCCGAAGAATGGAAGCTTCGATTCTAAATGTCGACTCCTTCCAAGTGAATCGAATTGTCGAGCCTTCTCTATTGATTTGTTTCAACTCGAAAGAGTCGAACTTTAATTTGCACCAGTTTTGGGTTATGAGTCAGAAGTAGACTAAGAGAGTGATGACGAGTTTAACCATAGCATAATATTGGACTTGGAGAGTCGATTTAAAGTGCAGATTTTCGACTCTTCGGTATTTCGACTCCACGAAAACCACTCTTTCAAATCATTATCGAATTTCAACTCTTCGAATCCGCGCTCTGTTGTTTAGCAAAGAGCAGAGATTGGGTTGATATTATATTGAGTATTTTGGGAAAGAAAAAAGTAGTGTAAATGTGCATTTCATGCATGGTTAGTAATATGACGGTATGAATGAAATGATAGGTAAGGAAAGGGACTAAGGGGCATGCAGTAGGGTCATTTCGTGAAACATCAATTGAATTTAAACTTAAAATATACAAATAAAAATTTAAAAGGTGTTGCAAAAATAGATATTATTTATTTATTACTTACCTTAGATCTTTCCCTCGCATCCATTTTCAACGGAATGTAAAAGAAGATAGTTGATTATTCTATTTCTAATCAATTATCTTCTTTTATATTCCTTTGAAAAATGATGCGAGGGCATTCGAAAGATCTAAGGTAAATAATAAATAAATAATATCTATTTTTGCAACACCTTTTAAGTACTTATTTGAATATTTTAAGTTTAATAACAAGGTGTGAAATTCCATCAAGACACTGGTATTAATACAATGGTTTGACTTATCAATTAAGGGTGTATTCGAAAAACGCTTTTCCACCTTCAACAGCTCAAAATTTTCCGATACAGTTTCAGACACATTTTTAAACGTAGAAACATGAAACTTGCTGAGGGGATTCTTGAAGGGATGTATGAGGTGCCATGTGATGTCATTTTACGCTCAATTCATTAGAATTTGATTTATAAACAAGTACCTTATCAGTATGACCCTCTTTTTCGTTCCCAGATCGCTCGTTTCAGAAAAATCGGTTCAAACTGCCGTTTTTGATTGCTTTTTTTGAAACATTTTCTGAATTTATCAAAGAATCGACAATCGCGGCAATTTGTGTACTTTCCAAATATGAGAATTTGAAAGTTTGGTGCATTTGAGAGCAAAAAAGAATTCAAAAATATATAGGAAAATAAGCATTTTGAATCGAAATACACCCTTAAATTTACGACATATTTGTGCTGGACACCATATAGGGGAAAGATCATCGAAGAAAACAGGTGTTATATTTGTAATTTTTAGTTAAAAATGAAGTAGGACTAGTTCGGGGACTATTTTCAACTGCTTTCATCTCATTCAATAGAGAAAAAAATAAAACTTCGAAGAAAGAGAAATAAAATTCAATTTTTAGTATTAGGTTGTTTAAAATTTACTTAGTTACTGAATTTATTTTATAATAGATATATGGTAGATAACAGTGAATAGCCTGCATTTGTTTGCGTATATATTGTTGTTTTAATTCCGATTTATGAAGTAAAATGTTCGCAGATAGATAATCTAAAAATGGATATAATTTACATTTTGTTTTCTTTTTAATTTCTGCCAGTCGATTTGTTTTTACTGTTTCTTATAAAAAATCAGATATAAAAGATGTATTCGGAATCATGTCCTTTTTCCTTTTTTTGGTATACAAAGAGGATGTATGTGTGTCTTTGTGGATGTTCTCAATATATTATCACGGTTTTAGAAACAGAATTTTAAAACGAAATTAATAAAAAATTGTAAAAATGAGAAAAGAAGGGACTTTTTTTAATTTAGCTCCATCCTCAACACCCCAAGTGGGCGGAGCAAAATTATGTCCCTCCCTGCACGTAAAAATCAAGATTTATAAAATGACAGGATTTATTCATAAATATAGATAACTTGCAGATATCGCAAATTCATTAAGAGGTATGGTTCGGCACAAATCAATTCTGCAAATAATAATAATAATAAAATAATAATAGCTATTTTTTTAACATACAATTAAGATTGTTTTAAAGAATACTGAATATATATTTAAGGGGATATTTTATATCACGTTTTTTATTAGTATGTGTTCACAAGACAGAAAAAAATTCTACAAAAACGGCAACATTAATGGTTTTTTAAATTTTTTAACTCTTGGATATTTATTGGGAAAACAATGTAATAAAAAAAAATAGTGGATTAAACATAATAATTTTTTAAACTGTATAATAAAAAGTATAATTTTGAAAATATTCACTTTAATTTTTTAAGGCTCAAATACGAAGAAGCAACTTTCTGGCACATTATTGCATGATTTTTTTTTTTCGGAAATGCGTAAAATTGACAGGTGTTCTTATTCAAGAATTCAAAATCTATTAATGTTTTCCATTTTTTGCTAAAATATCATCAAAGTTCCAATTTTAAATCGAATTTCGGTACCTGATAGCACGGTAAAGAAGAAAAACATGCCGTTACGTGACAAAAATCGTATTTATATAATAATAATAATAATAATAATAATAATAATAATAATAATAACAAAGAAAATACAATGAAAGTCAAGTAACTTAATTAATTCTCCTATTTATATAAAAAATATTTGTGAATAGCTAAAATTTATAAATATATATGAAGACGAAAAATTTATAAGGACTCCATTTTAACTTTTTAAGTATGAATCCCTAAAAAAATTAAAAAAATAAGTTATCTTAGAATTCTAAATGTTGTGATTAAGGAGGGCGTCACAAAGGAGAGGAAACGAAAATTTTGGGAGGGAATTCATGTAGCATTTTTATCACAAACAGAATTACTGGAAGGAGGAGTAAGATATTTTAAAGGATTCTTGCCTTATTAGCAATAAATTTCACTCAACACACATACACACAAAAAGGAAAGTATGTTTCCTCTTTAGTTTTCAGCACAAAAAAATTAAATCTTTAAAACTAGATTTACATAAAAGATAACATCCCAAAACCTTCAACTCCCACTTAAAAAGAAGGTAAAATTTTCGACAATATATATATTTTTTAAATATTAGGATAGTTTCAGTTTCAGAACCTGTTTCGAAAGTTAAAGTAATTTTTTTTAAATTTAAAACCAAAATTGAAAAAGTAAAAATTAGCCCGGCTGTAGATTGTCCTCAGCTATCCTATGCAAAGAAATCATGTAAAAATAATAAAATTTGAGCGAGATATTTGAAAAAAACGCCTCTATAGACTTAACATTATCACCCAGGTCTTATTCACTCAGTAATATGGGCTCTTAAAGTGAAATTTTCTTAAAAGATTTCGTATGCCAATGTTATTAGATTTAAAATTATGTGATGCTGTGGCGGCATCACTGCCGTTCAAAGGGTTAAGGGATTTTACTGTACATCATTTTTGGGATTCTTAAGTTTCCATTACATAAAATACGGATTAACGATAAATGGAACATTTATACACAAATAGTGATTCATTAGAAAATATAATAAATAAATAAATATCGCAGCATGATGCGCTTAGTTATAAAAATAAAGATTATAAACTTGAAAAAAAAAGTGGGGCTAAAATAAGTATTTTTAGTCAGAATTCCTTATGCGAAAACATTTTTTACCATGCCGACGTAAAAATCCATGTTTTTTAAATATTTGGTGGTGCCGGGACGGGCTGAAGCTTTAATTATTTTTTTCGGGTAGGGCTAATGTAGGGCCAACAATGTTCTTCTACAGGCCATGACTGGCTCGGATCGAACGTGTAAATTTTACCCGAAAAGATCTTATTTTTCCTTTTTCACGGGGGGTGGGGTGGGGGAATAATTGGGATCGGGCCAAACTTACATTTTAAACCGCAGGAAGATGTATTGATTTTTTTGTACGGCCTAGAACGAACATTTTTTTTCTTTGGACGTTCTGGGCCAGGACTTGGAAATTTAACCCTTTGCAGTCATCTAGAATGGCTATTCCCAGTTCTCATCGAAATGGGACTAGCCTGAACTGCTAGGAAAAAACAAAACCAAAATAATTCAGCCATAAGTTATTTTTCTGCGCGATACATCTGATATGAAAAACAGAATTGCACCATCTTGACAATAAACCAATCATCATAGAAGGCGGCAGCCTTCAAGTGACGCAGCTTTAAACCTACCATCGTCAAAACCTACCATCGTCATAAGGGTAGATGCGGAACTTCATATATACAGCTAACTCAACATCAAAGAAAATCGGAAAAGCCGCCTTCTAATAACTCAGCAAATATTGGTCAGAATGGTCCAATTTTTTTAATATAGTCTTATATTCCCAGTCTAATCCTATCCTATAATTTTTACATTTCTACGTGCCGTATATTTTTAGATCTCGATAACCATTTTTAAACTGAAAACGATGGTGTTTGTTCCTGATAATGAGATCTAGAAAACGGGCTGGGAGATTTTATTAAAACTTATATATAATATGAATCTCTTTAAGATAGAGGGAATAAGACTTGCCTTGTTTCTAGGAAAACTCTTGTTTGTTATATATTGGTCTTGGAAAATTGGACTATATTAGCTCGCGGATTACATGTTATTCTATGAGTTAGCAGACGAAGACACTGCAAAAAGGCAAATGTAGTAATGGTCACAGTTAAAACACCCGCATCGAAGCAATAAATGTTTTTTAAACTACAAAAACATCTTATCATGTGCTTTAAAACATTCAATAAATATATACTAAATCAAATTTCTATTTATTTTGCCTTTATTTTTCGTAAGAAGAAAATATTACGTTTCTTACATTGGATATTTTTGCATTTTGTGGAAAAAATATTTTGAATCCTTTTTTAAAATAGGAAAATATTTTTTAATTATACATATTCAATATACTTTCGACTTATGATTTTTTTTTAAGTTTTCAAATAAAAATTACTTTAAATTATTTGTTGTTGGAAAGTCATGTATTCATACGCCTAGGGGCGCCACTTGTCTAGTTTTGTTTTGAATCCGAACCAGAGCTGCTAGAGCGTACCAACTTAATGCTGGAATCTGTCGTAAGTTAACAAGCTGCTCCAGCTGGTGGCAGGGGTGCAAATGAATGCGCGGGTTTGACGTCATATATGCGCAGACGTTTATTATCTCCCCATCTCTTGCGCATATTTTCTGAATTTTCACTCACTCATGACAGATTAATCAAGTCTACGAGATATATTGCAAAATATTTTTGTTACAGTTTGTATCGATAAAATCATGTACATTTAAAAAAATAGTCACAATATCATTTTAATTTCGGGAGAAAAAGCACTAATTAGTACTCATAAGTACCATATAATGCTACGAAAAATATTGACTTTTACCCTAAAATTAATATGACAATGCGACTTTTTTTAAATACCCAGATTTTTTTTATTAAAAATATATGTATTTTAAAAAAAGTCGCATTGTTATTTTAATTTTAGGGTAAAAGTCAATATTTTTCGTAGCATTATATGGTACTTATGAGTACTAATTAGTACTTTTTCTCCCGAAATTAAAATGATATTGTGACTATTTTTTTAAATGTACATGATTTTATCGATACAAACTGTAACAAAAATATTTTGCAATATATCTCGTAGACTTGATTAATCTGTCATGATTGAGAGAATAGCTTGAAATTTGTGATTGAATTTTTAATATGAAGTCTCGAAATAGCTTTGTCTGTTTAAAAAAAAAGAAAAAAAAGAGAGAAAGAGAGAGTGTGTAATCTACGATTTTAAGAAAATAATTGTCTAGAACGTTAAATATTTAAACAAATAAATTAACAATATTTCTTTGTTTAACAAAACAACATTTAATACATACATTTAAAATTAAAGTTATTCCGAATATACGTATAATGAAATAGGTTTTTAAATTAAAAGAATGAAATGTTTGCAAATTAAATAATAAAAGTCGATACGACCAAGAAAACATTGGATTTTTATCGTCTGCAATTGATAATTAAAAATGGAGCTAAAGTTAAATATTTTATTTAGTATTAAATTCTATACATTTCTAAACATTGCTAAACATTATATTATCATAGGAAATACTAAGGTGTATACAATTTTGTATAACTTAGCTCATCAAGATTTAGTAAAATGTGACACTACTTCAAAATTCTGCATTTATATAATCTACTTACTAAATTATATGGGTCATCTTTCATTATATTAAAAACATAATTAAAATCGAACATATTTTAATCAGTGATATTTGTATCGCATAGTTAAAGGATATTTCATCTTAGTATATTTTATGTTAATATTTAATCGTACTACACTTATTTATTCTATATTTATTTACAATATTTCAAACCTAAAACTTATTCTACGTAATATTTTAAAGTAACATTTAATTGAAACAAAAAAGTTTTGTTGCCATTCACACAAAAGAAACTGCAATCTACTTAATAATCCTCTAGTTATGCACCCCTGCCGCTAGGTAGCGTATACCTTGGCTCCGCCTTTAATCTTGCGGACACCTCTTCCATAGGAGTTGGAACGCTTGAAATATATTCAGTTTTGATCCGAACCCGAACGCGGCAAGTTACACGGAGCATTTTTCATTCAGGTAGTAATATTCTTACATAATGTCCATTAAATTGATATAGAAAATGCACGAATTAAAAAATATAAACCAGACAAGATAGAATCATTAAGTAATTTTCAGGTTTTAATAATCCACATGTTGTTTCTTGTTACGCCAATTGAATCTCGCAATGTCAATATACAACGAATAAGCTCTGCAATAAAGTTAACCGGATAATCTTGCAATGGATTATTAATTAATACAGAATGTGTAACTTTGCAATAAAGTTATTTGCTTGTATTTTTGAAGACTTATGGATTACAGTGTGGAGGCAGGATATATTCAAAATTTTACGAGAATGCCAGTTAAAAATCTGGACTGCATTTTGTTTTGTTTTGTTTTTTGTCAGTAATTTTGGGTGAAATGCAGTTTACTCTCCTTCGCCAAGGAACTTTTTATGTGTA
The DNA here is from genome assembly GCA_964019185.1 of Maratus speculifer. Classification (NCBI taxonomy): domain Eukaryota; kingdom Metazoa; phylum Arthropoda; class Arachnida; order Araneae; family Salticidae; genus Maratus; species Maratus speculifer. The sequence continues at coordinate 97,297,906 of OZ025301.1, read as the reverse complement.
TTGTTTGATAAACAATTTTACCTCTATATATTTTTTGTTTATTTTTTTTAATTTTTTTGCTGCTTCAGCAAAGAATAGGTTTGCATTAATCATAATTAATAAACGGAAACTTACTGGCTTGCTTAAAGTATTGTTTTTAAATACAGGGTACAAAATACATGAATTTTCTTAAATCCCAGTTTATTTTATTAAAATTTGTCATTTCATGAAAATAAAATTATTGCATATCTTTTATCTTTGAGTTTAAGTGTTAAAACACTTTTCAATGTTTGCATTTTAACATGTTTTGCAGATAATACATTTTGTGAATTTCACAGAGTTGACTGTATTATACTCTATTATAAGCATCCATTTTGATTTCTAGTACATTATTACATTCAAATTACTCTTTTTAAAAATGTAAACAAAAGATGAGCACATTATATTTGTGCAATGTCTGGTCCAAAGTTACACACACTTGATGGACTTTACAATTTCTATATATTGCTTGTTTTAAACTTAAGTGAAATGTTGGCTAAAACATTTTCAGTTTCATAAATTATTTCAATTTGAAATATTTTAGTAATCGCTACTACTGTTATTCCGTCGACCAGTTTCGCCAAATTATACATAATCACATATTTTTTTATTTTAAATAATGAAAAAACAAATAATTAGTAAAATATTAATAAAAAGTCGAAATAAAAATCAATGACATTTTAAATGTACAAATTGTATTTATTGTCATTGAATGTGACATTCACAATCATCCATTATTGGAATTTAATCTTATAGTTTGGCGATAATTTTTTGGTCGACGGGATAACCTAGTAGTACCTAGTAATCTATAAAGCTAACAAGTAACATTTATACAACATTTCATTAACTCGATTCCTCTTAAGTAAATTTGAATAAGCGACGGCAAAAATCCATTGCAAGATTCTCTGGTTAACTTTATTGCAGACTTTATTCATTGTATATTAAGACATTGCAAGATTGAATTGGCATAACAAGAAACATCCATGTGGATTATTAAAACCATGAAAATTACGTAATGATTCTATCATGTCTGTTCGATGGTTTTCAATTTGTGCATTTTCTTTATCACTTCTATTCTAAATAAATTCTACCTGAATGAAAAATGCTAATAATGCATTCTGATTCAAAACAAAACTAGACAAGTGGCGCCTTCTTAATATGGAATATAATATAGAATGTATGAAAACTCATGAATTAGAGGGGGGAGGCAGGGTATATTCAAAATTTTATGAGAATGCCAGGTAAAAATCCTGTATTGTACTTTTTTTTTCGTTTGTTGTCAAAAACTTTTTTCTCATGTCTATGAATAAATTACTCCTTGCACCAACATAAGATTTTGTTGTCAGTGGCACAGCCAAGGGGGTGTTTTTGTGAACTACATCCATGAATCGCTAAAAAAAAAAAAAAGCAAATTGCATAAAAAATGGGAATTACGTCCACAAATTGCTTAATGTGAATTACGTCCATGAATCATGTAAAAAAGCGAGAATTATATTCATAAATTGTATGAAAAATGCAAATAACGTCTATGAATCGTGTAGTAAAACATAAATTATGTTCATAAATCGCTCAAAAAACACGAATTTTGGCAGCAAAAAGCTGAAACGGAAATTACCTATATAAAACGCATAAAAATAGCGACTTGCATTCATGAATTGCATAAAAAATGTGAATTACGTTCATGAATCACTCAAAAAACGCAAATTACATCCATGAATTGCATAAAAACGTGAATTACGTTCATAAATCACTCAAAAAATGCGAATCACTTCCATGAATTGTGCAAAAAAACACGAATAACGTTCAGAAATTGCAAAAAATGCGAATTACGTCCAAGAATTGGTTAAAAAAAGTGAATTACATTCATAAATCCTATAAAAACACAAATAATGTCAATAAATCAATCAAAAATGCAAATTTCGTCGATAAAAAGCTCAAAAGATGCATATTATGCCTATGAATCACATAAGTATAGCAAATTACGTCCATAAATCATGTAAAATGTAAAATACATTCATTAATCGCATAAAAATTGCGAATTATGTCCATGAATCGCTCAAAAAAAGCAAATTGCATAAAAAACATGAATTGGGTCCACAAATCGCTCAAAACGTGAATTACGTCCATGAATTGTTTAAAAAAGTGAAAATTACGTTCAGAAATTGTATGAAAAACACAAATTATGTCTATGAATCGTGTAGTAAAATGGGAATTATGTTCATAAATTGCTCAAAAAACACAAATTTTGGCAGCAGAAAGCTGAAACGTAAATTAAGTTCATAAATCACTCAAAAAATGCGAATCACTTCCATGAATCGTGCAAAAAAATACTAATAACATTCATAAATTACAAAAAATGCGAATTAGGTTCAGCAATTGGTAAAAAAAGCGAATTACATTCATAATTCCTATAAAAACACAAATAACGTCAATAAATCGATCAAAGAACGCAAATTTCGTCGACAAAAAGCTCAAAAAATGCAAATTATGTCTACGAATTGCATAAATATAGCAAATTACATCCATTAGTAAAATGGGAATTATGTTCATAAATTGCTCAAAAAACACGAATTTTGGCAGCAGAAAGCTGAAACGCAAATTACGTCTATAAATCGCATAAAAATAGCAAATAGTGTTTTGCATTCATGAATTGCATAAAAAACGCGAATTACATTCATGAATCGCTCAAAAAACACATTATGTCCATGAAAACATGAATTACATTCATAAATCACTAAAAAATGTGAATCACTTCCATGAATCGTGCAAAAAACACTAAGGACGTTCATAAATTACAAGAAATGCGAATTACGTCCAAGAATTGGTGAAAAAAAGCAAATTACATTCATAAATCCTATAAAAACACAAATAACGTCAATAAATCGATCAAAAAAAGCAAATTTCGTCGATAGAAAGCTCAAAAGATGCAAATTATGTCTATGAATCGCATAAGTATAACAAATTATGTCCATAAATCATGTAAAATGTAAATTACATTCATTAATTGCATAAAAATCGCGAATTATGTCCATGAATCGCTCAAAAAAAGCAAATTGCATAAAAAACATGAATTGGGTCCACAAATCGCTCAAAACGTGAATTACGTCCATGAATTGTTTAAAAAAGTGAGAATTACGTTCAGAAATTGTATGAAAAACACAAATTATGTCTATGAATCGTGTAGTAAAATGGGAATTAGGTTCATAAATCGCTCAAAAGACACGAATTTTGACAGCAGAAAGCTAAAATGCAAATTACGTCTATAAATCGCATAAAAATAGGGAATAGTATTTTGCATTCATGATTTGCATAAAAAACACGAATTACATTCATGAATCGCTCAAAAATTGCAAATTACGTCCATGAATTGCATAAAAATACGAATTATGTTCATAAATCACTCAAAAAATGCGAATCACTTCCATGAATCATGCAAAAAAAACACGAATAACATTCATAAATTGCAAAAAATGCGAATTACGTCCAAGAGTTGTGTAAAAAAAGCAAATTACATTCATAAATCCTATAAAAACACAAAAAACGTCAATAAATTGATCAAAAAACACAAATTTCGTCGACAGAAAGCTGAAAAAACGTAAATTATGTCTATGAATTGCATAAAAATAACAAATTATGTCCATAAATCATGTAAAATGTAAATTACATTCATTAATCGCATAAAAATTGCGAATTACGTTTATAAATTGCTCAAAAATGCAAATTACATTCATAAATCGCATAAAAAACACGAATGATGACCATGAATTGCGCAAAAAATGTGAATTACACCCAACATTAAATTAATTTGCAGAAAGTTTTTGGTTTTATACAAGTTTGCCAACAAGAACCTACAAGTTATCCTGAAACCCATTCTAAACCAACAAAAATTTAACGGAAAGATAAATTTGTCCAAGAAAGACAAAATAATTTCCATTGACATACATTGACCAGAATCGAAAAATTCCTATTGAAATCTATCCTATACACTCCAAAACCAGAAAGAAAAAAAATCCCTCCAAGAGTAACTCAATCTATCTGCTGCAAAATAAAATACATTGAAATGCAACTGAACAAGAACCTGAAAATTACATTTGAAATCAAACCGAAACCAGATTCAACGCCCCCCCCCCCCCCAAAAAAAAAAAAAAAATCCAACCATATCTTGATTTGGGAAAGAAAACTTAATTTCCATAGATACGCGTGGTCAGAAATCTGGAAATTCCAATTAGTCTATGGGTTAGCAAACCTTAATTCGATCTGAAAAAAAAAAAAAAAAAAAAAAAAAAAAAAATTCTGACAATACACACTGACAAGCAGAGTTATATAATATAGACGCACGCCATGTGCAGAAAATTTTATGAAGAAACAATTTTTATTTATTTATTTTGACAAAGAATTGCGTAAAAAAAAAAAGTGTATCTCAACAAAGAATCATGTAAATAAACCCAACATTTCGACAAAATACCACGCAAAAAACGTGAATTTCGTCCAAAAACCGCAATAAAAACATTAATTCAATCCATGAATCGCATAAAAAATACGAATTCCATACATGAATCGCATAAAAAATGTGAATTACATGCATGAATCGCATAAAAAATGTGAACTACATCCATGAATCGCTAAAAAAAAAGCAAATTGCATAAAAAATAGGAATTACGTCCACAAATTGCTTAAAATGTGAATTACATCCATGAATCATGTAAAAAAGCGAGAATTATATTCATAAATTGTATGAAAAACGCAAATTACGTCTATGAATCGTATAGTAAAACATGAATTATGTTCATAAATCGCTCAAAAAACACGAATTTTGGCGGCAGAAATCTGAAACGGAAATTACCTCTATAAAACGCATAAAAATACCGAATTGGATTCATGAATTGCATTAAAAATGTGAATTACGTTCATGAATCGCTCAAAAAACCCAAATTACATCCATGAATTGCATAAAAACGTGAATTACGTTTATAAATCACTCAAAAAATGTGAATCACTTCCATGAATTGTGCAAAAAAACATGAATAACGTTCATAAATTGCAAAAAATGCGAATTACGTCCAAGAATTGGTAAAAAAAGCGAATTACATTCATAAATCCTATAAAAACACAAATAACGTCAATAAATCGATCAAAAAACACAAATTTCGTCGATAAAAAGCTCAAAAGATGCATATTATGCCTATGAATCACATAAGTATAGCAAATTACGTCCATAAATCATGTAAAATGTAAATTACATTCATTAATCGCATAAAAATCTCGAATTATGTCCATGAATCGCTCAAAAAAAGCAAATTGCATAAAAAACGTAAATTGGGTCCACAAATTGCTCAAAACGTGAATTACATCCATGAATTGTTTAAAAAAGTGAGAATTACGTTCAGAAATTGTATGAAAAACACAAATTATGTCTATGAATCGTGTAGTAAATCGGGAATTATGTTCATAAATCGCTCAAAAAACACGAATTTTGGCAGCAGAAAGCTGAAACACAAATTATGTTCATAAATCACTCATAAATTGCGAATCACTTCCATGAATCATGCAAAAAAATACTAATAACATTCATAAATTTCAAAAAATGCGAATTAAGTCCAACAATTGGTAAAAAAAGTGAATTACATTCATAAATCCTATAAAAACACAAATAACGTCAATAAATTGATCAAAAACACAAATTTCGTCGACAGAAAGCTCAAAAAATGCAAATTATGTCTACGAATTGCATAAATATAGCAAATTACATCCATGAATCATGTAAAATGTAAATTACATTCATTAATCACATAAAAATCGCGAATTATGCCCATGAATAGTTTAAAAAACGCGAATTGGGTCCACAAATCGTCAAAACGTGAATTACGTCCATGAATTGTTTAAAAAAGTGAGAATTACGTTCAGAAATTGTATGAGAAACACAAATTATGTCTATGAATCGTGTAGTAAAACGGGAATTATGTTCATAAATCGCTCAAAAAACACGAATTTTGGCAGCAGAAAGCTGAAACGCAAATTACGTCTATAAATCGCATAAAAATAGCGAATAGTGTTTTGCATTCATGAATTGCATAAAAAACGCAAATTACATTCATGAATCGCTCAAAAAACACAAATTACGTCCATGAAACGCAAAAAAACGTGAATTACATTCATAAATCACTCAAAAAATGTGAATCACTTCCATGAATCGTGCAAAAAAACACTAATAACGTTCATAAATTACAAAAAATGCAAATTACGTCCAAGAATTGGTAAAAAAAGCAAATTACATTCATAAATCCTATAAAAACATAAATAACATCAATAAATCGATTAAAAAACACAAATTTCGTCAACAGAAAGCTGAAAAAACGCAAATTATGTCTATGAATTGCATAAAAATAGCAAATTACGTCCATAAATCATGTAAAATGTAAATTACATTCATTAATCGCATAAAAATTGCGAATTATGTCCATAAATTGCTCAAAAATGCAAATTAAATTCATAAATCGCATAAAAAACATGAATGATGACCATGAATTGCGCAAAAAATACGAATTACACCCAACATTAAATTAATTTGCAGAAAGTTTTTGGTTTTATACAAGTCTGCCAACAAGAACCTACAAGTTATCCTGAAACCCATTCTAAACCAACAAAAATTTAATGGAAAGATAAATTTGTCCAAGAAAGACAAAACAATTTCCATTCACATACATTGACCAGAATCGAAAAATTCCTATTGAAATCTACCCTATACAATCCAAAACCAGAAAGAAAAAAAGCCCTCCAAGAGTAACTCAATCTATCTGCTGCAAAATAAAATACATTGAAATGCAACTGAACAAGAACCTGAAAATTACAATTGAAGTCAAACCGAAAGCAGATTCAACCCCCCCCCCCCCCCAAAAAAAAAAAAAAAAAAAAAAAAATTATCCATCCATATCTTGATTTGGGAAAGAAAACTTAATTTCCATAGATATGCGTGATCAGAAATCTGGAAATTCCAATTAGTCTATCTTAAACCTAATCTGAACCTGAAAAAGGAAATTCCATACAACCGGAGCCCAGTATCTATACAGGACAAAATATTTTCCATTAAAGCGCAACCTGACCAGAACTTGAAAATTCCATTTGAATTGAACCTGATTGAAACCTGAAAAAAATTTCCATCGAACCTTAACCTAATCCGGAAAAGAAAAAATTATTTCTGCCGATACACACTGACAAGAGTCTGAAAGTTAACATGAAACCTAATCCAAACCCGAAAAGGAAAAAACAATGGAAACACAAGTCTGTCCAAGAAAGACCAAATAATTTCTGTCCACATACACTGACAAGAATTTCAATTGAAATCTATCCTAAACCCAGTTCAAACACTACCCCCCCCCCCCCCAAAAAAAAAATCCAATTGTAACCCAATTTATCTGCGACAAAATAATATACTTGAAATGCAACTCAACAAGAACCTGAAAATTCCATTTGAAGTCAATCCGAAACCAGATTTAATCCCCCCCCCCCCAAAAAAAAAAAAAAAAAAAAAAAAAAAAAAAAAAAAAATATTTAATCAAATCGAGATTTTAGAAAAAAAAGAACAATTTATGTCGATATGTATTGACCAGATCATGGAAATTCCAATAGAAGTCTATCTCAAACCCGATCAGAATAACCTGAAACCCAATCTAATCCCCCCCCCCCAAAAAAAAAAAGTAAAATAAAAAAATTAGGAAATAAAAATCTGTTCAAGAAAGACAAAGTAATTTTTGTCCCCATCCACTGACCAGAATTGAAAACTAGTACTTGAAATGCAACTCGGCAAGAACCTGAAAATTCCAATTCAAGTCAAACTGAATCGAGATTCAAACCCGAAAAAAAACAAAAACAATTATCTAACCAAATCAAGATTTTTAGAAAAAAAAATTATGTAAATACGTACAGACTAGAGCATGGAAATTTTAATAAAATCTTAAACCCGATACAAACTCCTCCCCCTCCCTTACATAACTAACAAGAAGCCTTGATGACCCCACAAAACATAACTAACAAGAACGAAGAGTCATGCATACTGCATCGATTATGATGCATTTTCTGACTCATTCTGAATATTGTAAACTTATTGTCATTCATGTACAATAATTTTACCATTCTGTGCAAAAAAAACAAAGCATAATTAACGAGAGTAAAAAATTTTCCTTTAACATGTTTATATACAGTAGACTCCCTCAAATCCGCACAGCTTGGGACCAGAGGTTGTGCGGATTTTAGAATTTTGCGGATTTCTGGTCATTGCTTTGTTTACGTTTTTTAAACAGTAATTTGAGTGCAATTAATAGTGCATTCAGAACTATAATGAATACTTACAATATAATAAAATGTTAAAATAAGTAATAAATTAAAATAGTAAAAATGTAGATAATTTTCAAAATGATTAAAATATTAAAAGCAAAGATCAAGTTAATGATCAATAGTGTATGATTAAATATTCATTATAAAAATTAAATATATTTTTCCAAAATTATTCAACAAAACTTGCCTCATAAAAAAGTACATTACTAATTCACATCAAAATCATAAAATAAGGATTTTTTTTTAAAGTTTAGCCAGGTTTAGTAACCAAAAAATCTTAATTAATGCATAAATATATTTGGTAAGAAAATTGTGATTACCAGTGATATCAGCAATATCTTGATTTTTTTTTTTTAATTTTTCTTCCTTCATGAAAAAAAAAAAAAAAAAAAAAAAAACCATGAATAGAGTATTATTGAGAAAATTAAAAAATATATGGAATTGATACAAAATTAAAAAAATCACATTTTGTCCAAATATCCTATCTGAAAGTTTCATTGTTTACATCCATAAAGTATGTGCGGATTTTAGAGAGTTGCGGATTTCTGGTTTGCGGATTTGAGGGAGTCTACTGTACTTTCCATTTTATTCTGAATGCTTTAAACCTATCAGTTTCATCTTTGTACAGTAATCTTCCCATCCAAATCTCTCCCCCCCCCCCTGTTAGTTTATATATGTTTTGTGCAAACAGCAAAACATAAATAAACTAACAAGAATGAAAAGTTACACATACAGTATAGATTATGAAACACTTTCCAACACATTTTCATTATTGTAAGCCTATCATTTTAATCCATTTGCAGTAATTTTACCACTCTATATAAAGAACAAATCATAATTAACAAGAAAGAAAAACCTGTGTGCACCATAGATTATTAAACACTTTCCAGCATATTCTGAATATTGTAACGGATATAGTCTTAATCAATCTGCAATATTACCAACCTATACAAAGGTTGAAACATAATTAACAAGAATCATGCACGCAGCATAGATTATGAAATACTTTCCAGCACATTCTGAATATTGTATTCCTGATCATTTTAATCCATCTGCAGTATATGTATCATCATGTGTAAAGAATAAACATAGTTAACTAGAATGAGAAATGATACATACAGCATAGATTATGAAATCCTTTCTTAGAAATACAGTGCTGAATGTACATTACTTTCTTATCTTATACTAACGTACTTTACTACAGAGTTGTTTTTAACGAAATCAAGTAGCACAGCATATATTAATAATAAAATATGAAATATCTTTTTTTAAGTGGGTGGGGGAGGGGTAATTAAAGGTGCTCAGAAATCATGAAAATGAATTCTTTGCATTAGTCTTTAATTTTTTGTTTTTATCTTTTTATTATTAACCTAAAAAAAGCACTGATATCAGTACAAAAAACCCTGAACGGGTTAAAAGCTTGTGACGCAGCACTTTATCTTATATATCTAAGAATTTTAAATTTGGGACTTAAAACTAATGATATCAAAATTTATGTGACGCTATGCTATTAATTAATATATACATATATTAAAATTTATTCATTAAGATTTTATCAATTACATCTTTCATAAATTCAAAATATGAATCTTAAAAGATATGATATCAAAATTTAAGTGACGCCTTGACGAGGCTTTAAACAATGTTTTAAAATTCCATTTATTTATTTATTGTCTAAATACATTTTCATATCTAAACAATACTTTTCATTTTCCAATACACTGTTAAATACATCACTTTCACTGAATATATATAATGCACTGAAATGTATTTATTTGAATAAATAGATTTATCTTTTGGGCTACGCTATCCAAAATCAAAAATAACATTTGAATACATATTTTTTGCGTCATTGTATCTATTTGCATCTATTTAACTTTGGATACAATGACGCAAAAAATATTTATTCAAATGTTATTTTTGATTTTGGATAGCGTAGCCCAAAAGATAAATCTATTTATTCAAATAAATACATTTCAGTGCATTATATATATTCAGTGAAAGTGATGTATTTAACAGTGTATTGGAAAATGAAAAGTATTGTTTAGATATGAAAATGTATTTAGACAATAAATAAATAAATGGAATTTTAAAACATTGTTTAAAGCCTCGTCAAGGCGTCACTTAAATTTTGATATCATATCTTTTAAGATTCATATTTTGAATTTATGAAAGATATAATTGATAAAATCTTAATGAATAAATTTTAATATATGTATATATTAATTAATAGCATAGCGTCACATAAATTTTGATATCATTAGTTTTAAGTCCCAAATTTAAAATTCTTAGATATATAAGATAAAGTGCTGCGTCACAAGCTTTTAACCCGTTCAGGGTTTTTTGTACTGATATTTTTACAAGTGAGTAGTAAATTGAGTCGTCAATCAAATGCCTATACTTTCTTCGAAATTATGCGAGGAGCATTGTCTAGAGAGAGTGCTCACTCGCTGTTAAAAGTGATAGTGAAATAGTCTAAAACTAAGATGCATGCAAGTAATTTTATATATATAATAGTATTTTTCTAGAAAATTTTGGTGCGAAACATTTAATACAATAGAGGTGTTTACCAGGAAACAGGGTTGTCAAGTTTTTGACAGTGTGCGGTTTTATCCGGTTTAAACCGTCATGTCGAAAACCTCCTCAGAAACCTCAAATACTATACTGATCTGTAAAATTTCACATTAAATATCTGTCACACATATACAACATTAGATATACTATTAAAAATTTATTATTATTGTTTTGTATACTATCACTTCCGGAAAAAAAAGAAGAAAAATCTGGCAGAAATCCGAAAATTTAGCCTGCCTTCAAACTTTCTCACAGCGCTGTGCGAAACGGGGGAGCCAAGGGGGCGATCGCTCCGGGCGCAGAAGCTTAGAGGGCGCCAAATATATATTAGCAACATTATTTTTTTTTGGGGGGGGGAGCACCAAATTCAAACTTTGCCACGGGTGCAGTTTTTTCTTTGCACGCCCCTGCTTTCCAAACTACCAATGCTTCTGCTATCAAGCCCTCCTAGCTCAGCATCAGTTGACAGAGTATTTTCTAACTTTGGCTTCATACACTCTAAACTCAGAAATCGTCTGGGTGTAAATAAATGTGCGAAATTGATTATGTACTATTGTTATAGGATTCCGCGAGGTAAAATTTATCCAGATTATTAACTGTACAAAATTATGTTCTTCTCTTTCAACATTCTAAAAATTATAAATGTTTTATTGCAAATAAAATAATTTAATTTTTTGTAATTATCAAATTACAGTAGTTAATTTTAAATAAAAAATAACTTAAATCATTAAGACTTATTCAACGTTTCCCTCTTGTTCTTAAAATGTTTAAAAGCGCATTACATGTTTTTGACGGTTTAAGCCAGTTTTTGACGCTTGTTATGTCAAAAACCAGTTTCTGACATCAAAAACCCAACCCTGCCAAAAAACTCTCTTTTTTTAATTAATTTATTTAATAGTAGAGGTATTTACTGTCACTGCGCATCCGTGAAATTCGTTTCATGCGACCAAATAACTGAATATAGAATTTAAACTTTTATATTGCATAATTTTTTTAGAACGTTGCATTAGGTTTTGTTCTATGTAATTGGTTGAAAGTTATTTATAAAGAACTTTTTTAAATAGAAATTCAATTTATTTAATTCATTTTTTAAAAAAATCTTATTGATTTTAATTTTGATTTTTTTTTTTTTTTTTTTTTTTTTTTTTTGAAATAACTAGATTTTTAGAGCATCTGATTACAAAAATAAGTTTTACAAACAGTTTTTAATTAACTTTTATCTAATTTGAGAAAAAATTAAGTTACGTATTTAAGAACATGAAATAAGATAATATCCAAACTACTTACCTACTGAATTGTTAAAAATAATATCAGTTATATCAGAATGATTGTAATTAACTGATGATAATAAAATTAGGATACAAAATCCAAATGTTTCTCATGCCAGAATGAAAGCGAACATTTTAGACATGTATTTTCTATCACAAAACGACAAACATATTTAAACTGCTGAAAATATGCAGAGATTTTTCGGGAAATTATTCTTTAAAAAATATCGCTATAAAAAATATGTTTCATTAACCTTTTCCCGAACAAAGATCGAGTTCTTGTGAGGGACAACTTGGTTGTAGAGAGTTGGAAATACTTCGTCGCATTTCCCTCTAAAAAATTTCAGAATAAAGGCAATTATGAGAGTTTTCTCTTATCTATTCGTTCTTATCTGGGTAGCAGCCTCTTTAATGGACCTTATGCACGTGACGTCAGACGCCAGAGCTGTCGGTATGCTTAGGGCTCCTATAACTAGGGGTCTTAGGTATGCTAGTCTGTTATTTTAGCCACTGCATCGCCAGAATGTCAGTATGCGCAGGCGCAAACATGGCTAGCAGATGGCTTTAGCCTTAATCCAAGCTAAATGGATAAATTTTGATGAAAAATTTACAAATTTAGATAATTTTCTCGCAGGGAGAACAACAATTTTGATTTCATATTACAATATATCAAGTAAATGCTGCTACAATAAAGAATCCTTTTCTGCTATTTTTAAGAAACAAGCATTAATAACTGGCACTCCATAGAATTCTATGCTAAACACCGCCAGTAAATATCGCCAGCAGCCGAATTTTAGCCTCGACCTCAGGTTCGACATAAGCCTCGACATAAGGTCCATTCTACACCAGTCGGGGTTTCGTAGTCTTCATCCTGCAATTCATATAACAAATAGCTTATTTTAGATTTTTACAAATTCTTCACAAAGATTTATATATATATATTTTTATTAAGCTTCATTTGTAAATTTTACTTTATACAATTCTAAGCAATTTTTCAAATTAATTCTGAGATTGTACTAAAATGATGCAATATAAAGAAAATATTACAATTAAAGACAACACACACACGTATCTCTCTATGTTTACCATTACAGTACTTGTAAATTGAAAGTACCTTGAAAATAACCTTTTTAGATTTTTAAACTAGAGTAAATAATTGTGTTTACGAACTATATGAAAACAAAAAAATGTGCATTGGCTCTGTTAATATGTCTTTTACAATATCAGAAATTGCGTGTGTATTTTATATTAATTTGTTTATTTATTTTTAACATTTCGTTAAAACACTAGTTTGGAATCTCATTGAACACTAAATAGTCTATAAAGCATCAGATCTGTCATAATTCACATTAGTAAATAACATTTGGTGGAATAAAAGTGCTGCTTTTGTTTACTTTTAAAATAAATTATTAATGCTGCTGTTTTCAGAGTAAAATTTCCAAAATTTTTAAATAACGATAGGTTTTTAGACCTTCCAAATGGTACTTAGCTAGAAAACTCCTGTACTATCTTTTTTTCTTTTAGTTTCAACTTACAATTTCAAAATGCTTTTCAGTAATTTATTTATACGTCTTAAACTGCAAAGAAATCGAACTTATCAAAATTAACTCTTAAAATTTATAAAAGAAAAATAAGAAAAGTATTTGCAGAGCTTCTTTGAATGAGTACATTACTTCAATCAAAGACAAGTAAAAATAGGATGAAATGATTAATAATTAGTCTTAATTTTTATTAGCAAACTATACAATCTTCGATGATTTTTTGAGACAAACTTTTTCTCTTTTTCGAAATTTGAAATTACAAAATAAACGTAAAAAAATCGAAAATAAAGCACTGACAAAAAGATAATGTACGCATAAAAAAAGAGCTCTTACACTAGTACCTGAACTGACGTGAGAGTGAAAGGAGAATCGCTCCTCATTCTGTTTCTAACGCGAAATCATTACTTTACAGAACTGACATTTTCACAACGACAATCTCCGCCCTCATCCACTTCCGACTTTTTCTACCCAATTTTAAAATGGAGGGACAAATTCACAGTCAAGTAAAATCTAGACACCTCATTGGTCGTGTGGAAAGGGTGAAAATCACGAATTTGTTTCTCCATTTGAAAAAGAAGGAGGAGTAAAGTAATTTTCAAGCGATTGTTACCGTCTGTTCTTATTTACGATAAACCATCGAAATTAACTCAGTTAAGATATTTTGATGACATTTTATAGAACTATAGTGAAAAATTTTTAATTGAAAACAGATCAGATTTACTTCAAAATTGCCGCTACGATTTTTTCTCGGAAAAAGGAGTAAGGCGACATTTCCCCTACCGCTAAGAGATTGTTCTTTGAAAAGGACGCGGCTCAATGACCAATAATGCGCTTGGATTTCACCGGACTGTGATTTTGGCCCTCCATTTTAAAATTTCGCCCCCTGTTTCGAGTGAAAGTGCCATGAGCCCCTCAGAAGATGCTATCCTCTTCGGACAGAGCTGTCACAGCCCCTGCCAATTAGTTAACATATTCATAAACTTAATTTATAATCCAGTTTTATTTTCAAAAGAATAAACCAGCTTTACAATGCCCCTCTACCACCTTTCATTTCTCAATATTACCCAGATCGGTAAACTGAAATAAACCATGTTTAATTTTAAAACTGCGTACTGTGCACGCCCAGCCGAATGTAGTTCCACATTCCAACAACAGGGAACGCATTCTATTCTTAACAAAACTGTAATCTGAATGAAACTCTGTTAAACAATCTATCAGGCTACTCATGGAGCTAAAAAGGTATATGGAGGAGACATATCAATCTAGCATCATAGTGAGCCCTGACGCCGAAAAACCAGTTCTTTCCCCCTCTTTCATAGCCGCCATGTTTGACTTTTACCGTAGTTGACTTGCGGCGCGAGGAACTTCCTCAATACGACAATCGGTAGCAGACGGGAAAAGGCAGCTTACCCAGGTCAAATATGGCGGCCGCGGCGTCGTAACGGGGGGGTAGGAAAGGCTTCAAGTGACGTCACATATGTCTCCTCCATATACCTTCTTAGCTCCATGAGGCTACTCGAGGTGGGGTTGCTTTTAAGCAAGAATTTCAGATTTTTGCAAAAATTACTATTTGTAAATAGTGGCATTTTAAGGGGAGTATTTTTTTTAATATAAATTTCTATCATGTGTCATAAACTATCTTAAATTTTCAAATAGATCAACCTAGAATTTATGTTATATTTCTTGATTTTGTTCGCACCCCCTCCCCTTAAAAAAAAAAAGACTTTTTTTTATAAATTTATATAATGTGTCATAGACTATCATAATGTTTCAAACAGTTCCAATAAAAATTTTACATTTTTATAAAAATTACTATTAGAAAATAGTGGTAATCAACACGGCATTCCTTTTCTTAAATATTTATCATAATGTCTTATTATGTATCAAAAATTTTTAAACAGATCGCGTAATAATGGTAGTATTTAATTAGCAGCTTAAAACAGTAAGAAACGCTGTGGTTTTTAAAAAAATTTCTAGCACCCTCCCCCTCCCTCCACATCGTAAATTTCAAGTGCCATGCTTTATTTAAGCTTTTTCTTATGTTTAAAAATGATGGGAAAGTTATTTTTTTTTTTTTTTTTTTTTAATATGAACAATTTTCCGTGATCTGAAGTGTGCGAAAACCAATATCTGTTACGAATTAAAAACGGATATTTTCATAAAACCGAAAGTTTTTATCCGATTGAAAAAATAGAGACATATTCTTAAACAGAATGAAAATTTACATTAGATTCCGAAAATCTCCGAACTCGAAAACTGATATTTAAAAAAAAATTCCCATATAAAAATTCTGAGTTCATTTTTAACCTCATCAGTGGACCTGTTTTATCGCCTGACATTGAAATTGAAGCGGCAAAGAAAATAATTTTTTAAGAAATAAAAAAAAATCATAAATTGGGTTCTAAATGGGCTACTGACACGATACTTAAAAAATATGAAAGTAGATTTTTTTCGACGTCTAGAAGTGCAAGTTTCGAAATTCTGCAATATATATATACAGTAAAACCTCCATAACGGACACTCCCGAATAGCGGACGCCTCTATTTAACGGACAGTTTTCCGATCCCCACTCCCAAAACCTAATTTTTTGTATGTTTAACCTCCGAATAACGGACATTCCGAATAGCGGACATACTTCATTCGGCGATAAAGAATGAAAAATATTTTTTTAACGAGAAAAAAAGAAAAAAAATGTAAAAAGGCCTCTAAATTTGTCAGGGCAATGTGTCACAAATTTTGTGATCACAAATAAATGTAGATCGTGGTCTAGGGGAAATCCCCCCTCAACGTTCAGTGTTGAATTCAGGGGGTGCCCGGGTGGGACATCTTCCAGAGCATTGAAATGACCCCCCCCGGAAGGTTTTGAGATTTTGTGCTTTTAATGGTCAAAAAAGCGCAAAGCCTCTTTTCTTCCTGGAACTCTATAATGTCTAATAATGTAACATTGAAAAACAAATTACATGCAAAAGAAAACTTTAGCAACAGATTTTTTTCCCAAGAATGTAATAAATAGTGGATGAAGGTGTGCACAATTTTATTTCAGTTTCAGTTTTGTTGTTTAAAAAATAATTCTAATTTCTCATTAATCATATAATAGAGGTTATAGGACATATAAAAGTCTATGCACGACACATTAAGCATTTCTTAATGATTTTTGTATCTTTGAGGTTTTCCCAATAGCGGACACCTCCGAATAGCGGACAATTTCTGCGTTCCCGAGGTGTCCGTTATTTAGAGGTTTTACTGTATATATATATAAAAGTTACAGAACCCCTCAAAAATCTCTGCCGATCCCACCAAAGCTAGTATAGGGGAGAAAAATACGGGCTTCTGATTGGTCTAAAAATTGTTTGCAAATAGATCATCCTGTATGCTAATGTACTTTTTAGGAGCGTATATGGGTATATCATTAAAATAATAATAATAAGAAGAAATTGCAATTTTTTTTTAAAAGTAATATAGAACAATTGAGTTTGACGCCGTGAAATGAAAATACTGTTGTTTCTAAATAAATTGTTCTGATTGTGTATATATGTGCATAGCATGTTTAAAAAAAACAGAAAGAAGAAATGGCAATTCCATTTTTATTATTTTCTAAAAGTAATACAGAACAATTGTTAAACATCCTGATTTACTTCTTTAATTAGAAATTCCGAATTATCTATTTCTTTATCTATTAATAAATATTTAAAAACAGAAGGAAAATCCAGCTTTCAAAAGCTTTTCAAACAGAAATTGATGATTAAATAAACGTAAACTCAAAAATGAAGGAAAGCAAAATTATTCAACCAATCAGAAGACCGTGTTTTTCTCCCCTATACTAGCTTCGGTGGGATCGGCAAAAATGCTTGTTAGTACTAGATGTCACGTGATATCGCAGCTGCGGTAAAAGTTTGATAATTATGCAATTTGATTTCAACTCCTCTTAGACCTCCTCCGTTAAAGATCAGAGAAAATAATTGAAATAAATGAATTTTTAATCGATTTTTAAGGATATTTCGAGAAATATTCGGGTTATAAAATTAAATTTTAGAATATTGAAAGCTACTATTTCAATTTCACGTTCTATTGTGCAAATTGCGTGTTTGTGGCTTTATTGGAACGAAAGATATCGCCTTTTAAATATTTGGCTGGTACATAAATTCTGTTAAATTGACACTTGCTTTTGATCCTTCTTAATAAGCTGAAAATCATTAGAAACGAGGTTTAGTTAATTTTATCGCAAATTTTTTCGCGACAATAATATCCAGGTGCACCAAAAAATTAGCTTTTTATGTATTTCGCGACTTTTTGCGTCAAATAGGGAAAAAGTTTATCACTATTAAGGGTGTATTCGAAAAAATGATTTTCCACCTTCAACAGTTCGAAATTTTCCGATACATTTTCAAAAGTAGAAACATGAAACTTGCTGAGGGGATCTTTGAAGAGACGAATAAGGTGCCGTGTGATGTCATTCAACACTCCATTCATTCGAATTGGATTTATAAACAATTATCTTCTCAGTACGACCCTTTTTTTCCTCCCCAGATCTCCCTCTTCGGAAAAATCGGTTCAAAAGGCCATTTTCAATTGCTTTTTTGCTTTTTTTTTTTTTTTTTTTTTTTTTTTTTTTTTTTTTTTGCCTTTATCAAAGAATCGCCCATCTCGGCACCTTGTGTGTTTTCTCAATAAGGCAATTTACCAGTTGGATGCATTTGAGAGCAAAAGTAAATTTAAATATAAATACACCCTCAGTAGGAATGACTATCGCAACCACATACTTTTGTGCTTGTAAGGGTGTATTCGAAAAAACGCTTTTCCACCTTCAACAGCTCGAAATTTTCCGATACAATTTCAGACACATTTTTAAAAATAGAAGCATGAAACTTGCTGAAAGGATTCTTGAATTGACGTATGTGGTGCCGTGTGATGTCTTTTTACGCTAAACTTATTAGAATTTGATTTATAAACAATTACCTTTTCAGTATGACCCTTTTTTTCGTTCACAGATCTCTCGCTTCGGAAAAATCGGTTCGAAATGCCGTTTTTGATTGCTTTTTTTACAATATTTTCTGCATTTATCAAAGAATCGACAATCACGGCACCTTGTGTCCTTTCCAAATAAGAGATATTGAAAGTTTGGTGCATTTGAGAGCAAAAATGAATTTTAAAAAAAAAATCGGAAAATAAGCAGTTTGAATCGAAATACACCCTTAATAGTAAAGTTTCCCAGATTGTTACTCGTGAGATGTTGTATTATTTAACAGCGAAGCGGTTTTGTATTTTTTTTTTTTTAAGTGCGTTCGTAATTATGTAAATACGTAGCACCTATAGTCGTCGTTCAGTCCTTCTGTCCGCATGTAACAGAACAAAAACTGCCCAACCGAATCATTTAAAATACATAAATGCTGCATAATTTTGTCAATTTGAGTCATTTCAAATTTTATAAAAATTAAAAGCCTAGTTTAATTACAGGGACAATCAAAAGTATTGCGTTACGTTACGGCCGATGGGAAAAAAGAGTTTCAAGTGCATTTTAACGACTCTTTCGAACATAATAAAATTGATATGCATCTATGAAGCACATACTAAAATATACATTCTGTACAATCTGTGGTGCAAAGAATTTTTTTTAACACTCATTCGGGCGCGCCTCAAAAGTTGCACCATCGGGCACGTTGTATCTGACAGATACATTCTGTATTTCAGCATTATATATTTTTTAAAAATGAGTTTTAAAATATTATTTTTCTTTTTAGTTCCAGGCTCCACCTCCCCTACACCTGGATCTTTCCTCGCCATTTTTTTTTTCGCTTTATTTGAATTAAGTACTAAATACAATTTACATACAATGAAAATGTTAAAATACAATAGCATAGTAATGGGTAACATACGAACATATTTTTAAAACAAAATTAACATATTATGTGAAATATTCAATTTAATCAATACAGAAAAAATAATAGAATTGGAATAAAGCAATACATTTTTAACTCGAATTGATCGAATTTTTCCTGTACAAATCCTTAACAAATCGCGAAACCGGAAATTCGCCACTTGGATGCATTTGAGAGCAAAAGTAAATTTAAATACACCCTTAGTAGAAATGATTATCGCAACCACATACTTTTGTGCTTTTAATAGTAAAGAATGTATCGACAAAAATTTGAAACCACTGCATTCCAGGGACGGAAATGACCGGAAGAACAGATACTGTGAAGGTCAAGGTCGTGAAACTCCCTTTCTTTTCGAAAACGACGAATTTCTTACGCATGTATCTCTCAGATACAGCGCGCCCGATGAAGTGTTATTAAATGACAGGACTGCAAAAAAGTAGCCCTTTACATAATGGTATAGGGCACTGAGGTATTTACATTAGAACCGCGCTAATTCGGACCCTGTTAATCCGGATCGGTTTAGTCAATTTTTTTTTTCAAGTTTGAAAAGTGATTGGCTAATTTCCATAACATTAATTCGTTTCATCGTCGTATTCTGAATAATAAAAGCTTTTTCTGAAATCTTTTCGGAAGAATACCTAAAACTTTCTTATTTAAAATCTTATTTAAATTGCAGAACTACTTATGCTCAAGCGGATGCGTCACCGTACGGCTAGCAAAAGGTATGGAAAACTGGCACAGCAGAAAATTAAAAACTTTTTTTATTACAAAGTAAACATTTTTACTGTCTGTAAATATTCAATAAGTTTAATATAAAGGTGATTTTCTGTAAATATATTTTATTTTATCTCATTTTTTTAAAATTCTCCTGATAATCCGGATTGGGTCTTGTCCCAATTACTCCGAATTATCGAGGTTTTACTGTATTCTATTTTCTTTAAGGTAATAAGTCCGGTAGGACCTATTTGCATGATATTGTTTCAGAAAAAGGACATTGCTTTAGAACAAGATATATAATTATAAAATGTAATTTAACATAAATTCCGGTATAAAAGTTAAAATATTTTGAAGCATATTATAAGTATGCAGCATACACTGTATGACTGTTAATAACCAGACACTTTCAATTTTAGGCAATTTACCGAATATTTAAAAATGCAACTCTCAGATTCTTCTGAAACTGTAGAATTATAAAGATTTTGTTTGACCTCATATTTGTCAAAGTTCATTTGATAAATAACACATTTAGGGAGCAGTAAAAAAAGAAAGAAAAAAATCACAGAAAAATTGTACGTTAAAATTCACGAAATTAGTATCTATCGCTGCAGAATACAAATATGTGGATACTGTAACATATGTCCACTGATTTTTGTAAAAATCGAACGCAATGTAGCAATTTTTATAAAAAGTAAATAAAAATTGCATATTCTTAGTTTATATCATACAGGATTTTCAATCAAATTTAACGCAAAAATCGCAAGTCATTATAATTGCAAAAGTCGCATTGGAAAATTTCCAGAATGATATATTAATGCCATTTTTGATTTCATAATAATATGCTACTTTTCATATGATGTACCAGTAATGAATTTTGACATCCTAGTATCGAGTTTTGCGGTACCAGTTGACAGACTTTCGAATTCGAGTACCAGTGCTGATTATTTATTTTATTCATATTAATATTTGTAAATCGTTTTTTTTTTTAATAATTCATATATTTAAAAAAAAGAAAAAGAAAAAGGCTATTCAAAATAAATTCTTAAATGAAAAAAAAAAAGTTTTCTTTTCTGAAATTAAGCATTAAGTTTTCTCTCTCAAAATGAAAAAGCATCTTTTAACTTTGCAACGAAACTATCATACAAAATTATTTTTTTACTTATTTAAAATTATTTTTTAATAGTGCAAAATAAAACTCTTCCCTGTATTTTCTCTGTTCTAAAATTCTACAAAGTGGTTTTGATATTTCAATAAATAAATTCATGTTGAACTTTGCAAAAGTTAACCGCTTCGCAACGAGATCCTTTGCTTAATTTTTAATCTTTTGCCGCCAATTTTTTAAACAGAAAAATTTCAGTCATTGAATTGGGAAAATGCCTTGATTAAATAAGGTAAACTTTACACTTAAAAATAATCAACACTTTTAATGGCATGAATACCGTTCGCACGTCCCCCAGAGTTTAAATGTTGAAATGATATATTAAAGAAGATCAAGTGTCTGATCAGATACAGGTGTATTGAAACATCGGTTAGAAACTGTACGTAAGAAGCAGTGTTGAATTCAGGGGTGGCCCGGGGGGCATTCCCCCCCCCCCCCCCCGGAGCTATCAAATTCCCCATCGGATATTTTGAGATATTGTGTTTTCAATTGTAAAAAAGTGTATTTTCTCCCTGGAACTCTATTGTATCCCCCTCCGGAGCCACAGAAATCCCTCAAGGAGAAAAGTGTCTGAATTCAACTCTATTAAGAAGAGAGTGAGAAAATGTAGTAGTGCAAGTTGAGACTTTTATAAAGTGGTTTTTCTTATTCCATCTGAAATAAATATTGGATGAAGTCATGTTGCCATTATTTTAAAAATACGCTGAATATGCATTATTATTTTTTTTTTTATTCTTTGCTTTCTTTTATATTCAATAGAAGAAAGTATTGTAATCGAAACTTTTTTCGACTTTCGGTTTTCGATGGATTTACTCGTTTTAGTATGAGAGATTCCAAAAAACATACTTTTACAAAATGTCTGTCTGTCCGTGTGTGTGTGTCCGTATCTCGCCATTGTATGAAGATATTCATAGAATTTAACCAAAATTTTGTGTATATTTTTGGCTGTGGCAAGCAGGTCCTCCTTCAATTTTGAAGTATTCCGCCAAAAGGTGGCACTGTAATAGCAATTTTTGTGCCATTATCAATATTGCGCCATCGAAAAGTGTATGAAGTTATGCATAGAATTGAACCAAATTTTTTGCGTAAGAATTTGGCTATGGCTAGTTAATCGTCCCTGAATTCGAAAAATATCCGTTGAAAGGGGACGCAGTAATAGTGATTTTTGTGCCAATTTAGTAAAATAGTAACATTTTTAAATTTTTCTTGATTATATATTTTCTTATGAAATTTGAAATATCGGATTTTTAATATTCGCCACTTAAAACAATATTTTCTTTTCATTTATCAAACAGTTTTAAGCCTTCAGAATTAGCCCCATCAAACATTTTCAGAGCCCCTCTCCCAGGTTTCACTGATTGCTCCCTCCTCCCCACTTTCAATACAGTCTTCGTTCTGTTCAAGTCAATAGAAAAAATGTATATCCGGAAACTCACCCATAAAAAAAAAAAAAAAAAAAAAAAAAAAAAAAAAGAGGATCAAGTTTTTTTGACATTTTGGGCTAGATCAAGAAAATATAGATCTCTAAAATATGCTAGCCCCCACCAAAGCTCAATCCTGGGTGCGTCACTACCTGCCGAAAACGCAAGGTGATTTTTTTAATATAAATTATGAGGGCGCCACCATAGATAGTAAGCTGTCGATCGATGTTTCTGCAGTATTTTTTAAGGGAAAAAGTATTCGTTTTTAATTATTTTTTTAATGAAAAATCTGAATTTTTCGAAAGTTAAACAAGTAGAAACCTGATTAATCGAAGTTTTCTTCATAATATACATATATATTTTTAAGGTGCTAGGGGAATCGATTGTTTTTTTAAAAACTTTTAAAATACCAGGTTATTCTGAAAAAACCACAAGGAAGGCCGATTAAAAACATCAGAAAAAGTGCCATATTCGTTGGTGTCTAATCTCATTGTAAATAAATAATAGATCATCTAAAATCATAGCTGTAATTGGGTGGGAAAAGAGGTGGGAAAGCATGGGAACGCCATTTCCCGAAATATTTGGTTTGTTAATGTTATAAAAAAAAAAAAAAAAAAGAAAAAAAAAGGTTTTCAAGCACAAAACTTTTTTTTAAAGCTAGAATATAATAATTATAACTGTTAACTTTAAAAAGTCAACATATTGCTAAATGTTTTAAATTAGTTTATGCCTTAGGAAAATCCGATAGCATCAACATCAACTTTGTGAAAGGTGAGTTCCCACAAATATTTTTTTCCCACTACCACTCCCCCCTCCTGAAACTTGCTTTTCTCTTGCTTTTCCATTATTATACACAGTTTAAAACATTGAAAATTCTATTTTTTCCCCCAAAAGCACTAATCTCAAAAGAAAAATACACCATGATAAAAATATATCCAGACAACTAAAAAGCGTGACGTCACATGCCGGTATTTTTTTTTTCTCAACACCATTTTTTTCCATGGTTTGAGTTTGAAGGGATGAATCAATTCATGCAAAGGAATGATTCAAAAGAAATCAAAACAAAACGAATTTGTTCCACAATCGTATGGTTTATATCTTAGGTCATTGGGTTTTATCAATGTCAAAATATGTTGTGTTATATAAATTTCTTTATTAATGCGTCAATAGTTTTATTAAGAAAATTTTGAATTTAAAATTTTGTTTTATAAATTTCCAGGGGTCGATGCAGGTTTTTTTCTTGGGGCCCATTTTGTGAAAAGTAGCAGTTATTTTTGTGAATTTCACTACATTTTTGTGAATTTTATTATATTTTTGTGAAAAACAACATTTTGTGACGACAGCTGAAATCTAGTGACTCAAGTTCGAACCAAGTATTTGTTAACAAAAACTAACTTCTTTAAACACTTTTCTAAAGTTTTTGTTTCTTAATAACTGTTTTATGTACAAACTACACATTTTACAATCTAACAAAATAATAAAAATAAGTTTTTGGTGGAGAAGAATTATGTGAAGGGGCTTATTTATTAAATTTATTTTTGTGAAGGGGCCCATTTTAATGAATTTATTTTTCTGAAAGGGCCCTAAATAGGCCCCAAATTTTGTCTAGATCGAACCCTGATTTCTGATTATAAATTGCAGAAAAAAAATAGCCACATAATTTGTGGGCCCCATAATTTGGTGGGCCCAGGACTCCCAGAGGTCTGTGCATTAATCAGGCCCTGGCTCTACAGTTTCTTTTAACATCCTCAGTCCTGTGACAAATTTTACGAAGCACAACAAAAAACAGTTTAAAATGATTATAAAACAACTCCAAAGATGCATCAGTCTACATATCGATGCTTCTAACATGCACATATTTATTAAAAAAATTTTTAGATGTAATTTTAACAATTTTACTGGCATTTAAATTAATTTAAAGGGTGTTTTTTAGTGTCGCCTCCAGGCGACATCAGGACTGAGGGGGTTAAAGGGTCATGTTTGCTGTTTACTATGGAAGGATGTGAATTCTAACATTAGCCAAGTTACTGTGAATGTAGTAATCATGATTGAATAATTTACGCTTCTTTTTGTGAGCTCTCGAGTGTTGAAAGATTCACTTGAAATAGTTGTGTTTCCTGTGTCATGAGCCATATTCATATTAGTTATTTAGAAACCATTTAATATAATATATATGTATTTAGTTGTTGAAAAATGTTAAATCTGAAGTTTATCCTATTTTTACTTATGTTATTTTATTTTTTATTTATTTATTTATTTATTTTTTTTAGTTTTTAATAAATATAATTAATTTTATTTTATTGTTTTTACTTTTTAATGCATTACATATTTATTTCAGCTGGGTTTATTTATTTATAGGTTTAGTAAAATTAGCGACAAACTTCCTCTGCCATTATTCTCTGCTGATTTCTTTAAACCTCAAAGCATTACTTTTGTAATGTCTATGAGTTTTCGCCTTTTCATGCCAAATACTCAAAAGTATTTTTTTTTTTTTTTTTTTTTTTTTTTTCTTTTCTTTACAGACTTTCTTGTAATTCCACTGCTAAATTACACTGATCCTTTATTACATAAGTAGTTTAATTAGTATTATTTTTTCCAAAATAATCTGACTATGCCCAGTATGAAGACCTTCCTTGTTGGTAGATTCCTTAGTGATAAAAACTAAATGATCCAGAATGAGAGTGCCCCACATTTACCATGTGTTACCCTACCTTCTTAGCAAGTAGTAAAGATATTATGTATTCTTTCGTTTTATCGCATATTAGTATATTAATTTCGCATGAATCAACATGTTTTTCAGTTTAAAACAGGCTTTCGTCATTGGCATGTTCTTTTTCACACCTTTTACTATATTTTAATAAGTGTAGAAATTTACTATTCTTTAAAAATAATAAATTTTAATGTTTAGTTGTAGAAAAATGGCAGTTTAAAAATGTATGCATTTTTTGCAAAAATGGCCAGGCCTAATTTTACTGAACTTTGAACAGAATTTTGGACCATGTAGATTAGGAATGAAACCAATCCCAACTCTGTTCAGAAAAAAAATATTAGGCCTGGCCTGAGCTTTCAGAAAAAAGTTTGGTCTGTTTGTGTCCCAAGAAGAATGGAGATCAGGCTCAGCCTGAGTGCTGTGAATGAAAATAGGCCTGAACATGGCCTACGTGCTAGCCTGTGCAGATCTCTTCCGTCTATTATGTAGCTTCAGATGTCTGGATAACAGCAGCTGCAAAATCAGATTTCAATCCATTCAAGTGATTGAACTTTTATTTACAGATGCATTTATAACAAAAACCGCTAAAAAACGACTAATTTCCGGCAAATATCATCAAAAAATTTGCAAAAAAATGGCTAATTTCATCCTAAAACCCGAAAAAAGGCAAATTTCTTTAAAAGATCCCCCCCCCGAAAAAACGGCAAATTTCGTCAAAAATTGTGATAAAACGGCAAATTTTGTCACTATATATCGCGAAAAACGGTATATTTCGTCAATAAATCCCGAAAAAACAAAAGATTTCGTCAAAATAACGAGAAAAAACGGAAATTTTGACAAAAATGCACGAAAAAAATAAAAATAAAATAAATAAATAAAAATAAAAATAAGTGAATGCCGGGAGAGAATTTTTCTGTTTTAAAAACTAAGTTTCCTTCTTCAAAATAGTTGTTGTGCTCCAAAAACTGATTTTCCTGCTTCCCAATCGGTTTTTTATTCAAATCTTTCTAAGTGAATGTGATTCCTGAAAGCACCATTTCATTAAGCAAAGTACCCGTTTACTCAACAAAAATATCCCTTTTTTCAGCAAAAATGTCTTCAATAAACCTGTTTTGTCCATTTTAAAAGAAATGCAAACAATAGTGATACTTGTTATCTTCTACACTTAAATAAGCATTATTTTATAATTAAATTTGTATCTTGCACATTTATTCTTTAAAAAGTACAGAAAATTTCTCTTAAATTAATATTGGTTTTAATTATTTATTATTATTAAAACAATTATTGCATTTTATTTTTCTTATGCAAATGAACAAGTTCAATATTTGCATCGAAAAATATGACTTATTGTTAGTGGGGACCCGCTTTTATAGAAAAGGGACACAGAATTTTAGAAGTCTTGTGTCCTGGGGACCCAGAATTTTTCAAGTCCAGCTGCATTACTTACACTAGCCACAATTCTACCACTCTGGGTACAATCTGGAGAAAAATTGAAAAAAAATTGCATTAAACCTTACAGTCAGTTGAAGTAAGTAATGGCGAATAAAATATCTAATTAATAATTTGATAGTTTATTTAATTTTTAGCAAATAAACCTATTTATTTTACATTTTATTATGCTGAAAATTTTGGATAAATGCAAAGTTAGATTGGTTTATTTCCCAGGGGGGGAGGGAGGAGGCCACTCTAAGTGTTAAAATTATTTAATAGAATTTTAAGTAGCGGACCAGTGATGATGTCTGTGGACCAGTAAATTCTCATGCTTACTGGTCCGTGGGACCAGTGACTTTTTTAGGAATTCTAACACTGCATATATATTTAATTTGTAATTTTTGTAAATATTACTGTATTCATGTTTTTTCATGAACGAAGAATAAGTATTTCTTTCTGAAAAATTCAGGCTATTGTTGATATCATTGGTAATCACAATTTTCTTTTTAAATATACAGTATGGAACCATTTATCTGGAAACCAGTTAACTGGAAAACCAGTTATCCGGAATGAATTAGAGTGATAGACAGTCAAATAGACTGATGTTGGAATCGTTGTAGAAAAAAGTGTCAGACACTGCCAGTTTAACATATACTTTGCTTGAAACAATTGTATAATTTAATAACGACATTTAATATTTGAAATGGAAGCATATTTAGTTATATTATAGATGTTTTAATTTTTATGCAGAAGAAATTTTGTTCTCAAAAGATTCCCATAAATTACTTTCGTTCAAACTAACTTCTGATCTTACTCGCATCTGATTCTTGGTTCAAGTAATCTAATAATTAATTTAAAATTAGAAGTAATATTACAACTACATATATTCCATAAAACTTATCAAACAGATGCTGCTTTAGTGCCCAACCAATTAACCGGAAAAATCAGTTATCTGGAATACATCTGTTCCCACAATTTCGGATAAATGGTTCTGTACTGTATTTTTATATTAATCAATCTTTTTTGGTTATTAAGCCTTTTTTCTTTCTAAGCCCAAAATAAAACTTCCTTATTTTATGGTTTTGATGTGAATTAATAATATATCTTTATGAGGCAAGTTTCATTGAATAATTTAGGAAAAATACATTTCATTTGTATAATGAATATTTAATCATACATTATTGATTATTAACTTGACCTTTAGTTTTCATATTTTAATCTTTTTAAAAATTATCTAAATTTTTATTATTTTAGTTTATTACTTATTTTAATATTTTATTATATTGTGAGCATCCATTATTGTTTTGATTGCATTATTAATTATATTCAGTTGAGGCTGTTTAAAAAATGTAAACGAAGCTACGACCAGAAATCTCCAAAATTCTAAAATCCGCACCACCTTTGATTTCAAGCTATATGGATTTGAGGGTGTCTACTGTAAAGAGTAACAAATATGTCCATTACTAGATTTTAAATGCCAGTGATGTTGGTTTTTAAAAATTGTTTCTGTAAATTTTTTTTAAGTATTTTGAAGAGGAGGATAAAATCTCATCAAATGGAAATTTCAAATTTTGTAGAAATATTTAAAATATATAAAAATGAAGGTGGCAATAAAAAAAAAAAAATGTGCATCATCGGCTTCCATCATCTAACCATGCTTCTAAATTTCCCCATTAGTTAACATAGGATTTCACGGTCAGAGCGCTTAAATAAGGGGTCTATTCAACTCTATGACCTCTTTACAGGTAGAAGAAATGTACTAACCTCTTTAGTTCCAAAGTTAAAATAATAATACAAATACTTATTCATTGGTTTTTTTCCAAACAAAATGACATTGTAAATGAAAGAAAAAATGTCTTTTCTGAAATTGATCATTTAGACACTTTTAATTTAGTTTTAAAAATATGGATCTAAAACTACAAACCCCCCTTAAAACTAGTGATTGACCGAATCAGAAATTTTGACGAATACCAAATATTCGGTCAAAGTGTACACTGAATATTCGGTATTTGGCAACCGAATACTTAAAAATTTTTAATAAATATTTTTGCAAATATTAACTTTTTAAATAAAGATAGAAAGCATTCTTAGGCTTCTTCAACCTTTCGAAGAAATAACAAAAATTATAAGTAAAAAAAAAAATCTTTAATCTCAGAGGCAATAACTATTATTTCTACATTGAAACGTTACTTGGAAAAAAGTGATAATCAGAATTTTTTGGAGTGGGAAGCATGAAAGAACAAAAAGACTTGCGGAACGTTTTTCAGAAATTTATGATGAGTTTTATTTTTTAGCCACTATTTTAGATCAAAATCTCAAAACAGCTTTTTTTAGAGATGAAACAACTACTAAAAAAGTAAAAAATATATTTAAAAATAAAGTGCAACAAATAATATATATATCCTCTCAAACTGAAATTACTGAGCCAAATCAATCACAAAGTTTCGATAAAAAGGATTCCCTCTCATTAACTGTGCATTCATCATTTTGGGAGTGCTTTGTTGAAGTTGCTACCATTGAAAAAACAGAACGTGAAAATCCTTCTACTGAAAATGATAGCCTCACATCTAGAGATGGGAATGCTCGGAAAAAACCTGGAAAAATTGGGAAAAAAATATGGTTTTTTCGGTTGTTTTCCGAAGGCTTATTTTTCAATTTTTCCGAACTGGAAAAATTGAAATTTCATTTGTGAAGTAATATAGTGAAAATTTTGTAATAGCTACATTCTCATACTTTTTATTTTTTTTATTTTTATGTTGAGTGTCTCACATGAAAATTTTAATGTGGGTAATCTGATCTCTGAGCAGAAATCTGTTTGAGAAGACTTGAAAGGATTCTTCACATTTTTTTTTTCTTGTTTGAAACACAAGACCCTTTGCAAAATTTCTCTTGAAAATAGATTTTTCAGAAAAAGTTTAATCAACAAATTGAATCTTTTGCAAGTGCAGTGATTGAAGAAAAAAAAAAATCTCATGCCATACAGCAGCTGAATCTTTTTAAGTTGCATATATGTATGTAAATAATCTTATTAAAAATGTCTAAATAGGAACCTAAATAAAGTAATAATTTCTTATTCAAAAATTCTGAATATATTTTGTACAAGTATATACAAAAAGTTCGCAATTTCATAAAAACTTGATTAACGTAAAAAAAAAAATCTAGATATGTAATTAAATGCAACTTCTCTTTTTAAAAATTAATTCATGTGTAAAATTATTGCAATAATATGCCGATTAATGGAAATGATAAAATTAAAAATTCAACATAAAATTTTGAAGTATGCATTTATTACTTTAATCTATCTTTTCAAGAAGTAAGTATTGAATTCGTGAAAAATTTGACTTCCAGTTTTTGGTGTATTTAAAACTTTTAGAAGATCCTGAACATGTTTTGATGGTTTTTGGAAAATATCTGTCACTCTGTGAGTCTGTATGTGACAAATTTTATGGGCATTCTATCTCAAGAACTTATGCACATAATTTCACAAAACTTTAGAT
This sequence comes from Maratus speculifer, assembly GCA_964019185.1. Classification (NCBI taxonomy): domain Eukaryota; kingdom Metazoa; phylum Arthropoda; class Arachnida; order Araneae; family Salticidae; genus Maratus; species Maratus speculifer. Next base: position 97,267,363 of record OZ025301.1, on the reverse strand, counting down.
TCAGTTACACCTTGATATAAACTCGAGATGTTTAGTTATTAGTATATATCGCCAAACCGATGGCACTGCTATGCTGCATTATTCATAATTTCCACAATAGTTCTATTTCAAACTAATGTATGTGCTTTTATGAAATTTCAGATTAAGTTAATCTTTGACATAACTTCATGCTCATTACTTTTTGATGTAAATTGTTCAACAGATGATGCTGCTATGCTGCATTATTCATGATTATCGCAACAGCTTTACCTCAAGGAAGATTTAAAAAAAAAAAAAATCAAACTACAGTTTCTGATATATATCAATGTTGTTTAGTTTTTTGTGTAAATCCCCTATAGGTGGCACTAGCTGCATTTTTCAAGATTTCGTTATAGCTGATTAATTGAATGTTTTTTCAAGGTGTTGAATCTAAAATTGACCTCCATTTTACCTCCATAATGTACAGTAATGTTGCAAAAACATGGGCAGTTTGCATTAGAAAAGTACAACTGTGATGAAAAAAAAAAAAAAACCCATATTTTATTACAAGTAACTATGTTCGAAATTATACTTTCCCTCTTGATTAAACTTTGAATTTTTGTAGTTTTTTAAAGCACAGTAGAAGTTTATCTCTGTATGTAACTGCTTTTGTTAATTCCTCAAATAGTGAGCATTTTTCTATTTCTAGTGTTCTGTTTTCATAACTTTTGAGTTCCACTCTTAGAAATATAAAATTACCATGTGGAAACATTATTGAATATGGTTTCTTACTCAAGAATAAAATACCAGATTTCAGGGTAAAAAGAAAAAAAAATTATAATTAATTAAACTTAATTCTGGTTTCAGTGAGTAAAAATCTAACAGTCAATAAATCCTACACTATTTTTTAGTTGCAGACCTGAGTAAGCCAAAGTAAAACTTAGTTTTGTTTGAATTTAGATTATAAAACTAAATCAAAACTTTTTTGAGTTGAGATTGGAAAGCTATACCAAAACTAAACATATTTTATAAAGGAAATAAAATTATAATTCTAAGAAAAAAAAAAGTAATAATGTAAAAATATGCATTTTTTAAACAAACAATGGAATTTTTGAATACTGATATTCATAATAATGACAAAACTGCTATAATTTCTTTAAACTAGTATCATTTACTTAAAAACTATACTTATGTAAATGGAATGCATAATTTATTTCATTCCAAACTGCAGACATATTGGCTCAGGTTTTTACATTATGTCAATTGGTAGTTAAACATGTAACTGAAAAATCATTTCAACAGAGATATGATATAACAAACAATAGCATTTAATAAAAATTCTTAGGCTGTGAAAAAAAAAAAAAAAAACTAAACTTTTAAAAGCAGGCTTTGCTACTTTCTTTTTATTTTGTAATATAAAGTGAAAATAATTTTCATTTAATACATAAAAATGGGAAAAAATGTTTATTATTTAATATTCTCTAAGAAAATATAATTTATTTGGGAGAAACAGTCATGAAAAATCAATTTTTCCGTTTTTTTCTGAAAAAAAAAACCCCAGTAAAAAACCAGTTTTTTTCCGACACTTATATTTTTCCGGAAAATTTACGTCTCTACTCTCATCAGACATTAAAGCTTCAGATGAATTGGTGGCATACTTAGTTTTACCTCTTATATCAAGGGAAGACTACTCATTAGTTTGGTGGGGAAAAAACCATAATAAGTATCCAACATTATCCAAGTTACTTAAAAAGTACTTATCTCCGTCTACCAGCAGTGTTTACAGTGAATGTTTATTTTCCGAAGCAGGATAGATTTATAAACAGAAAAGAAACAGATTATAACCAATAATGCCAAACAGCTTTTTTTTACATCATATTTTGTCCATATTAAATTTCAATTACAAATGATAATGTATCATTTTATAAATTATCACTTATATTATAACTGAGGCATACTATTAAAATAAGTAACATTAAATGAGCATTAACCATCATGTATATTTAGAGTAATACTTTAACTATATTTTTCATAAATTAATCTAAAAATTTGATTTACATGCCGAATCACCGAATACCGAATCAACTATTCGGTATTCGGTCAATCCCTATTTAAAACATCAATTTAATAACCATTGACCAAATTAACACAATCACAAATTTAAGAGCTTTAAACAAGTAAATAATCTACAAATCCTCCAAAAAATTTATTGAAAAAGATTTAAGATTGTCTTTTTTTTGGCATTTTACAAACTCAGATGAATATAGCATTTATTTTATGAGGTATTCAGCTTAGATGCCAGGCATTTATTTGTTTGCTTTCAATGTGAAAACATGCTATTAAGAAAGGATGTAAAAATGTTTAAAAGTCAGACATTTTAGTTTTTATAAGTAAATATATATATAAAGAGAGAGAGATTCCTGAATGGGGACTCAGGGACCAAAGAGTTAAAATTAATAAAATGTTTTAGTTTTATATTGTATTTTATGCATGTTGAATAATTATAATAAAATATAATTTATATTCAGCGTTCGAAATCCTTGGTGGTCTGCTGGTCTGAGACCACCGATAATTCAATCGGACCACTAATTTGAAAAATTTAGTGGTCTGCAGGACCAGTGCCTTTTTTTCAGGCCCTGAGAAAACCGCAATCGATTGCACATAAGATTTTTTTTTTTTCTTATTTCAGCGGTGCTGCGGACGCGTTATAACGCGTAAATTATTCAAAAAATCGGCGATTGAACGCAAAAAAAATAGCTCTTACGCGTCCCACAGAACGCGTAAATTCATTAAAAAATCGCGAAAAAACGGCAAATTTCGTTAAAAAATTGCAAAATAACGACTAATTTCCAGAAAATTTTTTCAAACAATTCTTGAAAAAATGGTTCATTTCATTCCAAAATCCGAAAAAAGGTAGATTTCTTTAAAAGATTACGAAAAAAAGGGCAAATTTCGCCCAATATAGCGATAAAACGGCAAAATTTGTCAAAAAAATCGTGAAAAATACAAATTTACTCAAAAGATTGCAAAAAAAACTACAAATTTTGTTAAAAAATCGCTAAATAACGACTAATTTCCGGCAAATATCGTCAAAAAATTTGCGAAAAAATGGCTAATTTCATATACGAAACCTGAAAAAAACGGGAGATTTCTTCAAAAGATTGCAAAAAATGGTAAATTTCATCTACAAATCGCAATAAAACGGCAAATTTTGTCAAAAAATTACACGAAAAACGGTATATTTTGTCAATAAATCCCGGAAAAAGAAAAGATTTCGTCAAAATAATGCGAAAAAACGGAAATTTCGACAAAAAAGCGCAAAAAAAAAAAAGTGAAATGTCGGATAGAGAATTTTTCTGTTTTAAAAGCTAATTTTTCTGCTTCCAAATTGTTGCTGCTCCAAAAACTGATTTTCCAGCTTCCCAATCAGTTTTTTATTGCTCCAAATCTTTCTGAGTGAATGTGACTCCTGAAAGCACCATTTCATTAGGCAAAGTACCCATTTACTCAACAAAAATATCCCTTTTTTCAGCAAAAATGTCTTTTTCAACGAATCTGTCTTGCCCCATTTTGAAAGAGAAGCAAACAATAGTGATACTTGTTATATTCTACACCTAAATAAGCATTATTTTATAATAAAATTATTATCTTGCACATTTATTCTTTAAAAAGTACAGAAAATTTCTCTTAAATTAATATTAGTTTTAATTATTTACAACAATTATTGCATTTTATTTTTCTTGTGGAAATGAACAAGTTCAATTTTTGCGTCGAAAAATATTACATTATTATTAGTGGGGACCCACTTTTGTCGAAACAAAACCCAGAATTTTAGAAGTCCCGGGGACTCAGGATTTTTCAAGTCCAGCTGCATCATTGACACTAGCTACAATTCCACCCTTCTAGCTACAATCTGGAGAAAGATCGAAAAAAAATTGCATTAAACCTTACAGTCAGTTGAAATAAGTAAAGACAAATAAAATATCTAATTAATAATTTGATCATTTTTCTTTACGTATTGTTTATTTAATTTTTAGCAAATTATAATTTTACATTTTATTATGCTGAAAATTTTGGATAATTGGTAAGATTGGTTTATATTCCAGGGAAGGGGGGGGGGGAGGGAGAGGCCACACTAAATGTTAAAATTACTTAATAGAATTTTATGTAGCGGACCAGTAATGATGTCTGCGGACCAGTATATTCTTATGCTTACTGGTCCTTGGGACCAGTGAGTTTTTTTAAGAATTCTAACGCTGTTTATATTAATATTCTCTTTCTATTAAATTTTAGTTTTTATACCAATTTTGAATTTTTATGGCATTGACTCCTTTGTTCCTCTTTTATTTAGATGGAGAATTAAATGGAGTAGTGATCTTGTTTATGCATTGGGTGATTTATTTTAAACTTTATGAATTTCAAGATTCCAGGGCTCTGGTTTATGAAGGATTATTGAATGGTTAGTTTCAGATTTTTTTTTAAAATTATTATTCATTCAAAATTTTGTTTTATTAAATAAATGCATCAAAAGCTCTCTGGTTATGATATTAACTTTCTGCAAACGAGTTTTTAAGTGAAAATTATCTTATTTTGAGACAATAACTCCGGAAATACAAAACAAGCTAATAATAAAACTTGCAGTGTTGTAAATGAAGTCTCTCTGTAAAAATTTTAAAACATGAAGATTTTTTCATCTTTCTTTTCAGAGTAAGAGGGGCTAATAGAAAATGTGTAATAAAAATTAGAGATTTGGCCCACAAACACCCAATTTTTACATTTTACTGGGGGGAATTTTAATTTTATCATTTTTATCCCAACAGACGCAATCTGTTTTTTCAATTGAAAATACAAGGTATCTCATGCAGTTTTGAATTAGGTTTTTATTCATAACTTTAAGGATATTCTTAAATCCAACTGCAGTTCTTGTTAATTAAAAATCGGATAAATTTAATCTTCCTTTAATTCAAACTAAACATGAAGTCCCAAAACTTTTAACAGCAGAATAACATTAAAATTTTTTATTTGTTCAAACTCATTTACCTTTGACTTTTTTTAATTCAAACTAACATGGATTCCAATTTTTCCTTTTTCCTTACTTTATCGCAGACTTCAGATCCTTGAAATACTATCTCAGCTTTAGACGCAACACTAGGCACAGAAAAGGACCTGGATGATAATAATTTAAAGTCTATGGGAGTGTTCTTTTCAAATATTTCGCCTAAATTTTAATATTTTTACATGATTTTTTTTTTTTTTTTTTTTTTTTTGCACAAGATAGCTGAGAACAATCCACAACCGGCTCAGTTTTTATTAGGTGCGTTCGTAATTACGTAAATACGTAGCACCTATATTTGTCGTTCAGTCCGTCCATCTGTCTGTCTGTCCGTCCACATATAACAACGTAAAACCTACCCAACCGAATCATTTGAAATTTAAAATATATAATTATTACATAATTTTGTCGAGTCATTTCAAATTTTATGAAAATCGGATGAATAGATCAATTACTGGGACAATCAAAAGGATTCCGTCACATTACGGTCAATGGGGGAAAAAGTTTCAAATGCATTTTAATCATTTGAAATTTAAAATGCATAATTATTACATAATTTTGTCAGGTTATTTAAAATTTTATCAAAATCAGATGCATAGTTCAATTACAGGGACAATCAAAAGTATTCTGTTACATTACGGTCAATGGGGAAAAATGTTTCAAATGCATTTTAATGGTGTTACACTCATTCGAACATAATAAAATTGATATGCAACTATAAAGTACATACTATAATATGCATTTTGTATAATCTGTGGTTCAAAGAACATTTTGTTATTGATTTACAAGGCCACACAAAAGTATCCTGTTACATAATGGTATAGAAAGAAGATTGTTTGGTGCACATTTTAATTGTAATTAACTATTTACAGTTTTATGCAATTGATACATGAGAGTGATGTTTTTAACATTTCGTTATCGTACGATCGCACCTCATTTGCTACGCTTTACATGCAATATCCAACTTGTTTTTTCAGTTTTGGTCTCAGATTTAAAAAAAAAAAATTACTTTAACTTTCAAAACCGGTTCTGAAATTGAAACTATCGTAATATAAAAAATATATAAGCAAAATCGAAAAAGTAAAAATTAGGCCGGTTGTGGATCGTCCTCAGCTATCCTATGCAAAAAAAATCATGTAAAACTATTAAAATTTGAGCGAGATATTTGAAAAGAACGCTCCCATAGACTTCACATTATCACCCGGGTCTTTTTCTGTGCCTAGTGTGGGGCCTTAATAAGTTTATTTTCTTCTTTTTTGCCTGAATGTTTTGAACTAGTATATATATGATCCTATGCATTTGATATCTGTTTTCTTAGTTATATCTGCCCATCAATGACACCTCTACCCCTTCTTCCATTGGCTTTTTCTTAAATACCTTAATTCGTTTGTATATTTATATCTTTTAATTTAATATTATAAGTCATATTTAGGGATGCACCGAATATTCGGTATCTATTCGGTATTCGGCCTATTCGACCATGTTACCGAATATTCGGTTAGGCCGAATATTAAATTATTCGGTTGAGCCGAATATTCGGCTTGGCTGAATATGAAACTGTTCGGCCTGCCGAATATCAAAGTATTTGGCTGAATCCAATGCTTAATAAAACCTTTTAAAAACTTTTCATTATTTCTACTTTTAACTGTCAATTTTTTAATTTATATTTAAAATAATTAGAAACAAAATCATATTTAAATAAAATAGAATGTTTTTACATTATTTATTTGCTGTTTGTAAAGTATAACTTAAGAAAATTAACCATGAGAAGGATTAAAATGGTGATTTATTAAGATTCTCCTTAAGAATAAATTATGTGCAGATACAAGTTTCTAAATTTTGTTTAGTAAATAATCTGTTTCTTGCTTTTCACCAAATAAAAGTCCTTTAAAAGAAAAAATTTTGAGATTAGTAATAGCTATCAAGGCAGACAATTTTTGTTCATGAAACCATAATCATAATCAACTTATTGAGTCATAAGTACATTGTATTTCATCTCACTCTAGATCAAAACTTGTGTGTTCGTTTATTACATTAACAATGAATAAGATAACATAATTTCAACTCACATGCTTTGATATCTGTAAAATATGATATGATGGGAAGGGTGGAAAATACCACCATTCATAAGAAAAGAACTATGAGCCAAACATGCTTTTATTCAGAATTAAGTTGAAAGTATTTGTACTTTATATTGAAAAAAATCTGCCTTGAGTTATTTAAAAAGGATAATATCAGATTGTAAAATTTTTCTTCGGACATTTTTTCATTATTTGAAATAAAGATGTTTGAGAGAATAAAGATGAAAGATGTTTGTTTTGATTCATAGAAAATTTTAATAATTAAAGTTTCATAATTGCACTTCTTAAGTAACTCAAGGCAGATTTTTTTCAATACTAAATGTTCTTATAAAAAGCTCGTGTTTATCAAAATGCAAATTTCTTTTATTAAATATTATGTAAAACTCTTTTAAAAAGTAACATTTTAACACCTTTAAATTTTGAAATATAAAATGTATTTGGAAAGCCGAATATTCGGTATTCGGCCGAATAGTTAACTATTCGGTATTCGGCCCAACAATTACTATTCGGCTAGCCGAATATTCAGTATTCGGTTCACCTGTCGGCCAAATATTTGGCATTCGGTATTCGGCCAAAATCACTATTTGGTGCATCCCTAGTCATATTCTAACGATATCAGCTGAAATAAATTTTAAAAGTATCATAAGATTAATTCCTCTGCAATAGTTCTCCTTTAAGCATGTTTTCCTCCGATACTTTCCATAATTCCAACTTTGGATAATTCAAACATTTCTTGGCCCTGACGATCATATGGCCCTGACAAGTTCGAATTAATGGGGGCCGGCTGTATTTTCTTTCTGACCATTTCTGAATTCAATTTTGGTTGGAAATCCACTCAAAATTAGCAGATGTTATTCAAAAACTATGTAATTGAGTACAGTAGGTGGGGCTTGTTGAGCTTAAGCCATTTGGTAGGCCTCCCCACCTAGCTGAAACTGTAATTGAGTACAGTAAACTCCCTCAAATCAGCAAAGCTTGGGACTAGGGGTTGTGTGGATTTTAGAATTTTGTGGATTTCTGGTCATTGATTTGTTTACATTTCTGAAACATTAATTTGATTGGTAATTAAGCATTGTAATCAATGCATATAATAAAATGGAACATTAAAATAATTAAGTAAAATATTTAATTAAATAAATTGTTAGAAAGTAAGTTATTATTACAAAATTTTTTTATGAAAATAAAATTCTAGAAAAATATTAAAATAAAGTAAATAATTAAGATGCAATACTAAATATAAATAATGATGAGGAAAAATCAATCTTTTTTTTAAAAGAAAAATATTTTCCTTTGTTAATAAACAAATAAAAGCTTGAATAATTAAAAAATATTCTTATTATACAGCAAAAATTATCCTGCACCTCGAATTATAAACAATACCAAATTTTCATTGAAAGTTATATTATGCTGCAGCTACGATACGATAATGATTATTTTGATTAAATATCAATCATTGTAATTAGTAAATCGTATATTTAGATCCCTAATTCGTTTCGTAACTAGCAGGTATATGAAAATAGCAATAGAACTATTAAAATAATAATTTTATCTAGCAAAAATTATCATGCCACACGAATTGCAAACACTACCAAATGGCCAGTGAAAGTTATATTACGCTGCAACTATGATATGATAATGATTAATTTGATTAAATATCGATCATCTTATGTCTAAGAAACTTATTATATAACACTGCAGAATTTAAATTGAAAGACATTAAAAAAAAAAGGAAGAAGTTGACAAAGGATTTAAAAAAATATGTACATTTAAAGAATTATTTGTATTGCGTTAGTCGCTGACTTCAGCGCCATCTTTAATTTCATTGCTTACATCTGAAAAAATGCACGGATTTCTGGCGTTCGCGGATTTTAGGGAGTCTACTGTAGTTTCTTATTAAAAGCTGAAAGATCTTTCAGAAAATGCCACCAAAATGGATGATTTGAACTTCTATATATACAATAACATAAGAAAGAAACATTTTTAAATATGCTATGTCATTTTTGTGCCAATTGAGAGAATCTTTTGTTCAGTCAAAAATGCAGGGTATCTCACACCAATTTGAACTAGGCTTTTATTCATTATTTAAGGCTTTTCTTGAATCTGACTAGTTTCTTTCTGAATTCATTTTTTATCTTAAATCTTTACAAAATTGGCAGATGTTATTCAAGAAACTATGTAATTGAATAGTTTCTAAATAAAGACTGAAGATCTTTCAGAAAATGCTGCAAAAGAGGGTGGTTTGAACTTTTATGTACAACAGGATAAGAAAGGGACATTTTTGAATATGCTATGTCAATTGTATGCCAATTGAAGGAAGCTTTTTTAGCACTTTCCAACAAAGTTGAAAAGTGCTTATGCATTCGGTTTGTCTGGCCGTCTGTCCGCGCTCTAACTCCCGTAAATATACTCGGATTGCTATGAAATTTTTATACGTTATTGATGTTTACCCTAGCACGAACCCTATTGAAAATGAAGTATCTACCATGATTAGTTTATCTACAGAGAGATTCAAAAGTTTCCCATTACATTACGGCCTATGGGGAAAAATCGTTAATATGCTCCGATTGCCATGAAATTTTAGGACGTTATTGACGTTTACCCTAGCACAAGTCCTATCAAAAATGAAGTTTCTACCATGATTAGTTTATCTACAGAGAGAATCAAAAGTTTCCCATTACATTACGGCCTATGGGGAAAAATCGTTAATATGCTCCGATTGCCATGAAATTTTAGCACGTTATTGACGTTTACCCTAGCACAAGTCCTATCGAAAATGAAGTTTCTACCATGATTAGTTTATCTACAGAGAGAATCAAAAGTTTCCCATTACATTACGGCCTATGGGGAAAAATCGTTAATATGCTCCGATTGCCATGAAATTTTAGCACGTTATTGACGTTTACCCTAGCACAAGTCCTATCGAAAATGAAGTTTCTACCATGATTAGTTTATCTACAGGGCGAATCAAAAGTTTCCCATTACATTACGGCCTATGGGGAAAAATCGTTAATATACTCGGATTGCCATGAAATTTTAGGACGTTATTGAGGTTTACCCTAGCACAAACCCTATTGAAAATGAAGTATCTACCATGATTAGTTTATCTACAGAGAGAATCAAAAGTTTCCCATTACATTATGGCCTATGGGGAAAAATCGTTAATATACTCGGATTGCCATGAAATTTTAGGACGTTATTGACGTTTACCCTAGCACAAGTCCTATCGAAAATGAAGTTTCTACCATGATTAGTTTATCTACAGGGCGAATCAAAAGTTTCCCATTACATATTTTAAATATATTAAGCTTTTCCATGTATAATAAAATTGATATATGTCTCTGAAGCTTAATATAAATTATACACTACTGTCTTGCATAATATGAAGTACATAGCATTTACAGGGCCACACAAAAGATTTCAAATAGTATATTTTTTCCGAAGTACCGTATATGTGTCCGATGATGGCTGATGGAGGGATGAAATGCATTTTAATTATGATATGCACGTTTATATTTCGCTAATAATATGCACATTATATGGTGTGTATAAATGTTATAGTTGATATACAGGGCTACCCGTAAAGGGCTCACCAACGTTACTGAATATGAGCGTAAATTATTTAAACGTGGTTCCTAAATAAGCTATGCATTTTTATGCTGAGCTTCATTCAATTTACTGAGAAATGTTTGCAGAATATAGATTAAAGGATATACAGGGCCACGCAAAGAATTCAGTACATGGACGCGTATAAATGATGATTTATGAGAATGTGTTTTCAGTTGTTTTAAAAGTGTTTTAGTTTACAATAAATTTTAGCTAATGCTGACGTGTAATAAAGGTACAATGTAAACTACAGGGCTGAACAAAAGTATTCAAGTATATTTCCATCTAATAGTATGAATTCCTGAAAAAGAAATCTCAAGCTACTGGGTATTTTCTTGCTAAGCTAAATTTTCCCATTATATGAACTGACATATGAAATACAGGACTGTTCTAATGTACTGGAATACATATTTGGGTATATTTGGCTATACACTATTATTTCCCTAAATAACAAAGTTTTGTTAAAGATTTCATTAAGTGTTGGAAAGTGCTTCATAATCTATGCTTAACGCATGATTTTTCATACTTGTTTTTTCATTCAAAAATACAGGGTACCTTGCACCAATTTGAACTAGGTTTTTATTCATAACTTTCAGACTGTTTTTAAATCCACACAGTTTCTTTTGACACATTTCTGAATTCAATTTTGTTTGGAAATTGAAATAAAATTAGCAGTTGATGTTATTCAGAAATTATGTAATCAAATAATTTCTCAATAGAGGCAAAAAAATATCAAAAGTAGGTGATTTGAACTTCTTGACTCAACAGCATAGGAGAGGGAAATTTTAAATCATGCTTTGTCATGTAAGTATATAACAAATTAACACCTTGTAATTGCTGAAACGTCAGTGAAGGCTTACTTTGAAGACAAAGTTTTTTTTGTTTCTGTCTGTCAGTCTGTCTGTTCCACGATAACTGACGTAAAAAGCATTTTATTGACTTGAAATTAAGTGGGTATGTTGGTGAGGCACTGGGATTAAGCTGTATAATTTTTTGTTAGATTTGATTCATTCATTCGGAAAATATAGAATATTTTATTTTCCGCAATAATGCTTTTCTATGGCAAATCCAATGATTTTCATTTTTTTTTTTTTTTTTTTTTTTTTAATTGTTATTATTATTATTGGGAGAAAATGACACATTTGATTAATGGAATTCAATGATAAATGGATACTGAAATTTACCGGTTAATTTATTCGTATTGTTTTGAAATTTTGTCTATGCATTTGTCAGATTTTTTAAATTACTGTAAATTTTGGAGATTTTTTATAAATGTGTTTCAATAATATAGACTAATTTGTTTTAGAGATTTACTTATTTCAAATGTATTTAAATTTCATTTTCTTTATTTTCTCATATTGGTTGCTAAGCAACCATTCATCCTAATTCTTATCCATAATTTGAAAGCATGTACGAAAATTTAAATGAAGTCAACATCAAAACTGATGAATTAATTAATGTCTTTGTATCTTTGCGTATAAATATAACATAGCCCAGAAAAGAACATAGTTTATGTTTTATTAATTTTATTCAAATATTTTCCTTAATAATTCAAAATTTCATTATTTTTCATACACAATAAATAGAGACTTTTTAGATACAATTTGACCTATTTCCTTTATCGTTGCCAAAAAAATTAAAATCTGGAATAATTATTTTTCAACAGCAATAAGTTTCAATTGAGCAATTTCCATTCAAGAAATAAAATTAAGAAAAAATAAATAAATATGACGCCAGAATTAAAATAAAAATAGATATCGTACTTTTTGTTAAATATTAAACACGGATATTTGTTTCGTTAATAAGAATTTTTCTGACAAAGATGGGGACATAATTAGAAGTAAAAGAAATAAAAAAGAATTATATTTTTAACAAATAATTCACTTGGTAAAATATGATGTCATAATTGAAATAAAACAGGTATTTTAAAGTAGTTGTTAAAAATATAAGAAACATGGATATCAATAACTCATGAATAATGACGTCATTGCTGAAACTTCAGTGAAGGCTTTCTTTGGTGACTCGAAATTTATTGTTCATGAAATTGTTCGAAATTTATTCTTTGTTCCGTCTGTCTGTTCCGCGATAACTGCTGCAAAATGCAATCAAACTTTTGTTTTCGAAAAAAAAATTGTAAAAATCTAGATTACTAATTTTACACTTTAAGAAGTTCCTTATACATCAGATTTAGGTGTTTGTAGTTGGCAGGCATGTAGAAGTATGAGGTTAATGAAAAAATGCTTGTCCAAACTGTTACTTATTCTTATAAATCAAAATGTATAAAGAAATGCAAGATATACGATAACCATTAGCACACTTAATAGAAAGTTGAAAATTTAAATTTAATGAGACTACAGGGGGTTCAGGGAGCTCCGCCCCCCCTGAAGAGATCTACTATGTTATAATAAAAAAACAAAAATAATAGATCATGAAAATTTTAGAATTTCCTAACACAAATAAATTTTAATTTAACGGATTTGATGGCTGAAAACTTCTTATTTTATTCTTATAAATAGTTACATAATTTGAAAATTTTAAATTACAGTTTCCAAAAAGCTGAATTTTGCCCAAAGTATGTTAAAAAAATGATGTGCAAAGCTGACGTTGAGGCTCCTGATCTGCAGATTTACTAGTAATATATTACAGTAGACTCCTTTAAATCCACAACTCTAAAATCTGCAACTCTCTAAAATCAACTCTTAATTTACATATGTAAAAAATAAAACTTTCAGTTCAGATGTAGGGACAAAATTTGACTTTTTTATTTTTATATCAATTCTATATATTTTTTAATCTGTAATTTTCATTAATTTTACTGAATTTGTGCTTTTCATGAAGGAAGAATAAATTTATTTCTGAAAAAACTCAAGATATTGCTGGTATCACTGGTAATCACAATCTTTTAACCAAATGTACTTATGCATTAATCAAGCTTTTTTGATTTTTAGTTTGGCTAAATCTGAAATAAAACTTCCTTATTTTATGATTTTGATGTGAATTAGTAGTACACCTTTCTGAGGTGAGTTTCATTGAGTAATTTAGGAAAAATGCATCTTTATAATAAATATTTAATTATACATTATTGGTTATGTACTTGACTTTTGCTTTTAATATTTTTAAAATCATTTAATAAAATTTTTTTAACTTTTATTGTTTTAGTTTATTACTTTGCTTAGTTATTTTAATGTTTTACTATATTGTAAGCATTCATTATAATATCATTTCATTATTAATTACAATGAAATTACTGTTTAAGAATGTAAAGAAAGCAATGATCAGAAATCCATAAAATTCTAAAACTTGCACAACTTGTGGTCCCAAGCTGTGCGGATTTGAAGGTGTACTGTATTTCTAATTGATAAAAAGGTGTAAGATTGAAATTTAAAGAAAAGGTAAAATAGTTTTATTTGACTGTTGACAGGTTTCAACTCTTCCCAAGTCATTTTCAAGACAAATAAATAATGATATTCTGAAATTGTATATTCTATTATGCAATGAACTGAAATGTCATCATTCAGTTTTTCATGTAATGCACATTATTTTATTTATTTTATTTTATCAAATTATTATTTTACGTAGATGTTTATTTCTATTTTCGAAACCATTGAGTAACTCTAGCCACAGTAATCTGCATTAATTGTATTTTTAAATGATGAAAATGTCCTGTCTTTATATTTCCGTAAAATAACTTGAAATAAATCTTTTATTTTCCATTTTAGAAGCTTTGAAAATATGCAAGTATAATTATTTTATTAATTTGTAATTATATATATTCTATACTTTTGAAATAATTGCTTTTTTTTTTCTTTTTAGATACTTCAGAATTAAAGTTTTAGAGATATTAATAATTGGCTACTTTTCTGAAATGTTTATATGCTGCTCAGTTTCCAAGACAAAAAATATAGATTTGTGCATCTACAGCATTTTACTTTTTCTGTTTTTAAAGGCATATGAAGATTTGTGATATGTCCTTAGAAACTAATCAACATCTTCTGATCGAAACTGATGAGAAATTATTTGAGTGAAGATATTAATATTTGAGGACTTCTTTTCTGCAAAGTTCATATCCTGCTCAGTTTCCTTAACAAAACCATTAATGTGTGCATCTACAACTTTTCACTTTTCTGCTTTAAAGGGTAAATGAAGATTCATGAGATGTCTGTAGAAACTAAACAGCAGTGTCTTATCGAAACTAGTGAGAAATCATTTGATTGCATTTTGTGTAAAAAATCATTTAAAGTAAAACATGATTTAGACAATCATGTTTGCATGCACACTGAAAACAAATCATTTACATGTGATTTATGTCCGAAAGTATATAGCAATAAAAAAAGTTTAAAGTACCATCTTCAAACCCACTCTGGAGAGAAGCCATTTGTGTGTGATGTATGTCCGAAAGCATTTACTCATAAAAAAAGTTTAAAGCGCCATCTTCAAACGCACTCTGAAGAGAAACCATTTGTATGTGATGTATGTCAGAAGGCATATACTCTTAAAAAGTATTTGCTGTGTCATCTTAGTATACACACTGGAGTGAAACCACATGTGTGCGATTTATGTCAAAAATCATTCTCTCAACTAGCACATTTGAAAGATCATCTTCGAATGCACACTGGAGAGCGATCTTATTTATGTGATATATGTCAGAAATCATTTACTCACAGAAATACTTTAAGGTATCACCTTCGCACACACACTGGCGAGAAACCACACGTGTGCGATGTATGTCAAAAATCATTCTCTTTAAAGAAGACTTTGACAAATCACCTTCAAACCCACACTGGAGAGAGACCATTTGAATGTGACGTTTGTCAGAAAGCATTTTCTCGCACAGATCTTTTAAAGCGTCATCTTACTATACACACTGGAGTTACGCCATACGCATGTTTTCCGTGCGATGTATGTCAAAAAGTATTTACTCGTAAAAACACATTAATGCATCATCTTCGTGTACACACTGGCGATAAACCGTTTGTATGCAATGTATGTCAAAAAGCATTTTCTTATAGAGAAACTTTAAAGTATCATCTTCATACACACTCTGGCGATAAACCGTTTGTATGTGAAGTATGCCTAATGTCATTTGTATCGAAACAGCAATTAAAATCTCATTTTCGAATCCATACAGATGAGAAACCATATGTATGTGATGTATGTCAAAAGTCATTCTCCCAGAAACAAAATTTAGAAGATCATCTTTACATCCATACTGGAAAGAAACCATTTGCATGTGACATATGTCAGAAAGAATTTACACGTATATATGGGTTAAAGAATCATCTTCGTATACATGCTAGAGATAAACCATTTGCATCTGAAGTATGAGATAAAGCATTTCCTCATAAAGTTCTGTACACACGCTAGAGATAAGGCACATGTATTTAATCAGTGGTCTGTCCAGACTTTTTTCACAAGATCCTATTTTTGTGAAATTGTGAAGTTCTTTTCTATTTGTGAAAATTCTTGTCATAATTTTGTGAATTTTAAAATTATCGATCTATTTAAGTTATATTTGTTTGTTATATATTAAAGAGCTAAGTTATATGTTCTGTTTTGACTTCAACTGTTTATTTATTGGCCAGATTTTATTTTCTAAATGATGAAATTTGTTATATATATATTTGTTATATAAATATTAAAGAGCTAAGTTATATGTTCTTTTTTTAGTTCAACTGTTTATTTATTGACCAGATTTTATTTTTTAAATGATTAAATTTGTGAAAAGTTCCAACTAAAACTTAAAAATTCAATGAAAAGTTTATAAAAGACACACTTTTATGAAGGCTCTTGTTTCAAGATAAAATCTTTTGTTAAGGGTTCTGTTTGTTGATAAAAAATTTTGTGAAGGGTCCTGTTTTAAGATAAATTATTTTGTGAGGGGTACTTTAATGGACCTAAAAATTTTCTAAACATTTCCCCGATTTAATGTAAGGGGAACCAGAGCTAGTAGGCATAGTTTTTAGTTATTAATTTTTTATTCAAGTATTTAAACAAAATTACACTGCACTATTAAAGCACAGACATATGGCTATAAATAACCCGAGTTCTAAGCTTGTAGCTTTTCTAGTTTATGTTTAGAGGAAGTTCAAAGTAAGAGAGAAAATGTGTGCCAACCTACCCCGCTGCAAGGCAAGTTGCCTTTACCTAGGGGTAAGTTGGTTCACGCTTCATAAAAAAACTAATTGAAGCTCAAATAAAACACTCAGTTAAGAGAAATCAATTTTATTATTACCAGCCATTTTAAACAAATGAATTATCACTGTACAATGTAAATGCTAAATTATACCTACAGATATAAAAATAATGAATTAAATATTAGCATTAAGTAACCTTTATCATACTTGATATCATTATCAGAGTTACAGTTATCACACATGTAAAATCGAGTGTCTTCATTTGTGCAGGCTACATTTACCCAACCTTTTAATCGCACAAACTTTGTGTTTGACTACACACTTTGTGCACACATCTATGTCAGCTATTCCTAAAGTACCAACGCACATAGATATTAACATTCCTTGTCATCTGAGCTATTGTCAAGATTTGTGTTTTTCTCAATAACAAGTTCTGTTTTATTATAAGTGGAAACAAAATTTCCTTATTATCTGTTTACTTTTGCCAACTGTTTTTGTTGCCTTTTTTTATACTTCAACTTTGTTCTTCTCTAAAGCTTATTTTTCCTACTTCAATGCCTTCAGATTTTAAAAATCTGTCAATATTCATATGACTTCCTTTAGCTTATGGTTATTTTTCCCTATTTTCTTTCGTGATACTTTTTTTTTCTTTTATTATTCTAACATATTATGGATATAATTATCCAACATCCTAAGTTGAAACCAGAGGAGCTCCCAGTGAATGCTGGATATAAAACCAAAAAAGTTGATATTGAATCTTTTGAACATTTAGCTTCTAGCCTGTCATAAGTGAATTATGAATATCATCACTCGTTTAACTCCTTAACTGATTCTTTTTTTACATCCAGTAAATTGAAAGTGATAAACAGTGGCGCAGCCAAGGGGGTGGTTTTGGGGTTAAAACCCCTCCCAGAGCTAAGAAAGATCACTATAATTGCCGCTTATATGAATCAAAACAAAATTTAATGTTTAAACGTTCAGATTCCACCACTTTATTGAATGAGATTCCATTTAATAAAGTGATTAGATTAAATAGCAAAAATTTTACTTAAAATTGAAAGTGCATGTTACATGGATTAGTTTAGTAAAAATTGATTATTTGAACTAAATCACTTTTCAGAGACATGCTAAAAGAATGATGATTTCCTGCCACACAAATGCTCTCTCAGCTTAAGTATTATACAGTGAATATTCTAATTAGTTCTGATTCTATTAACCGACGATTCAAATAACTGGCAAACATCTTTATCAAAAACTCAAAACCTCCCCTAGAACCAAATTCTGGCTGTGCCACTGGGAATAAACATTACTTTTTTTAAGCTAAATTTTAATTAAGCTAAAAATTTAGTGGTATCAAAAAGCTCTAAGTGATGGGTCAAGCAAACTCTTCCTGCTCATATGATGCACAGACAAATCAGCTAAGTGGTGTGGTTAAACTTCATTCTTCATAATTTAGAATTATCAGGTCAGATTTCTTAAAGAAATATTAAAAGTTTTAACTATTTGCCTAATAGATTGTCCAATAATTAAATACAACTTCCACATCATTTCTTAAAATATTCTTTCATATCTTAACCTATTCAGTTCTTCTTTGGCAATTACGCATGTTTTCGGTTAGAAACAGTTATTAATTTATCAAGCATTATAAAATAGCAGGAAATATTACAAAAGAATGTTATAGCCTTAGTTGGTGCACTGAGGTAATGTGCCCATGCTCTGTGTGCCTACTATACCTATTAGCAAATTTCTTCAGAAAATTGTAAATGTAATCTATTAAATGTAAAAATTCCAAATAAATCACATATGGAGTTGGTAGAGTTAATCATACTCTATGACAAACTACTAAAGTTAAATTGTAATTATTAAGACAAATGATTAATAATTAAAAAAAATGAAGCAATAAAAAATTACTCATGAATGCAAAAAGCAGAAAAATCATTATAAATGTTCACTGCACGTGGGTAGTGCTTGAAAACTGCAATGCGGATTGTAGAATAGAAAGCAAGAACAAAGATATTTATGATTGGATGTGTCATCTATCCTTAAACACACAAATTATGAGCACTGTGCCTACTTATTCTTGTTGCCAACTATCCCCAGTCTCTCCTACTTGTATGTGAAAAATTATTTGGAATGAAATAACATTTAAAAAATATCTTTGATTTTACACCGGTGTGAAACTATATAGGGTAACACCCCCAGTAATTGGCATGCACCAGTGATTGGCACATCCTACAAACTTGTCCTAAAATAAGATTTATATCCAGTCTTTTAAAAATGCAAGACCTCATACCAGTTATATGCTCATTTACGTTAAAGATTATAACTTTGATTTTTGCTACTAGATGACAATAGTGCCTAGGAAAGAGAAACAATTATGGCTTGTATGAAATTAGCCATTTTTGTTGCAAATGCTTCTTTTTTGGTTTAAGGAAGGCATGCTTTTCAATTCATTATTATATGATTTATAATATATTTTAAATTTTAATTGACAACGGTTTTGTTTAGTTAAAAAGGGTTACTTTAATTGTGTAAAAGTATTTTCGACACAAATATTTGGAGTTCTGAATTAATGATAGATGCCAATTAATGGTGCTTTAATTTTGCTAGTTCCAAGTAATTGGCACCTATTCTAATTACAAGGAATTCGCAAGGAATTTGAGATTAAACCACTTATTTTGGAAGTACTTTTAAAGTTATAGACTAATTTTGTTTATTATTTGTTTTTATTTGAAAATATGAAATATTATCAGTAATTGGAATCTATTAAAGCTTCATATGACAATTACTGGGGACTGCATGACAATTACTGGGTATTAATATAAGTATATTATATTGTTTTATAGTGTTCACATTTCAGACTAATATGCTGATTTCTTACTCTCAAAAACCTAAAATATGGCATCTTCATCTACAGTAAATTCATTTAAAGCGATTAAACCCAATGCAAAATGTAAAGGTTTTTTTTTAATATAAACTTGTGCCAATTACTGGATCACAAGGTGTCATACATTGGTGTTCTAGGTGCCAAATACTCGTGATTTCAGCAACTTTTTATAAATATATTTTTATAAAAATACTTTTTCAAAATTTTTTGCTTTTAGTGGGCAAAATAGATGCACAGATATGCATTATTTGATTTTAAAATATTTCCAAGTAAATATTTTATTTCTTTGTTATGAAAATTGAAGTAAGTTTAAATACAAATTCTTAAAGTGCCAATTACTGGGGATGTTACCCTATATTTCTATGATGCATGTCAAAAATCAGTGTGGCAAATTAAAAGATTTTTAATTTAAACTATGATCACATGAGTCAAAAAATGTTTGTGTGGTCGGTCAAAAATCCTTTAAAATTAAACAATAGTTAAAACTCGCATTTCATTCATGCTGAGATGAAGCCATGTTTTGTGCAGTGTGTGTCAAAAATCACTTAGGCTAGAACATGTTTTAAGAATGCACCTTCAAATCTAAACAGAAGAAAAACCATTAGTATCTGATATAACTGAACTGTAAATTGAAAATAAAACAGATTTGAAATGCCATGTTCATACATGTGTGAAACAGTGTAAAGTGTATGGCAAAAATCATTTAAATAGAGGGAAATTTTGCAAGAGCATTACCACATCCATTCTGCAAAGAAAACACATCACTTACAAATTCATTCTTTTCATTTTTATCCTGTGATTAATTTTTAGATTTCATCCCCTACTATGCACAGCTGTGGGGGGGGGGGGGGGAGTAAACACCCCTACTAATTCCTTAACAAATTATCAGAGAAGAAAGTTACTCATACTGAATGGCTGGAAATAAAGTGTACTTTTAAATGAGGTATAGAAAATTTGCTTAGGGGGCCATCTACATATTTAAACAAACTTAAACTTCATTATTTTCAATAGCAATATTTAATTTTAACAATTCAAATCTTTCGTTCAAATCATGCTTAGATAACAAATTTCAAGTCATTTAAATGATGTTTTTTTTAAATTATGAACATTCAAAATTTAGTGCTTCTAATGTTAAATTACAACGTTTTCATATTTTTTTAAATATCTCCTGAAATCATACTCCTAATGTATTAATTTCCTGTGTAGCAGCAATATTAAATTTCCAAACATAAATACATTGAATTTGCAAGGTTTATAACTTTATGATATGAATTTTGAAATTAATAATTTAAAAAAACCCCATAAATTGCCACCTACAATTTTTTTGATAGATTTATTAAGTTGTGCTTTAAGCAAATCTAAAATTTCAAAATTTTCTTCCAAATAGTTTTCAAATTATGCTTAAAAAATGGTAAAATGATAATTTAAGGGTCATCTATTATAGAAGTGGCTAGACAGGGTTCCCAGCATGATGGAAAGTCAGGGAAAATCTGGAAAGTTATGGAATTTCAAAGTAGTCATGGAAAGTCAGGGAAATTTCAAAATATGTATGAAAAGTCGGCGAATTTACAAATATTTTCTAAAAAGTCATGGAAAACTCTTGGAAAAAAAAATGTAAAACAATACAAAATTCATCAAATAACCTTGGAGAAAAAATCACGAAATTCATCAAATAATTAGAGGAAAGAAAATTTAGAAATTTGGAAAACAATTGCAGAAAATAATCACTAATTTTGACAAAGTATTCTGGAAATAAGTAGCAAATTTCATTGTATACCTGCTTGTTCCAGGATTTTTTTTTTTTTTTTGAGTTTAGGTCATGGAAAGTCAGGGAATTTGCCATTCATGTTTTGCTGGGGATTGCCTGCAAATGCCTGCTAGTTATTTTGAAACTTCTTATATCCTGTTATCTAGTAATTTTCAATGACTGCTTCAGTAGGGTCAAAAATGCTTTGATTCAGAAAGAGGCTCTCTCGGTGAACAATCGATTACCAGACTAGATATGGACCCTAAAATAACCTCATTTTAAACCAATTAATTTCTCGAAAACTTATTGTAAGAATTTCATTAAAATTTGTTTTTATTCTAATTGAAGGGTGGGAAGTTCATTTATACTATCAGAATTTGGTACTGCTGTTGGATAAAATTAAGTTAGGGTTCGTTTTAATATGTAGATGACCTCCTAAGTAAATTTTATATATATCATTTAAAAATAGACATTAATTTCAATCACTTCGCATCAGTAACTTTCTTCCACAATAATGTTTTGCAGAGTTAGTAGGGGGTTTTTTAGATTTTATCCCCATAATTTTACAATTCTCTACCCCCCCCCCCCCCCCCAAAAAAAAAAAAAAAAAAAAAAAAAAACAGAGATATATTATCTTATACATTTATATCACAAATTTCCATGGAAAAAAAAAAAAGTAATAGCTACATCACTACTAGCTACATATAATAATTACATCTGTATTCAAATCATACCACGAAGAGGAAGACAATGCTCCACCTACTTTAAATAGCTAGACTTTCTATGCTTTGCTTTTATTCTGAATGAATTATATCATGATGATGATGGGTGGATTTTAAATATATAAAAAAGCGAGGATGGACTACAGATGTAAAAACATATTACAGTAGACTCCCTCAAATCCGCACAGCTTGGAACCAGAGGTTTTGTGGATTTTAGAATTTTGCAGAATTCTGGTCATTGTTTTGTTTACATTTTTTTAAAAGTAATTTGAATGTAATTAATAATGAAATCAAAAGCATAATGAATGCTTACAATATGCTAAAATACTGAAATAAGTAATAAACTAAAATAATAAAAAATTAGATAATTTTTAAAATGATTAAAATGCTAAAAGCAAAGGTCAAATTAATAATCAATAATGTACAATTAAATATTCATTATAAAGATGAAATGTGTTTTTCCTAAATTATTCAATGAAACTTGTCTCATAAAGGTACATTACTAATTCCCATCAAGATCAGAAAATAATGAAGCTTTCTTTCAGGTTTAGCCAGACTTAATAACTAAAAAAAGCTTGATTAATACATAAATTTATTTGGTAAGATTGTAATTACCAATGATATCACAATATCTTTATTTTTTCAGAAATAAATTATTCTTTCATCATGAAAAAACATAGTTTCAATAACCTTAACAAAAATTACAAATTAAAAAATATATGAAATTGATATAAAACTAAAAAAGTCAAATTTTGCACCTACATCTGAACTGAATGTTTCATTGTTTATATCTGTAAAATATGTGCGGATTTGAGGGAGTCTACTGTAATAGGTTTCTGGCATATCTATACTAATAAAATAACAAATCGCTCTGTCTGCGTGTGTGTGTGTCTGCGATGGCTAGCAAAATCTATGGGACGTACGAAGCTCAAAATTTTTATGAGAGTAGCCCAATATCTCTCCTGATGCACCTGAGCTTCAGAATTTCGAAATTCTATTTATTAACTGAGTAATTAATTAAATTCCAAAGATCACTCTCATAAAAAATCGCCTTTTTTCTTCTTTTTTTCCCTTCATTTAGTTATGGTTGGTTGGTTGCATAAAATTTTGGCATAAATAATTAAAAAAGCTGGAACCGACCTTTAAAATTTATAGACTGGCAAGCTGTCAGTTTAAAAGATGATTTTTTATCACAGCGGTTGTAAACCATGGAGGAAAAAGATAGGTGGTGGTGAAGTAAACCGAAAAAAGGGTTGCAATATTAAACCATTTATCGCTCAAATTTTAATGTCCCAAACAAAAGCATGTAGAAGAGATTTTGTATTAATAAGACGAATTGAAAGAAATGAATTACAGCTGAAGCGTATTTTGCGAAGAAATAGTAATTTTTTAAAATGGTCTTTTTTCCATTATATTATTTATTTTTAAAAAAATGTTTGCTTTTAAAATAATTGGAATTGATAAATTCGAAATAATTAAATATCAAAATAAAATAAAAAAGAATATTGAAAACATTTGATTTGAACTAAAAATTGTATTACTAAAAGTTTTCTTTTTTTTTCAGAACTTTTTAATACTTTATAACGTAGATGAAAAAATGTTTTTAATTTAACAACATATTAATAACTCTATGTCAATATATAAAATATATTTATGAAAACAATCTTTTAAAATCATGCGCGAAAACTTAAATAACAAATATTAATCTAAAATCTAGATTTCAGAGTGCAGACGATTTTAAGACATTAACGAAAGAATGTTAACTTTTCAAGCAAAATCTTAAATGATGCTTCTATATTGGTATTTCAAAGTGACGGCTAGGTTACATTTATGTTATATTTAAGTTACGGTAGGGTAATGTTAAGTCGCAGTTAGGTTACAGACAGATTATGGTTATGGTACAAAAGTTTACGGTTAGGAATTTGTCCACAGTGTATACATTACGCATGCTTTGATTAAAAATATACACTTTTGTTAAATGGTTCTGAAATTATAATACTATATACCAATCTTTTATCATCGCGTATCGATTTCATTCACGGTATAGACGGAATTAAGAGTGATATAATTAGTTTGAAATTCAAAATATTTCACTTGGGATTTCTATGCGAAAAAAATAATTAGTTACGTGATTTAACAGTGATTTTTACAGGTAAATATCAACACTTTAACACGAAACTAACGCAATCGTTGGATACATGTTCCCTCCCGTGTTTCTCATTGCTCATTTTAAGTATTTTTAGAGCTCAATATTAGTTGTTCTTTTTAAAACCGATTTTTGACAAAGTCAGCTGCGACGTATTTCAGACAATGTATTTCTGCATGCTTCCAGTTAATGATAAAATCATACAAATTTCAAGTTCGTTTAATATTGTTAATACGGACCCGGGCAACGCCGGGCGGGTCAGCTAGTAATCCATAAATTAATAGTGATAGCTTGATATTTTGGGAAATTTATAGTTCACTAAAGAATGATTTCTAATAAAGCAAAATCAGTGAATTATATTAAAAGGCATGAATATGCTTTAAACAAATTTTTCACGCTCTTAACCCTTTCATTGATTAATTGTTTTATCTATAATTGCCAGACCCTTATTACTGCATGGGTAAATTGGGACTTAGCTCATGGGCCCTGGACCTACCTTAACTTCTTCAGACCTGAGGTACACAAATCTGTACCTCCATTCTTTTCTTCATAAAAACTAAACTGTTCAATTTTTGTGCATTTTTACTTTACTTCTATACAGCTGAATGTTTTTTTTTTCTTTAAACAAAACCAATAAATGCCAGCACTGATGAATATTATCTCATAAAATAAATATTATTTACATCCGAGTTTCGAAAATACCTTCAAGACATTGTGGCCAAGAAAGTAAGAAATATTCATGATTATTTAACTTAAATACTTTACAATAAAAGAATGAGGATTTGCTGATCATTTATTTGTTTAAAGACCTTAATTTTGTTATTGCGTAAATTTATATTACTGATAGTTAAACTGATGTTTTAAGGGAACTTGTACTTTTATACCCATATTTATAAAACTAAATTACCAGTCCCCTAAAGTACTGATTTCATAAAAATGACTCTTTCTGGCATCTATGCTGTCATTTCGATTATGTAAAAGCAATAAATATATATTTGTATAGTTAGTTTATGCTCAGGTCTGAAGAGGTTAAAGGCCTCCAAAAACCATACATTAAATTATGAAATATTTTCTGTCTTTTTCCAATTCCAACTCTTTCATATGTTGAATTTATTAAATTCATCTTAAAGTAATGTAAAAAAAATGGCTAAAGTTATCTAAAACAGTTTTCTTTTGTACAAAGGGGAAAAATGGTATACTTTTATTAATTAAGGTATTTAATTTGAATTGAATGATGTAAGAATTTTCTATTTACATGCAAGGTGAAAAAATATGCTTGCATATTACACAGGCACATATGAGTGACCATCAGTTCTATTTGAATAATAATGCAATGATTCAAAAGGCACTTTCTATATTATTTTTGTCCAGGGCCCCAATTAGTTATAATCAGGGCCTGAAAATTGTGCATTTATAGAATTTTTAATCATTTATCACTGGGTTTTGAAAAAAGTAATTTTTGTCTAATTTATTCCGGAAAAAGCTTTTATTAAACAAGCCAAAATTTACAATAAAAAATAACTCATGGGAATAATCATGGAGGATTAATTTGAATGAAAAATGCATCCCCATGAAAATCACTGAATAATCAGTGAGAGGGTTAATCTGACATGGCCTTTTATTATTCTCAGACAGTCCTTGATTGCTGTCAACATCTTTTTAAATTATTTGTGTTAAGAATCTATAATATTAACACGGCATGAGCTAAGGGGGCGCTATGGACGGCTCAGCCCCCATCTAAAATATTTTGAGCCCCCCCCCCCCCTGGAAAAGATTCCAAGGTCACTCAATGAATTTCGGTTCCGAAGATTCAAATGAAATTCTATTCAAAAATCTAGTTTAGCTTGCAGACTCTTTCACAGTTTTACAGAGTTACTAAATTGTATCTAGAATAAGTAATTCAACACTCCCTCATCCTATTTGTACATAGGAATCTAAAATGATGTTTAATTTTGCACCAGTTATACACTCAAAATTTTCATCACCATATACTTCTCTTAGTATAAAATGAAGTTATTACAACAGTTTAATAAGAAACATAGTACTTGCTATGTGAATAAACAT
The DNA here is from genome assembly GCA_964019185.1 of Maratus speculifer. Taxonomy (NCBI): domain Eukaryota; kingdom Metazoa; phylum Arthropoda; class Arachnida; order Araneae; family Salticidae; genus Maratus; species Maratus speculifer. The sequence continues at coordinate 97,240,968 of OZ025301.1, read as the reverse complement.
TAATTTATCTTTCTGCGTCAGAGAGAGAGAGAAAAAAAAATATGAGCCCCCCCCCCCCCCCTATTGATCACTTCTAGCTACTGCCCTGAATATTAATCTATAATATCTTTTTCTGACCTTGCTGAATATCATTATTTGACATTTAGTAGTATGTTTTTCTAGTGTTCAAGAATAGCATTTTTAAATATCAAATTATTATACTTGTATAGTAATTTTTTTAAAAACTCAACAATTGCGATTAGAGTAGTGGCCGAAGAGTCGACTCTAAATCTCAAATTCTTCCAAGAGAATCGAAATATTGACTCTTTGCTAGTGAACTGCCTTGACTCAAAAGAGTGGAACTTTAATTTCAACTCATTTGGGATTCGGAGTCGACTCACTCAAAGAATGGTTGGAGGAGTTTCACATAGTGTCGTACTTGGAGAGTCGAGAGTTGAAAAGTGGATTTTCAATTTTTCAACTCCTTGAAAACCACTCTTTTGACTCGGTATCTGATTTCAAATTTTCAAATTCACCTTGGTTTGCTTGACAAAGAACTTGGTTTCATATTGGAGATTTTTGGAAAGGAAAAAGCAGCGTAGATGTGCAGTGCTTGTAAGGTTAAGACGATAACGGTATGAATGACAGGGGAGGGTGGGATTGCGATAAGGGGGAGGATAGCAGGATATTCTCTTAAAGATGAGTTTACGAAATGCTTGTGCTGAATGCTGTATAGGGTAAAGATGATCAAACAAAATAGATGTTATTTTTGTAATTTTTGTCAAAAAAAGAAATAGGCCTAATTTGAGGAATATTTTTATCTACTTTCATCTCATGCAATATAGAAAAGAACTTAAAGAATGAGAAATGAAATTCTACTTTAGTAGCAAGTTGTTTAAAATATACTAAATCAAGGAATTTATTTTAAAACAGGTGTATTTTAGATAAAAATAAATATCCTTTTCCTATTTGCATATATATTGCTATTCTATTAAAATAGCAAATAAATAGCAAATAAACATTGGTTTTCTATCTTTAAAAAATTGCTATTCTAATTTCGTTTTAAAAATAAAAATGTTTGCAGGTAATTTTAAAATGGAAGTAATTTACATACAGTTTTTAAAAGGTTAGCCAATTGAGTTTTTAAATTATTTTTTATTTGGAACCAGTTGCGAAAGACATATTTAGAATCTTGTCATTCCCCCTCCTTTTCCCCCCTCAAACAGGCATGTTGTATGTGAGTGCCTGTGAACGTTGTATGTGAGGATCTCAGAATATAATTATGGTTTAAAAATTAGAACTTTAAAAGGGAGAAAATCAAAAACTATAAACACGAGAAAAGAATCTTTTTTAACTTAGTCTCTTCCTCCGGGCTGTGGGTATAAATAACTCCGAAATACTGAAAAAAAAAAAAAAAATCTTGATAGATTTATAAAATAAATGTAGAAAACTTACAGATATTCATAAATGATTGAGAGATTTGCACGGGCCAAATTTCCGCATCCAATCTGTCCTGAACGAAAACGACCGACTTGTTTTTTGTGAAAAATTCGGATTTTTCTAAACATACAATTAAGGTGCTTTTAAAGAAGATTGTATGCATAATTATAGGGAAATTTTACAGAGTGTTTTAAATTAGTATGCATTTGTAAGGCAGAAAATACACAATAGCAACGATAATGATTACTTAGACTCTTAGATACTTCAACATCCAATAGAAAGTTAATCTAATTTAGAATAAAATATAAAAAAGAAGGTTAAAAACACAATAATTTTTGCGGCTGTATAGTAAAAAATAGACTTTTGAAAATTTTTCTCCAAAATTTATAAATGTTTTCAAATACGAAGAAGCAACTTTCTGACATACTATCAAAATCAGTAAAAATCAATAACACATGAATTGGCCCAAAAGTTTTTGCCAAAAATGCACATATTTTGTAATCGCCATTATTCTACAATTAAACTGTAAAATTTATTATTTTTAAAGAATTGTAGGCAATAAAATTAAAATACATTAAAAGATGTAAAAAAAAAGTCTGTCTATGAAAGAATTTTGTTTTAAACGGAAAAATGTGTTGATACATGCAAAATGAGTAGAATAATACGTTAGAAAAGAATATAATACATTTAAACCTGCTAAGGAGGAAACTTGTCTAAAATGCGTATATTTTTTTTTCTTTTTTAAGCAATTCCTCTTAGAAGATTTTTCAAATTATTAAGTCTCCAATGTATAGAATATGGATTAACGATGTAATGTTAACTGAAACATTTACAAACAGAGATTAATTAAAAAAAAAATTAGTATCATAGCACAGGTCGCTTCTTTAACACGTTTGCTGCCGCTTACTTGAAGATGTGATGATAGTTAATGCCGCACTGTAGAAGTGGGTTTTTCCCAGAAGCCGATTTACTTTTTATAACAAAGAATCAGTAAAAGATTTTCCCGCGCCAGCGCGTGACTGGCTATTGAGACATCATCCCATATCACGTGCTGGCCCGTGATCGGCAGCGAATGTGTTAAAAATAAGATAATAAACATTTAAGAAAGGCTAAAATAAATATTTTTGGTCAGAAATCTGGTACAGAAATTAGGGAAAAAGTTTTAACCATATCGACATTTAAAAAAAAAAAAAAAAAAAAAAAAAAAAACATGTTTTCTAAATATTTAGTGGGACCGGGATGGACGCAGATTAAGATTACAACTTTTTTCCGGGCTGGGCCAACAAATAATTTATGGTACGGGCCAAGACGGGATCGGGTGGAACTTTTGAACCTTCGCGTTTATCCCTAAAGAGGTATATTTTCTTCTTTTAAACGGTTGTATTATGCTGCCATTTATTAACAGAAGATTGAAGCCATTACTCTTATTGTTATTTAAGACTATTAGTATATTGAATATTGTGGCAGATAAAATTGAAACAAATTATCAAAAATTTTTAAATTATTTATAAAGTTAATGTTGTACAGCTCATATTCAAAATATTAGAATAATTGAGAAAAAGTAATAAGAAAAAATTATTTGTCATTTATTTATTTTTTATACTAAGTAAATGCAATTAAATTTCTTATAAATTAAATCTGGAATGTTTAGATAAGATTTTAACATTTATAAAATATAAAATACAGCACAATAAATTAGGTATACAGCTTCCTTAAACACACCAGAATATTAGAATAAAATTTAGATTGGTTCAAAATATTAGAATATTTTATTTTACGCAACAATATTACCTTATGAATATGAAGTAAATGTAGTTAATATTTTGTAGCATCCCCTTTAGCTTTCATAACAACGTACAATCCATCTTGCATACTATATACAAGGTGTTTACAAACATTTCTATCAATATTAGCCCAAATAGACTTTATACGTGCCACTAACTCAGTTTTACTTGAAGGAGGATTTTCTTGAAGTTTTTTCTTCATTATACACCATAAGTTTTCGATGGGATTAAGAACTGGTGAATTTGGTGGCCAAGGAAGTACCTTAATGTTGCGTTGGCGGAACCAATTCTTAGTTGACACCGAGGTATGCGGGGACGCTAAATCTTGTTGAAAGATGAAATCATCTTCAAATAAATCTTCTGATGATGGAATCATGTAATATTCTAAAATTTCTTGATATATCAGAGAGTTAACCTTTTCGTAGACGATGCATAACTTTCCAGGTCCTTCTGCACTCATACAACCCCAAACCATGACACTAGCAGCAAATTTTACGGAACGTTTAAGGCATTCTTTATCAAATGCTTCTTGCTTCGTTCTCCAAACTCGAATACCTTGATTACCATATGAAACACAAAACATACTTTCATCACTAAATAATATATTTTTCCAATCTTCATTGCTCCATAAACGTCTTGATTTACACCAATTCAATCTTATACGCTTTTGTCTTGCAGTCATGAGAGGTTTTGTTTTCGGTACACGAGATTCAAATTTAAATTTATGGAGACGTCTTAATGTTGTCGATGTAGAAACTTCAACTCCTTCTTCTTTCCATTTTCGGTGCAAGAATCGCACACTTTTAAAACGGTTTTTCTTAACTATACGCTTCAGTTTCCTGTCATCTCTAGCAGATGTTTTTGGTTTTCGGCCACCATTTTGGCGATTATTTTGAAATTTTCCAATTTTTGAATATTGTGTTAGTAATTTACTAACGCTCGATTGCGAACAATGTAAATAATTCGCTATAAAACATTGATTTTTACCGTGCCGATACAAATCAACCATACGAAGTTTAGTAGATTCAGGAATATCACTCACACGGCCCATTTTAAGACGAAAAAGAAACAAACTGCAAAAAAGAATACTGATTTTAAATAAAATAGTCTGAATTTAATCAATGATGCCACCAGTTAAGAATTGGTAATAATTAAAGGAGAATTAATGTGAAATATTCTAATATTTTGAACCACTTGAATAAATATTCTAATATTTTGACTTTTCAAAATAATTTTTTTTGCAATTAATCTTTTCAAAAATGATATTAAATTTAAGATAACAAGTAAGTTTAATCAACAATAAGTTCTTAATAAAAATATCGTTTGCATATTTTCATTAAAAGACATTCAATTACCAAACGATATTTTCAATTTCTAAAAAAAAGGTAATTATTCTAATATTTTGAATATGAGCTGTAATTGGTTCAAGTAATTCTTGAATTCATGTAATAATTATATTTTTATATTTCCAAATCATAACCACACTTTTGTACAAGCTCAATATGCTAACTTATTATTACATATTTATCATATAAATAATATTTTAAATTGGAATAATTAGCAAGAGAAATTTGACTAAAATAAATAAATAAATAAATGCAACACATTCCAAGATTGTAAAAATGCAAATATTCCAAGAAACGGTTTTCTTAGCGATTGATGAAAATTCTTACTTAAATATAGTCAATTAAATTATTTATAGAGTTAAGAATGTTCTCTAATTAAGTAATTTTTTAATTTATGTGTTAATTATATTGCGGCATTTTCAAACCACAGCCGCACTTTTTTTCACTAGGTAAGCCAACAAGGTAATATTTTATTTCATATTTATCGTAATGAAATATTATTTAGATTTAAATAATTAGTATAAGTAACTGGGCAAAAGAAAAATTCTTTCATTACAACACATTCTAAGATTGTCAACAGCCAAGCATTCCCAGAAACTGATTTCTTAAGCATTGATAAACTAGTCGTTGGAGGCCACTGTAATACTTACCCATCGTGGATATGCATAACATAATATATGAAAACATAACATATGTAAACAATTTATAAATGCATTACATTTCCAAAATAAAATATAAACATATATTTAATAAGTATTTTTAACACATCATCATGCTCTATTAATGAATTTCTGATGAACCAATTTCGATAAATTGTATGAAACGCCAAACTATTCAAGTTGCACTGAATTGCATAAAAGAAACATCCTTATAAACTAAAAATAATTGTCATATTCACTAACAATTTCTTGCTTCGAATTAAGTGTCTCATTTGCAATTAAAAGATATCTTTGAATTGAAATTTGAATGAAATACAATGAATGAAAAATCAAAGAATGTGAAAAACAGGATTAGAAATATCTCGACAACTAATAATCCAATCGACTTCGTTTTTTATGCAAAATTTGTGTTAATTTATTGCCTTTTACGTCCACTCCTTAAAATAAAAAATAAAAAAAAATCAAAATTTTTTATATACCTTTCATCAGAATGGATTTTTCGAGAGTCCGAAAAACATAGTTCCGGATAATCGAGGTTACTGATATGATATAGGCTTCGTCCCATTCTTACATACTAAATTTCAAGTCTCTATCTCAATTTGTTCGAGAGATAGAGCGGTTACAGACAGACAGCAATTTTTTTTTTCTAAAAATATGTTTTTCGGAATCTCCAGTGTCCGAAACGTGTAAATTCGTCAAAAAGAAAATTTTCGATTTTCAAAACGATTGCAAGACTTACCCTATAATACGTATGATGGGTAAGTAAAAATCTTACTTTAAGACATTTAAATTATTTATATATCATTTAGCTCTATTTAAGTATTTTTTGAAATTATGCGGTAATTACTTAGTGGCGTTATGAAATCATTGATACACTTTTATGACAAGGTAAACTAAATATGCTAATATATTATTGTGTACTTATCAAATTGAAATAATTAAAATGAGAAGTTTGACTTAAAAAAAACTTTTATTAGAGCACATTTTAAGAGAGTAAACATGCAAATATTCCCAGAAAATCTTCATCGAAGTTATCAAAAATTCCAATCTGGGGAAACTGTAAATAACTATCAAATAACTGATTTCATATCAGAAGCAAACTGAAACACAATATACTAACAAAAAGCCGGTTATCGCATTTTCAATACGTCGCTATTATCATATACAGTCGACTCTCATTAATTCGAAATCGGATAATTCGAATCTTCGCTTAATTTGAACTAAACATGAAGTCCCGAAATTTTCAATGGTAGAATTAGGTTAAAATTTCATTAATTCGAACTCATTTTCTCTTGACTTTGTTTAATTAGATCTAACGAGAATTCCGATTTTTCATATTTATTTTCTTTCTCACGAATTTCAGATCATTTGAATAATTTTCAATCTTTGATTTTTGTGAAAATTGATCTGAACGAGTATACCCATAATGCAATGCATTTGGTATCCACTTTCTTAGAACCACGTATGTCCATCAGAGACGCTTTAAATTTTTCTTCCATCGTGCTTGTTTCTAATCTTTTAATTAGTTTATGTATTTATACATTCTAATTTAATATTAAGTCAGATTCTAATGATAACAGACGAAATAAAAAATACTATAACATTAATTCCTTTGTAATAGTACCATATTAAGTATGTTTTCATTTCATATTTTCTATAATTCGTACATTTCTTGTGGCCCCGACGAGTTCGAATTAACGAGAGTCGACTGTATCTGTAATGAGGATGTCCTTACAGTGGCGTAGCTAGGATGGGTGACATCCGGGGCGGATGCAAATGGTGTAACCCCCAGTCATCATGATGTCATCCCCCCCCCTTCCGATCCGTCATATTTTTTTTCAATCACAATTCTACTATATTACAATAAATGATCATACCATTCCTTATTTACCTTTTGTCCTCCTGCATAAAAAAACAGGATTGACTCATCACTCAACCCATAGTCCGCATAAGTCAATATGCTGTCAATATACAGGGTGTCCCCTCTCAACGGTGGCCAATGGCTAATTTCTAAACCGTTGGTCATAGACATATAGTTCCAATTGCAAAAATGCTTTTAAAAAGGCAAAGAATTGTTTTTTAAGCGATTTTTGTCAAAAAAATGTTTTACTAAAAAATTACGAAAATTAAATTTTTATACGGTCCCCCGGTCCTATAAGTGATATTTAGTAAAAAAAATTCAACACTCTAGCAAGTAATACAGAAAAGGTCCCATTCATGTAACATTAAAATTGACCGAGTTATGAAACTTTAAATTTCATGACTTAAACCATTTTTCTATAGCTGAAAAAGGACGAGTTCAACTGAGCTTTAAGGGAACGTACACTAAATGCATAAAGTATTATAAAGGGAGTCGATTTCCAACGCTGTTCAAAGGCTAATTCCTAAACTATTTCTCACAGACATATAGTTCCAATTACAAAATGTTTTAAATGAGCGATTTAACTGAAGGCGCTGTCACTGTATAAGTTTTACGGTAGTGTTAATTATAATTAACTTCTAGATTGGTTATTAAAATAACTGAAGACATGAATTTCAAAATTCTTTTTATCGAAAAAAATCAAATTTTGGGAAATAGCGAAAAAACTTTAAATGCATCTATTGGTTTTCATTATAAATTTTGAGATTGCATTGTTACAATAGTAGTTTGTATAGACTGATCGAGAAATCAAAAAGTGATAAGTCGAGTTTTGAAATTCATATCCTCAATCTTATTTTTACGTATGTTTTATTTTGTAAGCAAATGCAGCTGATTCTTTTCGTGATTTTATTTTAAAAAGGTATGTTATTTTGATAAGCTTTTATTTTATTCATAATTTTCGTATGTAAATTTTCCTAGTTCAAAACTTATATTCAAATTTTAACTCACTTCCAAATATCTGATTGAGGTTCAATTCCCATACTTATTTGAACCCGATGACAATATAATATTAATACGATTTTAGGTGCGTTCCATTTATTTATTTTATAGGACTACATCAAATTTTATTAGGTTGAGTAATCTAATAGAGCTTTAAATATGTATCATTTCGTAACGATTTGTGACTGTTGCTTTTCATAGTTTAATTTAACAAAATTTCTATTTTTTTAATTATATTTTTAGCACAAATTGCATATTTTACTTTAACATGTAAATGTCAACATAAATTCAGAAACAACATTGTAAATTTTTTTTTTCTCTCAATGTTTAAAGTTAAATTTTCTATCTGATGTTTATTTTTATTTCCAGTAAATTTGTGACTGACCCCTATTTTGCAGCAAAAAATATGCTTCAACTTTGAACAGCTATAACTCGGTCAATTTTGATCGCAGAGGAATGGGACTTTTTTTGTCTTACTTGTTAGAGTAGTGGTAAAAATTTTCTAAATATCACTTGTAGGACCGGGGGACCGTATAAAAATTTAATTTTCGTAATTTTTTAGTAAAAAGTTTTTTTGACCTAAATCACTTTAAAAATAATTCTTTACTTTTTTTAAAGCATTTTTGCAATTGTAACTATATGTCTATGACCAACGGTTTAGAAATTAGCCATTGGCCACCTTTGAGAGGGGACACCCTGTATAAGAAAATTCTTTCTTTAACTTTTTCTACCCACTCATTGGATAAGTAGGTTTTTGTTTTCTAGTGCATGTCTTATTTAGATACATCATTCTGTATACAATTTCACATTTTCAAAGTAAAAAAAAAAAAAAAAAAAAAAAAACTATATTGCGTCGTGCGCTAAAAATTTAATTTTATTTCAGGATTCCTTTCCAAATCTTCTAAGATTATATTTTTTACTTGCAAATAAAGATTTGGTGTCACTCTTAGAGGGTGATACCCGGGGCGGACCGCCCCCCGCTTGCTACGCCACTGTGTCCTTAAGCATCTGATAAAAGAACGAGAAAAAATATCCCCTCTTTATGGATAAATAACAAGTTTCAAGTTTTGCGGATTTTACTTTAAGTCCTACCATTTGGATTTCTGCTGTCGCTAGACACTAATATTCCTAACAAGTAATAAGGGCTATTTCTTGTGTGTTTTGATTATCGAATATTAACTGGACCGCAAGAAGGAGACCAGCTTTATGTAAAAGTCAATTGGAATTGTAATATTAATGCAACGATCTGCTCTATTAAATGTATTATAATTTATTTTTTTTATTTAACGGTGTGAGTTTTATAATAAAATGGATGTAATTTGCTGTATCCTTATGAAAATTAAGTCACTAACATCATATTCCAATACAGTACAAAAGATTGATAAATGTTGGTATGGAAATTATCACTAGCAAATTTAAGATGCGTATCGAAAATAACTTTTTCACATTATACTGAATACGTATTATTGATAAATGTTGAATAAAATTGATCTACTTGATAAAATCAATCAAATGGATTAAATTATTATTATTGTTACATTATTACTTATTTCTTATTTTTATCTATTTATTTATTTAATTTAACAGTTAAAAATGTTCAATTTTTAGTTTACTTTTTTAAATTGATTAAAAAAGATTTCTAATATTAGACTAGAAATATTAAATAAACTGTTTCTTATTATGCATGTAAAAATATGAAAATCATTAACAATAACAATATTCATTAATAATAAATATTTATGCAAAAGTACGTGCTAATATTTAAATATTTTATTCATATGTTAGTGCTTTTATTCCATCATTTCATTGTTTAATGCTTTTTATTTCAGCTTCCTGAAATGATAATTCAACAATAAAATTCGTTTTTGAAATGAAAAATTTATTAAAAGGATCTGTTTTTTTACTTGGAAAATACTCGAATTTTCACTACTTTACCTGTAAACACCATATATAGTACATTAGATGGAATTTCTTCTACTAGCAGCGAAAATGTTGTCCCATTTTTGATGAAATATCAAGTTGATCTTAGGGGGCTTAGGAGTTGATCGATACGGAAAAACATGCAGACAGAGCTCTCGATTCGAGTCCATATAAAAACAGAAGTATTCAATGTAATTAATTTAAACTTTCTGATATTTTAAATGTATGTTTGTAGTCTTATAAAATTATAAAATGAAGTACTTCAATGTAATATAATAAGAAATATAGCAAAATTTATGTAACACAATTTTCGAAAAAAAAAAAATTATGTGTTATATCACCAACACCAAGATATCTTAACGTTGAATTGGCATAAGAACCTAATTTTTGCTTTAAAATGATCCTGAAACTTTACTCTACAGAATGACTTAAGGATATAACTATCACTCAAAAACAACATTATTAAAAAAACTCTCAAATATGAAAATTTAAAAAACTCCTAAAAAATGCAACTTTTTTTCATTAAAAATACTCAAAATATTAAACTAGCTAAACTATATTAATTCATTCTATATATAATAATGTTATATGTATGAAAAAAAAAAAAAAAAAAAAAAAAAAAAAAAAAAAAAAACAGATTTTAATTGAGAACGTTGTTCAAAAACACTCTAGAATGGAACACATCACCAGAACACAAGTTAGTGAAAAATATATGAGGCCTTCAGCAGGAAGATTGTTTATTCCGGATGACAACAATGATACACTGATGATTGCTTTCGATAGCACGTAAATTTATATCCAGAAGAGTGTGAACTATTTCTTTCAGAGACATTCCTTCTGGCTATACAAAGGAAGACGCGTTTTGTTAAGTATATGGTATTCGTCATTACTTCAAATTACATTTTGAATGTCTTCGTTCCTTACTTCGAGGAAACAACTAACAATTACGCTAACATACTTACAAACAAATAAAAAAAATATTCATAGAATATCAGAGAGTGGCTGAAGCCAAATGATGTTGAGAGTATTGATAGATTTTACCGGGATTTTTTGGAACTTCTGCACAAAATTGATACTGAACATGAAATGCCGAGATTCTTAATTAAGCAGCAAGAGTTTTCAACAGATGATGCTAAGGGACACCTCTCGTAACCCAAATTTGATTTTTCAGAGCACAATTTCTAAAAACTATAATATTTGGATAGAAACACTGCGAAACATTATAGCATAATAGTACTGTCAGTGTAAAGTATACGCGAAAATGTCGTAGAGTGGTGTGTGCATGTTGTTTTCATATTATGGTTTCTGGCTTACAATACTACTGTAATCGCTCAATCAAAATTAAAAAACCAAATATCGAATATGTTCATATACTGTACAAGACGCGGCCGCTGGATGGTCCATTAATGATTCTGGTGAAGCAATCGATAACGAAAATAATCTAAAACACACTGTCCAAAAAGTCTGAAACTGTATGATTATTATTATTATTATTATTATTATTATTTGTTATTTATTATTTCCGATTTCCATGTATTGAAATAATAATCTTAGTAAGCTCCATTTACTATCTTAATTTTACACTTATTGTTGTATTTACTGTTGATTATACGGATTAAAACTAATGACAATTGTGTTTATGCTCATTAAAACACATAATATTTACTTAAATATGTATATTTTTTTCTCATCATTTATTAAACTTTCATCCAAGATATTATTTTCTTACTTGTTATGAGGTATACCCATGAAAAAAATGTATGTCACGTCTAGGTGCTGATGGGCGAAAAATGGCCCTTATTGACCCACCTCCTTTAATTGGATTCTTATGAAATTTGGGTATAAGAGCTAGATAGGGATAGTTGAAATTTGCATAGTTAATATCTAATAATTTATGGTAACCTTACGATTGTTTATAATAATGTCATCATTAGTTTTTTAAAAAGAGTTCTTAGAAGTAATACTGGGGTAAGCAGTTGATGATAGTAGGATTTACATATAATAAGATTTGCATAATTAGTTGGAGATTGGTCCACATAAGTATTACAAAGTTTTGATGGAATTTGGTGATTTGCTGAAAAAATGCTTTGTATTAATATAAACAAGATGTGAACTATTCCATTTTAAAGCCTTAGTTAATTAAAGACAAAAGATGTTTTTGCAAAATTTTTATCAAAATTGGCGTTTTAAAAATCGCTAATCGAAAAACCGGAAACTCCTCATACCATTTCCGGTGTGCGACAAAGTAGGCAAGGAAATAAAACTACCGCTCTGAGAAAACAACTGCTTATAACTCAAGGTGTTATCCAATTTTCCAAAAAAAAAAAAAAAAAAAAAAGTTTGATTACAAATCACTTATGATCAACTATAATTTGGTATGCAGAGACGGTGGGAGAAATGGCCGACTCCGAAAATTTTAACTTACTTCGACTCTGACTCTAGGCTAAGCTGGAGACCGGCTTAGTGCGCCCATGCCGACCCCTTTTTCCTTTCCCTGCATCAAGTGCGCTCAGCGTCAAAGTGACCGGATATCATTGTTATCTCCGTCTCTTGTACATATGGGCACGCAATGACAGCTTCTTTAGTTAGAAAGACTCTTTTCTGTTGGCGTTAATTCGCTAAATTGGGCGCTTTAACGATAATTTCTGCTATCAAAAATGTTTTTCTTCAACTCACAAAAATTGTATGTAATAATATATAGTAATTTTTTTTTTTTTTTTTTTTTTTTTTTGTTAAAAATAGCTATTAAATCACAGAAAAATGTACAGTATAAAAATGCATATCCGTTAACATAAAGTGCACAAAATGAAAAAAAATATATAAATAAAAAAAGGAAATAAATAAAAGTATGGTGATAACAAAACCGTATACATATTTTTTCACAAGAAATTTAAACATTAGAATTTTTTTTTAACTTTTTTTTAACTGCGAAAAGAAAATTTTATGAAGAAATAATACTTGTTACCTAACAATGTGATATTTTTTCTTCAAGCATATTATTTTTTGTTCAGAGCATATTTTTTAAATATTTGACATACTAGTATAATTATGTATGGAAACAAATATTTTCTTCAATTTTAAACTAATTTCTCATTTATTGTACATTCAGATGCTTCATTCTAAGTTTAGATGTTCATCCTAGGATTTTTTTAACTGAAACTTAAATCTGTATTTTTTGATAAAATTTGATTTTTACTGAATATATAATTCTTACAATCAATCATGTTTTTCTTATGCACATGCTTACAAAAATCAATTATAAGAAGATGAAAAACATTGAATCTCCTTATGAATTCAAAACTGAAAATTGCGTTCTCATTGGAAAAACATGCATCTAAAAGGGGATAAAGAAATTTATTTTCTTAAGTTGCACTTAAGATCAAAAATTACAATGATAATCTCTTTTATGGATTTAAAATTACATATATTCCGTTTAATTTCACTTCAAACTGTCTGACAAAAAAGGCCGGAGTTGAAGTCGGATTGTATTTTAGTGACTCAGACATTTTGTCACAAAAAAATATGCCCGACTCCGCTGTCCTGATTATGATCAAGTGCAATGATTTTATGTATAATAATGAGTCAGAAAATAGGGCAGGAATTTTCGCGTTGTCAAAGAGGATTTTTTTGAGAACTGGTTTAAATTTTATAAAATCTAATCAAAAAATGCTTTGAGCGCACACATTTTTTCACATCTTTCTTAGAAAATTGTGCATGTCAATTGCATGTGTTTTTTGTAAGCAAGATGAGCTAAATAATAATAATAAATAATAATAATAATAATAATAATAATAATAATTCCATGAGCATTTTAGGCTGTTGGAGAAGTTCTTTTTAAATAAGGCAATTTTTTAGCAGTAACCAAACCCGAAAATTAGCATATTTTAACTTATATTTTAGACAATTTAGTGCACTGTAAGTACTATTCCAGCTTATCAAAGAGAGGTTTCACAAGCTAAAATCGCTAAATTGTTTCTTTGTTTAGAAAAAAAAAAATTATCATTCAGATGCTACTTCAGTCAAACTAAAAGACCCATTCGCTAATTATATATGTTAATTAATACAAAAAATAATAAATAAATAAATAAAATAAAATAAAAATATTGAAATGCAACTGATATATATATTTATTTAATTTCTTCCATAGGATTTATATTAGCAAATGAGTTTTTTGAATAAGGTGTTTTTTTTTCTTTTTCAGAAAAACTTTGTACAATAAAAATTGCCTCTTACAGAAAGCAGCTTACAAATAGTGACCCTACAGTTTCTTTGTCTGTGAGTGACCCTCTTTTCCCCACCACAACACCAAAGTCAAAGGTCAACTCGCTGGCTCTCCTCACAGAGATTGCCTATTCAGCGTAACTTTTTTTTTTTTCCTAACGGAAGTAAGAAGGTTACCAAAATTTGAAAGAATCTTTCCATCTGTAGTGAAATTTTACTAATAAAATCCTATTTTGCGGAAACAAAATCTCTTGTTGAGGGATATTTCATATAATATCCTGTAAGAGGTATCCTATAATACATTTATAAGAGAGATAATAATAACAATTGACGGGAAAATATGTAAAAACTAAAAAAAATAATCGCTTGCTTGTTCTTTACGAGTAAGCGACAGTACTCGTAGGTCCACCTAGGTAATTTTGCCCGAACTAATGTTAGAAATTTAAAATTTTAATTTAAAAAAGAAGGCCGGTCTTTTCTTTTATGAAATTTTGCCAAGTTAAAAAAATAAGTTATATCAATTACCAAAAAAATTTTTGAACAAATTGGTTGAATAGCAAATGAGAAATACTGTTTGTAAGAATATACTATGGAGAGAATAGGAAAAAATAACACTGATGGGTTACTCTTAATACATTTAACTCTATGTTCAATAGATTAAATACGCTACATTAAAACTGGATTTTGAACAGCCGTCACACCCGTCAAAAGATATTTGTACACTGTAAAAAATTTGAGGGTTTTGCTGCATCGTCATTCCACGGCTTTTATAGAATATCTTTCTTTTGACCCACGAGAATGCTCCATAATAGGGTGAAGTAATCGTTTTCTATAAAAGCGGTGGAATGACGATGCTGCAAAAGGGTTAAATTTTTTTCAGTGTAATGTACAACTAAAAGCACATTACACTGAAAAAAATTAGAAAAAAAAGCTGCACATTTAATCAAAAATTTAAAAAAAAATATAGAAAAAATATTTTTTTTTTAATTTATTCTATTAAAGTTTTAAAAACTGATATTTTTGCCAGCCGTGCGAATGATTATTCAAATTTATATTACATAAGACTGCGCATGGAATTTTAGATACATCAAATATTGCATTTAATATGATTTTTTTTTTTTTTACTGTTGTATATAGTGTAAAATTATTAAATCTAATACATTTTGCTATAAATTTATTTTAAAAAAATGAAGGTTGATTCCATGCACAGATTTATGACATTTATAAAAAAGAACACAGACAAAAATGTTAATAACTCTATCTCAAATTAAAAAAAAAAAAAAAAAAAAAAAAAACTTACGTTTTTAAAACATGAAAATGAATAAATGTGAACCTGGAGAAAAAACGATTAAAAATTATAATTTATTTCGGTAAATGCGCTGGGTGTATTAACAAAATTTCAAATTCCTCGCGATACGTTTGCCTTAAGAGTAAAAATGAAGTGACAAAATATTCATAATTAAACGGCTTTAATTAAATACTTAAAAAAAGGAAGAATTTTTGATTATTTTTTAGGCAAATTGTGCTCTTTTTTTCTACTGTTTCTCTGAACAGGCCTCCCACTTGGTCACTTTTTGAAATCCCTTTTATTTTAAGAAAAAATTTATTTATAACTTTCGTAAATCCGTACTAGGATGAGCGTTTTTCTTGGAATTGTTGTAGAAACCTAGCACGAATTTCTTTCAAAATAACTGCTGGTTTTCAAAAAGCGGACCTGTGAGAGCCCTGACTAAAATAAATGTAAATAATTTGAGGATTTTATGCAAATTTCATATTTTTAAAAAGGAACCCACGCTTAAGCACGTGGCTTCCTCTTACTTGTACGTAAGTATTATACTTGCATGTTACATTTTGTAACATAAAAATTTTCTCTGTTGTGTTCAAATTACAAATGAATGTGTATAAGAATAGCTTTGTTTCTAATCGAAGTATTTCTAGATATGGTATTCGAATTGTACAAATGCGACTTTTGAGTATGTTTTTGAGAAATAATCTGAGACACGAAGAGCAATAATGTGGGCGAGATTTCGCATATAATTAACATAGAAATTTACGTGACCCATCCGTTAAGTGTTAAGGATTTGGAAAAGATTCTTTATATTTATATACATTTTTTAAAAATAAAAACCACGGTTTTCGGAAAAATGAGTACTTGTAATTCGCATTTAAATATTTGTAGAGATAAATATTTTGTATATAGATGCAGGTCAGAATCTTTTCACACGAAGAGTTTAAAAAAATACTTTGAACAGTTCCTTAATTTCAATATTTATAACATGTCAGTAAGTAAACCGAATGGTCTCTCGAATTATTCAGTCAGATTTTATTAATCTTCAGATTCGGTCTTGTATTCGTGCTTACAATATTAGCTCTTTGCACTCGACAGGTATCCCTCGTAAATCGTGACACCAAATGCTTTGGACATCCTAATATCTTGTAGTTTATTTCGCTATTTTTTATCATCGATCGGCGAAGAAAATTACTCTAAAATACTGGTGTCCAGAGCAGTATTCTTGCTGACATTTAACAAACGTTTGTAATTTGGCTAATTAAAGATAAAAAATATTCGCCAAATGAGAAAACTACTAGTAAAATAGATTCACCGTGTATCATAAAAAAATTATCTTTGATCCTTCAATATACTCCTTTTTTTGACTTGCTCTAAAATAACCTACGTTTTTATAACTGCGTCAACAATTGTTCTTAATCTAATTTCAACTATCCGCTACAAATATATTAAGAATATGTATATATGCAAAAGTATGAAAAACGAAAAAGAAAAGAAAGAAAAATCAAAACTTCAGCACTAGGAATTTGGCGAATCTAATCGCTTGTTTACTCGCCAAATGAAGAATTTAGTCGCAGTTTGGCGCAATGACGAGCGACAGGGAGAACCCTGGTGCAGAGCATTTGGAGCAGCTATTTACGCAGGATATTAGTGGTCATTGAGATACACCTCTCGAGTGCAAAGGGTTAAGCTTTCGCACTGATGATATGCCAGTAACAGGTTCATTGTATTTTACATTGTTCATAAATTTGCAATTTTAATTTGTATCAATGTGGAAACTTACATTTCCAATTATTAATATTGTTTCCTAGATTTAATAAAATGATAACTGTGTGTTGATATGTAACCCAATGAAAGATTTTATATAAATAATTTTAACTTTTTGGATAAAGAAGGTTAATTTCTTTAGTATTTCAACACGACTAAATTAACAATATTAATATCAGTTCTGATGAATATTTTTATAAAAGGAAATTTGATGAAAAATAATCTATAAAATACAATTTTCATATAAAAATTAATTTAATAAATTATATGATCGTTAGTGATAATGTAGCCACATGAAATGGAATTTGAAAATTTATTATCTATTAACTATTGCTTGAATTAACACGCTATAACAACAGAATAAAAATATTTTATTCAACCCGGTAAATTTAAACAATGTTTTTGGACTGAAGTAAAAAGAGGTTTCGTTAGATTATTTTTTACATTGTTTACAAATTGGACTGACGAGTGACTGCCTTTACGGCACTAAGTTCTCGTGAAATACGTAGAAAGTACAGTTTCATTGTAGTATTGGGTAATACACTGAGAATTTAGGACTTCATTGATCGAGGCTGTAGTACCCTGTAGCAGTGTGACCGTTTTTGGATTATTGTAAGAAATCTGGACTGTTGTAGGACTTACAACAAGCTAAATCAAGCTAACAACTCAGGCTAAAAGATAGTTGTCAGTCTATTGCTATACTGTTCATCAATAGATAGCAGGACCATCGATTTTATTTTTAGCTTGTTGTCAGTCCAAATCTAGCCTTCTTTTAGCTTGAAAAAACGGTCACACTGCCCTGTAGGGCCGAGGCCGGGCCGATTTCCAATAACGGCATTTGGGCTCGGGCCTTAATTTTTTTTTCTGGAGTATTGCGCCGAGCCTAACGTATTTTTTCCGAAATCGAGACTGATTTCATTCTTCCTAGTCTTCATGGACAAATAATAATCAGTTCCTGTTGAATCATCCCGTATGAAAATCCTTTTCTCAACGTGGCCAAGTCTGTTCATAAATCAGTAAAATTTGGCTTGGTCCAAAAATTTTTGCAAAAACAGCACATACTTTTAAGTCGTTAATATTCAACAATTAGACATTAGAATTCATTCTTTTAAAGAATCATAGATTACTAGGCGTTTTAAAATAGATTTAAACACATAAAAAATAAACATGATTATGACGGAATTTTCTTTTAAACTAAAAACTGCGAATTTCTTTAAAAACTGATCATCGATGCAAAATGAATACATCAATACACGAGTAAAAAATATATTAAACATTTGCATGTACTAAAAAGGGACGTATTTTGTTCTTTCCAATGCGATTCCGTCTTATAAGATTTTAATTTTACCATATACCATTTTTTTAATTTTTTTTAATTTTTTTTTTTTTTTTTTTTTTTTTTTTTTTTGTCTCTATTACATGGAATATGGATTAATAGTACTAAAGATAACTAAAACACTTACATACAACAAACAAAGGTACACTAAAAGCGTAAATATCGCAGCCTACAGCACTTCTGCATAAATGGAGATTATAAACATTCGGGGCCGGGTACGGGCCGAAATTTTAACTTTCGGGCCAGGCCGGACCGGGCCAATATTTTTTTCGTTCGGGCCGGGCCGGACCGAGCCGGGCTCTGGCCAAAATTTTAACTTTCAGGCCGGGCTCGGGCCTGGAAATTCCGGTCCGTGCAGATCTCTACCCTGTTAGCACTGACAAGGAAGGTCTCCATACAGGCATACCCCGAAAAATCTGAAAAAATTACAGAAAGTTCTTCTCGTGTGGATATATACGTTTATAAAAAAAATTTCGGCGGAACCTCCATTCTGTATCCGTAAAAAAATAATGAAAATTTCATTATTTGGCGATTTATCGCCAGTTGGCAAAGAAATGCAATTTCAAAAAATACTTTATGTCAAATACACTTAAAGAAAAAAAATTTCATGTTGAACTTGTTTTGATAAATTTAATTTAAATAACTTTAGTTTTATAAGTTTTAATTTGTTTTAAGTATAATATTGTTATGTCGATATTTATATGTATTTATATTCAAATTTAATCATCAAAATTTGAGATTTAAAACGAAATTCATAATTTAAATTAATTAAATTTGTTTCCTGTTCAAAGTCCAATTGAGAATTGTCGATTAGATTTTGTTGCTATGGAAACATGTGGCTTTTATTTTTGAATACGCTTAAATTTATGAAGATAATTTTTCTCAATATGATTTTTTTATCTATGAAAACATTTTTTCCAGTGATTAATTAAACAGCTACTTCAACTAGTAATATATATATATGCAATACAATATGTATATATATATGTATATAATATATTAAAGTCTCTCTTTGTTTATGTTTAAATTCATTAAATACGATTTACACGCATTCTAAATATCCAACAGTTTTGAGTTGCATAATAATCGTTTGCTTTTGGCGAGGAAAAGAGCTGCGCGCCAAATTGAGTGACTCTTTCGTCTTTTCACGCTAAATATTCGAAACTATTTTATTTTTTTTTACATAATTTCTAATGTGATTCCGCCGCTAATTTTAACTGATCCGTTATTACATATATAAGTACTTTAATTAGTATTTTTTTCATAAAATTCTGAGTATGTCCAGTATGGAGACCTTCCTTGTGAGAAAGTTGAGTCACTTAACTTGAAGTTTTTTGAAGCGGTTATACCCGGAATCAAGATTGATCAGTTCATCAATTTCGAAGTTTATCAATTTTCGAAGCGGGAATTTCATTATACAAACTTCGAAATTGATGAACTGATCCACCTTACTAGCATTTGTCTCTCGCAAAACACATTTATTTTCAATGGTAACTTTTATCGAATGACTGATGGTTTATCCATGGGCTCCCCCCTCAGTCCTATCCTTAGCGACTTTTACATGCATTATTTCGAATTAAAACTTTTCAAAAAACTTACTTTTCCATTTTATATCCGTTACGTAGGTGACTGTTTTGCATTGCTGGACTCTGATATACATGATCTTACTAATATTCTTACAGTTATGAACTCAATAGATGACCATATTCAATTTATCTACGAATTTGAGAATAACAATCAGTTACCTTTCCTGGATGTTTTGGTTTCCCGCGTAAATAACCTTTTTCACACAACTGTCTATCGTAAACCATTCGCCGTATTTTTGCCCCCCCCATCGCCTTTCATTTCACCCCCCTAATCAGAAATTAGCTGCCTTTAACACTTATGTACACCGGGCCTTAAATATTTGCTCCTCTGATAGTTTACTTAAAGCAGAATTAGACCATATCAAATCCATTGCCATTGATCGGGGTCTCCCAATTAAAATCGTTGATTCCATTCATAACAAATTAATAAAAAAACGTACTCCTTCGAACTTCAACTCAGACCGCAATGTTAATTTAATTACTCTTCCATATTTTCCAAAAATGTCATCAAATTTCCAAAATTTTGTCAAAATTTGATTTTAAAATAACCTTTACTCCTTTCAATAAAATTAAATTCTCTAATCTCAAAGATCCAATAGATGATTTTTCACATGGGGGTATTTATAAGATTTCTTGCGAATGCGATAAAATGTACATCGGTCAGACGAAGCGTACCTTAAAAAAGCATGTGGGAGAGCACAGTGCTAACGTTAGAAATTGTGAAATAAAACGTTCCGCTATCGCCAGCCATTGCTGGTCCAATAGTCATAACTTTAAATTTTCCGAAGCCTCAATAATGCAACATTGTTCATCTGTTTATGATTTAGACTTTTGGGAAGCTTATCATATATGGAAAAATTCTAATAATTTAGTTAACGACATGTCCAGTACTCCAAGATTTTCTGATGTCTGGTTTCCATTCCTGTAATTTCACTCCCCTCCCCCCTCCTGATCTCTTTGATTTGGACTCGTCCAGTAAGATGTGACATATGATTGGTCTCCTCTGGGTGCGCGTGCCAGCTTATTTTTACTGTCGCTTTGCGACGTTCCCTAGTCAGTTCGCCTTAGCGGCGAGCTCAGTTACACGACTTATTTTATTTTGCGATGTGACTTTCTTTTACATTTTACACTTTTAGCACTGATGGTGGGACTTAAGAAGTCCCGAAACATGTATGCTTTTAACATCTTTTATTTTATAATATTTGTGCTCTTGAACGTTGTTTATTTATTTAGTTATATACATATAATCTCATGCATTTAATATCCACTTTCTAAGTGCCTGTCGGTCCATCAGTGATGCTTCAGATTTTTCTTCCATTGTGCTTGTTCCTAATTAGTTTATGTATTTATACATTCTAATTTAATATTAAGTCATATTCTGATCATGACACACATAATAAATTTAAAAAACACTATAACATTAATTCCTTTGTAATAGTAACATATTAAGCATGTTTTTTTTTTCTTCATATTTTTCATAATTCGAACTTCGGATAATTCGAACATTTCTTATGGTCCCGACGAGTTCGAATTAACGAGAGCCGACTGTATCATATTTCAAAAGTGCACATTGATATTAATGCGCAAAATAAAATTAAGTTTTTGACTTATAGCTTCGGATCAGGAGGTCAGAGGGATTAGAGGCTCCCACTCATTAACCCGAAATAATATCCTGGCTTGGCTATGCAACTTAAAGGTTGATTATCCATTAAGCTGAAGCCTAGGAGCCCGGAAAAAAGGGGTCCCAATACTGAGATTTTCTTTCGGGATTTCTCTTCATATTGGACTAATATTTAATGGAAAAGATGAATGATGCTGTAATATTTTTTTTTTTTTTTGTCTTCATTTATAAATTTTTAAAGTTGTAATCACGTAGATCGTATTCCGAGAGCTACCCATATTTTAATTTACTTCTAGCCGAAAAAAATCTTGAACTTTTTCGGCTTGCAATCAGTGATAGATTGATTCAGTACCATGGCGGCCAAAATTTTGTAAGCAACAAACAATTAATATATTTTATATATTTTTTAGGTTTCAGTCAACCGTTCTGTCTATTTTCGCCCATTTGTTTTTACAACTATATTCTTCCCCCTCCAACTTCATTATATATATTTATATATATATATATATTACAAATTTAAAATTTTTTCGCCAAAACTAACCTTTATACTATCTTAATTTTCTTATAATAATATTCCGTACTTACTTCAAATTATTAAATTAAAATCTTGTTTCTAAATCTAATCTGTTAATCTGTATGCAGACGATATAAATTCTTAATTTGCCTTAAAAAACATTAATCCAGTATGCGTAAATTTAAAAAGATGGCTCTAAATTAAAAATATTCTTAATTAAAACTTTATTTCTTAATATTCCAAATAAAACTGATTTCTTCTATGTTTTTATCAACCCTTTTTAAGAAAGTCTTATTAAATTTATTCCAAACCCATACCTTTAAAAAATATCATTATTTTATTTTATCTATTTATTTATTTTTCCGCCGTCAACGATAATGTGCATATTAATAAATTCATTTCTTTTCTTTTTCTCTTAAAATTAATCATGTATAAAAATCGTCTGCCTAAGATATTTAAAATTCGGAGTCAATTATAAATTGGTTAAATAATATTTTTTTTAAAATAAATTTATCGTCTGTTTAAAATAGCCTCGTAACTGGACAAGAATTCTGTTTACATAAAAGAATGATGGTTTGAGGTTACCGAAGGTTCCAGAACTTTCTTTTGAGTTTAAAAGGGGGAAGTCTCGAGATGAAAGGAAGATTCTGAAGATTTCTTGGGTTGCTTTTTCGATGAGGACAGCTCGCTGAAATAATGATGGAATTTTTGCAACAAGGAGCTTTTCCTTCCTCATTATCACGAATTTAATAAATGAATTTACAGCAGCCCATGACTAATTATTGGATCTTCTACATTTATTTATTATTTTTGTTTTTTCCCTCGCTTGCCATGACTGCGTGTTTCTGTTTAACCAGTGGAAATAATTCGAGTTCTCCTGAAATCGTCACAACTAATCGAAAAGTCGACAGGATAGGTAATGCCTGTGCTAGTGCCTGTTTCGGATTTTGAAATGAATCTACTGAAGAAGTAAAATGCTATGTAAATGAATCTAATGAATCTACTGAAACGAAGTGATGACAAAAATATGAATCGCCGAAAATTTTTCCCGCCATGGTTGAAAGTGTTATTAAGCAAGAATTGCCATTATCTTTTGATTCCTCGAGTGAATGTAACAGAGGAGATTTTAATGTTAAACAGCTTTCTGTCCGAGTGGTTTGAAAGATTTCTTCTAAATATCTCGTGAATTCCTGAGGCCTGATATTCCACCTTTTTGCTGTTTATGTGTAACTGATGACTCAAGATAATCATGGTCATAATGACAAGAAAAAAAAAAAAAAAAAAAAAAAAAAAAAAAAAAAAAAAACTTTTAGAGACAACTGAACGCAGATTACTACTTACTTTCATAATTTTCGTTATTCCTGTCTCCCCTAGGATCAGCTTGAAAATTTCTCCTTATCCGTGAGTTATTTTTAGATGTATTTAATTATTATGTGTATCCTTTTTACTGTATTTGTGTAGATAGTTCTTTGTTTGTAAGGTTTATTTATTTGTTTGTTTATTTTTCTGTGAGCCTTATTTATTTATCTTTTTATCTAGTTATGAGTCTTATTATTATTATTACTATTATTATTATTACTTGTTGGAGTGAAAACATGTTTGTTCTTAAAAATTTAATTGAGGAGTATGATGTTCTTAAGATATTTACTGTTACTTATTAAGAGTATTATGATATTTTTATGCACGTTTAAAGATAAGTTCGTTATAATAATGAAGTATAAAAGAACTCAGAAGCTCAAGTTATTTTTTAAAAGGTACATTTTCTAATTTATTGATATTGTTTGTTATCAAGAACTATTCTCAGAATACAGTATTTTCATGATAATGTTCCTACAACTAAACATTTGAGCTGAAAATCAAATTAACATTTATGTTTTTTCCTTTATTTGTTAGAATTTCTAGTGACAGTGAGCTTTGGTTCCCGGATTCTTATAATTTATTTAAATTCAGTAAGAATATGGAACTGTGCAAGGCTGTTGCTGGCATTTTGACTGATAAATGTGATTAATTTTTTTTAGTAAATTTTGTGGTTTTAAGTAAGGAATTACCTATAATTAAAATTTTGAATCTGTTTATGATTTATAAAATAATAGAATTAAAAAGTTGATCACAATTTAAGGTATAACTATGATATTTACAATTTCTATTTTTATTAGATAAAATTTCTGGTTAAAGTTAGCAGCTAAATATAGTTATAATTTTCACGATAATTTTGATTCAGATTTTTAAAATGGGGGGTAATGGTTTTGTGTGAGGCAATTAAAATGTATACAACATCAGTAGACAAAGCCCTCAAAATTGCGAAAGCGCGAACTCATGAATTTCACCTTAAAAGTAAAAGACTCTATGATCGAAATTTTGTTGAATGCCCATTAAAAATACAAGACTCTGTAATTTATGAAGAATTCAAATACCCTAACACTCGAAAATTAGAACCTACTTTCTCTGGACCATATAAAATTATAAATAAACTTTCTGATGTAACTTATGAAATAGATAAATTTAATTATGAGACAGGACAGAATTCCGTTATTGTGCATGTTTCTAAATTAAGACCCTATTTTTCACCCGAAGATTTTAAACTGTTTCATGAGCAATCCAAAAAACAAACAAAACCTCAGATACAATCACTAGATCAAACTAAAGTCAAGACAATAGATTAAATTTACCATAAACAACCATAAAAAAAATACCATAAAAAAACTTTTACCATAATCATTTACCAAATACCATTAAACCATTAAACCATTAAAGCCACTTACCATAAAAAAAACCATAATTTTCAACATCAGCGGGTATGTTCTTGGAGCGCTACAAGAATATTACTTGTTTTTGGGAGTTTTTGGGATTAAATTGGGCTCCTTATGTAGGCATAAGGTGAACACTTTGATTGTAAAAGCTTTCAAATTGATGTTGATAAATTAATTTTAAGGGTGTTTAAGTCTAACTATATTTACTCATTTATTTGACATTAGTATTACTCTATTTATTCAGCAGATATTATATGATAATAGTTATAAAATCTAATGATTCTACTCAAACCTATAACATAATATGTGATTTTCAGTGATTGTGAAAACTACAGATTAAAAGTTTTTCAAAAAAGCACACTTTTTTTTATTTCCATTTCTCAATTAAGAATGACACCTTTTATTCCTATTGTATTTTATTATTAAAGTTTATAAACCATGTGTGGATAAAACATTATTCTACATTTGGCATTGAAAACTTATAACCAAATTTGACAATTTTGTAAAAGAGTATCAGAGAGGAATTATTGTAAGGAAATACTGGTTGAGAGTCCATTTTCTAAGTAGTTAGATTTAATTTTATTTGGATTTTGGAATTATTATGATTTTTTTATTTATACTTTCGGCTAGCAAAAAATACTTTCTTATGCTATTAGAAGATAAGAAAATTATTTAGTTGCTATGTAATTATTTTTATCCTCAACCAATATTTTCCCTATCAATAATAAACAAATAGTGATATTTTCTTTTGATTATACTCTTGTTTTACTATTATTATTATTATTATGATTTCTATGATGAAGTTTAGTATTAATTATACTCTTATTGAAAAATATTAGGATATGGAGTCTTACTATACTATTACTTATTATTGTTGACATTGTTATTATTTAAATTTTTCTATATTATTTATTATTGATATTGAGAGTGATGCTATTTATTATTGAAAAATTGATATATTATTGAAAGATGTTGGATCCAACATAACATAAAAAACAAAGCTTAAACTAGATTTGGAGATATTTAATTAAAGAGACTGTATTTACTGGACATTGAAAAAGACTCTTTTAGATATTCTTGAAAGACTTTTTTCATTTAAAGGACTTATTTAAAATAAACTATGCATTAAGTCATTGTAGTTATTTAAACTTCCATGAGAACGAACTTTTATTGTTTTTATTATATTTTTATCTCTTGCTTATTAATATTCATAACTTATTTACTGTTATTATATGTATTATCTCCTATGCACTTACAAATGGTAAGTGATGTTGTAACATTATTGTATTTCTTTCAGGGAAATGCTCCTACCTAAATTTAATTCAGAATTATTTTCTCTTAACTATTTTATTTTAATCGCTAATATTTTTTATATTGCGTTAATTTTCTCTTCTTCCATCTCTTGGCTTCCTGAGTTTGACAGTTTTATTCCAAAATTTAACTTTTCTAAATTATTATATTTCTGTTGTCTAAACTTGTAGTTTTATTTAACTATCAATTTCATACAAAGTCTTGGGGAGGGGGGATAATATTACAAATTTAAAATTTTTTCGCCAAAACTAACCTTTATACTATCTTAATTTTCTTATAATAATATTCCGTACTTACTTCAAATTATTAAATTAAAATCTTGTTTCTAAATCTAATCTGTTAATCTGTATGCAGACGATATAAATTCTTAATTTGCCTTAAAAAACATTAATCCAGTATGCGTAAATTTAAAAAGATGGCTCTAAATTAAAAATATTCTTAATTAAAACTTTATTTCTTAATATTCCAAATAAAACTGATTTCTTCTATGTTTTTATCAACCCTTTTTAAGAAAGTCTTATTAAGTTTATTCCAAACCCATACCTTTAAAAAATATCATTATTTTATTTTATCTATTTATTTATTTTTCCGCCGTCAACGATAATGTGCATATTAATAAATTCATTTCTTTTCTTTTTCTCTTAAAATTAATCATGTATAAAAATCGTCTGCCTAAGATATTTAAAATTCGGAGTCAATTATAAATTGGTTAAATAATATTTTTTTTTAAATAAATTTATCGTCTGTTTAAAATAGCCTCGTAACTGGACAAGAATTCTGTTTACATAAAAGAATGATGGTTTGAGGTTACCGAAGGTTCCAGAACTTTCTTTTGAGTTTAAAAGGGGGGAAGTCTCGAGATGAAAGGAAGATTCTGAAGATTTCTTGGGTTGCTTTTTCGATGAGGACAGCTCGCTGAAATAATGATGGAATTTTTGCAACAAGGAGCTTTTCCTTCCTCATTATCACGAATTTAATAAATGAATTTACAGCAGCCCATGACTAATTATTGGATCTTCTACATTTATTTATTATTTTTGTTTTTTCCCTCGCTTGCCATGACTGCGTGTTTCTGTTTAACCAGTGGAAATAATTCGAGTTCTCCTGAAATATATATATATATATATATATATATATATATACTTATATATGGCCCTGTGTTGTCACGTTTTGGAATGTCCAAAATATGATTTTTAATTGTTTTAAACGATTTCTGTTTGTGTGTTAAAAGTGTGAGTGCTACTACAATGCAAAAACTAATGCACAAACTTTAAAGAAACTTTAAATTCAGTTGGACCCAGGCTGATGATTCGAGATTACACACTAATACTTATTAGATTTTCCTATTAATCATGAAGAAAAAGAAATTATTGCCAGGATGTTAATAAGTTAAATAGAATTCTTGATGTGCACGATGTTTTATATAATTTGAAATTCAATATTAAAAGAATTATTGAAATAGATCTGAAATTTAAGAATTCGGTTGTTGATTTAACCTTTTCAGGAGCAAGGTACTTCTATTCACAAAATGCCGAAAAGAATAAATGACACCGTGATTTAAAAAAATATATATTTCAAAATAATCAAACACTTTAGTTCTCATTCTTAAGGCCCCTGTCCTCGCTCGAGGAAATATTCGCGAGCTAATGCTATTCCTATGGGGAAGCATTTTTCTTAAAAATTTTTCGCATTTTGACATTTTTGAATATTTTTTTTTTTGCATTGGATAACTGAGGTGCATGCCGACAGCGCACCTTTTTTACTTTTTCGATTTTAGTTGAAGATATTTTTTACAAAGTTAGTTTCACTTTTTAAACCGGTTTCGAAACTGAAAGTGCTTTTTAAAAAAATATCTGCAACCAAAATCGAAAAAGTAAAAAAAGGTGCGCTGTCGGCATGCACCTCAGCTATCCAATGCAAAAAAAAAAAAAAAAAAAAAAAAAAAAAAAAAAAAAAAAAATATTCAAAAATGTCAAAATGCGGAAGAGTTATTAAGAAAAATGCTTCCCCATAGGAATAGCATTAGCTCGCTAGCGTTTCCTCGAGCGAGGACAGGGGCCTTAATAAAAGGACAAATTTCGTTTGAAGACTAAATTCAATGTGGCATTTAGGAAATAAAAGTAGGTGGTCCAAAATCTAACCATTACCCATAAAAGGGTTAAATGAAGTGTTAAAACTGTAAAATTATTTATATTAATACATACCGAAGCTTTGTTTCAATGTTTGGTTTCAAGATTTTTAAACATTAAAAAAAAATCAGTATCTAGCTCTGCATCATGTAAAGAAAAAGGAAAACATAAAACAAACAGTAAAATAATGTGGTACAATAATAATACTGGAAAAAAAAAAAACTAATTCATGTATTCAAATAAATTTCTAAACGTTTTTTCAATATGCGAATTTTAGATTTACAGTCGACTCTCGTTAATTCGAACTCGTCGGGACCTCAAGAAATGTTCGAATTAAGGAAAGCATACTTAAAATGGTACTATTACAAAGGAATTTATGTTATAGAGTTTTTTAAACTTATTTCGTCTGTTATCATTAGAATATGACTTAATATTAAATTAGAATGTATAAATACATAAACTGATTAAAAGATTGGAAGCAAGCACGGTGGAAAAAAAATTTAAAGCGTCACTGATGGACAGACGGGGCTCAAAGAAAGTGGATATCAAATGCATTGGAATCCATATGCATACACGTTCAAAACAATTTTCACAAAAATCAAAGAAAGAAAATTATTCAAGTGATCTGAAATCCGCGAGAAAGAAAAGAAGAATAAAAATTCGAATTCTCGTTAGTTCGAATTAAACGAAGTCAAGAGAAAATGAGTTCGAATTAATGAAATTTTTTGAAGTTATTCTACAATTGAAAATTTCGGGACTGTATGTTTAGTTCGAATTAAGCGAAGATTCGAATTATCCGATTTCGAATTAACGAGAGTCGACTGTATTTCTGTATCAATTAACAATTGCGTGATGGAATGCAAACTGTATGTAATTTCTTTATAGTTTTTTTTTTTTTTTTTTTTTTTTTTTTTTTTTTTTTACATGAATATAGTATAATTTGAAAAACTGGAAAAGTTGTAACTAAAAAATATCCCGAAGATTTCGATAACTAACTTTCTGAAAAAATATTCCATTTTCTGAAATAAAATGATGTATAATGATCTCATATTTCTGAAGAAATATGAGACAATGGTTATCCTTAAAATTACCAAAACATGCACTCAAATGTAAGTAACAGAAAACTAAAAATTCTAGCGATTACACATTGAATTTGCAGAACTCAATCAAAGTTGAAGTTTCTCAAATTTCCCGCTCAACAACGCAAATATTCTGACACATTTTTTGATTCATTTTTAAACAACAACTATAAAATTAACACTCTTAGATATATTGAAATGATTTGAGATCGAATGACATTTTTTATTTTTTTTTAAATAAATAATTATCTAATTATAAACGATTGAAGCCATGTGACGACTGGTTTTTCACATTTCCCACATTTAGCCCAGTCATTTTAGCAAAAATAGGGGAAAAAATTAGAACAAAGCTGGATTTTTGCATAGGTGCTAGTTAGGTTATGTAGTTAAACATACTAAAAGTCCCCATCGATCCGATGTGAGCTTTCGCCACCAGGGGGCGCTAAAGAACTTGAAAATCAGTTTTTTGGGAATATCTCACGATCAATGGCATTTAGAGAAAAAAGGTGAATTACAAAGTTGTAGATAATTTAATTTTCTATAAAAAGTGTCATTAACATTTGTTTGTCACACTAACCCTTCCCT
This sequence comes from Maratus speculifer, assembly GCA_964019185.1. Classification (NCBI taxonomy): domain Eukaryota; kingdom Metazoa; phylum Arthropoda; class Arachnida; order Araneae; family Salticidae; genus Maratus; species Maratus speculifer. The sequence goes on along the minus strand of OZ025301.1, from coordinate 97,210,793 downwards.
GTCAAAAATGTAAAAACGTGACCATATTTGAAAGTAAAATTATAAAAATTCAAAAAATCTGCTGCTACTTAAAAAAAAAAATTGTAAACAGATCTATAATTCTCACCTTTGAATGGGGAAAGTGAATATATAGTATAAATTTATGCTTAATTCCACACCACCTTTGTAGTAAAACACTTAGTGCTTTTTTTTTTTTGTGGTTTCCCCCGTAGGCATATCCCACTTATAGTGACTGGCTTAATCCAAGTCGTTTAACTGCTTTAGTAGTTCTTTGCACAGCTTCAATTTCTACACTCGATTCATATTCGTAATTATCTGTATTTATTTCTTTCGTTGCTGTACTGCTTTCAGTATTTTTTGTTTGCCTTTCGATATCATCACTGAATACAGAAGTAGCGCTACCCTCCTTTTTTGCAGTGGGCAGGATACTGTCAATATTTTGTTCGTTTTCAAATTCAATTTTACTTGCATTATGAAATGAAACTCCGCAGCAATTTATGAAATATCAGAACATTTCAATCCAATTTTTCGGCATCCACATGCTTTTCCACATCCTTTGGGGCAAGTATAAAAAATCGATTCTATAATATCTTTTGGTGCGGGCGGTAGGGTAGCAAGAATTGGAAATAAATTAGGTGCATTTTGCCAGCCCTAGTTCTCAGGAAGTAGTTTATTGCTCAATCAGTATTGTACTTGATGATAAATACGTAAACTGTACGATCTAGCTGCATATTCGGCAGGCGGCAACGATAAAAAGGCTTTTTTTTTACCAACAGCAACTCTTTTCTTGAAACATACATAACGGTACTTTTTCAGAGAAATTTCTGCTTTACTACCGTATAAAGCAAGAAAAATAGTTTTTCCAGCCTCGGAAACTTCAAATTAAGTTACTTGATCACTTTTAAAAATGCTGGCAGCTTGTATGTTATGATTTTCTTCCTTCTTCAAAAATTTTGCTAACGACATTTTACCTTTCCCAAACATTGCTAATGTCGAGTCACAACCTGAAAAAGCGTGAAGGAATAATATATGATCTTTCAGAACAGCATCATTGTTAAAACTGTGCGATGAATACAGGGTGGTAACAATTCGTCCTCTTCCAGACTTAATAAAAAATATCTCTATCTCTGGAGGTGCTAAAACTGTCAACATTACGATCAAGTCAACATCATCGCTAACAACAGCAGTAAGCGCACCAGACTTTGCTACTTCAATAACTGTGTTAACAATTAGTGTGTCTGCATCATCTTCTACTTGTTTCGCTTCGAAACCATTCTCCATAAATTTCTCCATAAGCATAGATATGAGACGTGTCTTATTTTAATGATTAGATTAAAAAAATTCTTTTCCGCGATACTTTAGAGCTTTCTTTTTTTCCTTCTGTAAAAGATCTTCGTCTAATGTATCAGAAATAACAAACATTTTCCCTTAAATTCAAACAACGGACTGTCATTTCTCAATTTTTCCTTCAATGGATGATTAATTTGTGCGGATGTTGATCGTTTTTCGGCAATAGATTTATTGTATGATTTAATAGAATTCTTTCGTGAATAATTTTTCTTACTCTTTGAATGAACTGTAAATTCATTATTGTTTTTAGCCATTTCTTCAAATATTTTCCGGTCATCTCTTTCCGAACTTGCTGTCACAAGCGACTTCAGACCCTTTTTTCTGTTTTTACAAAATCTTTCGAAACCCAGTCCTCATCTCATGCAAGATAAACTATTTTGTCAATCTCCATTTTTCGGTCAGAATCAGCAATTAAGAAAGAGTCATTTTAAACTGTCATAAATAATTTAAAACTTTCTACAACATGCGTTGAAAATAAAATTATTCCTTTCCTAAAATCTTAAAAAAGAATAAATACTTCGTTCAATAAATTAGGGTCATTTCATACTAGTGAAATGAGCACCAAATAATAATAAAATATTGAAAAATACTTGCACGTGGTACATTTCGACAAATGCAAAGAGAGATAGGGTATTGGGCAATGACTATTCGTCACCTGAGAATAATAAAGTTCTATCTGTGTTTTTGAAAATATTGACTTATCTATATAGAAAGACTCTATTTGTATCTACGAAGGCATTTTTGCATCAAAATGATGTTACATATATAATTTACATATAATATTACAATTATATTACGAAATTATTTTAATCCAGAAATGCCTTCATAGATACAAATAGAACATTTCTATATCGATAAGTCGATTTTTTCAAAAACACAGATAGAACCTTATTATTCTCAGGTGACGTATTGCGCAAGCGCGCGAAAACGCCATACAAACAATGGGGGAGAGATGAGGGGGGGAATCAAAAGTTGTTTAGTATTTGTTCTGCCTCTTCGCCGCGTTATGATTGTGCTTGCACATTCTTTTTCAATAATGTTTATTATATCTTAATTTTTGGCAGGGAACGGTTGGTGTGACAAAAACATGTTAATGACACTTTTTGTAGGAAATTAAATTATCTACATTTTTGTAATTGAACTTTTTTGTCTAGATGCCATTGTTCGTGAGATATTCACAGAAAACCGATTTTTAAGCTCTTTAGCGCCCCCTGGAGGCGAAAGCTCACATCGGATTGATGGGGACTTTTAGTATGTTAAACTACATACCCTAACTAGCACCTATGCAAAAATCCAGCTTTGTTCTAATTTTTTCCGCTATTTGCAAAAAAAGGTGCTAAAATGACTGGACTAATTGTCGCATCCGGAAATTTGATCTCAAAGCGTCAACTTTCACAGTATTTTCTGAAAGATTTTCCTATTCTACCAAAAAGATGGTAAACATTATTCGATTAAATAATTTCTTAATAAGAACACCTGCCTTTAATAGATTTCTCTGAATAGTTTTTAGAATAATATTTACAGACATTCTTTTAAAAAAATTATTAAAAGTTTGAAATTAGAATGAAAAATTAATTTTATAGTAAGCTTTTATCACTAAAAGAGAACGGAAAATTTTCATTAATATTATGAAAATATAAAAATATACTGCTAAAATTAAAATTTTAGTTTTTTTTTTTTTTTTTTTCAAATAAATATGTTTTTTAAAGTTGCATTTGAAAATGAAAATATTTATATACATGTATATTTATAGTAAAAAAAAAAAAAGCTCTGTGTCCTATTGAACCATATAGAATATACAACTTTAGTTGACTAATAAATGTGTAATAATTTAATAAATTTTTAGATTTTTAAATCAAATGCAGAAAAAAATTATCTTGAAACAGTAGTGTACAAAGGGTAAACTTATTAATTTTTTGCTTTAAAAAATAAACATATATTTAAAGCTAGAAAGGTATATTTAAAGTGAAAATGAATTTTAAAATGAAATTTAAAATCATTGTTTGGAAATAAAATGGTATATCTTGTCAAAAAAAAAAAAAAAAAAAAAAAAAAAAAAAAAAAAAAAAAAAGGAGAGAAAGAGGGGGTAACGAATATAAAGTAAAAGTTGCTGTAGTCATAGAGCCCTATTTACAATTGATCTATATCCTGACTAGTAGCCACGCCCCTCCCCCTTCGAAATATATTGGCCTATTTTTGTTTATCATAGAATCATGAATTACGTCATCATTTTTAAGAAATTTGCACTGCATTCCATACACTGCGCTGAAACTATTATACTACAGAATATAAGGCTTAATATACTTAAGTGTATGTACAATAAAGTTAATAAAATCAAGATTTAATTCCACCTCTCCACCCCTGTGGCAAAAAAAAAAAAAAAAAAAAAAAAAAAAAAATTGTTTTACTTTATCCTTCATTAAACAATTTCTAAGTCAAATGCACCATTTTTTTTTTTCTTAAGCTATAAGTATAAGCAAATGACAAACAAAGGAAAGAAACTCATCCAGCCCAAGCAATAAATAAGGCTCGGTTAAAATATCTTTAAAACGATAATTTCTGTTCTGTGATACAAAAATCAATAAAAAGAAAAAAAATGAAAAAAGAAAAATAATAAGGGATGTGGGAAATGATAGAAGAACACATGCCGTAAACAACTATGCGTTCTTTTTTTTCACTCTATCTGTTCAAGACACTTCTGAGACCTTTTTTCTTTTTTTCTTTTCTCTTTTCTTTTTCTCTTTTCTTTTTTTCTTTTTTCTTTCTCTTTCTTTCTTTAATTTTTTGACTTTGTATGATTCTTTAAACAATATATTTGGGTTTTCTTTCGTTGTAATTGTTTTAATTGAATCACATCTTTATCATGAAATATTATCGTGAAAATTAAATAATAATAAAATGTTATTGTGGCAGGGATATAATGAAAGCTTAAACTACAAAGCATAAATAATCTTTCGATTCAAATAACACCTTTTAGAATTGTATATACATACGTTACATAAAATACAGTAGCAGTATTAAAAAATACAATAAAAATATTTACATGACAAACTTGTTTATCGTTAAATTACTGAACTATGATGCCAAGATAGAAAAGGAATGGCAATCTAGTTTGAATGATGATGTATATGAGTTTTTTTCATTTCTGACTTTTGACTGTATGTACTAAATAATAAAAGCTATAATTTAAAAATATACGGAAAAAAAGGTTTAAAAAAGGAGGGGGGGGGGGGCAGAATTAAGTTTGCTAATTATTAAGTTACAGCTTCATTTCAATAATAATAATAAAAATAAAACAGCGTTTTTATAATTATTTAAATTGCACTTTAAAAAAAAATCTAACATCTCTTGTTTTTACTATTTACAAATTATAAGGAACTTTGAAAATGAAACAGTCCCTTTTACAAGATGACATAAATTACGTAAAATATGTAATATGACTAAAAAATTCGAAAAAAATGTTTACAAGACAACAATTTTTTTTTAATTACCAGTCCATTAGGCGTTTAAAAGTTTTACTCTCTTGTTTCTAATGCGTGAAGTGCTGGAATCTAAACCATGTCGCGTTTTCCGGCCAAACCGTACACTTTTCCTTTTAACAGACATAAAAAAAAACTTTTTAGAGCATTTATGTTTTTGAACTTCAACCCATATTTATTTAATGAGATTTAATTTGATTGTAGATCAGTTTCAATAATAAATTTTAAATGAAGTTATTTTTATATTTTGATTTAGTTTTTTATTTTCAGCATCCTGTGTAAGTCTTAATTCTAATAAAAATCAAAGTTGTGGAACTAATTAAAATTTTCTTTCTGTTTCAGCATCTATTTTTAGCTGTTATCTCGATTTTAATCGAACTGAGTTTGCCATTAATGCATAAAATTAAGCATTTGCATATCATCTATTATATTACCATATAGCCTATTTCATTATTGTACGAACTGTGAGCTTCGTTACTTTCTTTAAGATCATCTCTTGATATAAAACATAGACCGAAAGGTGGCACCATAGGCAATCACTGGACTTCCCTCTGGACTGAAATTTCAGAATAGTTTAAAGTCGATTCGCGTATTAAACGCAATCGGTCTGCCGAATCATATCGTGGGGGAAAATACCTATAAACCTGATTTTAGCAGTTGTTTCGTAAATTTACCATCGTGTTTTCCCGCTGTCAGTATTCCATGTTTTCATACTTGTGGGTTCAGGAAAATACGATGGTAAACCTACGAGAAAACTACTGAAATCGGTTTTTTAGGTGTTTTCCGTCAAAATATGATAAGACTTGGCAGATAGATTGCATTTTAATATGCGAATCAAGTTTTAACTATTTCTCGAATTTCTGCTGTGTACTCGATGACCTAATTGTTTGTGCCGTCACCATCGGCTGTAATTGTAAAATAACATGCCAGAAATATTTTAATTTAACTAACATTGATTGTTTATACGCAGACATTTTTTATTTAACAAAAGGGAAAGAATTGCCTTCAATAACCTTATATATGTCAATTGTAACAGATTAATTTAAAACTCACTCATGAATAATAATAAAAAATACTTTCAAATTAGCATAAACATGCTGTTAAGCATTTGAATACTATCGTTAAAACATTCACGTATGCCGTGCATTGATGCTGATTATGTTATACGTTCGGCGCATATTATATTAAATTAAGTGAAGAGTATTGCATTATTAGACTGCTTTTGCTATATATAGGTTGGTTGGTTGATTTTTGACGTCCGATTATCTACGCTAGGGATATAGGACCAGGGGGGAGTGCCCTTCGTGGGGGTCTTTCTAAGGGAAACCTAACCCGTATTTACGCAAGGTTCGAAGAAAACCACGAAAACTCCGAACGGTTAGGCCGACAGCCGCGATTGGGTTCGAACCCAGCACCTGCCGTCTACCAGTTGAGAGGTCCGAACCTCTCGGCCACTGGTGGGGCTGCTATATATAGGAAACTGTAAGTTTTACAGATCTATATTTCCAAGACATTTTTCTCTTGAAATTTTTCATATTATAAAAGTAGTATCGTATAAATTACTCGCACATATATCATTCTTACCAAAACTTTCAGAATATTACATAATTCATACCAGACAGAAAAAATAGTAACTATTTTGAATATTAAAATCCTATTTCAACTTTCGTTTTGATTCATCTTGTTGTCATGATGTTAAGTTGTTCCATAAGGGGATGACTTAAAACTTAAATTGAGAGCTTAGCTTTTCTGTTTCCGGCCTATCGCCCTCTCAGGAGAGTTGCATCTCACCATATCTGTGTGGAAAATATTTTTTATTTGAACATGGGTGGGGACTTGGAGTTCACACCAAAGCTAATGAATACTTAAGCTCAGTCACTACGTGTTAAATTTCTTAGCGCACTTCAGCGCCACAGCGGCTGGTGGGCGAAACAGATTGCGCTGCAGGGAAACCACCCACCAGTTCCTTTTACCGTTTGTATCGGTGTTTTGTTTTCGCACTCTCTTTAAAAGGTTGCTAAATTATTGATCCGTCAAAGCTAAAACTTTTACGAAAATAAAATTTGGAATTAAAAAAGAATTTCGCACATATTTTAACAAAAATCAGATAATTCAACAAAAATATTTTATTGCTGTATTTCATGATATACTTTTTTTTTAGTTATTTTTAATTGGAATAATGGTTAATCTTATGAAAATGTTCAATTTAAGACATTCATCTGCAGATTTTCAAAATAAATTTTAAGTTGCTTTTTTAATAGCGATTTAGTATTTTAAAATATAGTGATATACATATTTGCTTAGTATCAAATAAATTCATTTGAAGATTTTATGTACATGCAGGATAAGAAAAGAGGAAAACTATACATAGACGCATATATATATATCTATGTTATTTTTTTTTGGTGGGGGGGGGGGGGGTGGAGTAAGGGATTAAAAACTAAGAAATTAAAAAAATTTCAGTATTTTTTTATCTAAATCAGCCATGTATAAAATTTTTAATTTAGCATACTTTTAGTACCATGATGAAATTGCAAAAAGTTATTCATATTGAAATTGTTAAATTAAACTTGTGAAGTTGAAAAACTGAAAGCTTAATTTATTCAACATTTTTCTAAGTATAACTTTTTGCAATTTCATCATGGTACTAAAAGTATGCTTAGTTAAAAATTTTATACATGGCTGATTTAGATAAAAAAAATACTGAAAATTTTTAAATTTCTAAGTTTTTAATCCCTTACTCCACCCCCCCCCCAAAAAAAATAACATAGATATATATATATATGCGTCTGTGTATAGTTTTTCCCTTTTCTTATCCTGTATGTACATAAAATCTTCAAATGAATTTATTTGATACTAAGCAAATATTTATATCACTATATTTTAAAATACTAAATCGCTATTAAAAAAGCAACTTAAAATTTATTTTGAAATTCTGCAGATGAATGTCTTAAATTGAACATTTTCATAAGATTAACCATTATTCCAATAAAAAATAACAAAAAAAAAAAAAAAAAAAAAAAAGTATATCATGAAATACAGCAATAAAATATTTTTGTTGAATTATCTGATTTTTGTTAAAATATGTGCGAAATTCTTTTTTAATTCCAATTATTTTATTTTCGTAAAAGTTTTAGCTTTGACGTATCAATAATTTAGCAACCTTTTAAAGAAAGTGCGAAAACATATTGTATAAATCAATCGTAAAAAATTCTTTTTTATTTCCAATTATTTTATTTTTGTAAAAGATCTAGCTTTGGTGTATCAGTAATTTAGCAACCTTTTAATAATTTTTTCTTATTTACTTAAATTAATATCTTAATCCCTCCTCTTCTTCCTTAAAAAAAAAAAAAAAAAAAAAAAAAAAAAAAAAAAAAAAAAAAAAACTGCACATATTCATTAAATGTAGCAATATATACATGTATTAACACAGGACATGATAAACTTTTGTAATAATTTATCCAGTACTTTGTTGTTGAAATATCCACTACTAAATGTTTAATGCATTTTTTAAGGTTTCGCTAAAATGCTATATAAAAGATACAATTCAAAAACTAATATCATGTTTTAATACACTCGCAAAAATTTTGTAAAGAAAATTATCTGTAGCAAATATTGAAATTTGTCAAGTCATTTCTTTATTACACAGTATTTCAGTAACAAATAAGAGTTTTTCACAAGAACACACACTGGAGAATTGACAATTTTATTCCTATGATACTTATACAATAATACTAACTAAGAATTTTTAATTATATGTTATGAATTTAATTTTAATTTTTCCAGTTATAAGAATGAAATTCATGTCACCGCATTCAGAGGAGCATACCTGAATTCAATACTTAACACCAGGCATAATAAAAAAATATGAAATTCCAATAAAGATTCATATTCATTATTGATCTAAGCTCACTAACAACATTGCGTAATACAGAATCATGATCTTTCTACAATGTAATGCTAGAAAGCAGCAATTGAAGTAAGGAATTCTCATACCAAGCATAAAATTTTGAAAAATAATTATTTTAAAAAAAAATTCCTCATATATATTTTAAGCTGAAAACATATTCAGTTAGGTGTTTAACATTCACTCATGTCAACAAATATGCATTAGCCTAGTTGGCCATTTCACCATTCATTCTGTCGATATCAATTTTTAGCACTGTTGACAGTACATTGATTAATTTTACGGATGCAAAGTTTTATGTTAATCATTAAACTTAAAAAATAAAAATATAAGAGCCTTCAAATTGATTTTTAGGGATTTATACACAATATGTAATGCAGAGCTTGATGTCGAATGTCACAAAAAATATTGAATCGTTATGGAATTTTTCTCCCAAAATAAAATTGCAACCAGGCAGATTTAGTATGTACATCTGGCAGATTCATTGTTATATATATATAATCAAAGCAGCAATGGGTCAGAAAGTGCTACTAATATAAATTTATAGGAGAGGGTACATAAGGATGTTCAGGATACATCCTAACATGTAAAGAGAATTTGACGTAGACAGAAATCCTCTGAGGTGTTCTTGTATGGGTAGTGTTTTAGCAAAGTAAAATAATGATAGCAGTTTGAAAATTCATTTACTAATTTTATTTAAACAAAAAAAAAAAAAAAAAAAAAAAAAGCATAAAGTAGCATGGTGAAAGTAAAAAAACGCAAACAAAAAGATGCACTAAGTAATTTAATGATGATGCACAAGTTCACAAATCAAAGTACATATTTCAAAAATATTCTTCACAAACAAACCACATACTTTAAGATGATTAATATTCAACATAAGCTGTTCTACATAGTTCTACAAAGCATTTTTAAATTATTAGACCTTTTATAAACTGCAATGTGTATTTAAATGCCAACTCCAAGTGGAGAATTCACACAGTACAATTTGCATAAAAATAGCAAAAAATTAATTAATTAGCTTTAATTCATCATATAAGCCTCTCATAGAATTTATTGTTAAGACCCAACCCTTTAGTCCTTTCGATGCAATTCTTCCTTCTTTTGGAAGCTCATCTGTGTTGCTAGAATTGACAAAATGACTTTTTTTTTAATTTCTTCAGATGTAATTTTTCTTTTTTTCTTTGGTGGCTGAACTCTGCTGCTAGAACAGACAAAATAATATTTCTTTAATTCTTCATATGTATCAGTCCAGAACTGCAAATGAGAACCCTCAGAAGCGACACAATGATACTTTGTACCATCTGGAGGATGTTCACTGTTGCCATTACAAGAGTCAAATAGGTCATTTATCATTCCCACAAAGTCAGCAGTTGCAGCAGATTCAGCTGGCAGAAAATTGCCTGAAATTAGTGCACTCATTCCAGCAGAGACACTTTACTGAAAATTTGTCCTGCAATTTTAACCTGAAAATAATTAAAGACAGATTAAAAATAAACTTTAGCAAATTTTAATGCTAAATATTTTTATATTCTAATATTTAACACATTTTTCAAATAAAATTTATAAAAAAAGAGAAATAAGAGTAAAATAGAAAAAAAAAAAACTTTACCAAATGTATTTATTTGTGCTTAACAAGTACAGCTGTTGCAAACCACACCTATTCGTTATTAGGTAACTGGTATTCTTAAAGATAAGAAATACCAAATTGTTACTTAGAAATATGACTCGTTAGTCGTATGTGTCAATATGTATGATTCCATATGATTTCGAAACTTTTTAAAACTGAATAAATTAAGACCAATCTATGAAAAAATTCGTTATATGGAGATAGATATTTCGCTATATAGAGAGAGGTACATGGATGCTATTCTCCCTTTTGGTTCGAGGCATTAAAAACTTCCATTTTACCCTGTGGCGTATCTAGACTTATCATTTCGGAGGGGACAGATTTAGTAAAAGTTTCTACGAGGGAATCGCAAGAAACATTAAAAATTCCGCTTTAAAGGAGTTTTTATTAAATCAGGTAACACACATCATAACAGGAAACGCATTATACCAGCGGTTCCCAATCTTTCTTGGTACGCGACCCACCTTTCAATGAAAAGAAATTTCGTGACCCACCTTCAATAAAAAAAAAAATTTGCGACCCACTAAAGAAAAAGTTGTATATCAGTATAGCAATTTTTGTACGATCTCTATACGCTCAGCTATCCTGTCCAACGAAAAACGCAAATTTTTGTACAGAAGATATATTATCAACCAAAACAAGAATCGGTAATCTCAATGTGTGTCAGTGAATAGTAATTAAAAAAATGCACAAACTACAAATATAGCTAGAAATACATTTAATTATTATGAACACATAACTTTTTGGTCAATTAGATACTTCCTGTTGAAATTGTCATATCATATTTTTTCAAACAGATGAAATAAAAGATATATTTTGATAACAAACCTTGATTTTTCCGAGACCCACCAAAATAACTGCCGTGGTCCACCAGTGGGTTGCGACCCATAAATTGGGAACCGCTGCATTATACAATCAAATCTGCTAAGATAGAACAGAATGCAATTGGGAAAATTTTCCGTTTAAGCAGATTTCTGTCTTAACAAGTATAATTCCATGGTTCTACCACATTTTTTGAAGTGGGTTACTGAAAATTACTAAAAGGTATCTCAATAAATAGTAAATAAAACTGAAGTAAACAGCAAATTTAAAATTATTTAAGAACGTTCTCATTCTACCTCCCCCCCCCCCCCCCCATCCATACACACACACCTCCTTCAACACATTTCAGAACTCATTTTGGAGAATACATGCACGACATTTTGTAAAACTTAAGTATTGAAAAATGTTTTTTTATTTTCTCATAAAAGAGATACACTTGGAATCCCCTATGATGACTTTTCCGAGATATACCAATCAATTAACTGACAAATTTAATACTATTTCCTGAATTCTTTTTTATGATAAATTGTGACAGACTGAAACCTGTTTATATATTCGAGATTCAGAATCACTCAATTAAATTTATGATTCACTTTTAATGTAAATGAAGTTTATTTCTAATCAAAATGTTCTACAGTCATAGAGCCACCTTTTTTATCAATATTTTGTAATACTATGGAAATGATATAACCATCACGGTTCTACAACAAGCTAAATAACAAGTTTATACTACGATTTAAATAAATTAAAAAATAAAATAAAAATAAAGGTTCAAGGCTGCCTATTTTATACAGAGAAGATATCTCAATCTATGTATTACCTAAAGTCTCAGTGTTGGTGTTGTTTATTACAGCCGATTATCTACAGTAAGGATAATGGCTAGAAAGAGATGCCCTCCATGGTAGTATTTTTAAGGGATCCTAATCCGTATCAATACAAGGAAATCAGAATCCAAGGTTCGAAGGATACTACCCTAAAATTACAGATTTTCAACTGATAAATAGCAAGTGTAAGCTTTTTAATGTTTTAAAACTAATAAAAATTAATAATGCCCTTTTAATCAGCATATATTATGTTTTAAACAGTAAAAGGCGTGTAAATCGAGCCTATGTATAACGGATATTTGGTTGAAATTGTTATTTCCTGATATCTGCAAAATAATACACTTTCTAATAAAAACCTGTCTAAAACAGAATGGTTTAAACTAGTGATGGGCGATTTCGATTTTTTAAATCGATTTAATCGATACTACGGCCAACTCGATTTAATTGATACTTTAAAATTTTTAATCGATTTCTCTGAAGGTAATATAATTTTCATTTTCCTTCAAAAGTCGAAGATAAAATAGATGGATGTGCCAATTCCAAAATTTCAGTGTATTAGTTTCTAAAATAGAAGAATTAAAGAAACCTCAGAACCACCCCCCCCCCCCTGCAAAATAGCGTTTTCTGTTGAGTGATGTACACCAAAAATTGATCAGGATCAATTTTTATTAAGTACCAGCTGAATCTGAATTGTGATGAAAATCCATGAAAGCTCGAGATGCAGCTATTGCGAAATCATAAAAAATGCAGCATATCAGCGCCACCTGTAGGGTAATTTACACCAAGAACTAAATAACACTAATCTATGTCAGAGATTTACTGAATCTGAATTTTGATGAAAATTCGTTCTTGAGATAGCGCTATTGCGTTAATCATGAATAATGCAGTATAGCAGCGCCATCTCTTAAGCAATTTCCACCAAAATGTAATTAGCATCAAATAATATCAAGGACTAATTGAATCTAAGTTTTTATGAAAGTCTGTGCATTAGTTCTTGAGATAAAGCTAAAATAGAAACAGGGGCGTGCGAAAAGAGAACTGCGCCCGGTTCAAAGTTCCAATTTAGCCCCCCCCCCTCCCCTATTAACTTTTTCTTGCGATAGGCTAGAAGTGATGTTAGTAGTAAAAATTTGGCGCCCCCTAAATTTCCGTGCTCGGAACGACCGCTTCCTTTCGCCCCCCCCCCCTTTCACATGGCGCTGAGTGGAAATTGTGAAAAATTCAGTATAGCAGCGCTATCTGAGAAGCTATATACATCAAAATGCAAAAAACATCAATTCATGTCAAGGACTAACTGGATCTAAAATGTGATGAAAATCCGTTCCTTCGTTATTCAGATATAGCTGTTGTGCAAATCACAAAAAATGCAGCATAGCAGCGCCATCTGTTAGGCTATATGCACCAAAAGTTAATTAGATTCAGTTTATATCAAGGTCAAACTAAATCTAAAGTTTTGTGGAATTCCGTGCATTTGTTCTTGAGATAGAACGGTCAGAAATTTTTGTCGTATACAGACTCAGAGTGACAGACACACACACAGACAGATATTTCTTAAAAACCATGAAATCGTATTAAAGACCTTCTAAAATATATAAATCCATCAAAAAGGGGAAGTCAAAAATTTTCACGAATCTAATACTGTCTTCTTATAAAGTTACAAAAGAAAGTAAAAATGTAAAATCGATTCTGCCCGTAAGATCAATCTTTAAATTAGACTTCGATCTTTTTTTTTTTTTTTTTTTTTTTTTTTTAACTAGGCTAAATCAGTGTTGAATGCAGGTATTTTTCTGCGACTCTGGAGGAAGGCATCATGTTTTACAGCTCTGTAAGAGAGGGGGAATCGCAATTTGTGCATTAAAAAGCATAAAATATCATAACTTCTGGGGGGGGGGGTGTAATCCCACCCCATTAATCCGACACTAGGTTAAATCGTTATATTTTTGTTTAGAAGTCCAGTTATTTGAAGTATTAGTTTATTATGTTTTATTTTTCACGCTCGTCTCTTCTAATCCCCCCCCCCCCTTAATGCCAAGTTACTCAGTGTTGTTATTAGTTGAGTTATGTCTCTCAAATTTGTCAAAGTTTTTGTGTAAGTGACAACCATAAGTGACAATCATTTTAAAATTTAAAATTCTTACTACCCGACTCTAAAATCTGCAATAGCTTAATTCTATGCCTCCCTAAATGGGGATGGGGGGTGGGAGGCGGTAATTACGGTCCTGCTGATTGTCTAAGTTTTGGAATTAGTAATTTGGATCTTCTCTGTGTGAACCTGAATATCGAAATATCGATTCTAGAACTCAGAAATCGATTCTTATTATGATCAATGTTGTTTTATACGATATCGATTTTAATCGATTCTCAAAATTTCCAGAATCGCCCATCACTAGTTTAGACTTTAGACTTTCAACACTCCCTCATCCTTTTGGTACATATGAAGCTAACACGATGTTTAATTTTGCACCAGTTATACATTCAAAATTTTTATCCTCATATACTTTTCTTAGCATAAAAGAAGTTATTACAACAGTTTAATGAAAAACATAGTACCTACAATGTGAATATGCACTCATTTATCTTTCTGCATTAAAGAGAGAACAAAAAAATATGAGCCCCTCCTATATTCCCTTGAGTCCCCCCCCCCCCCTTATCATACACTTCTAGCTACGGCCCTGGTAGCCCCATCAGATCACCTTCTTAATCCACTGATTTTACCAATTGTGACATCACAGGAATACTATTTATTGCACTTACCACATTACAGAAAATTTCATTTACACATAAAAGTACATAAATAGTGTAGCATTTGTTTCCAGTTAATAATCCATAAACAAATAGCCCCTGCTGTCCTCTTTGGTTTGAGGCTATAAAAATCGCCATGTTACCTATTGTGACATCACAGGAATACAGTCCATTTTGGAAACGTATCATTTTGTTCATAATTTCAATCATTTCAGAAGATTATTTCATACTGTGTGTACATTTCACAGTGTAGACTTTTCACAAACAGCAGTATAAAAAAAGCATATCGAAAGATCAGCAACTCTTTAATCCAATTAAGGTAATTTTTTTTAGATATACTTGATACACAAAAACTTAATTTATGGATGATCCCGAATAAAATATTCCAATTTAAAGCTTCACCCACTCCCAAAAGTTAAAGTTCTTTCGATTGTTTTGCTTACAATTTTTTTTCAATTACCTTCTAGATAAATTTTAAAAACCTCCTCTTTATAAATATGCTGTAGCATCAAATGGAATCTCTGTTGACCCATTGTTGTTCAGAAATATGTTTGAAGCCGTTGACGTGTACTGGAAGATCTGTCAGCTGCTGCTACTGATGTTGGAATCGCCAAAATAAATTCTGCTGAAAGGTAAACTTCAGAAAATAATATCTTCATTAATTCCTCCGATGACATATTTTTAATTCCGATCACAATGCATTTCGATCAGTTTCGTCCGCGATTAGTGTTAGAAAAAGTATGCATTTTTTAATTCAACAATATATCGTAAATAGATGTGGTGCGAGAATTTCTCCCGGGGAAGCTGAGCTCATCTAAAATATTCCAGGGGGAGCCAGAGCTCCCGCAACTCCCCTGGTTCCTACGCCTATGACCCCTGAATAACCCTTTGACAAATTAGGCATTTTCCCGCTATCTTTTACCGAAATTAGCACTTTTTATACCATCTTTTAATGAAATTCACATTTATTTTGAGATTCTTTCATGAAACTTGTGTTTTTTTAAGCGGCATTTGATAAATTTGTGTTCATATGAAGGGACGTATGAAGAGAAAACTGCGCTCGGAGCAAAGTTTCAATGTAGTGTTCTTTTCCTTCTTAGCGACCAAAAATGATGTTGGTAGTAGAAAATGGTATCCATAAATTTCTGCGCCCGGGGTGACTGCCCCTTTCTCCCCCCTGCCCCCTTGCACACAATGCTGTTTATATGGAGATGGCGATCCTTTCACAAAATTTGCATTTATTCCGCAGTGCTTTCATGAAATTCACATTTGTTCTGCAATCATTTCACGAAATTCGCGTTTATTCTGCAGTCATTTCACGAAATTCGTGTTTATTCCGTGATTTTTTTAAAAAGAAATTCGTGTTTTATTGAGATCTTTTAAGGAAAGTCAAGTTTTTTGAGCGATTCTTTGAAAAAATTGGTGTTTTTATTGTGATAATCTAGCAAAATTTTCTGCGATCGATTGATGAAATTTGATTATGAAAATAAGCTATTCAGCTCAGTTCAAAAACTATGAAAAATCGGTAATTATCCTGGAAATTTGGACATAACTATCCAAACTTCAGGGTTGATAAACTATGTTTCATAACTTTTGGAATCGAAAGCATTAATTTTTTGGAAAATTTGAAACTGAATTGTCTGTTCTCTCGATGGTAAATCGCACAAAACTTGTCAATCGATCGCAGGGGGAAAAAATGCGAAATTTGACAACTGTTTGTGAAAAATAGCGGGAATTCCGACGATTTTTCGCAACACAAAAACTCGTAAAATATGTCATTCAGTTGCACAAAAAAAAAAAAAAAAAAAAAAAAAAAAAACGTGAGTTAATTGTAGTTTCAAAATGCAAAAATGTTTGGAAAATTCGTGATTTTTTTTTTTTTTTTTTTTTTTTTTTTTGGCGGGAGCCTTTTGCTTACGATACTTTTTTTGGGCGGGATTTCAAATTTTTGGGCGCGAGTCCCACCCTGAAAATCAAGACCTGCAAGCCATTATGCAGTTTAGAAATAAGTAGAATTTAATACAGAATATCGTTCACAAGTCTCTTATTAATTAAAAATCCCCTTTTTTAGGTTTAGAATACGAAAAATACTGTAGTTACATACAAAGTTTTGAAGGCATTGAAAAAATGACGTTTTTGAGGATTCTCTTTAAGTTTTTTTTATGTTTCATAGTATATGAGTAAAATGGTTGTGACAGAGATACAGACAGATAGAGGATTGATTTTATAACAGTTTTGTTTTATAAGTACGGAACCCTAAAACCGTATTGCTTGTCCAGCACTATTAAGAACAATTAAGGATAGTTTCCACCAAAATCGATTATACAGAGAAAAAAAAAAAAAAAAGAATGACTCAAGTTTTTTAAAAACTTCAACCTCAGTTCAGACATGATGTAATGTCCTATGTTGATGCATGTTACATTATGTCAAACTAGCATTGGCTTTGCAGCACAGTTACACTTATTCTCATAAAAATCATTTTAAATAAAAAGGGCAAAAATCCACATAATTTTGAAAAAACTGAAACTGACAAAAAACACACTTAAAATACAAAACCAGAAAGAATCCTGAAAGAAAAAAAATCTCGCTCAAAAAATTAGCACTTAGTGGCAAAGTCTCTTTTGATCGGTAATTTGACACTGACAAGAGAAAAATAAAGAAACAGAAATAATTTAATTATAAGCAAATGTAATTTGTAATGAATTAGGGATGCACCGAATATTCGGTGTCTATTCGGTATTCGGCCATGTTACCGAATATTCGGCTAGGCCGAATATTAAACTATTCGGTTGGGCCGAATATGAAACTATTCGGTTGGGCCGAATATGAAACTATTCGGCCTGCTGAATATTCGGTATGGCCGAATCCAATACTTAATAAAACCTTTTAAAAACTTTTCACTATTTCTACTTTTAACTGTCAAATTTTTAATTTATATTTAAAATAATTAAAAAAAAATCATTTTTAAATAAAACAGAATGTTTTTACATTATTTATTTGCTGTTTGTAAAGTATAACTTAAGAAAATTAATCATGAGAAGGATTAAAATGGTGATTTATTAGGATTCTCCTTAGGAATAAATTATGTGTTGATACAAGTTTCTAAATTTTGTTTAGTAAATAATCTGTTTCTTGCTTTTCCCCCAAATAAAAGTCCTTTAAAAGAAAAAAAAACTTTTGAGATTAGTAATAGCTATCAAGGTAGACAATTTTTGTTCATGAAACCATAATCATAATCAACTTATTGAGTCATAAGTACATTGTATTTCATCTCATTCTAGGTCAAAACTTGTGTGTTCGTTTATTACATTAACAATAAATAAGATAACCTATTTTCAACTCACATGCTTTGATTTCTGTAAAATATGATATGATGGGAAGGGTGGGAAATACCACCATTCATAAGAAAAGAACTATGAGCCAAACATACCTTTATTCAGAATTAAGTTGAAAGTATTTGTACTTCATATAATCTGAAGAAACTGATCCTGTGAAAGAAAAAAATTAAATTTAAGTAATCATTAATTTTCTGCATTTAGAAATTTAATAACTTTCACTGGTTGAAGCATTGTAAACAAATATGAAATTTTCTTATCTTATACTATAACACAAGCAAAAATTGTGTTTGTAAATTTTATCTTAAAAAAAGTTCTAATGATTTCGACTAAAATTTTTTATTTCACCATGTTCAAGCATGGGAAGACCATTGGACTAGGTTACATGTTCAGGGTTCATAATCATTTTCGAAGAAAAAATCCCCTGAGAATCCCCTACTGTACAATTATGATGTGTAATCCCCAGGATATACAATTTTTCCATGTCAACAATTAATGGCATGTTTTAAACTAGTATCATGACATCCCACCTTCTCAAAATAAAATAAAAGCAAGGTAATCTCAAAAATAAAGTTTACATATTACCTATATGAACAAAACCAACAAAACTTTAAAAGAGAAACATTGATTTATATAAAACATAGATGAAGTCTGTATGCCTTGCTGGGCTATCCTTAAAAACTTTGTTGCTTGCTGCAAGAATTTAATTTCCACTTTATAATTTTAATAACTCTTTCAAAAACATTATATGAACAATATTAAGACTACAAATGCCATACCAACTTAAAAACTTGCTTCATTTTACTTAAATTCCTCTTGAACTTATGTCAAAACTTACAACGTTAGAAGGTGTATCGAGTGACTGAATGGATGCTGACAGATCTCAAATCATCAAGTATATAGACAGTAGCAATTGCCCTCAATTTCCCAAAGTAGCTAGTCATTTAGCCAGGTTTTCCCAGGTTTGGGAATTTTTTTGTATTATCCCTTGAGAAATCCCCTGATTTTTAGAACCAAAAATCTATCCCAGGAATCCCATAATTCCCTGTTGAGTATGAATCCTGATGTTCCATAAAATTCGATTAATGGATCACTTTTGGTCAGGGTCAAGCAGTGTTCTCACTAACATTTGACAAACATTAGTAATTTGGCTAATTAAAAATAAAAAACATTTGTCAAATGAAAAATGTATTAGCAAAATAGATTCGCCGTGTAGCATAAAAAAAAGTATCTTTAATCTTCATGCAAAATAATAAACGAATATTCAGAGCATACATGTAACAAAAAATAAGTATTATCTATAAAAGAATAAGGTGGGGGTAAAGATGCACACTTCCCGTAAATTTTGATTTTTAACAACATATTTGGTCTAAACTTATGTGATTAATGATTAAAATATACTCGAACATTAGGCACGTGTCACCATCAACCAGTGTTCAGTCAAATTGTAATTTTCAAAAAACATTGTTCAGCATATCCAGGGATGGGGAAATACATCATTTTGCTCGCCAGTGGCGAGTGGATTTTCTGGCAAGGCGAGTGCATTTTTAATTTTTGAAAAACTGTAGGCAATAGAAACATTATCAGAGACACTTTTTCAATCTAGATATTTTAACTTTCCAAATTATTACAGTGTAAATATGATACTAAAGTTCTATTTTATATTAAGCTTACCTCTGTTGCATATATTTCTTAATTTTAAAGGGAAAAAAGAATTATGAAAATGCATTGTGTAGTAATAGTAATTTCATGTGCGATTTTGTCAAAACTATTTTCAACTGCATGCGTGTTTATCTTGCAGGCTGGTGAAATAAATCCATGGCTGGTAAGATTTTTGAAAAATTCCCCACTCCTGAGCATATCTTTGTTCCGTTGGTTGGGGTAAAAGTATGCAGTGATGGTACAAAGATACACAGTGTGTAATTTTATCTTGTTTCTCCTAAAACAAATGAGTTATGAAAAAGTATGAGTAACTTTCACTAGTATTTATAGTTAAACTGAAAATTATAAATTGAACCATGGAAAAAACGAAAAAAAAAAAAAAAAGAATGTGAGATTGAAACTAGCAGTTAAACTTGTAACTGCTGTGACAAAAATTGTTCCATAAATGTGAGCAGTATCAGAGACCACTTGATCATAGAATGAATAAAGGGCTGACTGACTTATAAGTTACTATTTTTGTGCTAAACTTTATGTTAAGACCTATTATTGTAATAAAAACAATCATTCAAAAATGTTTAGCGATACTACTAAGCTACCAGACGAATCAAAATTAAACTATAACAACAATAGTTTAACTGAAAATTAAAAGCTAAGTTGTGAAAAATAAAAACAGCAGGGTGTCTGTGATGCCAAGAGTTAAGGATTAAGAATTAAAACAAATGCATTTCATTAAACAAGAATATTGGTTTTTAAAAGTAGATAGGTGGATGTTTACATTCCACATAAAAAAGGGGGAAAAAATTGAAAATCAATTTGATGTACATTAAGATAAAAGAATACAATGTAATTTCATAATTTTTTTTTTGTGTTAAAATAAGTTTTTCAAATTTAAAAATACATTTATAAGCACATTTAAGAGTAATAATTATTAATGAGCTCCTATTTTTTAAATTATACATAATCAAAATTTATTTTCTTTATTGGAAAAAAAGTTGGTATTCGGCCAAATCACTATTCGTCCCATCCCGAAAATACTTTATTTAAATTGCATCCAAATTGCTAAATTTATTTTAAATAATTCTGTTTGATTAGAATATGTAATAATATTAATATTGGAATAGAATATTTAGATATGGTTCTAAATCGTACAAACTAGAAAATAATCAAACAAGACTGGCGTAAGAAATGAAGATTTAAATAGCTACCAAAATAATAATAATTAAGAACAAAATCTTAAAAAGAAAAAATAAATAATACTAAACAACAGGTAAATGAATAAATAATTTCTTTTTATTAACATTAAAATGTGGTATCGTTTGTTCTCCAACATTAAATATAATTCATAATATAGTTTCAAAAAACAAAAGAAAATTCTATTCATTTTTTACAGACACTAAAAAAAATATTATTATTTTATTCATTCTACACACATGAATCACAATTTTAGATCTAGCCTAAATAAGAAAAAAAGTTTTGTTAAAAACGAAATAAAGTTTAAAACAGAATAGTACCTGTTTTCATCTTTGAGCGAAAGAACAAATGGAAGTTTTTTCTTCGATAGCTGAACATCAAATGCCAAGTTTAGGAACACCGGCCGCTGGAGGGCGCTACGGTCACTCGCTAAATTTCTCCCATAGAAGTGAAAAGGCTGATATATTCAATGGCTGTGGTTCACACACAACAACTACAACCTTTCTGAGTATTTAAGTAACTCTCAACCTTGGTGTATACTACTGAAATTTGTGATTACGGGAGTGGTACTTCAGTGTAGAAAATATTAGGCGGTAAATTTCTGCTAATTAAAATTATACATTTGAAAAAATACACCCTTTAATCAATCTTTATCATATTCATGTGGCACTACAATATATTTCAAAAGAAAAGCTCTAAAGGAATTTTTTAAAGTCGAAAATCATTCATCGTTGCTTTTTCTAGATGTTAGGATTTAATTTTATTAACTATTTAACAGTCATTTCTGGCTAATTTTTAACAATGTGGTGTAACTATGCACCACGTCTTAATTTTCAATATGTTTGACTTCAAAAGACTAAATAAAAATTAATATTGATTCATTCTCTTAGCAAGGTTCTAAACTGGTATTTCTGCTCTTTATTTTAGAAAATAAATTAGCAACATTATGCGCAATAATTGCATCATCCAACATTTTTTTTTTTTTTTTTTTTTTGAAATATTGTTTTAAAGATAATTTTGATTGCTGTTATGATGTTGTTGTAATCCAATTAAATTTTTACATCAAATAACAATACATTTATTTATCAGATATAATAATACGCAAAAGTTGTAGACCTGTTAATATTTTGTGATTATTTATTTATTAATAATTAATAAAATGTAAAATAAGAAAACACTACCATTTAACCCATTTTCAGTACCACTTTAAACCGACTGAAAGTTAGACTGATGTTTATAATTTACTGATTATAGGTACAACTGTCCAAAATTCCTCATATTTTTACGTATATTTTACATAAAGGCCGGAAAAGTCCATTGGATATAAAATGTAAATATTTTCACAAACATGAATAAAATACATACAATTTATTTAAAGGCGTTATTCGGGGCGGAGCTATTTAAATTTGACATTTTCTTGGAACAGGTAGTATACAAAGGGTAAACTTATTAAATTTTTGCTTTAAATAATAAACATATATTTAAAGCTAGAAACGTATATTTAAAGTGAAAATCAATTTTAAAATGGAAATTTAAAATCATTGCTTGGAAATAAAATGGTATATTTTGTCCAAAAAAAAAAAAAAAAAAAAAAAAGAGAGAGAGAGAGAGATAGAGGGTGGGGGGTAACGAATATAAGGTAAAAGTTGCTCTAGTCATAGAGCCCTGTTTACCATTGATCTATTTCCTGATTCGTAGCCACGCCCCTCCCCCTTTCGAAATATATTGGCCTATTTTTGTTTATCAAAGAATCATGAATTACGTCATCACTTTTAAGAAATTTGCACTGCATTCCATACACTGCGCTGAAACTATTATACTACAGAATATAAGGCTTAATATATTTAAGTGTATGTTCAATAAAGTTAATAAAATCAAGATTTAATTTCACCTCTCCACCCCGGTGGCAAAAAAAAAAAAAAAAATGTTTCACTTTATCCTTTATTAAACAATTTCTATATCAAATGCACCATTTTTTTTTTTTTTTAAGCTATAAGTATAAGCAAATGACAAACAAAGGAAAGAAACTCATCTAGCCCAAGCAATAAATAAGGCTCATTGAAAATATCTTTAAAGCGATTATTTCTGTTCTGTGATACAAAAATCAATAAAAAGAAAAAAGAAATGAAAAAAGAAAAATAATAAGGGGTGTGGGAAATGATAGAAGACCACATGCCGTAAACAACTATGCGTTCTTTTTTTTTTCACTCTGTCTGTTCAAGACACTTCTGAGAACTTTTTTCTTTTCTTTTTTTCTTTTTTCTTTCTCTTTCTTTCTTTTTTTCTTTTTTCTTATATTTTTTTTTTACTTTGTATGATTCTTTAAACAATATATTTGGGTTTTCTTTCGTTGTAATTGTTTTAATTGAATCACGTCTTTATCATGAAATATTATCGTGAAAATTAAATAATTATAAAATGTTATCGTATCAGAGATATATTGAAAGCTTAAACTACAAAGCATAAATAATCTTTCGATTCAAATAGCACCTTTTAGAATTGCATATACATACGTTACATAAAATACAGTAGCAGGATTAAAAAATACAATAAAAATATTTACAACATAACAAACTTGATTATCGTTAAATTACTGAACTATGATGCCAAGTTAGAAAAGGAATGTCAATCTAGTTTGAATGATGATATACATGAGTTTTTTTCATTTCTCACTTTTGATTGTATATACTAAATAATAAAAGCTATAATTTAAAAATATACGGAAAAAAAGTTTAAAAAAAGGGAGGGGGGCATGATTAAGTTTGCTAATTATTAAGTTACAGCTTCGTTACAATAATAATAATAATAATAAAACAGCGTTTTTATAATTATTTAAATTACACTTTAAAAAAATCTAATATCTCTTGTTTTTACTATTTACAAATTATAAGTAACTTTGAAAATGAAACAGTGACTAAAAAACATATGACTAAAAAATTCGAAAAAAATATTTACAAGACAACATTTTATTATTATTATTATTATTATTATTATTATTATTATTATTATTATTAGTCCATTAGGCGTTTAAAAGTTTTACTCTCTTGTTTCTAATGCGTGAAGTGCAGGAATCTAATCCATGTCGCGTCCTCCGGCCAAACCGTACACTTTTCCATCTAACAGACTAAAAAAAAAAAAAAAAAAAAAAAAAACTTTAGAGCATTCATGTTTTTGAACTTCAACCCATATTTATTTAATGAAATTTAATTTGATTGTAGATCAGTTTCAATAATACATTTTAAATGAAGTTTTTTTTTATATTTTGATTTAGTTTTTTTTTATTTTCAGGATCCTGTATAAGTCTTAATTCTAATAAAAACCAAAGTTGTGAAACTAATTAAGATTTTCTTTCTGTTTCAGCATCTATTTTTAGCTGTTATCTCGATTTTAATCTGAACTGAGTTTGCCATTAATGCATAAAATTAAGCATTTACATATCATCTATTTTATATTACCATATAGCCTATTTCATTATTGTAAGAACTTTCAGCTTCGTTACTTTCCTTAAGATCATCTTTTGATACAAAACATAGACCGAAAGGTGGCACTATAGGCAACCACTGGACTTCCCTCTGGACTGAAATTTCCGAATAGTTTAAAGTCGATTTGCGTATAAACGCAATAGGTCAGCCGAATCATATCGTGGTGGAAAATACCTAAAAACCTGATTTTAGCGGTTGTTTCGTAAATTTACCATCGTGTTTTCCCGCTGTCAGTATTCCGTGTTTTCATACTTGTGGGTTAAGGAAAACACGATGGTAAACGTACGAGAAAACTACTGAAATCGGTTTTTTAGGTATTTTCCGCCAAGATATGATAACACTTGGCAGATAGATTGCATTTTAATATGCGAATCAAGTTTTAACTAATTCTGGAATTTCTGCTGTGTACTCGATAACCTAATTGTTTGTGCCGTCACCATCGGCTGTAATTGTAAAATAACATGCCAGAAATATTTTAATTTAACTAACATCGATTGTTTATACGCAGATATTTTTTATTTAACAAAAAGGGAAGAATTGCCTTCAATAACCTTATATATGACAATTGTAACAGATTAATTTAAAACTCACTCATGAATAATAATAAAAAGTACTTTCAAATTAGCAGAAACATGCTGTTAAGCATTTGAATACTATCGTTAAAACATTCGCCTACGGCGGTCGTGCATTGATGCTGATTATGTTATACATTCGGCGCGTATTATATTAAATTAAGTGAAGAGTATTGCATTATTAGACTGCTTTCGCTATATATAGGAAACTGTACGTTTTACAGATCTATATCCACGACATTTTTCTCTTGAAATTTTTCATATTGTAAAAGTAGTATCATATAAATTACTCGCACATATTTATATGATTCTTACCAAAACCTTCAGAATATTACATAATTCAAACCAGACAGAAAAAATAGCAATAATTTTTAATACTAAAAACCTACTTTTGGCCACGTTTTGAATCAGTTAGTTGTCAAGATATTAAGTTGTTTCCATAGGATAGGAGGATGACTTAAAAAGTTAAACTGAGAGATTAGCTTTTTCCGGAGTAAAGCCTCTCTCCCTACAAGAGAGTGGTATCTCACCTCATATGTGTTCAAAATAGTTTTTATTTTAACATGGGTGGGGACTTGGAGTTTCACACAACAACTACAACCTTTCTAAGTATTTAAGTAACTCTCAACCTTGGTGTATACTACTGAAGTTTGATGTTAAGGGAGTGGTACTTCAGTGTAGAAAATATTAGGCGGTAAATTTCTGCTAATTAAAAGTATACATTTGAAAAAATACACCCTTTAGTCAATCTTTATTATATTCATGTAGCACTACGATATATTTCAAAAGAAAAGCTCTAAAGGAATTTTTTTTAAGTCGAAAATCATTCATCGTTGCTTTTTCTAGATGTTAGGATTTAATTTTATTAACTATTTAACAGTCATTTCTGGCTAAATTTTAACAATGTGGTGTAACTGTGCACCATGTCTTAATTTTCAATATGTTTGACTTTAAAAGACTAAATAAAAATTAATATTGATTCATTCTATTAGCAAGGTTCTAAACTGGTATTTCTGCTCGTTATTTTAGAAAATAAATTAGCAACATTATGCGCAAAAATTGCATCATCCAACATTTTTTTTTTTTTTTGAAATATTGTTTTTAAGATAATTTTGATTGCTGTTATGATGTTGTTGTAATCCAATTAAATTTTTACATCAAATAACAATACATTTATTTATCAGATATAATAATACGCAAAAGTTGTAGACCTGTTAATATTTTGTGATTATTTATTTATTATTAATTAATAAAATGTAAAATAAGAAGACACTACCATTTTACCCATTTTTAGTACCACTTTAAACCGACTGAAAGTTAGACTGATGTTTATAATTTACTGATTATAGGTACAACTGTCAAAAATTCCTCATATTTTTACGTATATTTTACATAAAGGCCGGAAATGTCCATTGGATATAAAATGTAAATATTTTCACAGACATGAATAAAATACATACAATTTATTTAAAGGCGTTATTCGGGGCAGAGCTATTTAAATTTGACATTATCTTGGAACCGGTAGTGTACAAAGGGTAAACTTATTAAATTTTTGCTTTAAATAATAAACATATATTTAAAGCTAGAAACGTATATTTAAACTGAAAATCAATTTTAAAATGGAAATTTAAAATCATTGTTTGGAAATAAAATGGTTTATTTTGTCAAAAAAAAAAAAAAAAAAAAAAAAAAAAAAGAGAGAGAGAGGGGGGGGGGATTACGAACATAAGATAAAAGTTGCTGTAGTCGTAGAGCCCTGCCTATTTTTGTTTATCAAGGAATCATGAATCACGTCATCACTTTTAAGAAATTTGCACTGCATTCCATACACTGCGCTGAAACTATTATACTACAGTCAGGCCCGTAGCCAGGATTTTCCTTCGGAGGGGGCTTAATCTTGGAATTTTTTCCGATCTAAAAACAGCAATTTGCATAATTTAAAGCGTAAATAAAAAATAAACTAGTCTTAATCTAAGGTATATTTCTGCAATGAATACTTGAAAACATGTCAACAATTGTTATTTCGTGTTATTCCGTATTTTTTCGATTTCTGTTACAATTTACGGCTTTCAAGAGCATTTACAGTTTCCAGAAAAGTTCAGAAACAGTTTTTAGGGGGGAAATTGAAACGAATATAAAAAAGCACAACTAACAATGTTTGAGATAAGCCTTGTGTATAATATGAGAAAAACACTAATAAAAATATTGAAATGCAAACAAGTGATTTGAATAGATTTAAAACACAAGATGAATGTTAGCATATGAGTGTTTCGAATTATGAGCGCAGGGTCTTAAAATGATTAAGCCGCGGATAAAATTAATTCCACATATTTTTCCAAGAAAAAAAAGCAACTGTTACAGATATATGTCATCCTAAAAATTACATTAATATTTAACATTTTCTGATTAGAATTTGAATAATTATAAATGCATTATTGTTGGTGCAATAAGTTTACTAGTGTTACAGAAGCATCAATCTTCGTGCTTTCTTCTCATCTATGAGACTCATTATCATTACTTTATCAGGATCTACTATGAAGTCCCAATGAATGGAAATCATTACAAGGCTACTAATCCCAGTCTGTCATCGGTCATATCACTTCAAAGCAACTATTTAATTGTTTTTATTGTCAAAAAAGACTCTCCAACACTGGCTAGTTGTCATCAGGGTTGTAACCAAGACTGTTTACAAATGTTTCATTGTATTGTAATATGTCGTACAGTACTCTAAGAATTTTGGGACCTCTGTGTTTGTGTTAACATTAGCAATTCTCTCACGCCGCAATTCATATTCAGCTTTCACTTTTGATATTGTCACTTTATCGTCAAAATATTGAGAAATATTGATTCTCTAATATGCTTCCTTTTTCCGGATAAGCAAGTCCTGGAAGAAGCACTTGAAAATTTTTTAGAATATCTTCATTCGAAATGAATCTGTTTAAATTTTGAATAAGACTTTCAGCATAAAGAATAAAGATTGGAACCCTATAATGTTATTGAGATGTTGTTGTGTGCTTCTTCTTATAATGTTTTTGAGGTTTTACACATTTTGTCTGCCTAAATGTTAGTCTTATGATCTTTATTTCAATTTAGAAGACGTTATCATCAATTATAAGGCAGTTTCAGGTAGCAGTAATCAACATGCTGTTGAACAATGCAAAGTTTAACCGGCGGCTTTTACAGTGGACAAACTTAATTTTTGAATACTTCTGACGAATTCTAGACTAGACCACATTAACAAAAACCAGCCAAATTGGATGCTCTCTCATACACATATGCGATGCATTTAGACATGTCAAGGCGTACTTCATCACAACTTTATAATATTACTTCTGTTAGAATTTCGCCGGACAATTAACTGAGATGAACCTAAATAATTTTTCCGAAATAAGGGTTTTGTTAATTTTAGAAATACTCCATATATCTATAGAATCGGATGTTCTTTAAATATCATACTAAATTAGACCTGACACTGATAACTTTTGAAACTTATATTCAACATTAATTATTTACAAAAGGAATATTTACAAAATACTATTTACAAAAGAAATTACAGACATCTCAAATATCGCAACTTAATGTTCCATTACATCCGAATTCGTCTTTCTCTCCAACCGACAACCACTGTTCTAAAAACGCTGTCTTCAATTCAGTTTTAAGCGTCAGCACTTAACTACAGCTTTCATCTGTCTAAATAGCTAGATTGCCTTTATGTTCGGAGTTGGGATATGGGACTTATAGCAGCCGGGCTGTGGGAGTAAGAAGGTCGCTCCCACATATCTAACACAAAGAGCAAGCTATTCTATGGGTGAAATAAATCTCCATAGTTTCATCAGCAACCGCCCCGTTGCCAGTAATGTATCTCGTTCAGCAAGGGCTCTGGTCATCGGATTAGAGACAGCCAATGCCCGCGATCTACGTTAATGACACCTGGTGCATGTAAAACTTGTCGTGGGTGCAAAGTCTTCCAAATTCCCCGTGAATTATGCCTCTGGAGATGACTTGTCATGTGAAGATATCCTCACATGACCAAGGTTCTAAATTACGAGATCAACTTGGGAGACAAAGCGCAGTTACGAAACCACAAGATCAAAATATTAATCAACCGGATTAATAAAGTGCACAAATAAGCAGTAGCCACAGCCATTAGGATGAAGATCTGACGCTCATTCGACGTATTGCCGCGTCGCGATGATTAGGCGGGCACTCACCCCGATACCAGGTATCAAACCCGTTCAGCTGGAGCAACCAGGCAAGTAGCGGTCTGGTCATCAGTTAGAAAAAAGAAAAAGCTAATTGATGTAACGTTATTTAATTTGGTAATTAGTTTTTTGGTAACTATACTCGAGCGTATTTGAATAATTTTCCTCCAAATGTCTGGGCTGAAATAAGCAGCATTTCTACGATTATTTATAATGTCACTTTAATTAATCATTTTCACCTTTTTTTTCTAAATCTTAAAACGCTCTTAGTTTACACACCACCAGTAGCCAAAAGGTTCTGCTCTCAAAGCTAGTAGACAGCACGGGAGGCTTTGAGTTTGAACCCAAGCGAGCCCGTTGGCCTAATCGTTCGGAGTTTTCCGTGGTTTTCTTCTAACCTTGGATTTGCTTGCATAAATACGGGTAGGACCCTTTAGAAAGACTACGAAAATGGGCACTTCCCCCTTAGGGCCTATATCCCTTATGCTGATAATTAATCATCATAAATACAACCAACCAACCACTGTTAGCTTACAATATTTTTTTACCGGTTCCTCTAACGTTAGAGGACTGTTATCATGATCACAACTAAGTGGCATTTCTCGCTATGCACAAAATAAGCTTATTAGAATATTAGATATTGGCCCTAGAAAACTCTTGGGTAACGCTGTAAAAAGTTGCAAAAAAAAAAAAAAAAATTAAAAAAAAAAAAAAAAAAACTAGTTGAATGTGTCAATCCCGAAACTTTCTTCTATCTCATAAGTACAGTTTAATATTTGAAAAAAAAAAAAAACGTGGTGACCCAAAGTTACCCACTATCGAATTTCCTCGAACATTTGACCTAGCCTAATGAGATTCTGGTATCCGAAAAGCCTAAAACGCAAAATTTAATTAATATTCTGAGAAAATGAGCTTAGTAGTGTTTCATGTTGGGTAATTTATACTAAAACCTAATAAGCATCTATTGATGTCAAGACCTAACAGAATCTGAAATTTGATGGAATTTCCTCTATTAGTTCTTGAGATATAGTTATAACAAAAAATTTGCAAAACGTAGCACAGCAACACTTTTTATCTTCGACAATTTATGCTAAAACGTAAAAAAGCGTGTAATTATGTTATGGTGTAAAAGAATCTGAAGTTTGATGAAATTCTGTGCATTAGTTCTTGAGATATAGCTAGTTAAAAAAAAAGTGTAAAATATAGCACAGCAGCACCATCAGTTGAAGGATTTATAACAAAACGTAATCATCGTGTAATTATGTTATATATCATTTTGTAACAAAATCTGAAGTTTGATGAAATTCTATGTGCGTTGGTTGTTGAGATATAGCTATCGGAAAAATCGTGCAAAATGCAGCATAGCTGCACCACCTGTTGCAAGGTTAATACCAAAATACAATCAGCGTCTAATTATGTTATCTATTCTAGTGTAACAGAATCTAAAATTTGATGAAGTTCTCAACATTAGTTCTTGAGATATAGCTATCGCAAAAATCGTGCAAAATGTAGCATAGCAGCGCCACCTGCTGGCCAATTTACACCAAAACTTAATCAGCGTCTATGTATATCAAGGGGTCACAGAATCTGAAGTTTGGTGAAATTCTGTGCATTAGTTCTTGAAATATAGCAATCTTGAAAATCATGAAAAACGTAGTATAGTAGCGCCACCTGCTGGCCAATTTACACCAAAACTTAATCAGCGTCTATGTATATCAAGGGGTCACAGAATCTGAAGTTTGGTGAAATTCTGTGCATTAGTTCTTGAGATATAGCAATTTTGAAAATCATGAAAAACGTAGTATAGTAGCGCCACCTGCAGGCCAATTTTCACCAAAAACCAAAGGCACTAATTCATATCAAGGTCTAACTGAATATAAAATTTTATTAAATTTCGAGCATTAGTTCTTGAGATAGAGCGGCCACAAATTTTTTGTCACATACAGACAGACTCACAGACAGACTGACAGACTCACAGACAGACATTTTCTAAAAATAGTCAAAACGTGTTCAGGACCTTCTAAAACGTATAAATCCGTCGAAAAACGGAAGTCGAAAATTTTCATGAATCCAATACTTTCTTCTTGTAAAGATAGAAGAAAGTAAAAAAAAAAAAAAAAGATTCTTATATAGAGGTAACAATTTCCAAAATTGATTATTCTTCAAAAGACAAAGAAAATTTATCAGACGAATAGACTACTCTGGGCACATTTTATTTCTATTAAAAATTCATGCGAAAACAATTGAAAGAAAAACAACACTCAGTGAAGATCCGAACATAAAGGACGCTACACGCCGCGCCGTGGCTTTCTCGAAACCCTAAAGTTTTTCTTCAAACCATTCCTTTTCAAAATTCCTTGCTACTTCTTTTTTTTTTTCTTTTTAATAAAACTCTTTTTGCAATTATAATGTCATTTTCAAAGTTACATTCTTTAAAATCATTAGTTTTTACATGATTTTACAGTATAAGCATTCATTAAAGTTTTTGTCTTCTTTCTGCAAAATATTTTAATATTGACGACTCTGTTTTCATTACATGCATCATATAATGTGGACAGAAAAAAAAAGAATATCACAACATGAAAGAATACTTTATATTTGATTCCTAAAATTAACTTATATTCCATAAGTGCATTGCACTTATACTTTCTTAATGAAATTAATGATATAGAATTTCCTTTATCGAATTTTAGTGTACATGAAGGCAGTTAAAATTGCATTTTAAGAAGAACTTACATTTTTAGTGGTAGACATTAATAAAGAACAATGTATCCGAATGAGCGTTATAACAAGGTTCTGCTATAACATTAATTGGATAAATTTATATTTTTACAACTAAAATTGTACTTAGTTTTCATGTAATGAAAGATGGAAAAAAATTAAATTTTCCAAACTAGTATATCTTTAACATTGTAGATAACTTTGCAAAATCTTTTTTAAACTTTCGGGAGGGGCTTCAGCCCCCTTAGCCCCCTCCCTCGCTACGTGCCTGACTACAGTATATAAGGCTTAATATACTTAAGTGTATGTTCAATAAAGTTAATAAAATCAAGATTTAATTCCACCTCTCCACCTCGGTGGTAATTTGTTTTTTTTTTTACTCTATCCTTCATTAAACAATTTCTAAGTCAAACGCACCATTTTTTTTTAAAGCTATAAGTAAAGGCAAATGACAAACAAAGGAAAGAAACTCATCTAGCCCAAGCAATAAATAAGGCTCGGTGAAAATATCTTTAAAACGATAATTTCTGTTCTGTGATACAAAAATCAATAAAAAGAAAAATAATGAAAAAAGAAAAATAATAAGGGGTGTGGAAAATGATATAAGAACACATGTCGTAAACAACTATGCGTTCTTTTTTTTCGCTCTATCTGTTCAAGACACTTCTGAGACCTTTTTTCTTTTTTTCTTTTTTCTTTTCTTTTTTTCTTTTTTCTTTCTCTTTCTTTCTTTCTTTTTTTTCTTTTGACATTGTATGATTCTTTAAACAGTATATTTGGAGTTCTCTTTCGTTGTAATTGTTTTAACTGAATCACATTTTTATCATGAACTATTATCGTCAAAATTAAATAATAATAAAATGTTATTGTGGCAGGGATATATTCAGGGCCGTAGCTAAGAAGGCGCTATGGGCGGCTTAGCCCCCCAAAATATTTTGACCCCCCCCCCTCTGGAAAAGTTTCAAGGTCACTAAATGTTCCGAAAATTCAAATGAAATTCTGTTCAAAAATCTAGTTTAGTTTTGAGACCCTTTCACAGTTTTGCAGAGTTACTGAATTGTATCTAAAATACGTGTTTCAACACTCCCTCATCCTATTGGTACATATGAAGCTAACAGGATGTTTAATTTTGCACCTGTTATACATTTAAAATTTTCATCATCATATACTTTTCTTAGCATAAAATGAAGTTATTACAACAGTTTAATGAGAAACATAGTACCTACAATGTGGATATGCACTAATTTATCTTTCTGCATTAGAGAGAGAACAAAAAAATATGAGCCCCCCCTACATTCCCTTGAGCCCCCCCTATATTCCCCTGAGCCCCCCCCCCTATCGTACACTTCTAGCTACGCCCTGAATATATTGAAAGCTTAAACTACAAAGCATAAATAATCTTTCGATTCAAATAACACCTTTTAGAATTGCATATACATACGTTACATAAAATACAGCAGCAGGATTAAAAAATACAATAAAAATATTTACAACATAACAAACTTGATTATCGTTAAATTACTGAACTATGATGCCAAGATAGAAAAGGAATATCAATCTAGTTTGAATTATGATATGCATGAGTTTCTTT
Source organism: Maratus speculifer (assembly GCA_964019185.1). Classification (NCBI taxonomy): domain Eukaryota; kingdom Metazoa; phylum Arthropoda; class Arachnida; order Araneae; family Salticidae; genus Maratus; species Maratus speculifer. Next base: position 97,177,282 of record OZ025301.1, on the reverse strand, counting down.
CATTTCTCACTTTTGATTGTATATACTAAATAATAATAGCTATAATTTAAAAATATACGGAAAAAAAGTTAAAAAATAGGGGGGGGGGGCAGGATTAAGTTTGCTAATTATTAAGTCACAGCTTCGTTACAATAATAATAATAATAATAATAAAACAGCGTTTTTATAATTATTTAAATTACACTTTTAAAAAAATCTAATATCTCTTGTTTTTACTATTTACAAATCATAAGGAACTTTCAAAATGAAACAGTTCCTTTTACAAGATGACATAAATTACGTAAAATACGTAATATGACTCAAGAATTAAAAAAAAATTATTACAAGACAACTTTTTTTTTCTTTTTTTTTTTAAATTATTAGTCTATTAGGCGTTTAAAAGTTTTACTCTCTTGTTTCTAATGCGCGAAGTGCAGGAATCTAATCCATGTCGCGTTCTCTGGCCAAACCGTAGACTTTTCCTTTTAACAGACATAAAAAAAAAAAAAACTTTTTAGAACATTCATGTTTTTGAACTTCAACCCATATTTATTTAATGAGATTTAATTTGATTGTAAATCAGTTTCAATAATACATTTTAAATGAAGTTATTTTTTATATTTTGATTTAGTTTTTTTCTTTTTCAGGATCCTGTATAAGTCTTAATTCTAATAAAAATCAAAGTTGTGAAACTAATTAAGATTTTCTTTCTGTTTCAGCATCTATTTTTAGCTGTTATCTCGATTTTAATCGGAACTGAGTTTGCCATTAATGCATAAAATTAAGCATTTTCATATCATCTATTTTATATTACCATATAGCCTATTTCATTATTGTAAGAACTTTGAGCTTCGTTACTTTCCTTAAGATCATCTCTTGATATAAAACATAGACCGAAAGGTGGCACCATAGGCAACCACTGGACTTCCCTCTGGACTGAAATTTCAGAATAGTTTAAAGTCGATTCGCGTATAAACGCAATCGGTCTGCCGAATCATATCGTGGTGGAAAATACCTATAAACCTGATTTTAGCAGTTGTTTCGTAAATTTACCATCGTGTTTTCCCGCTGTCAGTATTCCGTGTTTTCATACTTGTGGGTTCAGGAGAACACTATGGTAAACCTACGAGAAAACTACTGAAATCGGTTTTTTAGGTGTTTTCCGCCAAGATATGATAAGACTTGGCAGATAGATTGCATTTTAATATGCGAATCAAGTTTTAACTAATTCTAGAATTTCTGCTGTGTACTCGATAACCTAATTGTTTGTGCCGTCACCATCGGCTGTAATTGTAAAATAACATGTAATTTAACTAACATCGATTGTTTATACGCAAACATTTTTTATTTAACAAAAAGGAAAGAATTGTCTTCAATAACCTTATATATGACAATTGTAACAAATTAATTTAAAACTCACTCATTAATAATAATAAAAAGTACAGTAGAATCCCGCTAATTCGGACCCCGATAATCCGGATCGGTTTGGGCATTTTTTTTTTCAAGTTTGAGAAGCGATTGGCTAATTTCCATAACATTAACTTGTTTCATCGTCGTATTCTTAAAAAAAAAATTCTGACATGTTTTCGGAATAATTAAGTAAAGTAAACATTATTACTGTCTGCAAATATTCAATAAGTTTAACATAAAGGTGATTTTCTGTTAGTATGTTATATTTTATTTCATTTTTTTCTAATTCTCCGGATAATCCGGATTTTCGATAATCCAGATTGGGTCCGGTCCCAAGAAATCCGAATTATCGGAGTTTTACTGTACTTTCAAATTAGCATAAACATGCTGTTAAGCATTTGAATACTATCGTTAAAACATTCGCGTACGCCGTGCATTGATGCTGATTATGTTATACATTCGGCGTATATTATATTAAATTAAGTGAAGAGTATTGCATTATTAGACTGCTTTCACTATATATAGGAAACTGTAAGTTTTACAGATCTATATATCCAAGACCTTTTTCTCTTGAAATTTTTCATATTGTAAAAGTAGTATCATATGAATTACTCGCACATATATCATTCTTACCAAAATCCTTCAGAATATTACATAATTCATACCAGACAGAAAAAATAGTAACTATTTTGAATATTAAAATCCTATTTTAACCTATGTTTTGATTCATCTTGTCATGATGTTAAGTTGTTTCCATAGGGGATGACTTAAAACAGTAGCGTAGCTATGTTTTTTGGCGCCCGGGGACGGGGACAGCAAGAAATTTTCCGCCCCTACCCCAAAATAGATATATAGTAATTTCTCTCAATTTGGCGCCCCTAGGCCTCGGCGCCCCCCTTGCCCCCCCCCCCCCTTAGCTACGCTACTGACTTAAAAACTTAAATTGAGAGATTAGCTTTTTCCGGAGTAAAGCCTATCGCCCTCTCAGGAGAGTGGCATCTCACCTCATCTGTGTGGAAAATATTTTTAATTTTAACATGGGTGGGGACTTGGAGTTTACACACAACAACTACAACCTTTCTGAGTATTTAAGTAACTCTCAACCTTGGTGTATACTACTGAAATTTGAGATTAAGGGAGTGGTACTTCAGTCTAGTAAATATTAGGCGGTAAATTTCTGCTAATTAAAATTATACATTTGAAAAAATACACCCGTTAATCAATCTTTATCATATTCATGTGGCACTACAATATATTTCAAAAGAAAAGCTCTAAAGGATTTTTTTAAGTCGAAAATCATTCATCGTTGCTTTTTCTAGATGTTAGGATTTAATTTTATTAACTATTTAACAGTCATTTCTGGCTAATTTTTAACAATGTGGTGTAACTATGCACCACGTCTTAATTTTCAATATGTTTGACTTCAAAAGACTAAATAAAAATGAATATTGATTCATTCTATTAGCAAGGTTCTAAACTGGTATTTCTGCTCTTTATTTTAGAAAATAAATTAGCAACATTATGCGCAATAATTGCATCATCCAACATTTTTTTTTTCTAAATATTGTTTTTAAGATAATTTTGATTGCTGTTATGATGTTGTTGTAATCCAATTAAATTTTTACATCAAATAACAATACATTTATTTATCAGATATAATAATACGCAAAAGTTGTAGATCTGTTAATATTTTGTGATTATTTATTTATTAATAACTAATAAAATGTAAAATAAGAAGACACCCATTTTACCCATTTTAAGTACCACTTTAAACCAACTGAAAGTTAGACTGATGTTTATAATTTACTGATTATAGGTACAACTGTCGAAAATTCTTCATATTTTTACGTATATTTTACATAAAGGCCGGTAATGTCCATTGGATATAAAATGTAAATATTTTTACAAACATGAATAAAATACATACAATTTATTTAAAGGCGTTATTCGGGGCGGAGCTCTTTAACTTTGACATTGGACATCTTTACTAGTGCTGTTAAAAAGACGACAAAAATAAGCATATCGTTTGATATCATTCCCGTATAATATCGTTTTTTTTTTCGGACTCGCTACCCGTTGGAAAGTTATCGTTATTCGTTACTTTCCTTACTGTTCAGAAATCAGGTATATTAGCAATAATCTTACGTACTACAAAATAGTATATACCGTACAGAAAAAGTGTTTAGAAGAATTCGCATCTTTTATGTGCTGCCATCTGAAGGTAAAACTTTCATTTAATGAAATTTCAAAATTTTACTTAAAAAATGCAAACAAATTGCTTGAAAAACTTAAAAAATATTACAACCTCTAAAAACATAAATACGTGCACACGTGAAATTGCACGTTTTTCAATTTAACTTTCATTTTATAGAGTACAAAAGTACGAGCATTTTGACACAACATTTTTTTTTTTCTTTAATTAACTCTAAAAATGCAGTTTTCGTTTTCGCGGGAAAAAGCCGCGTCACGTGATGAAAGCAGTTTTGACATCACTTCACATGTAAACAAATCTTAGACATATTTCAGCTATGAGGACAGCTTGAGTGACCTTGAATGATTTCTTTCGTTTCTTAAAAATGATTTGTAGAACAAACTAAAGGCATTGCAAATTATTGTAATGAAAAAATAATATTGTAAATTCGAGTGAGATTCCCCCTCTCCCCTCGTTGTTCTAAGGATTTTCATTTTAAAATACCGGTACAAGTTTATACTGCAATTGTATTTTATAGAATAATGCACCTTTCTTGTTCATATTAATATTCTACAATAATTAATTTCACAAACTTGTTCAAATAGTATTTCTTCCATTACCGAGTAGGTCTGTTCAACTTATAAAAAAGTTTTCGTATTTGTATTTTATATTTGAAGTAAGAATTTGTCCTGCTTTCGTTAAATGTTTTATTTTTTCAGTTGTTAAATAAGATATTTTTGAATCAGAAAACAGAAAATTTCAGAAAGAGAGTAATTTGTTGAGGTAGCTTTCAGATAGTCTTACAGAATTTTTATATAATTATACAAAAAATTTTTAAAATAATTTTTCAAAAATGTTTCACGTAGACAAAAAAAATAACAGGTAGTTATTTTAAATACTGTCAGTTTTATGAACTCCATCAGATTTTGGCATTGAAAATTTTGCGCTTTATAAAGCTGCAGATAACAACTCACTATTTAGTTTAAAAAATTCTATTTTTTTTATTTTTGTTATAAATCAACAGTATTTTAATGGAAGTTAAAAGAACCAAAAGAAAGAAACAGGAAACCCTCTCTACTCAGCATTATTTGTTTGTTTGTTTGTTTGTTTATTGAACAACATACATCTGACTTGTGTGCTCGACATGAAGCCTGCTTATAAGCCATCGTCAATATACAGGGACGAGATAGCACATAAGGAAATATTACAACACAAGAGAAGTACAACCAGGAGCTCCACACAAAGTGTGTGTACAATGGAGCCAGTGGGATTCGAACCCACAACCTCACGATTAGCGGCGTGATGTCTTAACCACTCAGCCACGGAGGACCCTCAGCATTAATATAAGATTACTCTGCAATTGGTATATGTTATTGAGATTTACAATGCCATGCTCGGTATTGAAAATAAAGTACGTAAATCAAAGTTTATTTATAGTATTATTATTTTCGTATTAAAGACATATAATCGTATTGCATTTTGTATTAATTCATTTTTGCATAAGAATTCAACAATTATTGCATCAAAGTCTATTAAATATTGAATATTTGTTGTTTAATTGTTTATTGAACAACATACATCTGATTTGTGTGTTCGACATGAAGTCTGCTTATAAATCATCGTCAATATTTCAGGGACGAGATAGCGCAAGGAAATTTTACAACACAAGAGATATACACCCGAGATCTCCACGCAAAGAGTGGGTGCAATGGAGCCAGTGGGATTCGAACCCCCAACCGCCTACTCCTGAATATTTATTAAAATAGTTTTTGTACGAACGCACTTCATTTGCCACATTTGACGTGCAATTTCCAACTTCTTATCATAAGTGGTGATTAGCGAAAGGAGGATTTCGGATAATTTGAAAGATTCCCTTTTTAATAAAAATTTTAATTTTTCTTATGAAAGGTGTTATAATAAAAATAAAATACATTGACATGTTTCGGAACCGTCAAATAAGTTCCATAGTCATAATATAAATAAAACAAAATTTCAAAATATTTCTCGGTCAATACAAATGACACGCGACAATGATATATAAATAACAAAAAACACGCGCTCTATTGCAAAAAATTAAATTAAAATATAGACCATGATCTAAAACATAAATAAAAATAAAATTTCAAAATATTTCACGGTCAATACAACCGAATTCAAACATTCCGAAACATGTCAATGTATTTTATTTTTATTATAACACCTTTCTTAAGAAAAATAAAAATTTTTATTAAAATGTTTACATAAAAGGTGAATGTTTTAAAATCTGATGATTTAAAAAATCAATGTGATTCTTACCCTTGTTAGAAACAAATGAAATCTGTTGTTAACAACCCCCTCGTCCCCACACATAAAAGAAACCTGTTTCCCGGTTTGTTTTCAGAACAGAAAATTCAAACCTTTGTGGTATCGATGTAGAAATCCATGTTTTCTAGAAATTTAGTGGTGCCGGGACGGGCGGCATTTTTGCCGATCCCACCGAAGCTAGAATAGGGGAGAAAAAAACGAGCTTCTGATTGGTTGAATAATTTTGCTTTCCTTCATTTTTGGGTTTACGTTTATTTAATCATCAATTTCTGCTTGAAAAGCTTTTGAAAGTTGGATTTTCCTTCTGTTTTTACATATTTAATAATAGATAAAGAAATAGATAATTCGGAATTTATAGTTAAAGAAGTTAATCAGGATGTTTAATACTTGTTCTGTATAACTTTTAGAAAATAATAAAAATAGAATTGTCATCTCTTCTTTCTATTTTTTTAACACGATATGCACATATATACACAATCAGAACAATTTATTTACAAACAATAGTATTTTCATTTTACGGTGTCAAACTCAATTGTTCTATATTACTTTTTAAAAAATGCAATTTCTTCTTTTTATTATTATTTTAATGATATACGCATATACGTTCCTAATACGTACATTAGCATTCAGGATGATCTATTTGCAAACAAATTTTCGACAAATCAGAAACTCGTATTTTTCTCCCCTATGCCAGCTTCGGTGGGATCGACAAAAATGCGGACGGGCGACCGAGATTTTAATTTTCTTTTCGAGCTGATGTTTAAAGTTTTATAATGTTCCGGGTCATTACTTTTTAGGGTTTCGTTCATCTGATGAAACCCTATTCGTCACTGTCCTCTGTCTGTCAGTCTGTTTATCACAGATTCCGCACACAAAAACTATATAAGTCATAGTTCAAATTTTGTGTACTTACAGCTAAATATACCTCTTGTCAGAAAACGAATCATAAAATTTTCAAAAAGACTATTATTTTAATTGAAATATATATATTTTTTAATATAATCAGTTCATTGTTTTATTTTTGTTTTTCTTCTAATTGTTGTCAAAGTTTAAAAAGATATAAAAATTGTTATGTATCTAACGTAAATTAATGGATTAAATAAATCGCGAGAAAACGCGCTTATTTATTTTTATTTTGGTAATTATTTCCAGAATTGTATTTTTTCACAATTTTCTAATTTATAAAAAAATTAATTTTTAAATTTTTAAAAAGGATGCTTTTTCGAACAGATAATTGATGGGAAATTAAAATTAGGGAAACTAAACGATCGCTTTTACAATTCGACACTGTTTTTAACACATACTATAAATTTTATAAATTTAAGATAAATGGAATTTTTGTTGGGCTTAAGGGCAAAGTTGTTTTTTCTCTTTAGATAAGCTATAAAATGCATTTTAAATGCGTTTTTTTTATGAGCACTGATGTAAACATTATTTTTAAAATTAAATATTTGAAAAAGTAAAAAATTCAGAGAAAGGAGAGGGTCGCCCACAGAAGGACCATTTTCTAAATTTTGTTACATTTGGGAAAACCAAAGAATCGGTCGCTTTAAACTTTTGATATACAAACAAATATGTTTATTTTTATTGCAAACAAAATGTAAGGGACAGAAAGTGTGCATTAAATCATTTCATTATATAAAACGAATTGATAATAAGATATATCATCAACAAAAAGAACATTTTACTTTTAATTTCTGTCAAAAGAGAAATACAATCTTTTTTCAAAACTTTCGATCACCTTGCAAGGTGCTACAAGATACTTCAACGCTCAATGATTAAAAAAACATGTATTATACATAAAAAGAAGAAAGATTCAAATTATTTACCAGCTTAATTGATAGTAGAACTTAGCCTTTTTTCATCCAAAGTATTTTTTCAATTAAAATAAATGCTTTTTGAATTATTACATTGAATATTCAATTATTTTAAAATTAAAATAATTTTGTAATTTAATATTTTTTTAAAAGTAAAACTTCGATTGTTTTTTTCATTTTGAATAAATATCGAAAAGTAAAAAATGTCCAATTTTTTTCTAACTCTAGCCCTACGAATTCGAACTCATGATCTACCAAATGGGAGGCCAACGATATAGAACAGAGCAATTGTATTCCAACGAATTAGCTTAGAGCAAAATTTGAAACAAATCTCAATTCTGTCAACATATATATATGAGATCAAAATTTTTTACATCATACCCATTTATAAACTGGATTTTCCAGGTTTTCGTTCTCCCATAGAGAAGCATTTAGGAATGAGATCTACATGAGAGGACGTTCTTAGCTCTATGAACTAACTTCAAAACCATTAATTGTATATTCAAGGGCCTTACCCATCCCTTAATTTCATTTTCGAAGGTTTTCAACATATTTAAGCGAACCTTCGACTAGACAGACATCTGATGTCCTTAATAAAACAAGATGAAATTAGTTAAATACCTTAACAATTTTCTCATTAGAAAGTTCTGGTGTGAGACTTAAAATATTATGTTCCTGTTTTATATGTTTTCATACTTAAAATATTATGTTCCTGTTTTATATGTTTTCATACGGTTTGCATAGACTTTCGAAAATTAAATTAAAACGATAATATCTTTATTCAATGAGAGGAAAATTTTGGTCAGTACGTAATGCACGAAATAATAATCACATTTTAGCAATTGGAAGTGTTCCCAATGAAAATAAAATAAAATTGAGAAACAAGATATAAGCGACAGGAAAACAGTAAAAAAAAAAAATCCGTTTTTTAGGCAGTAATATCAGAACCATCTGGCATGTTAAATATTAGGGTCTTAAAGTACAGGGTGTTTATAAATTCCCAGACCCATTTTGATATTTAATAACTCATAAAATAATAAAGATAGATTAAAAATAATAATAAATGGTTAGATAGACTCAAAAAGTTTCATGATCGTTGTCAATGAACTTCCACGTGTGCCCCCTTCGTCGCACGGAGAATATCAAATCGATAGTCAATTTCACGCCAGGTAGCGGCAAGCATGTCGGCATCCACAGAGGCTATTGCGGTTGTAAGTTTGGCTCGAATAAAGCATCAGATACAAAAGTAACATAGAGAACAAACACATCAAAAGTAAACATAACATTGCAATAGTTGCCAAAAACAAAAGAGAGAAAAATGCAATTATTAAGCAGACGATATATTAGAAAAATACAGATATTAGAGTACAGTCATTCAGACTAGAAAATGAAATTATCTGAAATTAACCACACGCGCAGTCGAAATTTACAAAAGTAAAGATATTCAAACCTGAAAAGGAAAATACAGTAGAGTCTCTCTACTTCGAAACTCCATACATCGAATTTCTCTATATAACGAATTTTTTATAGAAACGGTCCCCTTTTCGCATGATTGCATTAAAAACAGTCCCTATATAGCGAAATATCTATCTCCATATAACGAATTTTTTCATAAATTGGTCATAAGAAACAGTTTTAAAAAGCTTCGAAATCATATGGAATCAATTTTCCATCACTTAATTTTGATTTATCGTCAGTGCTGAGTTTTATATATATATATATATATATTACTTTTCTCCTTGTTCTTTAAATCCAACGAATTCATCTCACCTCCCACACACCTTTCCACATCTTTCTCAAAACAGTGTCAATTGGATTGATACACAAGTAAGAGGGGAATCAATGGGAGGCACATAAGAGAGGCCTTCAAATGGAGGAAAATGTTAACTACAATTTTTTATTCCTTGGTCAAATTTGAGTATTTTTTTGAGAGCGTAACAATTTAAAAAAAAATTACAGATTTCTTCGTCTGAAATTAATGCAAGTCTTCCTTATTTGATTTTCATTAAGCTTTCAGATAAATGTCTGCTCTCTTTTTTGAAACAGCTTAAATAATGAAGAAATAGAATGTTAAGTTAATATTTACTTTTAAACACTTCAAATTCTTAATTCAAAAGATCAAAAATAATATTTGTTCAAATTTCACACATTAAATACGACTTTTAACATCATTCTCTATACATCGAATTTCTCTATATAACGAATTTTTTACTGGAACGGTGGATTTCGTTATATAGAGACTCGACTGTATATGAGTTATTCCATCAATAAATGCCGTAAGTTTGTTTATATGTTCTTTATTTTGTGAGTTATTAAACATCAAAATAGGGCCGGGACAATAAATAAAAATGCCTTCATATTACGATCACAATAGCAGAGATGTGTACGTTTCCGAAAATAATTCGTTAAAAGACAATCAGGAAAGAATGAAGTTATTTTGATATGATTATATTGAAAAACCCCTGCTTTTAAAAGCGAGAACGTGCATCCTCTTTAATACATAATACAGAAAAATATACAATACACTACACCATGAACTACAAAGGGGAAAAAACGAATGGCAAAGCATTTTGCGAATCTGTTTTTCGTATGACATCTATATGAGGAGCCCTGAAGCCAAGGAGTACAAGCGACAAAATGTCGATTTGGAGTAAATTGAGTTTAAAGATAATTGATGTTAAATTGGAACATCAATAACAATTGACTGAAAATAGAGTACAATTTTCTTTAAATGTATAATTAATCAATAGTGTTTGTTTTTCGAAAAAAAATGGTTTATCTCTATAACTCCCCAAATAGTAAGAAAATGGCCTATATTTCTTTACCTGAAATGAAAAAAGCATATTTCCAGATAGCCTGTGCACTTAACTCAATTTTTTCAAATTTGTCACTTATACGCCTTGGCTTCTGGGATCCTCATATATTAGATGGAAAAAAAAAAAACTTGTCCATGAAAGAAAGTATTATGCAAAATATTTAATCAAAAATCAGTGATAGTTGCGTGATTAGTTTAACCTTTTATAATCGGGTTAATAGCGAATTTTGACGTCGAAAATATCTCTGAAAAAATATGTTCATTTTTTTAAGTAGTTTTATTATGTTTAATTTTACGCTTTTGACTTCTGCTGAAATATAGTGAAATGAATTGAAACCCTTGACGTAAAATCAGTTACTTCTTATGAGGTAAATGTTTAAAAATTCTTTCTTATGGTTTGTTTGCCAGGTCATAAGATAAAAAAAGAAAAACTCAAATTTTGTAATCTTGACTTTGGTCATTCTTGCTTTACGTTGATAAGTCAGTCAGTCATTCAGAAATTCTTTCTTTACTATACAGTCGACACCCGAGCTCGAATTTTACGAACTTGTAGGGAACACTCAAATAATTCGTGAAATAGAAAGTTTGTAACATAGAAATCCCCTCAAAATAACATGAATATGTTCATTATTTAAATCTATTTTTATCAAACTCCCCCCTTTTCAAAAATGAAACAGTATTTCAAGATTATTTATTCTGAAATAAAGTTATGCATGTATTTTTTTAATATTTAACCCCTTAACTGGTTATTTCTTTTCCATTTCATAAATTAAAAATAACGGATTTATACCACTATTATTTAAATAAAATATTTTTAAGATTTAGTCTATGTATTTAGTTTTCTCCTTTAAACTGAAAACTGCAAATTTCTTTTAAACTGTACATTCATGCATAATGAATACAACAATACGCGAGAAAAAAAAAAATATATATTAAACATCTACATTTCCTAAGAAGGAAATGTATTTTTTTCTTTCCAATTTCTTAGAAAATTTTACTTTTACCATATACCATTTTTTAGATTTTTTTTTAATGTATTAATAATATTAATGATAACTGAAACATTTATATACAACAAACAAAGGTTCATTAAAAGTGTAAATATCGCAGCCTATGGCACTTCTGCATAAACAGAGATTATAAATATGAAAGAAAAAAAAAAGGCTAAGATAATTTTTTTATAAGATAAGTACATTTGGTCTGAACTCTTCCGTTAGAGTAAAGATCAATGTTCTGTAGAAATTCACCTGAGCCGGGCCGGGTTTGGGCCGAATTTTTAACTTTTTTTCGGCCCGCGCCGAGCTCAGAGCGAAATTTTAACTTTCGGATCGGGTCGGGTCGGGTCAATATTTTTTTCGTTCGGGCCGGGCCGTGCTCGGGCCAAAATTTTAACTTTCGGACCGGGCTCGGGCCTGGAAATTTCGGCTCGTACAGACCTCTATTACACAGTGATATCACATTATACCCCAAAAAGGTGAAGTGGGCTAATGGGGTTACAGTCATCTCCCCAAATATTCAAAATGAAATGAAAAAAGTGCGGGTTTATTTATTTATTTTTTTTTTTTTTCGGAAAAAAAATATTTTGATTTTATTATTATCATGCAGCGGACTAGCCATTCTCACTAGTCCCATAAAGCAAATATTAAAAGAAAAAAGTTTCTTCTACATATAGACACCACAATTACTTATGCATAGTATAAACTGAGTAATGAGTCGCTCCTGTGGTTACGAAAGGTGTTCCTGTGGGACGAAAGGTAAATAAGGAATGGTATAGTCATTTGTAATAATAACGTAGAATTGTGATTGAAAAAATATGATGGATCAGAAGGAAAATGTCACCATAATGGCTGGGGGTGACACCATTTACATCCGTCCCGCGTGTCACCCATCTTAGCTAAGCCACTGACACTGACACGAAGAAAAATAAAGGGGTCGATGAGATTATAACCGTTTTCTCCAAAAGCAATCAGAACTTAAATTAAAAAAGTGCTTTTTAATTACGTTTTTAGATAAATACGTAATATTTTATTCTGTAATACATACAGCAAAATAACCATTCTCGTTAGCCCCATATTAGTCTACATTAACATCACAGCATACCCAAAGATGGGGAGGGGACTGGTGGAACTACAGCCCCCTCCTCGTGAAATAGTCGAAAATAAAATGAAAAAAATAGTACTGATTTTCTTTCTTTCCATTTGAGATAAATTTGCATTTTTTCCCCTATCATTCGAAAAACTAGCCACTCTTTTCTCCTTACTTAACACGTTCGCTGCCATTTACGTGAAGATTGATGATAGTTAATGCCGCACTGTAGAAGTGGGTTTTCCTCAGAAGCCGATTCATTTTTTATAACAAAGAATCAGTGGCAGATTTTTCTGTGCCAACGCGTGACTGGCTATTGGACATCTCCCCACATTACGCGCTGGCGCGTGAGTGGCCCTTAACATTTGCGCCATATCACGCGCTGGTGCGTGATCGGCAGCGATTTGTGTTAAATATTAGTGCACAGTGCCCAAATTATACAAAAGATGTGAAAAGCAAGCATATTGGACTAATGGGAATACAGCCGGCTCCCAAAATAATCAATAATGGAATTAAATAAGGGCGGATTTTTCTTTTTGCTTGAGATAAATTTGTATCCCCCCCCTAACATTCAACAGATTAGCCACTCTCCAAGGTCTGACTATCGCATGAGCATCCGTGGCGAAATTTCTAAGGCGCACAAAATTTCATCTTAATTTACATTAAATAATCATAATTGTGAAAAAAATGTAACATTTGAGATACTAATCCGATGAAATGACAAAAATGTGTCTCAATATATGGTTAAAACCATATTTCAATAAATATTAGGAATTATTTTTTAGCCTCCGATTCTATTTCTTTCAGACAAGCTAAAAAATGTCGTGTCAAAAATTGTGGCCCACTTTTTCGTAATCTGGCCGTTAAAACGAGACATTCATGCAATCTATATATTTAAAATACCTTGCTGTTTTTTTTTTGTCATCAGCCCTGAATTTTCTACTCAACCGATTTTGATAATTATTTTTTTTTTTAATGAAAGCTATTTATTTGTAGTTGTGCTTATTTTAGTTATTTTTTAATTTATTTCCATTTTTAGCTCACAGGCTATCATAGCCTGAGAGCTTATGTGCCCGTCCGTTCTGTATGTATGTTCGTATGTACGTAACGCGATAACTCATGATAAAAATATCCGATCCACTTGAAATTTTGTATGTAGGTATATCCTGACAAGGCGCTTCCCTGATTAGTTTTTGGAGTTCATTCGATATGTATAAGAGGGGGAACGGGGGGCTCATGCCCCCCCGTTAGTTGATATAGATGGGATTTTCATGCAGAATTAAGTTTTCAAAATTTAGATTAGGATCATTCTGATGAGGCAATTCCGTGACTGTTATTAGGTGTTCATTGATTAAGTATAAATAGGGGGAACAGGGGTTCTAATGCCCCCCCCCCCCGTTAGTTGATATAAATGGGATTTTCATGCAGAATTAAGTTTTCAAAATTTAGATTAGGATCATTCTGATGAGGCGATTCAGTGACTGTTATTAGTTGTTCATTGAATAAGTATAAATAGGGGCAACAGGGGTTCTAATGCCCCCCCCCCCCCCCCGTTAGTTGATATGAATGGGATTTTAATGCAGAATTAAGTTTTCGTTCAAAATTTAGATTAGGATCATTCTGATGAGGCGATTCCGTGACTGTTATTAGGTGTTCATTGAATAAATATAAATAGGGGGAACAGGGGTTCTAATCCCCCCCCCCCCCCGTTAGTTGATATAAATGGGATTTTCATGCAGAATTAAGTTTTCGTTCAAAATTTAGATTAGGATCCTTCTGATGAGGCGATTCCGTGACTGTTATTAGGTGTTCATTGAATAAGTATAAATAGGGGGAACAGGGGCTCTAATGCCCCCCCCCGTTAGTTGATATAAATGGGATTTTCATGCAGAATTAATTTTCGTTCAAAATTTAGATTAGGATCATTCTGATGAGGCGATTCCGTGACTGTTATTAGGTGTTCATTGAATAAGTATAAATAAGGGGAACAGGGGTTCTAATGCCCCCCCCCTTAATTTATATAAATGGGTTTTTCAAGCAGAATTGTCAGATTTCGTTCAAATCTCTGAATAGTTTTGGAAGCTTAATGGTTAAGTATAAAAGAGGGGGATAACTCCTTTTAAATTATATAAATGCTAAATGGGTTTTTATTAAGAATTATCTCATTTGCTCTGAATTTTGGATATAGATTTTTTATATGATAAAGCATGTCTTTGATAGTATAGGAGTTTCAATGATTAAGTATAAAAAAAGAGGAAAGGGGAGAGCTGTTTCCCCTTCTTAATTTTTTTTCGAACGGAATTAACCCTTGAAAATATAAGGCTTTAATGTACAATTAGTATTTGTAGCCTGTGAGCTCAATGCCATCAGTTTAACTGGGCAGTATTCTTTATTATATTTTATTTTTAATTTTAAATGCTTTTACGATATTTCTTCAAAATGGTGGCAACTCAGTTTAGCTTTTCTCTCGATAATAAAAATTTATTTTCCATTATCACTATGACGTCACTATTTAAAACATCGCATTTTTACTCATAACGATGTTACATTTCGATATTTCTTTTCATTATGGACAATGAGATTGAGATTTTACTTTCAGATGACTTCAGTTAGTGAAAATAATGTCATAGTAAAAATGAAATTAGTTTTTTTTTTCTTTTTTTTTTCTTTAATAAAATTATTTTTCTGTGAGTGCATATAAAATAAAATTTTTGGATTTCGCCGGCACTCAGATTACAATTTTAACTGAAGATGTGCGAATATTTGCATGCAAAATTGTAACTGGCAAACTTGACATTAACCCCCTCACTGACAACCGAGTTCAGCTATTACGGAAATAAATACAGCATCACCTAAAGTAAAATAGTGTAGCAAGAAAAATTAGACACTACTCAGTTTTTCTTCCAAAACTGACCTTTTTGATGCTTTTACACTTCTCAAATTTAAAACTTTTATGTCAAATTTAATTAAAATTTTAATAAAAACTGCAATACATTTCCTATTTTTGATAGAATTTGCAAAAGTTACAACTCTAATTGGGAATATTATTAATTTTTTTCTACAAATAAGAATTGTATTACATTTTCTAAATGCGTTAACTTAGCAAAATTATAAAACGAGTTGGCAAATACGAAAATTTGACTTGGCAATCTAAAGTCTTTTTTCCTACCAATAAAAAGTCTTAGCGATGACCCTGTATACACATATTACAAGATTGATTTGTAATTAGAGTTGCAAAAAGTCGGTTTATTCCCGGATTTATTTCCAATAGACCAGGTTTATTCCCAAAAAACCCGGTTTATTTCTAAACAACCTGGTTTATTCCCAGGTTTAAACCGTTTTTTTTCTAACCTTTGGAACGCTATTTGTAATCTATAATCCTGGATGGATTTCAATGGAATTTGCACTGTTAGATAATTTTTCGGAAAAAATTTTAGTATGTATATATTTCTTATTTAATGATTGTATATTTTAATACCGTGTGGATAACAGGCCAAAATATATCATAACATTTAAGAAACAAACGACATCCGAAATTATGTTAGTATAAGCAAAACACTTATTTATACTTTCAATAGAAAAATTATAAACATTCTAATCATACTTCATTCATTACAAAACTAGAAGGCAAACACCAAATATTTCACCTCTTTAAAAATATGTATGCAGATATTTTTAGTTAAAAAATGTATATCTTTTACATTTTGCTTTTATAATATTTCCCATTTTGATTTTAACACGGTAAAATATCGACGTATGCATTATATTTGCATCCTAATCTCAATAAAAACTTACTTCTAATTTTTTTTTTTTTAAAGAACATTAAGGAATTATTTTATGCGTGATATTTTCGTCGAATACTTTTTTATCCATTTGCTTAATACATATATAAATCCCTTTGGAACGATATTTAGAATATTAGAAGGGTTCATATATAAAACTCTTTCCGCAAAAATCTCATTTTCTCGTATTTAAATAAATATTTTATTATTATAATAGAAATACATGGGCTTCTGTATTATTAATATAAAATTTATTTTTAATAAAAATGTCTTATTTATTAATAAAAAGCAACCAATAATAATAATAATAAAAAAAAAACATTAACTGACTTTTGGCTCGCGAAGATATCGAACCCGTATCGTCTGGTTGCAAATTCAGCGCTCTGACCATTCGACCAGCGGGCTTTAATTCATTTGTAACAGATTATTTTTATAATTGGCACCACAAGAAGGAAAGCGCACGTGACGTCATACGTAAACAAACTCTAAGAACCGTG